>CM050524.1:895789-1495789 GCA_027563665.1 Antrozous pallidus | reverse complement strand
ATAGTCCTAGGTAACTCCGTCTCCCTCTGGGTATCCCCTACACCCTACGCACACTTTGTAAATAGTTTCCTTTAAAAAAATTTTTTAATGTATTTTTATTGATTTCAGAGAGGAAAGAAGAGGGAGAGAGAGAAACATCAGTGATGAGAGAGAATCATTGACTAGCTGCCTCCTGCCCAATCCCCAGTGGGGAGCAAGCCTGCACCCTGCATATGTGCCCTTTACCAGAAGTGACCCTGGAACCCTTTAGTCTGCAGATTGATACTCTATCCACTGAGCCAAACCTGCCAGGGCTAAATAGTTTCCTTTTAAACTATCCTCAAGTTGCCCAACTTCAGTTTGCCATTCACTTCCTACTGTGACCCTCATCTACACTAATAAAAGAGAAACATGCAAATTAACCACCACTCCACCAGCCAATCAGGAGTGAATATGCAAATTAATCCAACAAAGATGGCAGCAGTTACAGAGCTGGAGTGAGCAGGAGGCTTGGGTTGCCTTCAGTGATGGAGGAAGTCAAGATTCCTACCCGCCCTGGCCAGCCTTGGCCTCTGCTCAAGGCTACAAAGTTTCAATTATAGAAAATAAATAAATCCCAGATACCTGCTTCCAATGGGCCCTGGCCTCCACTCAAGGAGACACTAAAAAAAAAAAGAAAAAAAGCCCCTTACCCAGGCTGGTCTCACCCCTATGAGGTGAGGGTCCCTGCTGGGGGGTCTGGATAGCCTGAAAACGACCATCAGCCCCTCACCCAGGATAGCCACCCCAGTGGGGACCCCCACCCTGAAGGGAGTGTGGCCAGCCTGAGAATGGCCCTCAGCTCCTCACTCAAGCTGGCCACACCCCCATGGAGTAAGAGTCCCTGCTGGGGCCATGGCCAGCCTGCAAACAACCCTCAGCCCCTCATCTAGGCTGGCCAGGCACTCCAGCGTGGCCCCCTCACCCCGAAGGAGCTGTGGCCAGCTTGGAAACAGCCTTCAGCCCCTCATCCAGGCTGGCCACGCCCCCCTAGTGGAGACCCTCACCCCATGGGACATGGCCAGCCTGAAAACCACCACAGGCCCCTCACCTAGGCCACTGCACACCCCAAGGGAACTCCCACCCTGATCCAGGTCACCTTTCAGGGCAAACCAGCCTGCCTCCACTCATGCACCAGGCCTCTGTCTATACCAGTGGTCGGCAAACTCATTAGTCAACAGAGCCAAATATCAACAGTACAATAATTGAAATTTCTTTTGAGAGCCAAATTTTTTAAACTTACACTTCTCCTAATACCACTTCAAAAAAGACTCAGGGCATGGTATTTTGTGTGTGGAAGAGCCACACTCAAGAGGCCAAAGAGCCGCATGTGACTTGTGAGCCACAGTTTGCCGACCATGGGTCTATACTAATAAAAGGGTAATATACTAATTAGACTGGGAGGCCTTTAGGAGACCTTCCAGACATTCTTCTGGACAAAGCCATGGTGGTAGAGGCAGTTAGAGGCCAAGAGGGGAGGGCAGTTGTGGGTGATCAGACTGGTTGTGGGGTGGCATTGGGGGTGATCGGGCCAGTGGGGAGGGGCAGTTGGTGGTGAGAAGACCAGCAGGGGGACCAGTTGGGAGTGAGCAGGCTAGTGGAGAGGGAAGATGGGTGAGCAGGCCAGCACGGGGGGCAGTTGAGGGTGAGCAGGCCAGTAGGGGAGGCAGTTTGGGGTGAGCACACTGGGACAGGGGCAGTTGAGGTGATCAGGCTGGCAGGGGAGGGGAATTTGGGGGCGAGTAGGCCAGCGATGGGGAGCGGCTGGGGGCAAGCAGGCTGGCAGGCAGTGTGGTTATGGACAATCTGGCAGGCAGGTGAGCAATTAGGATACAGCAGTTCCGGATTGCTAGAAAGATGTCCGACTGCCGGTTTAGGCCCAATCCCTGTAAACCGGCAGTAGGACATCGTTCGAAGGGTCCCAGCGTGGAGGTTGCAGGCCGGGCTGAGGGACACATTCCACCCCATGCATGATTTTGTGCACCGGGCCTCTAGTAAATTATAAATAATGTGAACGTCTTTAAACTTCTGTTTAAGCTCTGCAATCATTGCGCCATTTATTCTCCCAAGAATTCCATGGAATGGGTGTTATTATTCCACGTTACAGATCACGAGTCTAAGATCTGGAAAAATTGCAATCATATAAATAGAAAATAAGCTAGGAGCTGCTTAATACAAACCCTAATTTTAACCACTATGCCATGCTGCATTGAAGATTGCCAAACCTAACATGTCTACACCATTCAGCACATCAATAAAATACTTTCAGAAACTGTTCCCTCCCCAGTGCCAAGTAAAGCAGTACAAATAGACCAGCAGCTTATGCACACTGGGGAAAGCAGTCAGCATCATCACTGGTGGTTTTCAGGTGCACTCACTCTGTACAGCCTGTCTTCATCCCTTCTGGATATAAAGATTTGGATCTGTGAGGTCTGCAGATGCTAAAGCAAGAGAAAGAGAATGAAAGGGCCACAGACATGTCATGTGTAAGTATCAAGTCATCCTACCCCATCAGTGTCTTCAGTCAGAGAGGCAGAATGTTGACCTTGTATATCAAGAGCATACTTTCATAGGCAGGACCTCTGTTGGAGACTGGGTGTAAAGTGACAAAGTCCTTGCATCGGAAGGGGCTGATAAAATCAGCACCCCCACCCATACAGTGTCCCCTGACTTGTTCGGATGGCGATTTCCACTTGTCAGTAGAATTCAAGTGACCTTGTATTGTTTCCCAGAAATTGGTAACTATTTACTGAGATATGCTATACCAAGAATTTGGCTTTGTGCTTTATCTCCCTTACAGATTAAGAGGAACAGAGAGTACAGTCCTTGTGACTGACCTCCCAGTCAGTGTTTGTGTATAAAAGGTATTGTGCAGTTAATAAAGCTGCCTCAGTCTGTCAATGGCTTGCAGTCCTCCCAATCCTGCTTTCTTATCTTTCTTTTCTTAATTCCCACCTCCCTACCTCAGGCCGGTTCACCTGTCAGACCTCATCTGTTGTCCAATTAAGGGAGAAGCGTATGCTAAACTGGCCAGCCAGTGACCTTCCATCTTTAAACTAGGGATCCTTTGCACTGTAGTCCCACTAAACACAGCCACAGACACATGCAGCCTCACACTACTTTTCAGAGCTTCCTTGACATGCTACACATGCAGGCGAACTTTAGACTCCAGTGAGCAAGCTCTTGTTAAAAAAAAATATTTTAGAGACAGTAAGGGGCATGGAGGGAGACACTTATTTGTTGTTCCATGTATTTATGCAATCATTTGCTGATTCTTGTATGTTCCTTGATGAGGGATCAAACCTGAGGTGACACTCTAACCAATGGAGCTCCCTGCCAAGGCTCTGGTTAAAGGTTCTGAAGTCTGCCCTATCCCACTGGGGCTTTGGGTGGAAAAGCGCAAACTTAACCATCAGTTTCAGTGAGTCCCACTGTCTCAGCTAAGCTTTTTTGTTAAGGGCAATAGAACCCAACTCTGGCCAACCTGCCCAGAGAGAACTTCTGAAGGATGCCCGGGCTCCTGGGATCACAGTTTCCACGGGGACTGGCTTTGGGATGGACAGGAGCCAAGAAGTTCCACAATCAAGGTGGAAAAGAGGACAACTCCAGTTCAGAACCGGGACTAGTTGATCCAAGTGACTCTGGTTCCATGAATGACTCAGAGTTGCCACTCCTCTTGTACTTCCTGGGACGGAGTGTGCAGAGCAAGTGCCTGAGCTCTCCCACCTCCTCCGCCAGCTGGGGTTGAGAGCAGGAGGCTCTGACTTCCAAGGGAGACTGGTCACTGGAGCTGCCCAAAGGAGCTGCTGTCCAAGCTCTCTGCCATCTGGGCCTGCAGAAGTCACCCTCAGGCCATACACACCAGCGCTGAGGGAGCCAGGGTCCATAGGGATCACCAAGCTGTAATACCAACAAGGTGCTAGACTCTCCTCTCCACGTCCCACTTCTGCTCTCTCTTTCTGGAATCTTCTCCCAAATAAACCCCTTGCACCCCATTTCCTGTCTCAAGTTCTAGCTTAGGGGAACCCAAACTAAGACATTTTAGCCATGCTTTCTACATAAGATAACTGTCAAATCCCTCATCACCCTGAATTGCTGTGAGGTAAAGGGAATTCATGATAAACAACAGAAAGTGGCAAATAGTTGCCACATTCATGAACAATAACAGCAAAATATATATATATATATATATATATTTAAGATTTTAAGAAGGGGAACCAATTATAGATAGTCCCTTTAGAATCTTTTATTTTGCTGCTTTATCTCAAAATGAATCAAATAATATTCCCAAGTTACACCATCATGCTTGAGACCCATTGCATGAAGAGATTTGGGCAATAGGCCTTCCTTCACTTAGCTTCCAGCACCAGTTTTCCTCCAGCACCAAGTACCCAGGCCCTTGCTCCTGCTGAGGTTTGCCTTCTTTGCCTTCGCTGCAGACTCCAGAGTCTGCAGTCTTGTCTTTGCTGCAGCACTCGGCTCCTGTAGATTCCTTCGCCCCCACTGCCCTTCCTTTCATAGCAGGCATCCTGCCACCTGGCTACTCTATGCCTGGAGCAGTTGGGTGGCTACCATCTTTGGCCTTCTAATTTGCATACTCAATATGATTGGCTGTGGGGGATAGCAAACGGACAGTCAATTTATATGTTTGTCTATTATTAGGTAAGATATGATTGGTTTCAGAGAGGAAAGGAAAGGGAGAGTTAGAAACATCAATGATGAGGGAGAATCATTGATCAGCTGCCTCCTGCATGCCCCCCACTGGGGATCCAGCCTGCAACCTGGGCATGTGCTCTGACCTGGGAACGAACTGTGAACTCCTGGTTCATAGGTCAATGTCACACCAGCTGGGCTCATCATGCTTTATAAAAATACACCTGTAGCTCTAGGCAGTTTGGCTCAGTGTCCAGAGTGTCTGTCGGTAGACTGAAGAGTCCCAGGTTTGATTTCAGTGAAGGGCACATACCTGGGTTGTGGACTTGATCCCCAGTGTGGGGCATGCAGGATGTAGTGGATCAATGATTCTCTCTCATCATTGAGATTTCTATCTCTTTCTCCCTCTTCCTTCCTCTTTGAAATGAATAAAAAAAGACAGTACACCTGTATTAGTTATCAATACAAATTATAAAATAGTATCAAACCTCAGAGATTTCCATCACAAGTATCATTGTCTCCCATCTCTCTGGGTCAGGAGCATGGCTGCTGCATAGCCAGTGGCTTTGATCCAGGGTCTGATGACGTTGGAGTCAGCATGTCAGCAGGGCTATGTCCCCTGAGCTTGACCAGGGCTTCCTGATGGCTCCTGGCCTGGCTGCAGACTGTGGCCTGCGTTCCTTCCCATACGCTTCCCATGGCATGGCCTGTCCTCACCACTGGCAAGGTCCCTTGGACCAAGTGGCCCAAAAAGAGCATAATGATGGCAGCACAATGCCAGGTGGCCCAGCCTCAGCAGACACCTCTTTCCTTCCTGTGGGATGCAGGGGGGGACCAGCTCGGCCTGTTCAGAGCATAAGAGGGCTAGTAAGGGCATGGACATCCTGCGTGGGCCCGGGGCTGGGCTGGAACCCGTGTGTTGTACCATTTTCTCCTAGCACAGTGACCTCTGTGGAAGTCTTCAGGGAACCGACCAATAAATGAACAGTTCTCCTGCAAGAGCAGGGACTCCTGTCCATGCCACCGGCTCCACCACGGCATGTACAGGACCAGCTGAGGGAGTAGCCACATTGTTTTGTGCAAGAAGGACCTCAGTGCCACCCATTTCACTTTGCTAGGATTCCGGCCAGAGTCTGAGGATAAGCAGACCTCAGAGTTGGAACTGAAAATGGACTTGTGATGGTGAACCTGGGTCTACAGACAGCTCTTCTGCCCCTTCCTCCGCCATGGGGTCAGAGCTGACCAACAGCATGAAATGAACAGGAGGAAGATTCCTCTGTGAGCCGCCTGAACCTGGTCAAGAAGCCCCAATGCCACAGAGCCCAGTTGGAAATGCCATCCTGAGTGTGCCGAGCTTTTATGAAGATGAATGATTGCCAACCCAAACAAGAGGGAGGCCAACCGAGTTCAAGCACCTGACTCTGAGAGAAGCCCCTACCCACCAGAGCAGGAGCCCATCAAGGCTGGGAGGCTGTGGGGCGCCTTGAGGTGCCTTCTCCGCTCCTTCAGCTCACCAGAGCCCTGGCTTAGTGTGTGCAAGTTGGAGCTCAGAGGGGCCACATCTTACCTGAAAGTCAGGACCTGAAAACAGATTCTAACAGCACTTCTCTTCACGAGAAATGGAAAATATAACTATACTTGGAAAAGTGTTGACACTTATACAACAGCATTATATGCAATGATTTATTTTTATTTTCTATTTTTACTATCTTAAGTTATCATGCAATGATATTTTCCCATTGATCTTCACAGAGAGAGAATGGAAATGAGGGAGGGGGAGAACCAAGATGGCGGCATAGGTAAAACACCTATCTTCCGGCCATACACAGCAATTTCAAAACTACAACCTAATGAAAGAACAAACACCATCCAGAATCCCCGGAAAACTGGCTAAGTGAAAATTCCACAAATAAAAGTGAAGATAAGACACTGTGACTCGAAGGTTCGGCGGCGGACAGCGTTGAAGATACGCGCAGAGTCAGAGGTTTGGAGGAGCGCGCGTGCCAGTGGATAGGGTGGGCGGCTGAAAACTGGCCAGTTTTCTTGAACAGGGGAGACAAAGATGTCCCACTGGACTGATTCTCCAGTTCTGGGCAAAGTCCAGGGAACCCACAATCATACGAGGTAAAAACTAGACAGTGGGAGGGCACGCCGAAGCTCAGGTGCTGCAGGGGTCAGCGGGTTTGTGGAGAAGGCGAGCTTGGGTGGAATGCGAGTGAGCTTGGGAACAGCACAGCTGCCTGACCACGCAGAGAACGCTTGTGACTTGCTCTTTCATTCGGGAAACCGTTAGACTGCATTGTTTTGTGACCTTGGGTGAGACATTGGGTGTGCAGACTCATTTGGGGAGAGTCTAAATTCTCCAGCAGCCAGTGGCAGAGGCTCTCTCTCAGAGACCCTAGGGATGCATAGGGCGGAGCTGACGCTGTCTGCTTGGCCCAGAGACTCCGCCCATCCAACCTGAGCACAGCTGAACTTCACAGACAATTGGCCTGGAGGTCAACCCCTCCAAGTGCTAACAATGATTAACCTGAGCGTAACTTCAACAAGACTGTGCAACCCATATCCACCTCAGGTAACTGGGGAGGCTGAGCCACTGTCCCTTGTAGGACGTCTACCACACAAAGCTAATTGACCAACTCAGGGAAGCAGCCACCATGCAGAGACATGGAAAGAAATCAGATGTGAAAGAAATGGAGGAAAAATAACAACTGGATATGGAATTCAAAACCACGGTTATAGGGCTTCTCAAGAGGCTCCTAGAAAAGGTCGAGACCTATAAGGAAGTAAGCAAGACCTACAAGGAAATGAACGAGACTCTCAAGAATATGAATGAGACCTGCAAGGAAATGAATGAGACTCTCAAGGATAGGAAAAAGGACCAACCAAAAATTAAGCATACACTGACTGAAATAAAAAATATTATACAACGACCTAAAAGTACTCTAGAGCACCCCAAGAACCAAGTTAAAGATTTGAAATACAAAGAGGTAAAATCCACTCAGCTGAAAAAGCAAGAAACCAAAAGAATCCAAAAAATTGAAGATAGTGTAAGGGGCCTCTGGGTCAATCTCAAGCATACCAACATCTGAATTATACGGGTGCCAGAAAAAGAGAGAGAGCAAGACAATGAAAAACTATTTTAAGAAATACTGACTGAAAACTTCCCACACCTGGTGAAAGAAATTGACTTAGGAGTCCAAGAAGCGCACCGAACCCCAATATATAGGAACCCTAAGCGGACCACACCAAGGCACATCATAATTAAAATGCCAAGAGCAAAAGATAAAGAGAGAATATTAAAAGCAGCAAGAGAAAAACAGTTGGTTACCTACAGGGGAGCACCCATACGATTGTCAGCAAAATTCTCAACAGAAACGATGCAGGCCAGATGGGAGTGGCAAGAAATATTCAAAGTGATGAGTAGCAAGAATCTACAACCAAGATTACTCTATCCAGCAAAGCTATCCTTCAGAATTTAAGGTCAGATAAAGTGCTTCACAGATAAGAAAAAGCTAATGGAGTTCATCACCACCAAACCAATATTCTATGAAATGCTGAAAGATATTCTTTAAGAAGAGGAAGAAGAAAAAGATAAAAGTGTAAATGAGGAACAATACACATCTAGCAACAAATGAATCTAAAAATCAAGTGATTAATAAGCTGATGAACAGGATAAACTGGTGAATGTAACAGAATCACAGACATAGAGAGGGAATGGACTGACAATTCTTGGGGACGAAAGGGGTGTGGGAAGTGCAGCAAGAGACTGGACAAAAATCATGCAACTATGGGAGAGGACAGTGGAGGAGCGTGAGGACGGAGGGTGGGATGGGTACCAGGTGGAGGGGAGCTATAGGGGGAAAAAAGGGAATGATGTAATTAATACACTGAACAATAAAGATTTAAAAAAAAAAGGAAATGAGGGGAGAGAACCAAGATGGCGACATAGCTAAACACCTATTGTTCTGCCCCGCGCAACAATTCAAAAACTACAACATAACAACAAAACAAACATTACCCAGAATCCCCAGAAAGCTGGCTGAGTGAAAACTCCACAAATAATTGTAAAGGTGGGACACTGAGGCTCAGAAGAGCGGCAGAGCGCTGCCTTGAAGATTGCAGGGAAACAGGTTAAGAGCCATCCTGGTCGTGCACACATGGGCTGTAGGGCTGGAGCAGCAACCCCGGCTGGATTTCGCCAACGGGGAGGGCAGAGATGTCCCACTGCACGGATTCCCCAGCGCCACGCAAGGTCCGAGATCCAGGTACCTGGAGACGTCCCACTGCACAGATTACCCAGTGCCAGGTGAGGTCCGAGGTCTGGGGGACGCATCCTGGAAGCCGAGCAGAGGTCACCTAGTCTGCGGAAAAAGCGGGGTGCTTGAAAAAGAAGTTTGTGCACACATAAACTGTGCGACAGCACAGACGCGCGACTTGCTCCCTGGAAACTTGTCTCCTGGTCCCGGAAACCACCAGACTGCTTTGTTTTACAACCCTGGGCAAGACTTTGGGTGTGCAGACTCATTTGGGGAGAGGCAGAGTTGTCTGGCAAGGAGAAGAGACTAGCGGCTTTCTCTTGGAGGTTCCTTTAGCCATCCCCATCCAACAGAGACCCACGCGCACAAGTGCCGCATAGGACATAGCTGACACTGAGGCTGCCAGCTCAGCTCAGAGAATCCACCCATCCAACCTGAATACAGTCTCCCTTCACAGCCAATTGGCCTGGAGGTCAAACCCTCCTAGGGCTAACAACAATAAGCTGGGCTTCAATTCAAAAATATTGTACAACCCTTAAAGGATTGCAGTAAGAGTACCCACCTCATGTAACTGGGGAGGCTGTGCCACTGACCCTTAGAGGACATCTACCACATAAAGCAGCCACCATGCAGAGGTATGAAGAGAAATCAGTTGTGAAAGAAATGGAGGAAAAAAGACGATTAGACATAGAGTTCAAAACCACGGTTATAAGGCTTTTCAAGAGGCTCCTAGAAAAGGCCAATGAACTTAATGAGAACTATGAGGAAATAAACCACATCAACGAGGAAATAAACAAGACCAACCAGGAAATGAATGAGACTTACAAGGAAATGAATGAGACCTACAAGGAAATGAACAAGACCTCTGAGGATATGAATGAGACCCTCACGGATATGAAAAAAGACCAACTAGAAATCAAGCATACACTGACTGAAATAAAAAATATTACACAAAGTCCTAAAAGCAGTCCAGAGGGCCACAAGAACCAAGTCAAAGATTTGAAATACAAAGAAGCAAAATCTACTCTGCTGAAAAAAGCAAGAAACAAAAAGAATCCAGATAATTGAACATAGTGTAAGGGGCCTCTGGGACAACCTCAAGCACGCCAACATCTGAATTATGGGGGTGCCAGGAAAAGAGAGAGAGCAAGGTAAAGAAAACCTACTTGAAGACTGAAAACTTCCCACACCTGGTGAAAGAAACTGACTTAAAAGCCCAAGAAGTACACAGAACCCCAAAATATAGGAATCTAAAGAGGACCACACCAAGACATATCATAATTAAAATGCCAAGAGCAAAAGATAAAGAGAGAATATTAAAAGCAGCAAGAGAAAAACAGTTGGTTACCTACAGGGGAGCACCCATAAGATTGTCAGCGGATTTCTCAACAGAAACTATGCAGGCCAGATGGGAGTGGCAAGAAATATTCAAAGTAATGAACAGCAAGAATCTACAACCAAGATTACTCTATCCAGCAAAGCTATCATTCAGAATTGAAGATCAGATAAAGTGCTTCGCAGATAAGAAAAAGCTATAGGAGTTCATCACCACCAAACCAATATTATATGAAATGCTGAAAGATATTCTTTAAGAAGAGGAAGAAGAAAAAGGTAAAAATATAAATTGTGAACAACAAATACACATCTATCAACAAATGACCATAAAAATCAAGTGAATTGATAGGCTGATGAACAGGATAAACTGGTGAATGTAACAGAATCATGGACATAGAGAGGGAATGGACTGACAATTCTTGGGGAGAAAAGGGTTGTGGGAAGTACAGCAAGAGATTGGACAAAAATCTTGCAACAATGGGAGAGGACAGTGGGGAGGGGGAGGTGAGGGTGGAGGGTGGGATAGGTACAGGGTGGAGGGGAGCTTTAGGGGGATAAAAAGTGGGAAACAATATAATTAATAAACTGAACAATAAAGATTAATAATTTAAAAAAAGAAATGAGGGAGTAGTGGGAGAGAGATTCATGGATTGGTTGCCTCCCACACACACCCCTATTGGGGCTGGTGAACCTGCAACCAAGGCATGTGCCCTTGACCAGGAATGGAACCCAAGACCTTTTAGTCTATAGGCTGACACCCTAACCACTGACTAACTGGCCAGGGCTGCATTGATTTAAATAGAAGGTCATATGCCTGAATGTCTGTGGCAGGAGGATATCTGAAGCAGTGGCTGCCTGGGGGCGCCCCACAGCACATCAAGGGACTTGGATTGTGTCTAGACAAGGATGGTAGCAATAGAGATGCTGAGAGGGGGTGACTTGGGGTCACAGTGCAGGAATGAGCAACAGCACTCGGATGTGGTGTTCAGAGTGAGGAGGTTCAGGAAGGCCCCAGGCTATGGAGAGAGAAGGAGTCAGCAGTGCCTCACAGGCATCCATGGAGGTGCCATTAGGGCATTCAACCTGATGTGCAAGGGGATTGGAGCTGGAGGTAGATATATTTTGGGATGCACAAGCTCATGATGGTATTGAAAAGCATGAAACTGTGTTGGATCACCTATGGAGTGTATAAATGAGGTGGGAGGAGAGGCCAGGACAAAGCCTCCATGCATTCCAATAAGCATGGGCTCTGGGACAAGGCTGGGTGCCTCAAAACTCAGTTCGCTCATCTGTGAAATGGGACCATGTCTGGGAACATTCATGAGACCCCCAGGCAGCACTTTATAAACTGAAGACGCTCTTATGTTTGCATCTAAATGTGAATAATTTGAAAAAAAATTGATTACCTTTACCCAGTCAACCAAAATGTTTTATAACCAGCTGTTATAAACATAATTGGTGGTTTGGTTGTGTTGAACATAACTCTGTTTTGTCCTTTTTTTTTTTTTTATCAGTTTATGCATTTAGGCTTAGCCCATGAAACACCAGATAAATATGAAAATTTATACTAAAAGTGTTTATAAAACTTTTCTTATCGTTCTCTTGGGTTTTTTTTTAATATTTTTTATTTATCTTGGAGAGAAAGGGAAAGGGGGAGAGGTAGAAAAATCAATGATGAGAGAGAATCATTGATCAGCTGCCTCCTGCATGCCCCACATTGGAGATGGAGCCCAAACCCAGGCATGTCCTCTTGACTGGAATCTATCTTGGAACCCTTCAGTCCACAGGCCAGTGCTCTATCCACCAAACCAAATAGGCCAGGGCTCTCTTGTTTTATGTTACAATTGATCTCCCTAAACATCCCAGGGAAAAGGACTTGGAAGATAATCTAAAAGAAGAGAGGAAGGGAGAAGGAGAAATAGAAGCATCAATGATCAGAGAGAATCATTGATTTGTTGTCTCTTGCATGCCCCCATAGGGGAATTGAGCCTGCGACCTGGGCATGTGCCCTTGACTGGAATCTAACCATGACATGACCTCCAGGTTCATAAGTTGGTGCTCAACCACTGAATTACCTTTCCAGGCTGGATTGTTCCCACTTTCAAACATCTACCCTCACCCTCGTCTCCATTCCTTCCTCCCAAGGTAAGGTGAGAAGAAAGACAGGCCCCTGACTGAGGGAGAGCACTCTTGGCATTCAGGCCTTGTGTGGTTTGATTCTGGCTTTTCAGCCATTATCTTCCATGACAATAGCGTGGCCCAGCTCCCACCAGCTGAGCAGACCTGCCCTTGCACACACGCCACCTCTGCACACACCTCCACCTCCATGCCCGGCTTCTTTGCTGCCCCAGAACTGACTTATCTTTTAACACAGCCCATATGCCATGCTCTTCAGGAAAATGAAAACTGATTGCCTATGTCAGGTTCCTGGAACTGCCCTCTGGGTTCCCAATCACTTTGTTCAACCCGTTGTTGATCCTTCAGCCAGAGTGGTCCCTGGGACATGTTCAGTTCTAGTCAAATCGGAGCTCTTTCTGTAAAATCTCAGTTCAGGGGTTGGAGACTATCCTTAGCAAAAGTATGTACCAAAGAATACAAGATCCAAAAGACACAGATAGATGTTTCAGGGAAACCAGTTCAAATGCTGGAGAAATTGGGTGCTTCAGTCCACTGCTCAGGGCTGTGCTCCCAGAAGATCTGCTGGGCTGGGTGGCGAGTCAGGAAGAGCCCAAGCCAGGGAGGGAGGCCCCAAAAGTCCCAAGAACTTAGCCCCAGAGCTGCCCCAGCTGACAGCATTGGCCCAGCGCTGGCTGGCCCCAGCAGAGTAATCCAAGGCACTTTCTGCCCTGCTCACGTGCCCCACATCTGGGAGTTCTCCGGAGCCCTAGGCCCTGAGGACAGTCCCACTAGGCCTGCTGGCTCCCTGGGAGGAGGGCTGCTGCCCCGGACAATCAGAGCGGAGGCCAAGCAGGCAGGAGGCATCTGCCGCTGTCCTCTGCTCAGGAAACTGGAAACAATCTACAAAGTTACAAATGCTTCTTGTCTGTAGTACTTTTCAGGGCCCTTAGTGTGATCATTGTTATCTCTTTGGGAAAGGTTACAACATACAGCCATTCCCAGACATCTCTTTCCAGAATTACCCCTGACCCTGCTTTGGGGAACTCGGCTCCAAGGGCCTGCGGGAGGAGACCAGAAAGGCTCTCTGCCTGGCTGAATGTCCTCAAGTCTTCTCAAGCCCCAGGGGCAGCCAGCAGATGGGGTGCCCTCCAGCTGAAAACACAGTGCATGCCTTCCTAGTTAGGACCCTTCAGGATCCCTGAGGGCTTTCAAAGAGGCCCTTCCAAGCTTCTTTCCCCTCTGGGAACCTCAATATCCTGTGACTCCCAGAGTCAGCCTCTTGGCCAGTCTTGAACATGTGACATCAGCCCACCAGCCACAGCCATCCCTCACTGCTCCAGTGTGCCCCTGCCAGCACCCCCCCCCCCGCCCCCGCCTCAAGGTTCCCCTACTCTGTCCTGAACTAAATACAGGTGGAGCAAATGTGCAGTATAGTGGCTTGTAGGGCAAATAATACAACAATTAAGAAGTAATCATACAAGAATAGACTCTGTTTCCTTAAACAGCTGTGTGCCTAACTTTGCCCCCACCCTGTGTGCTTGTAAACTAGATTCATTACCATAGGAGCTACTTGCTTTCTTGTTTGACTCCTGTAGAGCTCCCAATTTTTTGTGTCATTTTATTTAAATCTTCCAGACCAGTTAGGAGCTCATCACCATCTTCACCTTCATTCTCACCAATGTGTTCTGAGTGTGTTGACTGAGCCCCACAGAGGAAAGCCAAGCTGGGGGATGGAGGGGGGTTGTGGGGTGGGGAGGGACGGCCTTGCTCTATGACTCACAGCTGTAGCCTCTACACACCTGGCCAGCTGGGGGCCACTCTGAGTGCGTTTTTCCTGCTGAAGCAACCTCTAGTTGTGCCACTGCTCTGACAGCAGCCCATGCTGGGAAGTCCCTGCTTCGGGCCAGCAGGCGGCCACTTTGGCTGGACTGAGGTCATAGGGCTTCTGCTGTCAGCTCATATCTGTGGTTTGAATTTTGCCTCTGATTCTCACTGGATGTGACCCTTGGACAAGGCACCTGAGCCCAAGTCTCAGTCTCTTCACCTGTAAAATGGGGGGGAGGGGGGTGATACTGATGAGACTTACACTTAAGGCACTCAGCATAGTGGGTGCTCAACAGAGCTGTCTCGGGGCAGCAATAAGAATTAGGCTGGTACCAAAACCAGATAAAGACAACACAATTAAAGAGAATTACAGGCAAAAAAATATCCCTTATGAACATTGATGCCAAAAGCCTCAACAAAATTCTAGCAAATCAGATTCAGCAGTACATCAGAAAGATCATACACCACGACCAAGCAGGATTTATCCTGGAGATGCAAAGATAGTATAATATCCGCAAATCAATAAACGTGATACATCACCTAAACAAATTAAGGAGAAAAATCACATAATCATATCAATTGATGCAGAAAAAGCATTTGAAAAAAGTCCAACACCCTTTCTTGATAAAAACTCTCAGCAAGGTGGGAATAGAAGGATCATACCTCAACATCATAAAAGCCATATATGACAAACCCACAGCCAACATCACACTCAATGGACAAAAACTAAAACCATTTCCCCTAAGAATAGGAACAAGACAGGGATGCCCACTCTCACCACTCCTATTCAACATAGTACTGGAAATACTAGCCATTGCTATCAGACAAGAAGAAGAAATAAAAGGCATCCAAATCAGGAAAAAAGAACTAAAACTGTCCTTATTCACAGATGACATGATACTGTACATAGAAAACCCTAAAGACTCCATCAAAAAATTATTAGACTTAACAAATGAATTTGGTAAGGTAGCAGGATACAAAATTAACGCCAAGAAATCTATGGCATTTCTATACACCAATAGTGAACTTACAGAAAAAGAAATTAAAAAAACAATCCCATTTACCATTGCACCAAAAAAATTAAGATACCTAGGAATAAGCTTAACTAAAGAGGTAAAAGACATATACTCAGAAAACTACAGGACACTAAAAAAAGAGATAGAGGAAGACATAAACAGATGGAAGAACATACCATGTTCATAGATTGTTAGAATCAACATCATCAAAATGTCTATACTACCCAAAGCAATCTATAGATTCAATGCACTCCCCATTAAAATACCATCGGCATATTTTATATATCTAGAACGATCTTTCCAAAAATTCACCTGGAATAAAAAAAGGCCCCAAATAGCTATAGCAATCCTGAGAAAGAAGAACAAAGTAGGTGGGATATCAATACCAGATTTCAAGCTGTATTTACAAAGCCACTGTTGTCAAAACTGCCTGGTACTGGCACAAGACCAAACATATAGATCAATAGGATAGAATAGAGAATCCAGAAATCAACCCAAACCACTATGCTCGAGTAATATTTGACAAAGGAGGCATGAACATATAATAGAGTCAAGATAGTCTCTTCAATAAATGGTGTTGGGAAAATTGGACAGATACATGCAAAAACAATGAAATTAGACCACCAACTTACACCAGACACAAAAATAAACTCAAAATGGATAAAGGACTTAAAAATAAGACTGGAACCCATAAAAATACTAGAGGAATCCACAGGCAGCAAAATCTCAGACATATGCTAAAGGAACTTCTTCACTGATACTGCTCCTAGGGCAATAGAAAATAAAGAGAAAATAAACAAATGGGACTACATAAAAATAAAAGCTTTTGCACAGCTAAAGAAACCATCAGCAAAACAACAAGAAAGCCCACTGTATGGGAGAACATATCTGCCAATGTTATCACTGATAAGGGTTTAATCTCCAACAGTTACAGGGAACTCATACAACTTTACAAAAGAAAGATAAACAATCCAATAAAAAAATGGGCAATGGACTTAAATTAAAACTTTTCGAAAGAAGACAGAAGAAAGGCCAAGGGACATATGAAACATGCTCAAAGTCATTAATCATCCAAGAGATGCAAATCAAAACAACAATGAGGTATCATCTCACACCTGCCGGAATGGCTATTATCAACAAATGACAAGTACTGGCGAGGATGCGGAGAAAAAGGAACCCTCATGCATTGCTGGTGGGAATGCAGACTGGTGCAGCCACTGTGGAGAACGGTATGGAATTTCATCAAAAAACTAAAAATGGAACTCCCATTTGACCCAGCCACTTCTAGGATTATATCCCAAGAAACTAGAAACACAAATTAGAAAGTATATATGCACCCCCTGTTCATAGCAGCACAATTTACCATAGCTAAGATTTGGAAACAGCCTAAGTGCCCATCAACAGATGAGTGGATTAAACAACAGTGGTATATCTACACAATGGAATATTATGTTGCATTAAAAATAGAAGGAATTCCTACCATTTGCAACAACATGGATAGAACTGGAGAGCATTATGCTAAGTGAAATTAGCCAGACAGAGAAAGATAAATATCACATGATCTCACTCATTTGTGGAATATAGGACAACATAAACTGATAAACAAAAACAGATCCAGAGACAAGGAAATCAGACCGTCAAACCTCAGATGGAAGGTAGGGGAGGGTGGGGGTAAGGGGAAGAGATCAACCATACATATAAGAGATCTTATATGTATGCAGGCATATAAGCCTAACCGGTGGACACAGACAACAGGGTGGATGAGAGCATGAGAGTGTGTGTTGGGGGGTGGGGGGGAGGGCAGAGGGAAGTTGGGAAGGTAATGGGGGAATGAGGACAAATATGTAATATCTTAATCAATAAAGAAATTAAAATGGAAAAAAATGGAGTGGGTGCTGGTATGAGCCTGGGCCCACTGCGCCTGTTCCGAGGTTGGCCCTGGGAGAGCAGCCTGCTCACTCTCCCTGCATAGCTCTTTCCCTCTCTCACGTGGGCTCCCTGGAACCCAGGTTCTCCCTGGCCCCACCAGAGCCTGTGGCAGCGCATCGGGTGGTCCCGGGCACAGGAGGCCCGTGGCTGCTGGCAGGTGTGACAGCTGGGCGTGGGCTGGAGGATAGGAGTCAGGTTTCCGCGGTGTAAGTCCTCCCTTGTGGCCACAGCACAGGGGAAATACGCAGGAAGTGATGGGTGTCGAGTATTTATTACCTTTGCTTTAGGTAGAGCTGCTTTAAATGAGTTTATATTGTTTGCTATTAATGTTTGTGTTTTTCAGATCTGTTCTCAAAATTCCTGAAAATACACCCATCATGCTTGCCAGTGTGAGGGGCCGCCCGGAGCAGAGGGCCTGCTGGTGAGGACGGGTGCCTGTGGGCGCCTCTCCCTGCAGAGCTTGCGCGATCTCGAAGTGGCAGGAACTTCGGAGACTTCAGAACCACCCAGAGGGCAAGAGTGCAGCGCGGCTTTGCCGGCCCGGTCCCCGGCCGACCACAGCGCTGTGGCTGCGGGAAAGAAGGTGGACAAGTCCGCACCCGGTGAAGGCCTTCCTAGGCGGCTCCCTTTCCTCTGCCTGCACTCTCGCCAGATGCTGCATACAGACTTCCAGAAGCTCCGCGTCCCTGTCTCATCCTCGCTCCTCGGCCCTTGCAGCTGTGAGGTGGAGGAACCAGGCGGGTAGGAGTCCCAGAAGCCCAGGCGCCTCCTTCCTGCTCCGCGCCAGCGGTGCGCGGCGGTCCCGCTGAGCGAAGGGCGTCTGCTGCCCCCGCATTTGGCTGGAAACCAAATGCCCTTCACGGGGACCAAGACCAGCGAGGACCCTGCTTTGCACCTTTACAATGGAGATGCCAGGATCCCCTCGGTGCTGGAGAGGAAAGGAGGCGCGGGAGGGCGCGGGGTGCCCGTGGAAGGGCAGGATGGCCCTCTGCCCTGCCACGAGCGTCCTTTAATCCGCAGCAGCCACTGTCGCACTTGCAGATGCGAAGTTCCGGGTACCTGATCTCCCTGCTCAGAGCCTAGGGGCTTCCAGGACTCGGCTTCTCCTGACCCCGCCTTTGTAAGAGTGGACCCAGTGAGGGCAGAGGAGAGAGGCAGCAAGATTGGGGGCTGGGAACCATCGCATGAAAGAGCAACCAGGCCGGGAGCAGGGACAGTCAGGCCTGCAGGCTGCTCGGTCGGGTGCTGGTTGGGGACAAAGTGGGGGGACAGAGGGTGTGGCTAATGCGCTGGGTCCCAGAGATGAGCTCTCTGGCAGCAGGCCCACCTCCCACCCCGCTGCAGTCACCAGGCCTGGCCCAGGGCCCTGACTGCAGCCCATGGACACTCCCTGCTCAGTCGGGGGGCGGGGAGGCTGCTGCAGTCATTGAGAGGCGCTCGCCCACCTAGGGGCAGGACTGACACGCCAGGTCACGCAAAGGCAGTGGTCCTCTATCCCGCAGGCTTCCTAGGCTGAATCTCTTCTAACATGTGGACAACATTTAGGCAACTATCCCAGCTGGCTGAGCCATGGACTCCCCCTCTGCTCCGAGCAGCCCCTGGGCCACCGCGGGCATGACCCCCGTGCCACCATCATGACGGCTGATAAGTGTCAGCAGTGAGCACACCGCAGCTCAGGCCATAGAGGGCGGGGGGGGGGGGGGGGGGTGCAGAGACTAGCTCCTGCCTCTGGGCCGTTTCCTCAGGTGCAGGTGTGAGTCCCCGGCCTGTCCATCATGTCCTGTGTCTATCCGGGCTGCCTGAGAGCAGAGTCCACAAGACTGGAAACAAGCGGATGATTTGGGAGGAGACCCTGAATGCAAGTAGGGCCTGGGGAAGTGGTGTGGGGACAAGTTACTGCCCGGTGCACCTCGGACAGCCTGTAGCTGTGCCTCTGGAAGGGGTAAAGGGGTGTCTAACGCCGTCCTCCCACAGTACAGGGTGGGCCTGGATGGAGGCACTCGGGAGTTTAGGCAGGAGGCAGGCATGTACAGAAGTGGGCAAAGGGGACAGGGAGGATCAAGAGCTGCACAGAAGCACTGAGCCCATGCTGGCACATAGTAGCTCAAGGAATATGTGTGCTGTGCCCTTTGCAGAAACAATGACCTCTTCCCACCGTGACCTCTGCTGCTCACTCCTATTTCCTTGAGGCCTGTGCTGTGGAGAGCCTGGTCTGAGGACCAGCTCTGCCTCTCTTAAAAGCTGCAAGGACTTTGGCAAGTACCTTGATTCCTCTAAGCCTTTGTTTACTCATCTGTGAAAGGGAACATATATTACCGACTTCGCCGGGCAATCTGATGAGAATTAAATACCACCCTGTGTAAACAGAGGGTCATCAAAATGTCTCCATACAGGGCCTGGGGTAAACAGGCTGTGTGCCATCTGGTCTTTGCAGTGAACTACTCGGCTCTGCTTTGCACAGGAAGGCCCCTGGGCGATATGTGAACATATGGGTGTGGCTGGGTCCCAGTAAGACCTCAATTTACTTCCTCTCCCCAACTCCCCAGAAAGGGGCAGATTTGTCCTGGCAGCCACAATTGCATATAGCACAGTGCCTGGCACACAGTAGGTGCTCAGTGAGCAAGCTGCAATTATTATTCCACAACTTAGAAGGAATTCAAGCCAAGAGCATTCCACAGCTTAGGTAAGTTTCAACCTTGACCCCTAGCTTCTCACTTGTCCATCATGCAGAGCATGGGTCTGTGTGTTCTAGCCCGTGCTGCTAAGGGGTGGTCCATGCAGAGTGGCATCACCACACTTTGGTGCTATTTAGAAATGCAGGGTCCAGGTGTCACTTCAGACCAATGGAGTCAGAATCTGCTTTTGAACAGGGTCCCTGGTGCTGACCCTGCACATCACAAGGAGAGACCCTCCTCGCTACTTGCTGGCCTGCCCTTCCCAACCACACAGGCCTCTTCTGTCCTAGCCTGGAGCCAGTTCCTCCAGTCACTCACACTCTGCTGTCTTCACTTCCTACTCAAAGTCAGTGTTTACCTCCATCCCAGGCACACTCCCAGCTCTCCACCAAAGTCCTATGCAGCCAACCCCCACAGTGGTTCCTGGGTCCTGCCCCAGAGCTGCCTGCAGAACCTTGGCTCAGCCGAGCTCCTTGTCTCTGTGTTCACCTCCTGCTTCCCCTCTCCCCTGTGTGCCCCCTGCCTGGGCACTCCCATGAGCAACTCTTCTCCCTTGGGTGGTGCCACAGCAGGTGCCACTTCTAAGTGTTTTTTTTATCTCTTTCCCACATCCAGTGTAGAGAGAGACTGGGTTCAGTTTCTGAGTAGAGGAGCTGGGGATGAAGAAAAATGAAATATAGAAGAGAAGACACAGAAAATAGGGTTAAAAAAAAATAGGGGCCAGACTGGAAGTCTGTTCTCTCTCTTATGGAGACACAGTGACCCCGAGCCCACAAAGCTGTGTTTATTTATATTCCACAATACAAAGGGGTTTCTCCAACATCAGAATCAAAGGAGTTTCGGTGGGCCCAGGCCCTATTCATTCCCCCATTCCCTGGGCAAGGCTGCATTTACATATCAAGGCCCTCTACAGACACCTGAGGCAAAGTTAAGCCCAAGATGATAAACACCCTCAGTCTTATTGTTTTTCCAAGGTGTTTTTCCAAGAGGCGGTTTTTCCTGGTGCCTTGGATTTAGCCGGACAAAGATTTAAAGAATACTCAAGGTGTCTTGTCTGGGGCGCCCCCCACAGCCACTGGCCAGTGGTGAGAACTGAGTCCAAACTGAGATGTGCTCAAAGTGCCACACATACTGGGTCTACGATTTGAGAAAAAGGAGAATGTAAAGTGAAAGATGAAACAGAAGGAGCAGAGAGAGAGAGAGAGCAGGGTACCAGGACACAGACTTTATTGAGGCGACCCTTCCCAAGAGAGAAAGAGCTCACGTGCGGGGTAAAGGCAGAGAAACCAAGGGAGGGGAGAAGGGGACCCAACTGAACCGCCTCCCGAACTGCCTGGGAGAACAGTCCGGGAGAAAAGGTGCCACGTGGCACACCGACACACCCTTTTAAGGCAGGGGTTGGGCCCAGGGCGGAATGGAAAGGGGTGGGACACAGGGCACTCTGGTATGTGATTGATTGGTGGCTCAATGTCTCTGAGGCAGATGTCAATTATATCATAACTCCGCCCACCAGTTGGGACAGGGATACCTATTACCTGTAAGGGCATCCCAGATACAGTGTCAGCCTCTCTTGTCAGTTCCTGGAGGAACATCTTCTAGAAAAATCTCTGAAGTCAAGTGATAGCAATGGAAAGAGGAGAGGCATCTGCTTTTGTTGAAATCCTGCTGTCATTGCAGCCCTGCATGCTGGTCTAGAGCTGACTCATGGAGCTTATGAGCCCCACAGTCACACTTAGCCCTTCTCAGGCCAGACCAAGGGGGGCGGGGGATGGGCTGGTGGTGGGCTGGTGGTGGGGCTCTCGACTCACTCTCCTGCCCACATGTGGAGACACTGAGAGCCTTCCAAGGGAGGTGCTGAGGCCCAGCTCCTGCTGCAGGGGCTCTTCTGACCCTCTCCAGTGCCATGTAGGACCAGAACTTGCTTTCATCTCCCAGGACTCCAGGGCAGCTCTGCTCACCTTGCTACCTTCCTAGTCATGATTGTGGACTCAGAGACTCCTGAAGCACAGAAGCCAGGGGCTCAGGTATGTTGTATGGTCTCATGCACTCAGCTCAGCAGAGGTTTAGAACATTAACTAGTTCCTCTTTCTTTCATTCACGCAGTGAGTATCCATGGACTGTCTGCTCGGTGCCGGGAGCTGCAGAGTGAACACACCCAGGCTGGTATACAGGAGCAACGCTTCTCAACACTGTAGAGCTGCAGGCACAATGAGACGGCAACATCACACAGTATAACCCTAAGACGCCGTCATGCTCACAGGGTCCATCCCTTCTCAGCTTTTACTGAAGACTCTCTTCTGTGTCCTTGTTTGGTACAGATCACAGATCTCAGTCTCGCAGAGCATGTTAATAGACCAGAACCTATAAAAATGGTGACCAAGTAAATAGTGAAAAATCTGAATGTCCATTGTCACAGAAGCTGATCTTGAGACACTCAAGTATAATTGTGTGTGTGTGTGTTGAGAAAGAAGTAAAGATCATGCCAGGAGGGAATGGGGTAGAGACAGAAGAGCAGGCAGCAATAAGGGTCCTTCAGCTAAGAACCAGTTTAGCCCTTGGAGCTCATTTCCATGGAGAAAGTTCTGGGGCCCTTGTGCAGCACACACTTCAGAGCTGCCCCCAGTCCAGGAAGAAGCTGGGCTTCTGTGCACGAACGGCTCCCACCACTGTCACCTCTCCTGCAGTCCATGCCCAGAAATGAAAAGCCCAGATGTTAGGGTTAAGGCACCCTTCCCAGCACACATCGAGGAGCGGAGAGCAGTTCACAGAGCAGCAGTGGGCTGAACCCTCCCAGGTCCTTGCTTGCTGATGTGGATGGCACATGTGGGAATAAGGCCAGGGCTGAACCCTGGCACCTGCTTCAGTGCAGATTCCTGGAGAAAGTCAAAGGACTTAGTGATCAAGATAAATAATATTTCTATGAAATAGTTTTTAAATATCAATGAACACAAAAGCTCTATGATAAACAAAATACAAGTATTTTAAATATAGTCAGTATCTGTCCCAGTATTTGCATAACTTGGTTTCATTCACCTCATCCTAATCCCATCCTGTTCGACTCTGACTCCTGAACATTTTTATCTCTGTGGTGGGGTTGTGGGGAGAGAGAGAGAGATACCTTGGACCATCTCCTCTGCAGGACTCCACCCTCATGCGAATGTCAGACCCTGAGCGGCCTCACTGCTCACCTGCCCTTCGCTGCTGGCCCAGCCCAGAGTCCAGGACCTGCACTGTCCCCTCGGGGGCCACAGGAATGTGGAGGCAAAGAGCAAGCTCAGAGCCACCAGCAAAAACCCCAGCGAGGAGTCTTCTGTCTTCCCAGCCAGTTCAGAGGAGCCAGTGAACAGCCTCCGCTGACTGCAGGCCAGGTTGACCTGCCAGGCTCTGGTTGGAGGACCAAGAGCACAAAACCAAATGCCAAGTCTTCAGAGATGGCTCGCGGAACCCCAGCCACCTGACTGTCCCAGATGATGAGGACAGTGCTGGGAACTTCCTGAGACAGGATCCTGGGGTGTGTGCATGCTGTGGCTTGGACAGCCCCTTCCCAAGAGAGGTTCTCTGTTACTCACAAGGACTAAGGACAGGTTTAAGCATCTTCCCTCCTCAGTGCCATGCATTCACACCTGTGGCAGCTAGAGGCGGGCACTGAAGGACAGCAGGAACGCTTACGTCACTTCCAGAGCCCATCGACTTCAAGCACTGCTTTCTTTAGGAAATGTAAGGTCGTGCCAGTGCAACAAAATACTGTTTCATCTTGACTAAGTCATTGGGACAAAGAAATCATTAATTTCACAGCCAACATACAATGTGTGCTCTTTAGCGTTCTTTACTTACTTATCTACCCATTTATTGTTGACACTAGTGCAGATGTCTCCAATTCTCCCTCCTTTGCCCATAGCCAAGCAGCCTGGCCCTCCCTGGCATTCACACTGCGTGCCTGTGTCCATGGCGATGTGTAGATGTGCTTGAGCTGTGCTCTTCACCTATTTTTGTCAGTGCCCTGCCACCCCTCACCTCTGACTCTGTCTGTCTGTTGCATGTATTCATGCCTCTGATTCTATTTTGTTTCTCAGTTTATTTTGTTCACTCGTTACTATTCCTTGTAGTTCCACATGTGAGAGAATATGGCCTGTCTTTCTCTGGCTTATTTCCCTTAGCATAATGCTCTCCATCTCCATCCATTCTGTCGCAAAGGGTAAGAATTCCTTTCTTTTCACATCACATAGTCTTTCACAGTGTAGATGTACCACAGCTTATTCCCCCAAATAAATTTTTATATTGATTTCAGAGAGGAAGGGAAAGGGAGAGAGAGAAACACAATGATCATTTGCCGCCTGCATACCACTTACTAGATATCAAGCCTACAACCCAGGCATGTGTCCTGACTGGGAATCTGACCACAATCACCTGGTTCATAGGTAGAAACTCAACCATTGAGCCACACCGTCAAGTATAACAGCTTTTTAATCCACTCATCTGCTGATGGGCACTTGGGCTATATCCAGATTGTAGCTGTTGTAAATAATGCTGCTGTGAACATAGAAGTGAATATATTTTTCTGATGGTGTTTCAGATTTCTTAGGTTGTATTTCAGAAGTGGGATTGCTGGGTCAAATGGCAGTTCCATTTTAATTTTTTGAGGAAACTTCATACTGTTTTCTATAGTACCTACCGGTGTGTATTCCCATCAGCAGTGCACTAGGGCCCTTTTCTGTACATCCTCACCAGCACTTGTCATTTGTTGATTTGTTGATGATAGCCATTCTGGCAGGTGTGAAGTGATATCTCATTATCATTTTGATTTGCATCTCTTTGATCATTAGTGACCTTGAGCATGTTTTCATATGTCTCTCAGCCTTCTGTATGTCCTCTTTGGAGAAGTGTCTATTTAGGTACTTTGTCTATTTTTAAGTTGATTGTTTGTCTTCATTTTGTTGAGTTGTATGAGTACTTTATATATTTTGGAGATTGTTGGAATCCTTTTCACATACTGCATGGTTCAGGGTTCTAGTTCAGGATTCGGGTTCTGGAGAAGGCCGCACGCAAATGAACAAAGACTCAGAAAAACATAAATTTGGAAAAATGGGGGGCCAGGCGGCGGCTCATCTCTAGTGGAAGGACTACCTCTTGCCTCGGCCTTGCCATTCCTTTGATTTAGGTTCTGGGAATACACCCATTGCCCTTAGGCAGGAAATAAGCCGATTATGATAATAATATTATTATTATTATTATTATAAGCCTTGTCAGGAAGGATTTACACGATTATCTGGTGGGGAAGTTGCCCTTGCCACCCTTATCTCAATTAGATAGGGAGTGGTTGGCTGACCTTTCAGAGCTTCAAGGTTGACTAAGCCTTTTGGATTCCTTGTCTACATCTTTCTGTTGTTGAGGTAATGGCTGGTTCCTGGAAGGAGATTAACTCCTTATTACATATATCATTGGCCAATATGTTTGCAATACAGTGGGCTCCCTTTTGATTTTGTTGCTATAGTCTTATTTGTTTATTTTTTCCTTTGTTTCCCTTGCCCTAGGAGATATATGGGTAAAAATACTGCTATGTAAGATGTCTGAGATTTTATTGCCCGTGTTTTTTTCCCCAGGATTTTTATGTTTTCACAATTTACATTTAAGTCTTGAATTAATTTTTGAGTTTATTCTTTTGTATGATATAAGTTGGCAGTCTAGTTGCATTTTTTTTTTGCATCTACATCTCCAATTTTCCTAACACCTTTTATTAAAGCAACCGTGTTCACTCCATTGTACACTCTTGCCTCCTTTGTTGAATATTAATTGACCATAAAGGCTTGGGTTGATTTTTGAGTTCTCTGTTCTGTTCCATTGATCTATATACCTGTTCTTGTGCCAGTACCAGGCTGTTTTTATTACAATGGCTTTGTAGACTAGTTTGATATCTGTTATTGTGATTCTTCCAACTTTGTTCTTCTTTCTGAAAATTGCTGCAGCTATTCAAGGTCTTTTTTGGTTCCATATAAATTGTTGGAATATTTTTTTTAGATCTGTTAAATATGCCATTTTTAAAAATAGGAATTGTGTTTAATCTAGCAATTGCTTTGGGTAGTATGGGCATTATAATGATGTTAATTCTTCCAATCCATGAATGTGGTATATGCTTCTACTTGTTTGTATATTCCTCTATTTCTTTCTTCAATGTCTTATAGTTTTCTGAGTATAGGTCTTTTACCTCCTTGGTTACATTTATTCCTAGGAACCTTATTACTTTTGTTGCAATAGTAAATGGGATTGTTTCCTTAGTTTCCCTTTCTGATAGTTCATTTTTGGTATAGAAAAAAGCCATCAATTTCTGGGTATTAATGTTGTATCCTGCTACTTTGCCAAATTCATTTATTAATTCCAGTAGTTTTTGGTTAAGTCTTTAGAGTTTTTTATTTACAATATCATGTCATCTACAAATAATGAGAGTTTCACTTCCTCCTTTCCAATTTGGATGCCTTTTATTTCTTCCTCTTCTCTGATCTCTGTGGCTAGGACTTCCAATGCTATGTTAAATAAGAGTAGTGAAAGTGAACATCCCTGTCTTGTTCTTAATCTTTAGGGAAATGCTTTTAGTTTTTGCCCATTGAATACGATGTTGGCTATAGGTTTCTCATATATGGCCTTTGTTATCTTGAGATATGATCCATTTATTCCCACTTACCTGAGAGTATTTTTCTTAATAAAAAATGATTGCTGGATATTATCAAATGCTTTTTCTGTATCCATTGATATGATCACATGATTTTTTAAAATACTCACTGAAGGATATTTTTTCCATTGATTTTATTAGAGAGTGGAAGGGAAAGAGGAAGTGTAGGAAAGAGAGAGGGAGAAGCATCAATATTAGAGAGACACACCAATTGATTGACTTCTGCTTGTGCCTGGACTGGGACCAGGATTGAACTTGCAACCCAAGTACCTGCCCTTGTCCAGAAAACCTCTTTGTTGCATGGGCTGACACTCTAACCACTGAATAGCCATGGCCAGGGCTGATTATGTAATTTTTTTCTTTCATTTTGTTTATGTGATATATCTTATTTATTTATTTATTTATTTATTTATTTTTAAGTTTTATTTACAATATAACATATTTAATAGTAGTACATATGTTTTCCTCCCCCCAAAAAAACTTCCCCCCAGCCTCCCTTACCCCCCAGCACATGTCCCCACCTGACCCCCTCCCCGCCCCAGAGTCTTTCATTCATTGGTTATGCTCATAGGTATGCATACAAGTCCTTCGGTTGATCTCCCCCAGCATCTGCCTCCCCTCCACTCCAGCCTTCCCCCTGTAGCTTGACAGCCTGTTCAAGGCCACCCTGCCTCTATATCAATCACTTCCCCCTGTTTCTTTTCTTCAAAAATATTTTGCCTCTGCATACTGAAAAAAAACGTATAAGAGCAAAAAAAGCTTGAGTGTCAGTTTCAATGTCCAACTGTTCTGAGTCCCAGTTTCAATGTCAAATAGTTCTTCATGTGTACATGTCAGCAATGGTATCCAGAGGGTGGACACATCGTGGCAATGCAAGATCCATCCTCTCTGGTATGATCCTGGGCCGCCTGCAGCAACGCACAGCTGCCTACTGCTAGCATGGCAAGGTGTCGTCAGCGTCCGCCATCTCTGGACGTCCTCGTGGCTGGAACAGACCCGTCAGTTCCTCACTGTCGCAGGAACCCACATGATCTTGGAGTTGTTCTCTGCAAACACACAAACACATTCTCGACCAAAGGTTAACAAAGGGATCCTCTCTGCAAAATAGACTTGGGATTCTTTTTATTTTTGCCTAAATGATTTTCCTTTGGCTTATTTTGACACCATGTGTGTTTTTTCATGGGTGTCCTGCAGCTGGTTTTACAAATGGAATTTTCTTTTCTGGAGTAAGAATTTTCTACATGTATTTTACTTATAGGATATTTTTCCTTACATGATATTACCCCACTGTCACCCCCCCCCCCTTTTTTTTGGTTAATAGGGGCTTTTGGAAATTTTATCTTGCAGTCTTGGTAATTTAAATTTTAATTTTGGCACACAAATATTACTGCTTTAGGTTCTTTGGATGTTAGGCAATTTTGCAGTGAGATGAACTACTAAGAGATATTTTAGTTAATGTTTTAGGAAAAGCTTTTTGTCCAGTACAGTTAGATTTTCTTGAGTATTCACTTATTTCACTTGTCCAATTTAAATTAATCTGAAAACTTGATTACTATTTTACTGTCAATTTTAATACTCAAGCAGAAATCTTAGTTTACCCAGTAAATACTTGTGGAAAGGAATATTTGCATTTTTTAGTAGGTCCTCAGCATTCCTGGTAATAAACTAAATTTAGATATAGAGCAGCTATTGCTGGTCGAGTCTCTGTCTGCCCCCTGGGTCCCGGTGTGAGTTGTGCATGGGAGGCGAAGCAGCCGTGGGGGTAGGAGACCTTCCTCAGGAGGGGTGAGAATTCAAGCCCCTGCAAGGTTTGTGGGTGAGGGTCTGTGCCCCACCTCTGTTGATCTTTTAATTCTCTCCTGTTGGCCCCTCTGCGACTGTGCCTGTCTTAGGTTGTTCCTTCCCTGAGGAATCTTACCCGTCTCTGGCTAACCAGCCATCCTCCGGGGCCAAACAGGGTGATGTGAGGTTCAGTCCTGTCTCCTTTGTAGTCTATGCCCCCGTGGCCTCTACATCCAGCACCTGCCTTAGGGTCCCCTCGCCTGCTGGCGGGGTCCCGGTACTGATCACATATCTCAGGTGACCCAGATTTCTTCCCCAGAGAGGGCCCAGCTCACACCATTGGTCGAGAGACAGATCCATGGTGCCAGATACACAGAGGCTTCAGCCACAGCTTGAACTGAAAGTTCACGCATCAGCTGTGTGTATTTGGATAATAAGAAGAGGGTCCATCTTGGCAAAAGGGCCAGAGGGGCCAATATAGAATGCTCGGATGCCTTCCCAGTGCCTTAATCCCTTCTGAAAGGGATTAATTCCTTTCCTATCCTTTTTTTAAGTTGCTGCCCAACATTCAAAGAATTAGTTTGTAAGTTTATTTGGGATAATTGTATAATATGCTGTTGTCAAATATCAAATATTATAATGACATTGTAGAATAATATCATGTAAGGGTATTGTGGTGTCACGGGAGGTTAAGGAGGGCCTAGTCTAAAAACTGGTGTCCATAAGAGATGACATGCTCTAGGCCATGTTAATTCAATCTCCAACTAGCTGCCAATTTTTTTTATAACTTCATATAAACTTTGTCAGGGATGTAAAAACACAAATCACTTACCTTAGTTCAAGCATTCAAATATATTGACTTTCCCCCTTACTCCCACCACCTGTCACTTACCCTGAGGTTTGACATTTTGATGGACTTTTCTCAGTCTCTGGATCCATTCTTGTTCATCAGTCTATGTCATTCATTATATTCCTCAAATGAGTGAGATCATGTGATATTTGTCTTTCTCTGCCTGGCTAATTTCACTTAGCATAATGCTCTCTAATTCCATCCATGTTGTTACAAATGGTAGGAGGTCTTTCTTTTTTACTGCAGTGTAGTATTCCATTGTGTAGATATACCATGGTTTTTTAAATCCACTCATCTGCTGATGGGCACTTAGGCTGTTTCCAAATCTTAGCTATGATAAATTGTGCTGCTATGAACATAGGGGTACAAATATCCTTTCTAATTCGCCTCTCTAGTTTCTTGGGGTATATTCCTAAAAGGGGGATCACTGGGTTGAATGGGAGCTCCATTTTTAGTTTTTTGAGGAAACTCCATACTGTTCTCCACAGTGGCTGCACTAGTCTACAATCCCACCAGCAGTGCACGAGAGTTCCTTTTTCTCCGCATCCTCGCCAGCACTTGTCATTTGTTGATTTGTTGATGTAAGCCATTCTGACAGCTGTGAGATAGTACCACATAGTCGTTTTGACTTGCATCTCTCGGATAATTAGTGACTTTGAGCAAGTTTTCATATGTCTCTGGGCCTTCCTTTTGTCTTCTTTAGAAAAGGTTCTATTTAGGTCTGTTGCCCATTTTTTTATTGGATCATTTGTCTTCCTTGTATTGAGTTGTGTGAGTTGCCTGTAGATGCTTGAGATTAAACCTTTATCACTGATAACATTTGCAAATATGTTCTCCCATACAGTGGGTTTTCTTGTTGTTTTGTTGATGGTTTCTTTAGCTGTGCAAAAGCTTTTGATTTTGATGTAGTCCCATTTGTTTATTCTGTCTTTAGCTTCCATTGCCCTAGGAGCAGTATCATCAAAGAAGTTCTTTTGGCATATGTCTGAGATTTTATTTCCTGTAGATTCCTCCAATGTTTTTATGGTTTCCCTTCTTACGTTTAAGTCCTGTATCCATTTTGAGTTTATTTTTGTGTATGGTGTAAGTTGGTGGTCTAGTTTCATTTTTTTTGCATGTATCTATCCAATTTTCCCAACACCATTTATTGAAGAGGCTATCTTGACGCCATTTTATGTTCATACCTCCTTTGTCAAATATTAATTGAGCATAGTGGTTTGGGTTGATATCTGGATTCTCTATTCTATTCCATTGATCTATATGTCTGTTCTTGTGCCAGTACCAGGCTGTTTTGAGAACAGTAGCTTTGTAATATAGCTTGAAATATGGTATTGAAATCCCACCGATTTTGTGCTTCTTTCTCAGGATTGCTGTGGCTATCTGGGGCCTTTTTTATTCCAGATGAATTTTTGGAGAGTTCTTTCTAGGTCTGTGAAGTATGCCATTGGTATTTTAATGGGGAGTGCATTAAATTTATAGATTGCTTTGGGTAGTATGGACATTTTAATTATGTTCATTCTCCCAATCCATGAACATGGTATGTTCTTCCATCTGTTTACATCTTCCTCTATCTCTTTTTTTAATGTCCTGTAGTTTTCCACGAATAGGTCTTTTACCTCCTTAGTTAAGTTTATTCCTAGGTATCTTAATTTTTTTGGTGTGATGGTAAATGGGATTGCTTTTTTAGTCTCTCTTTCTGTAACTTCACTATTGGTGTATAGAAATGCCATAGATTTCTTGGCATTGATTTTGTAGCCTGCCACATTGCTGAACTCATTTATTAAGTCTCTTAGCGTTTTTATGGAGTTTTTCGGGTTTTTTATGTACAATATCATGTCATCTGCAAATAAGGATAGCTTTACTTTTTCTTTTCCAATTTGGATGCCTTTTATTTCTTCTTCTTGTCTAATTGCAATGGCTAATACTTCCAGTACTATGTTCAACAGGAGTGGTGAAAGTGGGCAACCCTGTCTTGTTCCTGTTCTTAAGGGAAATGGTTGTAGTTTTTGCCCATTGAGTATGATGTTTGCTGTGTGTTTATCATATATGGCTTTTATTATGTTGAGGTATGATCCTTCTATTCCTACCTAGTTGAGAGTTTTTATCAAGAAAGGGTGTTGGATTTTGTCAAATGCTTTTTCTGCATCAATTGATATGACTATGTGATTTTTATCTCTCAATTTGTTTATGTGATGTATCACATTTATTGATTTGCGGATATTGTACCATCCTTGCATTCCTGGGATAAATCCTACTTGGTCATGGTGTATGATCTTTCTGATGTACTGCTGGATCCGATTTGCTAGAATTTTATTGAGGATTTTGGCATCTGTATTCATGAGGGATATTGGCCTGTAATTGTCTTTCATTGTGTCATCTTTATCTGGTTTTGGTATTAGGGTGATGCTAGCTTCATAGAAGGAGTTTGGAAGTGTTCCATCCTCTTGAATTTTCTGGAATAGTCTGAGGAGAATAGGTTTTAGTTCTTGCTTGAATGTTTGGTAAAACTCCCCTGTGAAGCCGTCTGGCCCTGGGCTTTTGTTTGCTGGAAGCTTTATGATGACTGCTTCAATTTCTTCCACAGTTATTGGTCTATTGAGTTGTTTAGATTCTTCCTGATTGAGTTTTGGGAGGTTACATTTTTCTAGAAATATTGTGCTATATCATATTTATTGATTTGTGAATTTTTTTTTGTACCAACCTTGCATCCCCAGAATAAATACCATTTGACCATTGTTTATGATATTTTTAATGGATCCAACTTGCTAAAATTTTATGGAGGATCTTAGCATCTATGTTTATCAGGGATATTGGCTTAAAATGTTCTTTCTTTGTATTGTCCTCATCTGGTTTTGGAATTTAGATAATTTTCACCTTGTAAAAAGAGATTTCAAATTTTCATGAATTTTTTTTTTTCTCGAATAGTTTGAGGAGGATAGGTGTTAGTTCTTCCTTGAATGTTGGTAAAATTTGCCTGTGAAGCTGTCTGGTCCAGGACTTTTGTTTGCTGGGAGGTGTTTTTGTTGTTGTTGTTTTGTTTTTGTTTGTTTATTACTGTTTAGATTTCATTAGTTGTTATCAGTTTATTCAGATTTTCTGATTATTTCTTATTCAGTTTTGGAAGATTGTATATTTGTAGGAATTTGTCCAGTTTGGTTTCTCATAGTATTTTCTTAGTATCTTCTGTATTTCTGTGATGTCAGTTGTTATTTCTCCTTTTTTATATCTGATTTTATTTATTTGTGCGCTCTCTATTGGTTTCTTGATGAATTTAGTTAACGTTTCATCAATCTTATTTATCTTTTCAAAGAACCAACTCTTGGTTTTATTGATCTTTTGTATTGTTGTTTTAGTCTCTGTCATTTATTTCCACTCTGATCTTTATAATTTCCTTTCTTCTACTTAATCTGGGCTTTGTTTGTTATTCTTTTTCTAGCCTTTAAGGTGAAGGGATACATTGCTCATTTGAGATTTTTCTTGCTTCTTGAGGTAGGACTCTAATGCTATGAACTTCCCTCTTAGGACTGCTTTCAAGGTGTCCCATTTTATTTGGCTGTTTTCCTGGAGATTCCTCATGTTCATTTATTTGGGATCTGGTTTTGTTTCCACATTTTGGCTGCCTCTTTGTGTTTGTTTCTATATATTAGGTAGATCTGCTATGACTCCCAGTCTTAGTGAGGTGGCCTTATGTAATAGGTATCCTGTGGAACCCTATAGCACAATTTCCTTGATCGCTTGTGTTGGATGGTCTAGGAATGTCCCTTGTGTGTTTTATGTGGGACCTTCTGTTGTAATTGACTCTTGATTGCTGTTGGCCCATTCATGGATCTGATTGATCCTCAGGCTGACTGTGAGGCTCAAGTTCAAACACATGGTGCGATGTTGTACAGGTTCTGATAACAAAAGACAAAACAAAAACAAAACAAGACAAAAAACCACCACCAACAACAAAAAAGTGTAAGAAAAGAGAATAATAAAAACAAATAAAAGAATAAGAGAAATAAAGGAAAAATATAAAAGAAAAGGAAAGAAGTAATATTAGGAAAATAAAAACAGAAAAAAGTATAAGAAAGGAAAAAATTAGAATTAGGAAAGGAGAGAAATAAAAATGAAGGGAAAAAAGAGGAGAAAAAAAGAAAATAATAACAAAAAATAAAAAGAATAAAAAAAAAAATAGTGAAACCTTTTGGGTCCTTCTCTGATGTGGCTGCAGCTGAACACTGGTGCGCAGGTTCTGGACCTCCCAGAATGTCCTCTGGTACAAGCAATGTCAAATGTGGTCTACGCCTAGCTTTCAGCAACCTGTCCACAGCTACAAGCAATCCAGAGTTTCTGGTTGTTTCTGCTGTTCTTGGCTGTAAAAATTGTGCTCCAAGGCCAGTTTTTACCATCAGAGAGCCCAGGGGCAGGTCAGCAAGCATCCTGAGCTCTGCCTCTGCCTGCCTCCCCTGCTGGCTGGCTGGAGGCTTAGTCATAGAAAAGGCTTAGTTTCTGAAAAAGCCTCTGTTGAATAAGGAAGATTGAAGTCACTGGATCTCCTCTAAGGGGTAGGTGTCATTCAGACTTCAGAGAAGATGGAGGTGACTTTCCTGCCCCTGAGCCACAGTCTGAGTCTTACTCAGATTTTCCCTGACCTTGGCAGGGCAGAGCCCCTAATAGTCAGGTAAGTGGAGCCTACAGAGCCCAGAGATTATGTCTGCTGGAAGCTCTGGGAAGGGTTCTGTTGGCTCTCCTGTGAGGTCCCTGGAAAGTGGGGAAATGGCCCCATCCCAAAGCCAGTCACTGACAATCCCTGCTTCTGCCTAGTTTTCGAAGCCCTCGCCTGTGTTGCTGACTCCTCAGTGTGACTGAAGATGCAAGGTGGAGCAAGCAGGATTCCAAACAGGGTGGGGGAGTTGCCTTTGCCTAGGCTGATGCGGATCAGAGGGGCTTATTCCTCCCAAGAGAAATGGCTGCAGCAGTATCAAAGGACAAACTAACAGGGATCCTGGTGGCCACTCCTCCATGTCATTCCCAAAGCCAGTTCTCACCCTTCCCTCCAAGGAAGCCCAGGATTAGTGGCTGCGGACAAAAATTTGCATGTTGGCCCTTCAAATGGGTGGCTTTGAATCAAGCAGGCTCCACCTCTCCGTGGCAGATAGAAACCCATTCCCTTGCTGAATACTATGTGGATGCTTGTTCCTGGCTCATCTCTCTGGGCTGGGGAGCCCCATCTAGGTCCAGGCTCCATGTCTCTCAGGGGAAGCCTCCCACAGCTGAGACAGCCCTCTGAGTGGGAGCAAGCCAGCCCTTTCATGACTCTGCCCTTCCTACCAGTCTAGACATGGTTTCTGCAGTCCTTGGGTAAAAGTCTCCTCTTTAGCCCTGGCTGGTACTTTCCGTGGTTACAGTGTCAGCTCATGCACCAAAGACCTTGGATTTGATTTCCAGTCAAGGGCATCTCCCTCAATTGCAGCCTTGATCCCCAACCCCCATTGTTTTTCTCTCTTTCACTCCTGTCCCTCCCTACTGCTCTCTCTCTAAAAATATTAATGAAAACAGTGTTCTTGGGTGAGGATTAAAGTAAAAGTCTCCTCTTCAGATCGTCTCCAGTTAGTAACTCAGGGGATTTCCCCCAGTTCAGCTGTAACTCCCAGTTTGGTTCTGGGAGGCACTGCAAGTGAGATCTGCCCACCCCACTGCCGTCTCTGAGTCCATGTTCTTTAGTTTCTTCCATAGAACTAAGTTCATGTCTGATTTTGTTTTCAGGTCCCTGGCAATGGCCAATGGTAGGCTTTCTTGTCCTGTTATTCACTGTGGCTATCATGCCCTCACTGATGTACCTGCAGTAAATGTTTTGAGGCTCTCAAAGGCAGAAAGGGAGAGAAAGGGGTGGAATATTGTAATATTCCATGAGTATTGGCACCTTGTTGAAAATAGAACAAACCAGAGAAAGTCTGTTTCTAAGATAACTGCACAAGGACCCTGTGGTCCAGACAAATGGGAGAGGGAGAATTTGATGTATATATCATCAGCACACTTCCAGGCCCAGCACCCTCATGGCCCTGGGTCCAAGCCAAGGCTCTGAGTTGAATCCTAACTGTACCACTTACCTGTGTGAGTGACTAGAGGTGGGTGACTTAAACTCTCTGAGATTCAGTTTCCTCATCCATAAAATTAAATATCATAGTACCTCTCTATCACATGGCTTTGTTGTGGTGACTGACTGTGACCATGCCTTTGATCACAGCACCTGGCAAAGAGTTAGAGCTTAATAAATGCTACCTGTTATTTTAATGAATGGAAAGGCCAGTCTGCAAGCTGCATATTAAACATCTGCTCTACTTTTTTCCAAGCTTTCTCCAGAAATCCCATATATATGGATCTTGGTAAAATGCTTGCAGTCAATACTTACAAGATTAGAACCTGTTGCATGTCACAATCCAACTATGGGGGAAGAGCAGAAGATGAATAACTCTTCATCTGAAAATCTGGCTTTGCCACTCTGAGCTCAGTTCTTTTCCTTTCACTTACCCTATCCCAAATCCCATCTTCTCCATAGTAGGTGCTGGATAATTGGCATCTCTTTGTCTTTGGTTGGATTCCCCCAGAGGCCAACCCTGAAACAAATTTGGGAATACCTGTACTCTATTTGGAAGTGAACCCAAGAAGTTGAGAAGAGAAGGGAAGGAAGGCAAGGCACCTTAATCAGTAAGGTCACTGCCCTGGCCAACTGGGGTCAACCCCACCTATAACCTTTGTAGGTGCTGTGGAGCATGCCTCAGAGCTGTCTCACCCAAGAGGTGAGGAAGCTGAGAGTTAGCCACCAAATCTGGCCCATCATCGGCTGAGGGCTGCTCCCAAAAGCATGCATGCAGGCATGAGATGCTCCTGCCAGAGACTTGGTGGCAGTGGTAGGAACCATCAGGTGTGAAAAATCTGGCCCAAGGTGACATGGGCCTGGCCCTGGCAGCTTCACCTACCCTATAGGACTGCTGAAGTTTAGAGAAACTCTTTTCATTATACAGATAACTCCAGATGTGTGTCACATGTTTAGTAATTGCCACATCTGATAGGGTGATTTCATGTCATCATCATGTCCCGAAGCCTGGGTTTACCCTCCAGACAATGTGATTTCTGCTACCTGCTAACACAGCTACCCCAAACAGATGGTCTTTCCTTAAAGGGAGGCCATGTGCCAGGGCCTACTCCTCTGAGGTCCATCAAACTAGCCACGTCTGGGGCATGGGGTTTCAAGGTGGTAAGTAATGAGCTGAGACAAGCCATTAATCTTTAGTTCGCCAAGAACCATAGATTTTGGTCCAGGTGACCTAATAGGGCTGGGCTGACAACCAGAGTTTACAGCAATGTCTGCTGGCATGGGGATTCCACGAGCCTGGTATCCAAGACCATGCTCAGGGCCTTTCTGTGTATCTTCGTCTTTTTAATGACAATAGTTATCATTCATTGAGCTATTTCTACATGCCAGGCACTGAGCTAAGCACTTCTCATATATATACTGTCAAAATACAAAGGGTGGTGTTACTCTTTTATAGCTAAAAAAATATAGGCACAAAGTAATTAAGTAACTTGCCCCAAATCACAGAACAGATAAGTGACAATACAGTTTAACCTAGGTCTCCCTGATTCAGAACTATCAGCTTAACCACTACATTATATTTCATTTTTAACCTGTATTTTTTTTTAACCTGAAGTGTTATTGTGAGAAGTATGGTAGTAAATTGGTTCTGGGGACTGAGGGGTTGTGTGCAGGGACAGAGACTAGCCCTGATTTATAGCATTTGCCAATTTCTGTAGTATAAATACCCAACCATGTCCAATTTCAAGATACAAAGGATGTAACCATCAGCTTACAAAAATCCTGAATATTTAATAATTGGTTCTCATAAGCCTGTATACTGTATTTTTCCGTGTATAAGATGCTATTTTTTTCTAAAATCTTTAGACTGAAAATTGAGGGGAATCTTATACACGCAAGTCAGCTGAGGAGGGAGCCATATGGATGCTTAGCTGCCCATACCTTGTCAAACAGGTTTCCTCCAATTACGAGTCTTATTGTTAGTGATGTCAGCCAATACCATACTTGGAGGTGGAGGTGGAGAGTGCAGATGCAACAGGGACCTGAGTATTTTGAGCCCATAAAGATGTCAAAAAAATAAAAAGATAAATAGCAGTAAGTGATTGTCTCATTCTGCAAAATTCAAACTAAATGCAACTAGCTATGCAAATGAGCATGGAAATAAAACTGCAGAGAGACAATTTGGACATCCTCTTACTGAATGTATGACCAGACAGTGGAGAAAACAGGAAGAACAATGCCTTAAGATGCCAAAAAAGAAGAAGGCTTTAAGAGGAAAACCAGCAAAATGGGCAAACTTGAGATAGAGGCTTAAGACTTGGATTATGGAGCAATGCCAGAGTGGTTTATGTGTGTCAGCCAAGCTTATTCAATGTCAAGCAAGAATATTTGCAAGTGAAATGAACATTGTTGATTTTATAGGAAAGACAAAATAGTGTTTCAATTTCATGAGGAGAGAAGGGTTGGCCATGAGAACATGAACAAAGTTAGCTCAGGAAATGCCACCAGTTTATGAGGATGATCTCAGATATATAGACAGTGACTCAGAAAATAGCAGTGATACAACAGAAGTTAGAGAAATTGACATGTCTGGAACTAATAGTGATGAAGAAGAGAGCAGTGATGCAACAGAAGCTGAATAAAGTGATATGCTTCATAATATCATATGTAAATATTATCTGAGGTAATCTATGTATATAAAAGCCTAAGTGACCGTCACAACTGCACAGACAACAGAACAGGCTGTGTGGGGCAACTAGGCCAGTTGGGGGAGGGCAGTTGAGGACAACCAGGCTGGTGGCAGGAGGGGCACAGTTGGCAGCAATCTGGCCAGTATGTAGAGGCAGTTAGGGGTGATCAGGCCAGCATGGGGGCAGTTAGGGGTGACTAGGTCGGCAAGCAGAGGTGGTTAGGGGTGACCAGGGTGGTAGGGGAGGCAGTTAGGGGCAATCAGGCAGGCAGGCAGGTGAGCAGTTAGGAGCCAGCAGTCCATGATTGTGAGAGGGCTGTCCTGGGGATTGGGCCTAAACTGGCAGTTGGACATTCCCTGAGGGGTCCCGGATTGAAGAGGGTGAAGGCTAGGCTGAGGGGAACCTACCCCATTCACAAATTTTGTGCACTGGGCCTCTAGTTACTAAATAAAAATGTGTTCTGTTTTATGTTTAAAACTAGAGTTCTGGTGCATGAATTCATGCACCACTTGGGTCCCTCAGCCTGGCCTGCAGGATGGTCTGAAACCAGCTCTCTGACATCTCCCAAAGGGTCCTAGATTTCAAGAGGACACAGGCCAAGCCAAGGGACCCCACCAGTGCACAACTGGGGTCAGGGAAGGATGTGGAAGGATGGCCATCCAGGGAGGGACTACAGGAGGGCTCCAGGGCATGTCTGGCCCATCTTGCTCAGTCCTGATTGGCCAGACTCCAGCAGCAAGCTACTGGTTGAGCATCTGCCCCCTGGTGGTCAGTGTTTATAATAGCGACTGGACAACCAGTTGACTCTCTACCTCCTAGTGGTCAGTGCACGTCATAGTGAACAATTGAGCAGCCTTAACATATCATTAGCATATTATGTTTTGATTGGTTGAACAGATCACCAGACAGCTGTACACTTAGCATATTAGGCTTTTATTATATAGGTATTGATTTCTTAATTTTGGATTAGAAAAGTGGGGGAAGGGGGAGACATCTCATACATGGGACATCAGAAAAAAATATGGTAGCTTCACTATACCCCTGCTGAACCACACTCCCACAGATCTTAATTATCAAGATTTCTAGAGAAATTGTTGGATAGATTCTTTCTAGCCTTTCTACACTTTAAATCTTGCCCCAGAGCTCTAGTATTATATATATATATATATATATATATATATATATATATATATATATATATTAATTTTATTTATTTATTTATTTAAATCTTTATTGTTCAGTTTATTATATCATTGTTCCCTTTTTTCCCCCCTATAGCTCCCCTCCACCTGGTACCCATCCCACCCTCCGCCCTCACGCCCCTCCATTGTCCTCTCTCATAGTTGCATGATTTTTGTCCAGTCTCTTGCTACACTTCCCACACCCCTTTTCTCCCCAAGAATTGTCAGTCCATTCCCTATGTCTGTGATTCTGTTACATTCACCAGTTTATCCTGTTCATCAGCTTATTAATTCACTTGATTTTTAGATTCATTTGCTGATAGATGTGTATTTGTTGTTCATAATTTACACTTCCATCTTTTTCTTCTTCCTCTTCTTAAAGCATATCTTTCAGCATTTCATATAATATTGGTTTGGTGGTGATGAACTCCATTAGCTTTTTCTTATCTTCGAAGCACTTTATCTGACCTTCAATTCTTAAGGATAGCTTTGCTGGATAGAGTAATCTTGGTTGTAGATTCATGGTACTCATCACTTTGAATATTTCTTGCCACTCCCATCTGGCCTGCATCTGTTGAGAAATCCGCTGACAATCGTATGGGTGCTCCCTCATAGGTAACTAACTGTTTTTCTCTTGGTGCTTTTAATATTCTCTCTTTGTCTTTTGCTCTTGGCATTTTAATTATGATGTGCCTTGGTGTGGTCTACTTAGGGTTCCTATATATTGGGGTTCGGTGCGCTTCTTGGACTCCTAAGTCAATTTCTTTCACCAGGTGTGGGAAGTTTTCAGTCACTATTTCTTCAAATAGGTTTTCATTGTCTTGCTCTCTCTCTTTTTCTGGCACCCCAATAATTCTGATGTTGGTATGCTTGAGGTTGTCCCAGAGGCCCCTTACACTATCTTCAATTTTTTGGATTCTTTTGGTTTCTTGCCTTTTCAGCTGAGTAGATTTTACCTGTTTGTATTTCAAATCTTTAACTTGGTTCTTGGGGTGCTCTAGAGTACTTTTAGGTCTTTGTATAATATTTTTTATTTCAGTCAGTGTATGATTAATTTCTGGTTGGTCCTTTTTCCTATCCTTGAGAGTCTTGTTCATGTCCTTGTAGGTCTCGTTCATTTCCTTGTAGGACTCATTCATTTCTACGTTGGTCTTGTTCATTTCCTTGCAGGTCTCATTCATATCCTTGAGGGTCTCGTTAATTTCCTTGTAGGTCTTGCTTATTTCCTAATAGGTCTCGACCTTTTCTAGGAGCCTCTTGAAAAGCTCTATAACCGTGGTTTTGAATTCCATGTCCAGTCGTTTTTTTCCCTCCATTTCTTTCACATATGATTTCTTTCCATGTTGCTGCATGGTGGCTGCTTCTTTGAGTTGGTCAATTAGCTTTTTGTGGTAGACATCCTACAAGGGACAGTGACTCAGCCTCCCCTCTTACCTGAGGTGGATATGGTTTGCACAGTCTTGTTGAAGTTAAGCTCAGGTTCATTGTTGTTAGCACTTGGAGGTGTTGACCTCCAGGCCAATTGTCTGTGACGTTCAGCTATGCTCAGGTTGGATGGGCAGAGTCTCTGGGCCAAGTAGACAGCGTCAGCTCCGCCCTATGCAGCCTCAGGGCCTCTGAGAGAGAGCCGCTGCCGAAGAATTCAGACTCTCCCCAAATGAGTCTGCACACCCAATGTCTCACCCAAGGTCGCAAAACAATGCTGTTTGACAGTTTCCCGAATGAGAGAACAAGTCACGAGTGCTCTCTGCACAGTCAGGCAGCTGCGCTGTTCCCAAGCTCATGTGCACTCCGCCCAAGCTCGCCTTCTCCACAAGCTGGCAGACCGCTGCAGCACCCAAGCTTCAGAGTGCCCTCCCACTTTCCAGTTTTTACCCCGTATGATGGTGGCTTTTCTGGACTTCACCCATAGCTGGAGAATCAGTCCAGTGGGACATCTTTGTCTCCTCCGTTCAAGAAAACTGGCCGGTTTTTAGCTGCCTGCCCTATCCGCTGGCACGTGCTCCAAACCTCTCTCCACACATATCTTCAACGCTGTCCTCAGCCGCTCCTGAGTCACAGTGTCCTATCTTCTCTTTTATTTGTGGAATTTTCACTCAGCCAGGTTTCTGGTGATTCTGGATGGTGTTTGTTCTTTCGTTAAGTTGTAGTTTTGAAATTGCTGCATATGGAGGCAAGATAGGTGTTTTACCTATGCCGCCACCTTGGTTCTCTCAGAGCTGTAGTATTACAAATGAGATACCAATATTCATTCATTCGACAAATATGAAGTGGCAAAAAAGGCATGAGGGGCATAAAGGTGATTGAACACAGTCCCAGTCTATCTTAGGTTGTATTCTCCAGAAACACGTCTGGAGGCGAGGTTTTGGGTGACTTATTAGGAAGTCCTGCAATGAAAACTGATTGAGTGATGGGAAGGGAAATGGGGCAGAGCCGACAATGGTGTGGTAGCAGCCCAGTCCTCGGAGAATCCCTTTGCCTCTGCCCTATTAGGGGGCTCTGGCAAGACAGTGGTATACACTCAGAGTGTCTTGATGAAGGGGGACAGGCTAGAGTATTTAACTTGCTACCCTCACTCATCAGTCATTGGTTAAGGGCTCTCACCAGAAGGACATACATTTTCAGCACTTCCAGCTCTCCACTGACAAAGACAAAGCTGGCTCCAGCAGCCCTAGCAAAGAGGCACAGGTCCCAGGCTGCTGGCGGCCAGAGCACATCTGGAGCTGATGTGCAAATGCTAATGGAATCTGAGAGCTGAGACTGAGCTCTCATAGTGTCTGCTCTCCAGTAGTTCATTCAACCAATGTTTACCGAGCAGCAGCTGTGTGCCAGACACTGTGCTAGATTCAGAGGATAAAAGGGCGAGTGCGAACAGCCACTCTCCCTGCTTCCATGGAGCACATGGTCTATTGAGTGGCCAGAGCAATCCAGACTACAAGCCTTTTATCACAAACTGGATTAAAGGCATAAGAAAAAGCACAAGATTATGGGAGAGTGCATAAGAAGACAGATGCTGAGTCAGGGATACATGTGGGATTAGGAAAGTCATCCCTCATAATTTGACAGGGAAACCCCTGGCTTTCACCAAGTATCTTGAACTCTTGATGAGTCCTTCCTTATCTCTGAGTCAAAAAAAAAAAAAAAAAAGGTACACCAAAACCACAGATTATTTATGTTGATTAGTAGTTCATGGTACATAAATCAACTACCCACAAGTACATCACAGTTATTCTTAATCAAAACTCTGTGCATCACTATGGTCATTTCTAACTCCTCAATGTGCAATTAGTCACAGAGCTCTTAGTACTGCCATACATTTACTATGAAGCCTGTAAGCTCTGGAGTCAGAGTGTCTGAGCTCATACTGCTGGGTGACCTGTTAGCTGTGTGTACCTGGGCAAGGAGGTCAGCCAGCCTAGTCTCAGGTTCTTCACTTGCAGCACCGGGTAAATAGGACCTCCCTCTCACAGTTCATTGTGAAGAGTAGAAGAAAATGAGTTAACCTGTACAAACTGCTTAGCGCAATCTCTGGGCACATTCTAAGCACTTAATAAAAGGTGGCTCTTATTTCTATTATTGGATATATGATATGAAAGATGTCCTTGATACTTTTTAAGTGAGAAAGTTGGTTTGTGCATAAAATAATTTAACTAAATGTACTCAAGTTTGGATTTCAGAACTCTTTACACTTAAAATTATAGAACTCTGAAAATCTTTTAAAATGTGAGTTTAAAATATTAATGAATGCATGAATTAAAAGGACAACAAATCATTTTAACATATTCCTCCCTCCCACCCCCTTAGTTGGGAGAAGGCAGGGACTTGCCTCAAGGCAGGGGTGCAATGAGTGAATAAACCCAAGGAAAGCTGCCCAGCAGCCCCTCCTACACATGGCATAGTAAGCCCTGGCCGCCCGCCCAGCTCACCCCCTCGGTGGGGCTTGGCGTAAGGCTCCATGCCAACTGGGGCGCCCCAGCTCCCCTCCCTCCTCCCGTGCCTCCAGTACTGCGGCTTTGGGCTTGGGGATGATCAGCCAGAAGACGTGCCAGTCCTTCTTGTGCCCGAGCCCGCCAGTCAGCAACGTGCTGCATCCCAACACGGACCCTGGACTGCGTGGGACCACCGCTGAGGAGAGCGGGGGTGCAGCGGTGAGGCGGCTGGACTGCCCGTGGGCGGGAATGGAGAGAGGGAAGGTGTCCCGCACAACGGGGGAGTTGCAGAAACCCCCCTGACTTGGTAAACTGGGGTCTTCCTTGCAAAACAGCTTCCACATCTTCGAAAGGACATAGTTTCCTGGGCAGTTTGGGCGGCCACAAGGCCCGGGGCTAAGTGACTTAAACAACAGGATCTTCCTCCCTCCTCCTGGAGATCAGAGGTCGGAGGTGGAGCCGCTGAGGGCCAGTTCAGGCCAGACTGCCGTTTTCCAGTGATCCTGAGCGGCCAGCTGGAGCAGATGGCCCTCCCCTGCTTCTCCGCCATAACGCCCTTGGCTTCTGTGACCTCGCTTGCTTCCTGCATCAGCCAACCCCCGAGGCTGCCACATGTGGAAAGGCCCCTGAGTACCCCGAAGCTTATCCTGTGTAAAAGGTCAGGACTCTGATGTGCTCAGCCTCCAGAGGGGCCTCACTGAGCCAGCAGCAGTGGATAAGACAGTCCTTTGGGAACCTCCCAGGGCGTTTGGTTGGTGGCTTCCCACCAGCCTGATTTCTAAACATCATCCCCACAGAGCAATGGACTTCCTTGTTCTAAGGGCACTAATCCCACTTACAGGGACCTGATCTCCTTTCAGTAGGATAGGAGTTGAGGGTTTCAACACATAAATATTGGGAGGACACAGGCATTCAACCCATACCACATACATCTTATTTTTATGAAAAAGACTACATTTTTCAAGATAATAAAATTAGTAAAAGTACTGAATTGTTTTATGTTTTTGCAGATCTTTTCAATGTCTGTCTTAATTGAAATAGCCACAGACTTCCAGTCAAGATGGCGACATAGGTAAATGCTGTACTTGCCTCCTCTCAGCACCACATCAGAATTACAGCTAAACTACAGAACAGTTATCATGGAGAGCTACCTAAAGTCCAGCTGAACAGGCCTATAGCTAAGGACATAAAGGAGACACTCAAGACTGTTAGGAGGAGTGCAGACACAGAACTGATCAGGCCTAAACTGGCAGTTCAGGCCAGACTGCCGTTTTCCAGTGATCCTGAGCAGAGTCCCAGATTTGAGAGGGTGCAGGCTGTGCTGAGGGACACACCCCTAGTACACAAATTTCACGCACTGGGCCTCTAGTCCTATCTAATAAAAGATTAATATGAAGATTGACCATCACTCTGACACACAAGATGACCACCCCCATGTGGTCAAAGATCTTGAGTCCATGTAGACACAAGATGGCCACCACAAGATGGCCAGCAGGGGAGGGCAACTGGGAGGGACCAGGCCTGCAAGAGAGGGCAGTTGGGGGTGATCAAGCCTGCAGGGGAAGGCAGTTAGGGGTGACCAGGCTGGCAAAGGAGAGAAGTTGGGGGTGACTGGGCCTTCAGGGAAGGGCAGTTGGGGGGATGTAGGTCTGCAGCAGAGGGCAGTTAGGGGCAAGTAGGCTGTCAGGGGAGAAATTAGGCATCAATCAGGCTGGCAGGGGAGTGGTTAGCTGTAGAGGGCAGCCCCCCAGGGAAGGCACCTGAGCATTCTTTAAATTAGTGTTAGCTGAATCCCAGGCACCAGGCAGAGCCATGTCTTGGAAACGCATACACCGAAAGGGCTGGATGCGTTATCAGTACTGACTTTTAACTTGCTTCAGGTATGGGGGGCGGGGTGAGGGGGAGGGAGGGCCCTTGAAATGTAGATTCAGCCGAGTCCCGGGAATGAGGGAATAAGTGGGACCTGGGCCCACTTAAGCTCCTTTGATTTTAAGTCTTTTCATGTGAAACGCCTTTCTATTTTAGTATAAATAAACACACTACGTTTGGGTTGGAATTCCCTGTCTCTCTATCAGAGAGCAGAGATTCTACATAACCCCAGCTTTATTTCTACTTCTGTGTTTTCTATTATTCCTCAATCCCCAGCTCCTCTACTCAGTAACTGGACCCTACTTTTCCTTCCATGCTGGACGTGGGAAGGAGAGAAATCTCCTCTCCACTTCCAACAGTTAGCAGGTGGTCAGGCTGGCAGGCAGAAGTGATTAGGGGCAATCAGGAAGGCAGGCAGGTGAGCAGTTGGGAGCCAGAAGTCCAGGATTGTGAGAGGGATTCCTGATTGGAGAGGGTGCAGGCTGGGCTGAGGGACACTCCCACCTATGCACAAATTTTGTGCACCAGGCCTCTAGTGTGTGTATATATATATATATATATATATGTGTGTGTGTGTGTATCCTATCTAATAAAAGAGTGATATGCAAATTGACTATACCTTCACTACACCAAATAAGCCATGCTCACAAGCCATGCCCACCAGCCAATCACAGGGTGATGACCAGGTTCCCTGGTCTGGAAAGGTCTTCTCCTTGAAAGGGCCTTTCTGGCCCTGGGGGTAGACCGGGCTGGGCTGTGGGCGGGGCCAGCCAGGCATGGTGAGGCCCCAATCAATCACAGGGCCCTGCGGTGGCCCTGGAATTAGGCTTGGATGGGCTGTGGGTGGGGCCCCCCAATGATGGCCAGGCCCCGATCGATCACAGGGCCCTGAGTTGGCTGGGTGCCCAGGTCCAGAAAGGGCCTCTTCCCAAGAGCCCCTTTCTGGAACTGGGGTTAGGCCAGGCTGGTCTGTGGGCAGGGTCCCCCAGCAATGGCTGGTCCCAATCGATGGCAGGGCCCTAAGATAGCTGGATGCTGGGCTGTAGTCAGAAGAAAAGAGATACACTATACACAGGAATAAACATAAAGATTACAAAAGATTTCTCATCAGAAACAGTGTAAGGGAGAAGATAGTAGAGCAACATCATTAAAGTACTTACAAGGGTGAAAATCCTCTCAATTTATAATTCTAGACTGAGTGAAAATATTTTTAAAATAGTTTAAAATAGCCAAAATATATTTTAGAAATAGTTAAAAATATGTTTATGTATAAAAGATTGAATTTTTTTAATCACCAGCAGATTTGTAGTGTAAGAAATGTTAAAAGAAGTCCTGCAAGCAGAAATAAAATTTTGCCAGATACAAATAATGATCTATACCACAAAATAGAAAACACCAAAGACAGTATATGCACAGAAAAACATATAATAGAAGTTTCTTATTATTGAAATACTAAGGGCCCAGAGCATGAAATTCGTGCACTGGGGATGGGTGGTCCCTCAACCCAACCTGCCCCCTCTCACACACTGGGAGCCCTCAGGGAATAGCCAACTGATGGCTCACCCCCAGCCTGCCCACGGCCTAAAGCCTCACCAGAGGCTTTAGGCCTTGGGCACCCAGCCATTGCCCTGCTCAGCTCAGCCCCCGCTGCCTGCAACCATCCAGCCCTAGGGGCTGGGTGCTAACCACCACTACTGTCTCCACCCCCCGCCCTGCACTCAGTATCACTTGGCCCCACCCCTGCTCCTGATTTGCTGGTAGCATAGCCAATCAGAAGCGAAGGTACGGTTAAATTTGCATGTTTCTCTTTTATTATATAGGATATTTAAAGATAGTTAACTATTTAAACAAATAATAATGTAATGTCAGTTTTATAACATCTGTGTAAGTAAAATATATGACAATAGCACAAAGATTGCCTGGGAAAAATGAAATTTTGTTACAGTGAAGTTTCTATACAGGATGTGAAATGGTAAAATATCCACTTGAAGATAGACTGTGACAAGTTAAAATTCTATATAAAGAAGAGCTAATATGCAAATAGTCATCACACCTTCATGCCATCATGCCATAACGGCTCAGACACTCAACACTGGGGAGAAAGGAATGGGGACCAGACAGGCTATGGACTAGGAGAAGAACAAGCCAGCCACTCCACAGTCCGGGATGCCAACAGCTGTGCTTGCCTCTCTGGCCCAGGAGAGGAGCAGGCCGCATGTCCTGTGGTTCTGGGTGCCTGCGGCTGCCTGTTGCTGCAGCCGGCCTGAGTGAAGCTGGCCCAGGTCCTGGGTGCCTATAGTTGGCCAGAGGGAGGGAAGCCTGGGTCCCAGATGTGGGGCAAGGTAGAGGCAGTTAGGAGCAATCAGGCCAGCAGGAGAGTACTTAGGGGCAATCAGGCTGCTAGGAGCGCAGTTAGGGGTGATCAGGCAGGCAGAGGAGGTGGTTAGGGGTGATCAAGCAGGCAGGCAGAGGGATTAGGGGCAATCAGGCAGGCAGGAAGAGGCAGTTAGCAGCTATCAGTGAGGCAGGCCAGTGAGCAGTCAGGAGCCAGTGGTCCTAGATTGTGAGAGGGATGTCCTACTGCCGACAGTCAGACATCTCTGACTGCCAACAGTCAGACATCACCAAAGGGATCCCTGATTGGAGAGGGTGCAGGCTGGGCTGAGGGAACCTCCCTCCATGCATGAATTTCGTGCACCGGGCCACTTGTGTGTATGTGTGTATATGTGTGTGTGTGCGTATATATATATATATATAAAATATATATTAAATATATATTAAAAAATATATATATATAATTTTCAGAGAGATATCTTCAGTGCAGAGGTCTCCCTCTGGAATGAGGGGTACAGCCCCACACCAGACTCCTCATTCTGGAATACCATGTCGGGAAGGAGGCCCTATGGGGTCTGGCTGTGGAGGTTCAAGGGGATTGAGTATAAGTAAGGCGAAGGGCTGTTGGAGAACTGTACACTACTACTGAGGGGCCTGCATACAGACTTGCTTGCTCATTTTAATTTTAATTAATTTATTTTTTTAAATATATTTTATTGATTTTTTACAGAGCGGAAGGGAGAGGGCTAGAAAGTCAGAAACATTGATGAGAGAGAAACATCGATCAGCTGCCTCTTGCATGCCCCCTACTGGGAATGTGCCCGCAGCCAAGGTACATACCCTTGACCGGAATCAAACCCGGGACCCTTCAGTCCACAGTCCGACGCTCTATCCACTGAGCCAAACCAGTCTCGGCGCTTGCTCATTTTAAAATGAGGGTAGTTTAAGGGACCTCTGAGACAACATCAAGCATAACAATATTTTCATCATAAAGGTACCCAAAGGAAAAGAGAGAAAGCAAGGAGTTGAAAAGCTGTTTGAAGAAATAATGACTGAAAACCTCCCAAACATGGTGAAGGAAAAGACACACAAGTCCAGAAAGCACAGAGATTCCCAAGCAAAATGAACCCAAAGAGGCTCACATCACAATACGTTATACTTAAAATGCCAAAGATTAAAGAGAAAGAATCTTAAAAGTAGCAAGAGATAAGCTGTTAGCTATGTACGAAGGAGCTCGCATAAGATTGTCAGCTGATTTCCCAACAGAAAATTTTTAAATAATCTAACCTTATACCTAAAGGAACTAGAAAATAAAGATCAAACCATGCTCAAAGGGAGAAGAAAGAAGGAAATAGTAAACATTAGAACAGAAATAAATGAAGTAGAGTCCTAAAACCACTAGAAAAAAATCAATGAAATCAAGTGCTGGTTCTTTGAAAAGATAAACTCAATAAACCTTTAGCCAGACTCATCAGAAATGAAAGTGGAGAACTGACAACTGACATCGCGGAAATACAAAGGATTAGAAGAAAACATTATGAACATTTATATACCAACAAATTAGGTAACCTGAATGAAGTGGATATATTCCTAGAAACATACAATCTCCCAAGATTGAATCAGAAAGAAACAGATAACCTGAATAGACCAATAACTACCAATAAATTTGAATCAGTAATAAAAAATATTTCCAACAAACAAAAGTCCTGGATCGATGTCTTCACAGGTGAATTTTACCAGACATTCAAAGAAGAAGTAAGTCCTATCCTTCTCAAACTATTCAAAAAAAATTGAAGAGGAGGGAAGGCTCCCAAGATGATTTTATGAGCCCAGCATTACCCTGATACCAAAACAAGAAAAAGACTACCAAAGAGAGAGAGAGAGAGAGAGAGAGAGAGAGAGAGAGAGAGAGAGAGAGAGAGAATTATAGGCCAATACTCCTAATGAACATAGATGTAAAAATTCTCAACAAAATGTTAGTAAAACCAAATTCTGCAATACATTAAAAAGTCATACACCGCCGACACCAGTTTGGCTCATTGGTAGAGCGTCGGCCTGCAGACTCAAGGATCCCAGGTTTGATTTTGGTCAAGGGCATGTACCTTGGTTGCAGGTACATCCCCAGTAAGGGGTGTACAGGAGGCAGCTGATCGATGTTTCTCTCTCATCAATGTTTCTAACTTTCTATCCCTATCCCTTCCTCTCTGTAAAAAATCAATAATCATAATAAAAAAAAGTCATACACCATGATCAAGTGGGGTTTATTCTTAGGGTGCAAAGCTAGTTTAATATCAGCAAAACATGACACAACACATAAATAAAATGAAGGCTAAAAATCATATGATCATATAAATAGATATAGAAAAAGCATTTGACAAAATCCATTATCTTGTATGTAATAAAGAGGTAATATGCAAATTGACCATCATTCCAACACACAAGATAGCCATTCCCATGTGGTCAAAGATGGCTGCCCCATGTGGACACAAGATGACTGCCACAGATGGCCAGCAGGGGAGGGCAGTTGGGGGTAAACAGGCCTGCAGAGGAGGACAGTTTGGGGGAACCAGGCATGCAGGGGAGGGTAGTTGGGGGGGACCAGGCCTAGAGGGGAGGGCAGTTGAAGGGGGGACCACACCTGCAGGGGAGGGCAATTGCTGGAAACCAGGCCAGCAGAGAAGAGAAGTTAGGGGCAACCAGGCTGGCAGGGAAGGGCAGTTAGGGGCAATCGGGCTGGCAGGGGAGCAGTTAGACATCAATCAGGATGGCAGGGGAGTGGTGAGGGAGTGATCAGGCTGGCAGGCAGAAGTGGTTAGGGACAATCAGACAGGTAGGCAGGTGAGTGGTTGGAAGCCAGCAGTCCTGGATTGTGAGAGGGATCTCTGACTGCCCATTTAGGTCTGATGGGATCTGGCCTAAATAGGCAATCAGACATCCCTTGAGGGGTCCCAGATTGGAGAGGGTACAGGCTAGGCTGGAGGACACATGCCCATCTCACCTCCCATGCATGAATTTCATGCACTGGGCCTCTAGTATATCTGATTTAAAAAAAAAACCTCTCAGCAAAGTGAGGATAGAGGAAACATATCTCAACATCATAAAGTTCATATATTACAAACCCACAGTTAACATCATACTCAATAATGAAAAGCTAAAAGCTCTTTTATTAAGATCAGCAAAGACAAGAATGACACCAATTTTATTCATTATAGTATTAGAAGTTATAGCCATAGCAATAAGACAAGAAAAGGCACCCAAATTGGATGTAGAGAAGTAAAACTATCATTATTTGTCGATAACATTATACTATATAGAGAGAACCCTAAAGAATCCACCAAGAAACTACTAGAAGTAATAAATGAAATCAGTAAAGTAGTAAGATACAAAATTAACATTCAGAAATCAATTGTGTTTTTATATACCAACTAGAGGCCTGATACACAAAATTTATGCATGGGTAGGGTCCCTAGGCTTGGCCGGTGATCAGGGCTGATCTGTGAGGTGACCAGCAGGGTGATCAGAGGGCCCTTGCTGTCACCTGCCTTGGCTGGTCTGGTGCCACTTACCAGCCCTGCCCCCCACTGCCACTGACACTCACTCAGAAGTAGGTGACCAGTAGGGTGATTGGAGGCCTCCCGGTGGCACCCACATTGGCTGGCCTGGGTCCTGCAGGCTGGGGGCAGCTCCTGGTGCTCAGTGCATGTCATAATGACTGGTCTTTCCACCAGTCATTCTGCCGTTTGGTCAATTTGTATATTAGGCTTTTATTATATAGGATTGCATCAAAAGTAATATAACACAAAGGAATAAATTTAACCAGGGAAGTAAAAGACCTATGCTAAGAAAACCGTAAGACATTGAAGAAAGAAACTAAAGAAGGTACGAATAAATGGAAGGATATACTATACTGAAGTATAAAAAGAATTAACATCATTAAAATGTCTATACTACTCAAAACAATCTACAGTTTCAATGCAATTTTTATCAAAATACTAGTGGTATTTTTCACTGAACCAAAACAAATATTCCTAAAATTTATATGGGACCACAAAAGACCTTAAATACCCAAAGCAATTTTGAGAAAGAAAAGCAAAGTTCACAGTATCACACTACATCAATTCAAACTATACTGCAAAGCTATCTAAACAACAGGATACTGGCATAAAACAAATTGACCTATATGGTCAATTAATCCATGACAAAGGAGACAAGAACATACAATGAGTTAAAGAGTCTATTAATAAATGGTGTTGGGAAAATGGGACAGATAGATGCAAAACAATGGAACTAGACCACTTTCTTACACTGTATATAGAATAAACTTAAAATAATTAAAAGACTTACATGTAAGACATGCAACCATCAAACTGATAGAAAAAAACATAGGCAGTAAACTCTCTGACATTATTCTTAGCAGAATCTTTTTGGATATGTCTCCTTGGATAAGAAAAATAAAAGCAAAAAGAAACAAATGGGACTACATCAAACTTACAAGTTTTTACACAGTTTACAAAGCCATTAACAAAGTGAAAAGACAACTTACCAAATGGAAGAAGATACTTGTCAATGACACATGTGATAAGGGGTTAATATCCAAAATTTATAAGGAACTTACACAACTTAACACCAAAAACAAAAACTCCAAACAACCTAATTAAAAAATAGGCAGAGGATCTGAATAGACATTTCTTCAGAGAGGACATACAGATGGCCAATAGACATGTGAAAAGACTAGAGGCCCAGTGCATGAATTCGTGCACTAGTGGGGTCCATCAGCCTAGCTTGTGAGATCAGGCCGAAACCAGCTCTCTGACATCCCTTGAGGGGTCCCAGATTGCGAGAGGGCACAGGCCAGGTCAAGGGACCCCACCAGTGCACAATCAGAGCCATGGAGGGATGCAGGAGGTTGGCCAGCCAGGGACAGACCTCAGGGGGGCTCCAGGGTGTTTCCAGCCCATCTTGCTCAGTCTTGATAGGCCAGACCCTAACAGCAAGCTAACCTACTAGTAGAGCCTCTGCCCCCTGGTGGTCAGTGCACATGATAGCGTCTGATCAACTGGTTGTCTGACACCTCGTGGTCAGTGCATGTCCTAGTGAGTGGTTGAGCAACCTTAGCATATCATTAGCATATTACACTTTGATTGGCTGAACAAACAAATGGACAACCAGACACTTACCATATTAGGATTTTATTATATAGGATACTCAATGTCACTAATCATGAGGGAAATAAAAATTACAACCACAATGAGATATCACCTTACACCTGTCAGAATGGCTATCATCAATAAATCAACAAACAGCAAGTGCAGGAGAGGATATGGAGAAAAGGGAATCCTTGTGTACTGTTGGTGGGATTGTAAAATGGTACAATCACTATAGCAAAGAGTATGAAGGATCCTCACAATTCTAAAAACAGAACTATCATATTTATCCAAAGAAATCTGAAACACTAATTAGAAAAGATTTATGCACCCCCATGTTTATTGCAGTATTATTTACAACTAGAATTCTTGCCCAAGGGGGAAGGGATCCCTCAGCTGGCTCTGCATCCTCTCACAATCTGGGACCCTTTGGAGAATGTAGGGGCCTAAACTGGCAATCAGACATACCTCTCACAATCCTGAAACACTGGCTTCTAACAGCTTGCCTGTCTGCCTGATCGCCCCTAACCACTCTGCATGCTGGCCTCATCACCCCTAACCATTCTCCCTGCCTGCCTGATTGTCTCTAACTGCTCACCTGCCTCCCTATCACCCCTAACCACTTTGCCTGCCTGCCTAATCACCCCTAACTTCTTGTCTGCCTGCCTGAACATCTCTAACTGCTTGCCTGCCTGCCTGATCATCCCAACTGCATCTGCCTGCCTGCCTGATTGCCCCTAACCACTCTGCTTGCCTGCCTGATCTCCCCAACCGCTCACTTTCCTGCCTTATCATCCCTAACTGCTCACCTGCCTGCCTGATTGTCCCCTAGCACCTCTGCCTCAGTCACTGCCACCATGGCTTCATCCAGAAGGATGTCCGGAATGATGTCCAGAGGTTATTTGGCTGTCCAGTCTAATTAGCATATTATACTTTTATTATTATAGATAGCCAAGATATGGATGCAAACTAAGTGGCTAAAGAAGAGATGGTACATATATACAATGGAATAGTACTTTGATACACAAAAAAATGAAAGCTTGCCATTTGCAACAACATGGATAGATCTAGAGGATATTATGTCAAGTGAATAATTGGGATACAGAAATTCATGCACTGGCGGGGAATGGGGGTCCCTCAGTGTGGCCTGCCCCCTTTCACAGTCCAGGAGCCCTCAGGGGATGTTTTACTGTCAGCTTAGGCTCACTTCCCGTGGGGAATGGGCCTAAACTGCAGTCTGGCCTCCCTCGCAGGAGGCAACTGGGCCAATCAGGGGAAGGTGCCGTCCTCATCATTCCACTGCTGCTGCCACTCCCAGCCGCAGTGGCTGCTGACCTTCTTAGCCCTCACAGCCACTGTAGCTTTGTCCAGAAGGACACCAGAAGATGTCTGGTCTATCCGGTCTAATTAGCATATTACCCTTTATTATTGTAGATAGCCAAGATATGGAAGCAAACTCTGGCTAAAGAAGTGGTGGTACACGCCCACAACGGAATAGTGCTCTGACACACAAAAAATTGAAAGCTTGCCATTTGCAACAACATGTTTGGATCTAGAGGATATTATGCTAAGTGAATAACTTAGATACAGAAAAACAAATAGCATATGATTTTAATTATATGTTGAATCTAAAAAATTAAAAAAAAAAGAGAACAGACAAACCAGAAATAAAGTCATAAGTACAGAGAACAAATTGTAGCCAAATAAGAGGGGAGTGAAGGTATGAGTGAAAAGCTGAAGGGATTAAAAAGTACAAATGGACAGTTTATAAAAATAGTCACAGGGACATAAAGAACAATCTTGGGAATATAGTCAATAGTATTGTAATATTCAAGTATGTGGTCTGATGGGTAGTAGACTTACTAGGGTAATCATATTGTAAGCTATATAAATATCTAATTATTCTGTTGTACACCTCAAACTAATATAATATTGCATGTCAACTATAATTAAAGTTGAAAATAAAAGTACATTAATAAAAAAAGAATCAGACTTTCTTATTTGTTTTGCATTCCATTTGTTGTGCTATGCTGTTTCAGTTGTAGTATATGGAAATACTCTAGTTCACACAGTTGGCAAAGGAAGGAGAATTTTATTAGCCTTTCTAGATAATTGGGACATTTGATACTGAATAAAAATCAACAAGTGGTAGTTTTTTCAAAAGTAAGCTGCAATATGAAATTAGAAACCAAATCAATAAACTTTCCCACCATATAATAATAAAATCAATTGTTTTTTTTTAATTTTTTTATCGTTCAGTTTATTAATTACATTGTTTCCCCTTTTTTATCCCCCTATATCTTCCCTCCACCCTGTACCTATCCCACCCTCCGCCCTCACCTCCCCTCCCCAACGTCCTCTCCCATTGTTGCAAGATTTTTGTCCAATCTCTTGCTGTACTTCCAACAACACTTTTCTCCCCAAGAATTGTCAGTCCATTCCCTCTCTATGTCCATGTTTCTGTTATAGTCACCAGTTTATCTTGTTCATCAGCCTATCAGTTCACTTGATTTTATGTTCATTTGTTGATAGATGTGTATTTGTTGTTCATAATTTATATTTTTACCTTTTTCTTCTTCCTCTTCTTAAAGAATATCTTTCAGCATTTCATATAATACTGGTTTGGTGGTGATGAACTCCTTTAGCTTTTTCTTATCTGCGAAGCACTTTATCTGATCCTCAATTCTGAATGATAGCTTTGCTGGATAGAGTAATCTTGGTTGTAGATTCTTGCTCTTCATTATTTTGAATATTTCTTGCCACTCGCGTCTGGCCTGCATTGTTTCTGTTGAGAAATCCACTGACAATCGTATGGGTGCTCCCCTGTAGGTAACCAACTGTTTTTCTCTTGCTGCTTTTAATATTCTCTCTTTATCTTTTGCTCTTGGCATTTTAATTATGATATGTCTTGGTGTGGTCCTCTTTAGATTCCTATATTTTGGGGTTCTGTGTACTTCTTGGGCTTTTAAGTCAGTTTCTTTCATCAGGTGGGGAAAGTTTTCAGTCACTATTTCTTCAAGTAAGTTTTCATTTACTTGCTCTCTCTCTTTTTCTGGCACCCCAATAATTCGGATGTTGGCTTGCTTGAGGTTGTCCCAGAGGCCCCTTATGCTATCTTCAATTATCTGAATTCTTTTTGTTTCTTGCTTTTCCAGCTGAGTGGATTTTGGTTCTTTGTATTTCAATTCTTTGACTTGGTTCTTGTGGCCCTCTGGACTGCTTTTAGGACTTTGTGTAATATTTTTTATTTCAGTCTGTGTATGCTGGATTTCTAGTTGGTCCTTTTTTTTTATCGGTGAGGTTCTGGTTCGTATCCTCAGAGGTCTTGTTCATTTCCCTGAGGGTCTCATTCATTTCCTTGTAAGTATCATTCATCTCCTTGTAATTCTCATTCATTTGCTGGTTGGTCTTGTTTATTTCCTGGTAATTCTCATTAAGTTGATCAGCCTTTTGTAGGAGTCTCTTGAAAAGCCTTATAACCATGGTTTTGAACTCTATGTCTTGTCGTCTTTTCTCCTCCATTTCTTTCACACCTGATTTCTTTCCATGTCTCTGCATGGTGGCTGCTTTATGTGGTGGCTATCCTCAAAGGGACAGTGGCTCAGTCTCCCCAGTTACCTGAGGTGGGTACTCTTACTGCAATCCTTTATGGGTTGTATTTAGTATTTTTGAATTTAAACCCAGCTTTTTGTTGTTAGCCCTAGGAGGGTTTGACCTCCAGGCCAATTGTCTGTGAAGCTCAGCTGTGCTCAGGTTGGATGGGCGGAGTCTCCGGGCCAAGCAGACAGCGTTAGCTCTGCCCTATGCAGCCCCAGGGGCTCTGTGCCGGGGGCAATGGCTGCCAGCACCTCTGAGAGAGAGCCGCTGTGGAGCTCCACTGGCTGCCGGGGAATTCAGACTGTCCCCAAATGACTTTGCATGCGCAATGTCTCACCCAGGGTCGTAAAACAAAGCAGACTGACGGTTTTCCGAATGAGAGACAAGTCGCAGAGAGCTCCCTGCGCCGTCACGCAGCCGAGCTGTTTGTGTGAGAGCTGCCTTCTCCACAAGCCGGGAGACCCGGCAGCACCCGAACTTCGGCGTGCCCTCCCACTGTCCAGTTTTCACCCCGTATGATAGTGGGTTCCCTGGACTTCGCCCAGAGCTGGAGAATCAGTCAGTGGGACGCCTTTGTCTCCCCGTTCGAGAAAACTGGCGGGTTTCCAGCCGCCCGCCCTCTCTGCGGCACGCACTCCAAACCTCTCTCTGTGTGCGAATCTTTCAACGCTGTTTGCCGCTGCTCCTCCGAGTCACAGTGTCTTATCTTCACTTTTATTTGTGGAATTTTCACTCGGCGAGCGTTCTGGTGATTCTGGAAGGTGTTTGTTCTTTCGATAAGTTGTAGTATTAAAATTGCTGATTATGACAGCAAGATAGGTGTTTTACCTTTGCCGCCATCTTAGTTCTCAATAAAATCAATTGTTTATGTTGTGGATCCTTTAAGCAGATCTTCACGTATGCATAATTTTGTAGTATGGTGCAACAAATTTTTGGGAAATAGTCCTTTACTGCATTATGGAGATCTTTTAAGTGTTGACACATTTTATCGTACAGTATCAAAAGATTGTATCTGTTAATATCAGCACTGAGCTCATCCCCAGAGTCTTTACAGAAAGCGCCAAGCACAGTGAAAGAATCCAATTCTCCAAATTCCAATTTTTGTTTGAGAGTTCATAATTTTCATTGGTGAGAAATTCTGTCCGTTGTTTTCTTAAAATGACAAACCACTTTGTTAATTTTTTTTAAATGTCAATAGTGCAGAGTTTGAAAAAGCCTGGGTTAATATCTATATATATAAAGAGTCAGGGTCCATAACATCCAAAACAACTGAAGGCTCCATCAAACACCAGCAAGGGTGGGTGGGGCGGGGCGAGGAGGGCGTGGCTAGGTCGTTAGTCTCTTGCCAGACCAGGGGCACAGGCCCAACTACCTTGTAGCTAGCTAGCTGCTTTGGTGGTTGACTCCAGCAGGACCTGCGCTCTCCCCTCTGTGCACCAGAGGCCCTTTTCCTGATACTATTCCCAGGATCTCTCAGACTTGTTTGTGGAAATCGGGAAACACTGCCTGTGGTTATCCCGCCCTGGGGACTTCCAGGGCTGACAGCAAGGGTGGGCTTCTGAGGGGTCCCTCTGTTAGCGATTCAGGATCGCTACATCCTAATGTCGACTCTGGCAGGACTTGGGCCAGTCCTCTGCATATCTGACTGAGGTCCTGCTCCCTATACCAAAGCCTGAGTGAGACCCGAATGCAGAAATTGCCTGTTGTCATTATCCCACCCCAGGTGGGATGATTCTGTTCTAGGGTCCAGGGTTTCTCCCTTCTCCCTCATGTTCCTCACCTTGAGCCCTGGCAAGTCCTGGGATCCTCCCTCTGTTGACTCAAGGCCAGACTCCTCAGATCAAGGCCTCACTTCCCTGAGTCCTCTGCAGGAAGTCAGTGTACATCACATCCGGCTCCAAGCCCAGCACTTCCAAAGCCTGGTGGCTGAGATGGATTCCATAGAGTCCTTTAGCCCTTCCTCCAATCCATATTTGGACAGAGCCTGGGGCTCCTGTCCTCTATGAACCTGAGTCTGCAATCCTCAGTACTCGAGTTCCCTTATTTATTAGGATAACATCTACACTAATAAAAGAGTAATATGCTAATTAGGCAGAGGGAGGTGCAGTTTTCAACACAAACAGGAAGCCCAATTTCTGGAATTTAAATTCCTGCCTCAGTCACTTTATACTGTTAAACTCCAAATCTAGATATTATACCTACTATTATCACCCCAAAGATTTTAAACAAAGCTAAGATAACTACTTGAGCAACTCTATTCATTAAAGACAGCCTAAAGGCAATGATTTCAACCTTGAAAACAGAAAGCTGGGGAGAGCCACAGGGATAGTGGAAAAAGTGGGGTGAGATGGAAAATTTCTCTGGTAGTAGCCAAGAAGTAAATGGGTTTTAAGGTGCATAAGAGGATCCTGTACTAGGGAAGCAGGATGACTCACATCTCCACAGAGACAGTCACATTACCTTGAGAAGATTTTAGGTAAATCTTATGAAAACTAGCTAATGGTGAAGCATGAGAAAGAACAATAAATGTTTCGAGGAAGCATCATCTCCTACCATGTGACCCATCAGAACTGAACATGGGGTCAATAGGTTTGAGAAGGCTTAAGAGTGCTAAAGAAATGCCCCCTTTCTCTTACCAAAGCATCTTGGCCTCCTCACCCCTTCCCATGGAAGTGTTAGGATGGTGCTTTATAATGTCTAACTTTATCTCCCAGAGCTACCATTAGCTGGAGGAGAGGCTTCCTGATTAATTAAAGCCTAGGGGGTGTGACCCCTCATTGTCCTAGAGAAAAGCATATGCTCAGGATGCCTGGGGTAGGGCCCTGGGAAATTTTGACATGGTGAAGATGACCAGGAAACCACAAAATCCTAGCACAGGTATGTAACAACAAACTGCATTCACCAAAATAAGTTAAAAGAGGAAGAAGCCCTGTTCACCCAGGTCCAGTGTCTAGGATGAAAGGACCACACCCAAACTTCTCCTCCTCTTCTTTAGTGGCATACCAAGACTCCCTGATCTTGATTGGCGGATTCCATCCTCAATCCACACTTTTTCTCATGAAGACTTTTTTCCCTTTCATCCCAGCCATTTCCCCACAAACCAATGTCCTTGTGTGATCACTCTGTTGTCCTTCCAGGTACTAAAGACATCCCTGGGCATGAAAAGATGTCTTTAAAGGAGCTCAAGGAAAGGAGCCTCTTTCCAAAAATTCCTACTCCTTCAAGAAAACCTACGAAACCTATAAAGCCAACAATATGTGGCCATTATCACAGGAACTGAATAAAAATGATCCAGAAAAAGACCAAGACAATGTAGAAAAATTCCCCACCTCGAGTGATAACTTGGGCAGCCAGTAACTTCAGAGCAAGGCCAAAGACCTCAAAACTATCTACAAAGTCTCTGAAGTCTGGCCCCCAAGAAATGCTGACAGTGTGGAAGCCAAATTTTACACCTGCAGGGTACACCAATAGTGATGATTAAAATAAAATTGATAAGTGGTTCACTTACAGATCAGCATAATTTGCAGATAATTTTTATTAAATTTATTAGGATAACATCTATACTAATAAAAGAGTAATATACTAAGTAGACCAGGAGACCTTCTGGACATCCTTCTGGACAAAGCCATGGTGGTGGAGTTGAGGCAGAGGCAGTTAGGGGCGATCAGGCCGGCAAAGGAGGGCAGTTGGGAATGATCAGGCTGGCAGGCAGAGGGTTAGGAGCCAGTGGTCCCGGATTGTGAGAGGGATGTCTGACTGCAGGATCAGACCTAAAGCAGCAGTCAGACATCCTCCAAGGGGTCCTGAATTGGAGAGCATGCAGGCTGGGGTGAGGGACACCCAATCCCCCACCATGCAGGAATTTCATGCACAGGGCCTCTAGTCCTCCTATCTAATAAAAGAGTAACATGCAAATGTGACCTACCTTGGCTCCTGATTGGCTATGCTTCCAGCCAATTAGGAGCACGGGGTGGGGCCAAGGGGCGGGGCTGAGCCGCTTTAGGGCTGGGCCCCGGGGGTGGAGACGAAGCAGTAGTGGCAGCCAGTGCCCCGTGTCCTGGCCGCCCAAGCTTGGAGGTGGCCAGGGCATGGGGCAGGGCGGGGCAGGGCAAGCACAGGTGAGTGCAGGAGGCAGCCTGGGGCTGGGACAAGCGACCAGGGTGCGGGAGCGGAGGTGAGCACCCAGCCCCTGGGGCACCCAGCTAGAGCTGAGCTGAGCAGAGAGATGGCTGAGTGCTCAAGGCCTAAAGCCTCACCAATCAGAAGTGGCGGATGGGGCCGAGCATGGCAGGCAGGAGAAGAGAGGCAAAGGGGCCAGAGCACAGCGTCTGCGCCCCGCCCCCAGCCCAGCACAGTGTCCACAGCCCACCCCCAGCTGGCCAAGCACAGCGTCTGCGCCCCGCCCCCACCCAGCAGGCCCAGCCACACAAGCGAGGAGAGGCAAAGGGGCCGGAGCTCAGTGTCTGTGCCACACCCTGGGACAGCGGGCCCTGGGACAGCGGGCCCTGGGACAGCGGGCCCTGGGACAGCGGGCCCAGCCCGTGGGCGAGGAAAGAGGCAAAGGGGCCCCCAGCTCTGCGTCTGCGCCCCATCCCCAGCCAGCGGGCCCAGCCGTGTGAGTGAGGAGAGATGCAGAGGGGCTGGCCAGGGGCGGGGGGGTGGGGTTCCCCCACTGGCACACTACAAGCATCAAATCACTGGTGCTGAAGCCCCCCTCCCGCCCCCCACACACTTCCTGAGACACTGCTCCCATGGCAGCAAATGGGAACCATGGCAGGCGAGGAAGCCAGACCTGAAAGCCCAAGCCCCCAAGTATTCGACAGGACGTCGTGTGCTGGGACCCTGAGGAGGCCCCAGGACAAGCATCTCCCCAGGGGCTGTGAGGAAGGAGGAAAGGAACCTCTGGCTAGAGGCCAGGGTGAAGGATGCTGGCGTCTTTGCAGGCCAAGCTGAGGGATACCACCCCTCCTCTGCACCCCCTCCCCAACCGGGCACGAATTTTGTGCATGGGGCCACTAGTATTGTATAAAAAAGACCAAAGAGGGCCCAGCTCACGCCATTGGTCGAGAGACAGAAAAAAAAAAAAAAAGAATAAACTGTTTGACATACACACACACACACAAAAAAAGACATTCATCACTTCTTATCCTGGATCTTAGTTTTACATCTGTCACAGGTGCACTTGGAGGGACTGGAAGGATTGTGTGATTTGTTCCTTCCATTCCCGACCTTCTCAGAGTATGAGTGTTCTTCCATTGCTATGACCCTTGGCCTGGCCCTCTCAAGCCAGCTCTGTGGCCCTGAGCCTGAGCCCTCGGAGCCTCTCCTTACACATAACCCTGGTGGAGCCTGAGGGGTAATGCAGAACAGAGGCTCATGATCCAGACACCCCTGGGGTCAAGTCCTGGCTGGCATCACCGCTTGACAGCAATGAGACATGGAGCAATTTTTTTTCCTCTCTGAACATCAGTTTCTCTGTCCATAGAATGGGATTGATAATAGCATCCCCATCGTGGCACAGTTATGAGGGTTTGAAAAGCCTTTAGCGCAGCAACTGGTCTATCACAGGTGCTTCCTCAGCATCAGCCCTGGGGCTGGATGGGGCTTTGCACCTCAGTTCCTCACCAAGGGTCTGAGATTGGTAAACACAAGGGAAGCTGTGAAAAATGATCTCAGTAGACATGCAGAGGGGCTCTCTCTGGATGCCTGTAACTCCAGGAACACATACTCCTGAAATAATCAGGAAAGAGGAGCAGAAAAGAAAAAACAAATCCACGGTGCAGGGCTCAGCAACACAGTGCCTCTGGTCTGGGGAGCGTTGCAGATGGCAAGGTTAATGAGTAAGTTAATTACTTAATTACTTGACTTACTGGTACAGAGACATGGAAACAAGAAATGCCTTCCTCAGAGAGATGTCTGTGTGTGTGTGTGGAGGGGGGGGGGGGGGGGCGTGTGGGAGGGACCAAGGATACAGGGGAACAGCCTCAGGAGTCCAAGTGCTGGGTTGAAATTCTAGCCTCGCCGAAAACTAGCCTGGACAGCTGAGCATGCTGCTTGATTTCTCCTCGCCTCAAGTGCCCCCTTCTAGGAATAGAAATCTGGAGATAATCACCTTGATCTCAGAGGACACAGTTCTTCAGGGGTGTTGTGGGTAAAGAATCTCAGGGATACACACACAGGAGGGGTTCTAAGTGGCAGTGGTAAGGTTTAATTGAGTGAAAAGAGACAGGACACTCTCAAAGGCAGAGAGCAGGCCAAACCAGCTTTTAACCCATAACCAGCCACACTGCCCATTGTCATGGTGTGGGATATGTCTTTGCCGAGTGCTGGTCTGTTTACTGTGCTCACCAAGTACTGTTTTTCCTTCGTGTCTCTCTCTATCCCTGCTTGTGCACTGATATAGGCCTCAGAAAAGTTACTCACCTGCTAGTTTGTTTTTGTTTTCCTTTCCTCACACATAAGCAGGTGGTTAGTAATGCTGGCTGCATTGCCCTGCTGCAGAGTTGGGTGGGTGAGTGTGAGCAACATGGCCACAGCAGGTCCTGGCATGCGCAGCCTGTGGCTGTTTGCAGCTGCTGCTGATGGGACTTGCCGCTGCTCTGCTTGCCTTGTCCTCTCCCCAGCCAGGCCTGCCTCCTGCTGCTCTGCACCTCGCTCCTGCTCCAGCCTCTGCATCAGCTGTGCCCTGGCCCCAGCACTTTCCCTGCCCTCGTGTGTCTAATTAATCCCTGCCTATCTCAGCTACCAGCTCAATAACTGAAATGCACTTTTCAGGAAAGGCAAGCTCTCTCCTCTTGGTGTCACAGGTGCTAACTAATCTTTGAGGCTGAAAGTATACAATGAATTCTCTGATTAGCAACACCTAGGTCATCTGTCCTCTTGGGACCAGTGTGAGAGGACCTGACCAGAGACCCATCAAAGGCCCTGAGCTGCAAGAGGATGGCTGGCAGTGTCCCAGGAGGAGGGAGCTGCCACTCTTGGCAAACAAAATTATCGTTGTTCAAACACTGTCCCAGAACACAGACAATGCAATGTGTGTCTTAGGACAGTCACCCCAGAAGTCATGTGACAACTGTCAACCCCTGGTCATTGGCACCGGTTCAAACAACAACAGGAATCTCCAATTTGGGGTGCGATGAAGAAGAAAATGTATTCAGTGCAAACAATTTGAGACATAGCTGTAAAACTTTGGTGCTTTAGCTCGGCCAGGAGACACATTCTTCAGTGAGAAAGGAGAGTGTGTTCCCCAAGCCAGAGGGGAGCTGGCTTATATGGACAGAAGCCCCTGCTCCTGGTCCCTGATTGATTTGTCCTCATGCAAATGAAGGCTCCAAATTCTTACCATTTGATTGGTCCAAAAGGCACTGTCCTGAGTGGTTAGAATAGAGCTGCTCTGATTGGTCCATTGATTGGATGGGGAAAGCCTTAGTCCTATTGGTTGAAACAGGATTTTAGGAAACCTTTATGAGGGCTGGCTCAGAAAGCCAGAGCATGGCAAGAGGCAGAGGGCTCTCTGCTGTAACAGGCCTCCTGTGCAGAAATGGCTGCGGGGCTTTGATTTTTTTATTTGAGCCCAGTTACCACCAAGAGCCCTTAAAGGAGCCAAGCCCAGGCCGCAGGGCAAGAAGTCACAGCAGGAGCTGCTGCCTTCATGATGTCTGGTGACGAAGGCATTTCTGCCATCCCCAATCAACCTTTTCAAATGGGTCTGAGGCCCAGCTCTCTCTGGAGCTCCCCAGGGTCTGTCCTTCAACAGGTCCTCAAGGAGGGCCTCATGCCCTATGGCTGCCCCACATGGACACCCAGGGGCCCTCTGCCTGGACAGCCTGAAAGACAAGTGGTCTCCCTGCGTGGCATCAGGGCCATTGTGCTGCCCGCCCAGAGCTGGCTCCAGACAAACCCCCAGCCCTGTGGAGTGCCTACTACAAAAAGGCCAGACAGAGCAGCCTCCAGCCTTGCCCCTGCTCTATCCTTGCCTCCCTTTTCCCTGCCATCCTTCATTTCCCCTAGATGGTCTGTCTTTGTCTTCATTTCTGGAGAGGACTTGTATTTTGGTTGTGGTGTCACATTTGTTTTGTTTCTGCTTTTTAAGTTAAGTCTCTGGTTGAGCCCCTGTGATAAATATATTAAACTAGGGGCCTGGTACATGAAATTCGTCCATGGGTAGGGTCCCTAGGCCAATCCATGATCAGGGCCAATCTGTGGGGTGACCAGCAGGGCGATTGGAGCCCCTGGAGGAACCCATCTTGTCTGGCCTGGCAGCACCCGCTTGCCAGCACTGCCTCCTGCTGCCACACCTGGTAGGGACCTGTGGGCTGGAGCGAGCTCCTGCATTTAGTGTCTGTCCCCTGGTGGTAAGTGTACATCATAGTGACTGTTTGTTCTGCCATTTGGTTGATTTGAATATTAGGGTTTTACTATCCTATCTAATAAAAGAGTAATATGCAAATTGACCATACCTCCTATCAAGCCATGCCCACAAGCCACACCCACAAGCTAATTAGGAGGAAATAAACCTCAACCAAGACAGCTGTGGCCACTGAGAGCAAGAGGGAGGCTTGGGTTTCCCCGACAATGGAGGAAGCCAAACTTTCCTCCTGCCCTTGCCAGCCTAGGCCTCTACTCAATGCTACAAAGTTTCAATTATAGAAGCTACATAAATCTAACAGAAATGGTGGCAGCCACGGAGCTGGAGAGAGCAGAGGGTAGGGTTGCCTGGGCAATGGAGGAAGCCAAGCTTCTATAGTCCTAGTGCTTACGCCTCTGCTCTAGGCTACAAATTTTCAATGATAGAACTTAAATAAACCCAAACAGAAATGGCTGTCTCCACAGAGTGAAGAGAAGGCTTGGCACCGCTATGAAGTTTCAATTGTAGAACATAAATTAATCCCAGATCCCAGGGCCTCCACTTGGCTCATTAGAGGACGTGGCTGGCCTGCACACCACCACAGGCCCCTTGTCTAGGCCGCCCCACACCCCAAGGGAACCCCCACCCTGATCCAGGACAACCTTCAGGGCAAACCAGCTGGCCCCTACCCATGCACCAGGCCTCTATCCTATCTAATAAAAGAGTAATATGCAAATTGACTATCACTCCAAAACACAGGATGGCTGCCCCCATGGTCAAAGATCCTGCCCCCATGTGGACACAAGATGGCCACCACAAGATGGCCAGCAGGGGAGGACTGTTGGGAGGTTCCAGGCCTGCAAGGGAGGGCAGTTATGGGCAATCAAGCCAACAGAGGAGGGCAGTTGGGAGAGACCAGGCCTGCAAGGGAGGGGAGTTGGGGGCAATCAAGCCTGCAGGGGAGGGCAGTTAGACATCAATTAGGCTGACAGGGTAGTGCTTAGGGAGTGATCAGACTGGCAGGCAGAAGTGGTTAGGGGCAATCAGAGAGGCAGACAGGTGAGCAGTTTGGAACCAGCAGTCCTGGATTGTGAGAAGGATGTCCGACTGCTCATTTAGGCCCGGATAGGGCCTAAACGAGAAGTTGGACATCCCTCGAGGGGTTCCAGATTGGAGAGGGTTTAGGCTGGGCTGAGGGACACCCCCACCCCATGCACGAATTTCGTGTACTGGGCCTCTAGTATATGATAAGTACACTTTGGTTTCTGTTTTTTAAAAATGCTATATAATAAAAGGCTAATATGCAAATTTCCCCCTCCACTGGCAGTTCAACCAGGGAGCAGGGCTGGCCCACCAACTGCCTGCAGCCTTTCCCCCCGCCCCTGACTGTCTCAGCCCGATGGGCCCTGATCACGGTGAGCCAGTTGGACTCCACCATGCATGAATTTGTGCACCAGGCTTTTAGTAGATAAATAAAAAGTAATTTGATAGTATCTCTCCCTGGCCTAAAATTGCCCTGTGGTTTCCCCATTGCCCTTCTCAGAAGACCCATCTCCCATCTCCCCATGCCTCCCCATCTCCCTGTGTCTCCTCATCCCCCTGCCTACCTGTCTCCTGTGTCTCCCCACCTCCCCATGTCTCCCCATGTCTCCCCATCTTTCTTCCTGCCATGACCCAATTCTCACTGACCTCATCCCACCGGTATACAGAGCCCCACAGCCATGGCTTCCTTCCTGCTCAGCCCCTTAAGCTTCACTGGAACATTCTCCCAGGAAACCCCCCACCCAACCCTCATCTCCATGTCTGGGTCCTTTTCATCATTCAGCTCCTGACTCTCCCCTTGCCCCAGAAAACACTCTGATGCCCACCACAGCTACCTCCCTCCCCATGACACCACTGGCTGTCTAAACCCCAGCCTATCTGCACTGGACATGGGCACAGCATCCTGGGAGGAGCCCTCAAAGCTCTGCTCACTGGATGGAGAGGCTGCTGACCTGTGTTCAGCAATGCCTGCTTCGTGCTTGCTCCCTTCAAGCTTCTCCAAGCCCTGCTCTTATGCCCATCGCTCCCTTGGCATGTGATGACGCCAAGGGCTTGCAGCTTATCTGACCCTTGTGCTTGTCTGGGACCCTGTGCAAACATGCTTGCCACCCAGACCCACCAGGAAGAAGGCACCCTCTCACAGCTGGACTGGGGGCTGCAGATGGTCCCAGGAAGCGCCTGACCCAGAACCCAGCCTCAGTTCCCACTGCTCCTGGGGTGGGAGAAGAGTTACTTAGTTTCTTTGTTTTGGGGTTCTGTTCTTGTCCATCCACACTGCCTCCCTCCCATGAGGACAGTGAGGCACAAGACTGTGTATTTCCACCAAATACCCTTCTCCCTTGCTCCTTTTCCTTCTTCCCTCCTCCTGCTGTAGGCCCCACTTTTCTTCGAGGGCAGTGGGTCCAAGACAGTCACTCTCTGGCCAGCTGGTTGGTTGTTAGGGACCATGTAATGGTGTTCTGCTAAGGAGATGTACGCAGCAGCAGCATGAACTTATGGGGAGGTGCTGACTCAGCCAGTGCTTCATCTGCTCAGCAGCCATAGGAAGTGCCACTGTCTGTCAGCTCCAACAGCACACAGTGATGTTCTTAGGCCTCTGGCAGCTGGAAGAAAATCCTGGGCCAGATACCAGCCAATTGGGTCCTGGGATGACTTTTCTAGGCTTGTAGCCCCCTGCTCACTGTCCCCACGGTTGGTGGAGAGAGAGAGCACACTCTATTCCTCTGTCAGACCTTCAATCCAGGTGGATTAACAACCCTCTGTTATGGCATAATTTAACCTTAATTATCTCCTACTAGTAGTCCTGTGTACGAATCCTTGCACCAGTAGCTCTCTGCGGGGCCTGGCTGATCCATGCCTGCTGCCCAGAGGCTCTCCAAGGCCCAGAGGCCCATCTACGGCTAGGTGCAAAATACTTGCTTCTTTGTTGGGGCAACAATGCAAGGGTTCCATGCCCAGGCCTGGCCAGAGGCACATCCTCCTTGTTCTCAGGAACTCCAAATAAAGGGATTCCTTTCTCTTTCTCAGCTGGCTTTCACCCCTGTGCCTCTGCCACCAGCCCCTCTTGTCACACTATCCTCCACCTCCTCCACCATCTGTCCGCCTGCAGGAAACCAATCATTACCTCACTAATAGAGATGTAAATAGAACAAACAGGAAACCTGGTCAAACCTTAATGGCTCTGTTTACTTACCACTTAGGTGAGACATTGGTAGCTGAAGCAGCTGCCACTTTTAGTCTTATGTAAGTCTAAACTATTCACATATTGTTTAGGTGACACATTGGTAATTGAAGAAGCTTCCACACTTTTAGTCTTATGTTAATTCTTGCTGGTTGATTTCATTGTTGGAATTTCCTGACCTAAAGGACATGGATGTATCACTTAGCCCTAATAAAAGGGGATAGCAAAGCCAGAGCTGGTGGTGTCCTCCCCCTAGAAGTGGATCCCCGCCTAGTCCCAATTATTCCCAAATTGATGCTTTTCCAGTCTCTTTTCATTTGTGTGCAGCCTTCACCAGATCCTGAACCCTGGCATTGGAACCCTGGACACACAGGACATAAAAAGGATTTTCACATCCGCCTGGACTTGACCTTGTCGGGGAGTTGGGGGCCACTCAATTCTGCTCAGCTTGCCAGTTCCTTCTCTTCTTATGCAAGCATTTTGTGTGCCCCAGCCTGGCTAGAGGCTCATCTGCGGCTGGGCACAAAAGCAAGCATTCTGTCTGGACTTTCTACTGCTCACTCTCAGCGGCCAGCCCCCCTGGGACTGGGGGACTTTGGTGGGGCTGAGAGAATTGGGCACCACCATCTAGTGGCTATGGGTGCTGCCATCTTTGTGATGATTAATTTGCATATTACCCTTTTATTAGATAGGAAGGCTTGAAAATATAAATTTCATCCACAGTAGCTAGGCAGCACATCATTTAGCTGCTCCCTTCCTTACTCCTAGCTCCAGTGCACATATGATGGCTGGAGCTCAGCAGCACCTTGGAGCATGCGGTGACCTGAGAAAAAGTGCCAGGTGCTGAGAATGGAAGTGGAGAAAGATGAAAGGGCCTGGGTTGACCTTATGGAACCACTAGTGCCTGGGTACCTCCCCTTCACCCCCCAGATGCTGATGTAATTTGTCTTTGGGTGGCCTAGGCATCATGGTGTTTAAAAATCTCCTCCAGTGTCCTGGCCAGTGAGCTTAGTGATTAGAGCATTAGCCTGTGCACCAAAGAATCTCAGGTTTGATTCCTGGTCAAGGGCACATACCTGGGTTGCAGGTTTGATCCCCAGCCTTGGTCAGGGTGCATGCAAGAGCAATATTTCTCTCTCTCCCTCCCTCTCTGTCTCCCTCCATCCCTCCCTCCTTCTCTCCCCTTCCTCCCTCCTCCCTTCCACTCTCTCTAAAAAACAATGGAAAAAATAGCCCCTGAGGATTTAAAAAGATAAAAATCTCCTAATAATGTGATGAAGGCTTAGGAGAGACGGGTAGAGGGTTGAGATGGTCAATAGGAGAAAAAAAAAGGGGGGGGGGGAGAACATCTGTAATATTTTCAACAATAAAGATAAATATTTTTTAAAGATTCTCTGGTGATTTTAAAGTGTTAAGGTTGAGAACACTGTTAAAGAATAAATTATTGTGCAAGAGAATACACTACATTTTATTTTTTTTTTATTTTTTTGCTTTTTTTTTTTGCTTTTTTTATTGTTCAGTTTATTAATTAAATTGTTTCCCCTTTTTTATCCCCCTATATCTTCCCTCCACCCTGTACCTATCCCACCCTCCACCCTCACCTCCCCCTCCCCAATGTCTTCTCCCATTGTTGCAAGATTTTTGTCCAATCTCTTGCTGTACTTCCAAAAACACTTTTCTCCCCAAGAATTGTCAGTCCATTCCCTCTCTATGTCCATGTTTCTGTTATAGTCACCAGTTTATCTTGTTCATCAGCCTATCAGTTCACTTGATTTTTATGTTCATTTGTTGATAGATGTGTATTTGTTGTTCATAATTTATATTTTTACCTTTTTCTTCTTCCTCTTCTTAAAGAATATCTTTCAGCATTTCATATAATACTGGTTTGGTGGTGATGAACTCCTTTAGCTTTTTCTTATCTGCGAAGCACTTTATCTGATCCTCAATTCTGAATAATAGCTTTGCTGGATAGAGTAATCTTGGTTGTAGATTCTTGCTCTTCATTATTTTGAATATTTCTTGCCACTCGCGTCTGGCCTGCATCGTTTCTGTTGAGAAATCCGCTGACAATCGTATGGGTGCTCCCCTGTAGGTAACCAACTGTTTTTCTCTTGCTGCTTTTAATATTCTCTCTTTATCTTTTGCTCTTGGCATTTTAATTATGATATGTCTTGGTGTGGTCCTGTTTAGATTCCTATATTTTGGGGTTCTGTGTACTTCTTGGGCTTTTAAGTCAGTTTCTTTCACCAGGCGGGGAAAGTTTTCAGTCACTATTTCTTCAAGTAGGTTTTCATTAACTTGCTCTCTCTCTTTTTCTGGCACCCCAATAATTCGGATGTTGGCTTGCTTGAGGTTGTTCCAGAGGCCCCTTACGCTGTCTTCAATTATCTGAATTCTTTTTGTTTCTTGCTTTTCCAGCTGAGTGGATTTTGGTTCTTTGTATTTCAAATCTTTGACTTGGTTCTTGTGGCCCTCTGGACTGCTTTTAGGACTTTGTGTAATATTTTTTATTTCAGTCTGTGTATGCTTGATTTCTAGTTGGTCCTTTTTTTTATCTGTGAGGGTCTGGTTCGTATCCTCAGAGGTCTTGTACATTTCCCTGAGGGTCTCATTCATTTCTTTGTAAGTATCATTCATCTCCTTGTAAGTCTCATTCATTTGCTGGTTGGTCTTGTTTATTTCCTGGTTGGTCTCGTTTATTTCCTGGTAATTCTCATTAAGTTGATCGGCCTTTTGTAGGAGCCTCTTGAAAAGCCTTATAACCGTGGTTTTGAACTCTATGTCTTGTCGTCTTTTCTCCTCCATTTCTTTCACACCTGATTTCTTTCCATGTCTCTGCATGGTGGCTGCTTTATGTGGTGGCTATCCTCAAAGGGACAGTGGCTCAGTCTCCCCAGTTACCTGAGGTGGGTACTCTTACTGCAGTCCTTTATGGGTTGTATTTAGTATTTTTGAATTTAAACCCAGCTTTTTGTTGTTAGCCCTAGGAGGGTTTGACCTCTAGGCCAATTGTCTGTGAAGCTCAGCTGTGCTCAGGTTGGATGGGCAGAGTCTCCTGGCCAAGCAGACAGCGTTAGCTCCGCTCTATGCAGCCCCAGGGGCTCTGTGCCGGGGGCAATGGCTGCCAGCACCTCTGAGAGAGAGCCGCTGTGGAGCTCCACCGGCTGCCGGGGAATTCAGACTGTCCCCAAACGACTTTGCATGCGCAATGTCTCACCCAGGGTCGTAAAACAAAGCAGACTGACGGTTTTCCGAATGAGAGACAAGTCGCGGTGCGCTCCCTGCGCCGTCACTCAGCCGAGCTGTTTGCGCGAGAGCTGCCTTCTCCACAAGCCGGCAGACCCGGCAGCACCCGAACTTCGGCGTGCCCTCCCACTGTCCAGTTTTCACCCCGTGTGATAGTGGGTTCTCTGGACTTCGCCCAGAGCTGGAGAATCTGTCCAGTGGGACGCCTTTGTCTCCCCGTTCGAGAAAACTGGCGGGTTTCCAGCCGCCCGCCCTCTCCGCGGCGTGCACTCCAAACCTCTCTCTGCGTGCGAATCTTTCAACGCTGTCCGCTGCCGCTCCTCCGGGTCACAGTGTCTTATCTTTACTTTTGTTTGTGGAATTTTCACTCGGCGAGCGTTCTGGTGATTCTGGAAGGTGTTTGTTCCTTCGTTAAGTTGTAGTATTAAAATTGCTGATTATGACAGCAAGATAGGTGTTTCACCTTTGCCGCCATCTTAGTTCTCCGAGAATACACTACATTTTAAACTGTTATTTTACCTTTGTTACAGGGGACTAACAACTCCTAACAATTAGACATCTAATTTTGGGAGATGAATCTTTTCTAATAAATGTCAATTCACATGTAAACTGGTGGCACTTTTATCAACGAGTGTGTTTGTGGAAGTGAAACCCTTTGGTGAGGACCCTTAGAGGCCAATGGGCGCTTTCTTTGTATGATGCAATATCCCTCCGTGTCCCTAGCTCGAGTGAGGAAAGGCCCAGAATAGCAGCTCTCCCCACTGGTAAGAGGACTGGTTAAAGGCAGCGAGGGCCTGGGTTCCAATCCCAGTCCTGTCACTAGAAGCTGAGAGCCCCTGGGCAAGGCACAGGCTCCTCAGTGTTTTGGATGTCCCCAAAGTGAGGTTCATGGTTCCACTCATGGCCCAGGATTATGTGAGAACTAAACAGCCACACAAGAAAAGCACTCACATCATGCCTGACAGTGATTGCTCAGTAGCTGGCAGCCATCCTCATGGGCTGGCCATGGCTAGGCCTCCCCCTGGGTCCTTCCTGCGAGAGGAGGCTTGTCCCTGCACTTCAGGAAAAGTACAGAGCACTGCTGCCCTCTGGATGGGGAGCTAAGTGAGCAAAATGTCTGGAAGCAAAGCTGATTCTTTTCTGGGGAGACAACATCTCCTGGGGTCAGAGGTTAATGGGCTCAGAGGTTCATAACAAGCAGTGCTCCAGATAGACTGGCTGAGCAGCTACTGTTTCTCACACAGCTCCTCAGCTGTGTCCCACTTGTTCGCATAGCTGCGGAGACATTCAATGACAAGTGCCCTCAAAGATAACAGCCACTTACACCACACACAAGAGTAAACTCAAAATGGATAAAAGACTTAAGCCCAAGGCATGAAACCAAAAGAATCTTAGAAGAAACCACAGGCAGTAAAATCTCAGACATCTCACATAGCAGAATTTTTGCCAATTAATCTCCTAGGACAAGAGAAACAAAAGAAAAAATAAACAAATGGGACTACATCAAAATAAAAAGCTCCTGCACAGCCAAAGAAAACAACATCAAAATGAAAAGGGAGAACATATTTATCAATGATATACCGGATAAGGGTTAATCCCCAACATATATAAAGAACTCATACAACTCAACTAAAGGAAGACAAACAATCCAATCAAAAATGGGTAAAGGACCTGAATAGACATTTCTCCAAAGAGCACATACAGAAGGCCAAGAAACATGTGAAAAAATGATCAAAGTTACTAATCATCAGAGAGACGCAAATTAAAGCCACAGTAAGATATCACCTCACACCTGTCTATCATCAACAAATCAACAAACAAGTGCTGGCAAGGAGATGGAGAAAAGGGAGCCCTCGTGCACTGTTGGTGGGAATGTAGACTGGTGCAGCCACTGTGGAAAACAGTGTGGAGTGTCCTAAAAAATTAAAGTGTAACTTTCGTTTGACCCAGTGATCCCACTTCTGGGAATATACTGGTAGTCTAAAAACACTAAAACACCAAACAGAAAGAATATATACACCCCTATAGCAGAGTTATTTACAATAGCTAAGATTTCAAAACAGCCCAAGTGCCCATCAGCAGACGAGTGGATAAAAAAGCTGTGGGACATTACACTTTGAAATACTGTGCAGCTGTAAAAAAGAGGGATCTCTTACCCTTTGGGACAGCATGGAGGGACCTGGAAAATATTATGCTGAGTGAAATAAGCCAGTTAGAGACAGACAAATATCACATGATCTCACTTATCTGTGGAACTTAATGAACAAAATGAATTGACCAACAAAATAAGATCCAAAGCAGGGAGGCATGGAACAGACTGACATACCTCCATGTGGGGTGGGGGGACAAGAAGAGATAAACCAAAGAACTTATATACTTCATTGCATAGCCCATGGGCACGGGCAATAGGGTGGTGAAGACCTGGGGGGTGGGTAGGTGCTGGGAGGAGGGAGTTGAAAGGCGGGGGGAGGGATGGGAATGAGAGACATCTGTAATATTATCAACAATATATATAAAAAGAAAACAGCAGTCGCGAGCAAGAGAGAAACACCCTGGAAGCTTGAGGCACTGCGGGAGCTGGCCGCTGTGGGCCTGCTGGCTGAGGACTAGGACCCAGGGGCGCTCTGGAGGAGCCGCAGCCACAAGGTGAGGACCTGGACGATGTTGCGTGCAGAGGAAGACGAGAAACAAATGTCCTGTCCGGGACTGTCCATTGTGTGTGGGCCTGGTGCATTCTCACAAGTCAGCGTGTGCAGACAGCCTTTCTGGGGGCGGGCCGCAGCTTCCATGCTTCAAGCCTGGGGCAGAGGCCTCACACCAACAGCCCTGGAGCGCCACGCTCTGTAGCTCCCAAGGTAGGTGAGGTGTTGTGGGGGTGCCCACTTCTCGGGAAGGCCATGTTATGCCCAGATTTCATGATCCCCAAAGACCACCAGGGAGCCAATCTAATGCAATAGCATAGAACCTTTATCACAAGCCCGGGCTTGGCCCTCTGCCCCCGCCGCCACAGCGGCAGGAAACCAAGGAGAGGGGAATTTCCTGAGCATGATGATTTTATAGGGAGGTGGGGCCAGACGCAAACCACTGAGTTGGCCAATTCCAATTGGTTGGGTGAGGGCTGGGGCTAGTGACGCAAATAATCCCTAATGCACGTGACCTGTCCTGTCCTTTGCTCTTGATTGGAGTTCAAGCGCACAGTCTTTCCCGATTGGCTAATTCAAAGGGAGGGGTTGGTCTTTGTGATTTTAAGATGGCAGCCCCCAGGTAAGTTTCATGAGGCCAACATGGTGGCTGCCAAGTCACACAGTCCAAAATGGTCTTTGCAGTCCCGCTCTGCCCTTTCAGCCGGGGGTGGTCAGAGCTGAAGGTCCTGGAAGCTTTTGCCAGAAGGTGCGAGGCCTAGGGGAAGTGGGGCCAATGGAGAAGGCCCGTCTGGTGACCAGCCTCTCCCGGTTCCTGAGGGGGCCCGGCCCCTTCTCTCGTGGGACTGTTTCCTTCTGTAGGATGGGCGCAGGAATCCACATTTGATTGAGCTGTGGGGGCCTCCTGTGCCCCCTAAAAGCCTGTTTCCAAGCTTGAGCTTTCATATGAAGGACCCCAGAACTTACTAAGCAGGCGCCCCTCCTCACTGTCTAGCGGCCATCTGCTGTGCGCACTGCACAGGCTGATCAGGGCAGCGAAGGCGGCAATCCCTGAGGCCTAGGACCTGCCTCCCGGGACACAGATGGGAGCGAACCTGCCAGGGCGAGCAGCGAGCCCTGTGCCTCTGGGTGTGTGCAACTTCTCAGGGAATAGGAAGGCCATCTGCTGGACCGGTGCCTCACCCGAGTTAATTTTATTGAAAGGCAGATTCTCGGGAGTGCCTCTTCCTGCGAAGTCGGAGTATGACCCTGAAACCTGCATTTTGGTCAGATGTCTGGGTGAGTTAATGTGTTCTGATCAAAGAACCTCTTGTGTGAAGCCCTCAGCTGCCTGAGCAGGGCCGCTTGGAGGAAGCTGAGGGCAGAAGGAGCATTCTTCACGAGACCTCTGCTAGACACAGGCTGGTTCAGAAAGACCTTTTCCCCAAAGTTACATCTGGGTCCAATACACGAAGCTGCTTCACCCTGGGGAGCCTAGGTGTCACTCATAGAACTTGGATTTGATGTGGTTTTAAGGCCCAGCTGGAGATGAAGAAAAATGAAATATAGAAGAGAAGACACAGACAGACTTCTCTTCTCTCCGGGGAATTCTAAATCTGGTCTCTGGAAATTAAGCTGCCTATCCCAACAGTGATGGATGGCTCATGGCCCAGCTTTGGCCAATGGCACTGGCCTGCCCTGTCTGCCCATGACAGATGTTCTTGTACAATCTGCTCAGTCTGCGGTACCAAGGATCTCGAAGTAGGAAGGTAGGAGCTAGAAAGGAAAGGACAGGAGGAGAGACAGGGAGAGAGAGAAACTATTTTAAGTTCACTCTGACCTTGGCATTCACAAATTAACTCTGAAAAATCCAAAGGTCTGTGACCCACAGCCATTTGCCATTTTGATGAGGCACACATTTGGACAGTGTCTGGGGTCACGGAGGGTGAGTAGGTCGTGTAGCCGGGCGTGGGCAGCACCAGCAACCTCACTCAGGGGAACTCCTGACATGGTGAACCGTGTTTCCTGGAGAGATACATGTTGTTAAAAACTCCAATCAGGGAATAAAGACAGAGCTGTCAACCTGCAGTTTGGGACAAACTAGGACTCTGTGTCATCATTCCAGGACTTGGATCCAAGGCTCCAGGAGGCCTCAGACTCTGCTTCCCAAATACCTTCGGTCTCTCGTGTGGCAGGTGATGGAGGAGAAATGGTGACAAAAGCTCACACTTATGGAGTGCTGATTGTCTGCCAACCAAGTGCCAAGGCCTCAGCACACTTCACTTAACTCAGTGCCCTGGGAGCATTTGTGTGGCCCATTTCTTGGTTTCCTGGATGAGGCCCAGGGAGGCTGTCAGCTATTAAGTAGTCTCCCAGGACAGGGCAGAGCTGGGATATGAATGGATAAAGACTCTCTTCTTGACCAAACTTCTTAGGTCTGTCCCTCCCAATCTTAGCTCATTTAGAGAAAACCCCCATCCTATGCCTGACTCCCTTAAGATCTCAGTGAGTCCCACCTTTGATGTGTAAGTATTTGGCCTTATTTTAGTGAGGACCCACTGCCCCAGAACGTCTTCCCCTTCATCTTTTCCATCCCCCAACACTCGCCCTGCTTCTTGGCTTTAAATCTCACCTGTTCTCCCTGGTTCCCTGGGGAGCCACACTCTCTCCCTATGGCAACAATCTCCATCCCGGCTTTCCTGCTGTTCCAATGTGGGCCAGACTCATTTCTCTTTAAGAGAATCAGGCAGTTGGACCCTGGAACCTACACTCCTATCTTCACACTGTCCCACCAGACCAGAACTGTAATGTGAGTCACATGTATCATTAAAAATTTTTTGGTAGCCACATTAAAAAATGAAAATGAAACATTTTCTTTAACAATATTAAAAAATATTTTTATTATTGAATATGTCATTTCAACATGTAGTTGGCACTAAAAAATTATTCACCAGCTACTTTATGATAGGTATCCCCCTCCCAACTGGTGGGCAGAGTTATGATGTAATTGACATCTGCCTCAGAGACATTGAGCCACCAATCAATCACATACCAGAGTGCCCTGTGTCCCAACCCTTCCCATTCTGCCCTGGGCCCAACCCCTGCCTTCAAAAGGGTGTCTCGGTGCTCCACATGGCACCTTTTCTCCCGGACTGTTCTCCCAGGCAGTCCGGGAGGCGGTCTGGCTGGGTCCCCTTCTCCCCTCCCTTGGTTTCTCTGCCTTTACCCCGCACGTGAGCTCTTTCTCTCTTGGGAAGGGTTGCCTCAATAAAGTCTGTGTCCTGGTACCCTGCTCTCTCTCTCTCTGCTCCTTCTGTTTCATCTTTCAACAGGAGCCTTGGATTAAGAACATCTGTCCCCTGTGCCCTAGTCTCACTAGCCACTAGTCCAGATAGTTGGCATTTTTTATGTTGGTCTTGAGTGTATTGACAGTTGCCAATCTGGTCATTCCCTTGGCTCTACACCATGCTGAAGACTCCACCTTTATTGGGCCCCAGGTTCACCCATTTCAGGGCCCCGTCCTGCTGGGAGCTGTGTCCCAAGGACAGCAGGCCTTGCAGGAGAGGCAGGGGATGCAGCTCCCTGAAAGGCTTAGCAGTTCATTTCTGGAGCAGTGTCTCAGCTGGGCTGCCTCTTCCTCTATTTGGAAGATGGCAGCCTATTCATCTTCACAGCTGCCCGCCCTTAAGTCTTTGCCCACGAGGAGCCCACCCAGAAGTAAGCGTCTGGAGGACCTCCACTCAGCAGACCACAACTGCACACAAACACCACCCCTTCCTCGAGTGCTGCCCCTTTACCCAGGAATCCCAGGACTGTTGAGGGCTGACCTTGAGGGCTTATCCGCAGCAGCCTGACTCCTCTTGCTTACTAACAAGCAGCTTGCAACTTCCCATCAGTCACTCATGCTTCTTCACCACATCGTGGGGTTCAGCATTCTGGAGAAAGGGGTTGCTCGTAGATGATTAAGAAGGAGTCTGTGGGCGAAATATATTTTTGAAAGGCATTGGGGGTCAGAGGAGCTTCCAGCTGAAGGAGCTACAAGGTTCTCCTTGTCTCAGGACTCCGTGTTTTTTTAAACACAATTTGTCCCAAGGCAAGGTAGAAATATACACTTCAAAGGGCATGGTATCAAAGGGTTTACAGAAACATTGTCAGTTTGGGGAATAGCCTATAACTGTTCAAGTGTTTGGCCAACAGGAGGCAATAAAATGCCCTGAGATGTCTGGCAGTTAACAATCCTATTCAGGTTTTAGGGGAGTGCCTTTTAGCCATTTCCAACAGGTAAACTACATGTGACTCAACCCTGTTGAGCTCCCCAAGCTTCACCAACCTTTTGGTCAAACTCTTATAACTATATTACATGCTGGAATTGGTTCTCGGCATCTCACCTTTTTTGATTTTTTAAATTAAACAAGAATGTATGTCTTAAGATCTTTAAATTCAATGGAAAGGACAGAGTTCTGTCAAGTCCCTTTAAATTTCTGTCAGGCAGAAACTGCAGTCAGTTTCTTTCTGGACCAACAGTTCTTTGAGTCCCAGTTTTAATGTCGGATAGTTCTTTGTGTGTACATGTCAGCAATGAGATTTCAGTTCTGGATAACAGACAAACAGTGGCAATGCAGGTCCGACCCTCTCTGGTTTGGTCCTGGACAACCTGCAGTGACGCACAGCTGCTGATTGCTCACATGGAAAGGCGTCTTTACCATTTTTATTTCTGGACTGTTTCTCCGCTGTTCTTGGGAGTCACTGTTATTTCTGTGGCTGGAGCAATCCTGTCAATTCCTCTTTAAGAATCCACACGGGCTTTTCTGGAAATATACAAACATATTCTCGACCAAAGGTTAATAAATGAATCATTTCTATAAATTAGACTTGGGATCCTTTTTATTTTTGCCCAGATAATTTTCCTTTGGCTTATTTTGACACCATGTGATTTTTCATGGGTGTCTTGCTATTATCATTACAAATAAATATTAATTTCCAAAGTAAAAAATTTCTTGATGTAATTTACTTACAGGATATTGCTCCACAAATCATATTTTTCCACTATACCCCCTTTTTGATTTAAATATTAGGAGGCTTTTGGAATTTTATAATGCAGTCTTTATTGTAAGGTTCTACGCCGCCATGAGAGAAACTGCATGCAAGCAGGGGGTCCGAATAAGTGAGCGAATTAATCAGGCTTTATTGGGGGTCTCCGGGTGGGTTCACAGGCTCGGGGGAAATGGAGCCAGGGAAGCCGCCCCCTGGTACTGGGGCCAGGGGAAGGGGAAAAGAGGGGACCCAGCCAGACCTCCTCCCGGACTGCCTGGGAGAACAGTCCAGGAGAAAAGGTGCCACGTGGCGCACTGAGACACATTTTAACGGCTTGAACAGGCATGGGTTGGGCCCAGGGTGGAATGGGGAGGGGTGGGACACAGGGCACTCTGGTATGTGATTGATTGGTGGCTCAATGTCTCTGTCAATTACATCATAACTCTGCCCACCAGTTGGGCGGGGTACCTATCACTTATAACTTTTAATTTTAATTTTTTTGCACAGAAATATGACTGCTTTGAATTCATTGCATGTTAAGCAATTTTACTATGAGATGAACTATCAATAAAAATTTTAGCTAACACTTCAGGAACAAGTCTTTGTCCAGTACAATCAAGTTTTCTTGAACATTCACTTATTTCAACTAGTCAATTTAAATTAATCTGAAATAAACTTTATTTTTAACTTTATCTCTCTGAGATTATGGAGAATAAATGACATTAATTAAGTCCCTGCAATTAGTCTTTAAATAACTTTATATTAACTTTGTCAGGGAGACAGGAACACTAACTACTTACTTCAGTACAAAAATCCAAATGTATTAACTTCTAATTATAATTCTTTAGATGTTTCAAGAAAACCTCTCTATTTTTAGGCTACAGAGAGGATAATTTAAGAATCTTTGTCTTTCTTTATGCAAGCAACCTACAGGGCTGTTGTTTAATTTTAGCTTATATTGCCAAGCCATGTCACATGAAACAATTTCTCTTAAGGTTATGGTGACCACTAGTACAGATCGGAATTAGTATTTTAACAACAATCTTAGTTTCACTGAAAATACTAGTGAAAGAAATTTCAAAATTTTCAAATTTCTATTCATTATGCTAGAATTTTATATATTAAGAATATCCTCTTAGGCTAATTTGCATATACAGAGGGATCATGGGAGGCCTTCAGTAACTTTCTTAGAAGACTTATTTAAATTGCTTACAAAGAGAGGAACCAAGATGGTGGCATAGGTAAACACCTATCTTGCTGCCATACACAGCAATTTCAAAACTACAACTTAACGAAAGAACAAACATCATCCAGAATCACCGGAAAGCTGGCTGAGAGAATATTCCACAACTAAAAGTGAAGATAGGACACTTTGACTCAGAGGAACAGCAGAGGGCAGCATTGGAGATATGTGCGGAGTTGGAGGTTTGGAGCCGTGTGCGTGCAAGTGGATAGGGTGGACAGCTGCAAACCCAGCCAGTATTCTCGAACAGGGAAGACAAAGGCATCATACTGCACTGATTCCCCAGCTCCAGGCTAAGTCCAGAAAACCCACAATCATATGGGGTAAAACTGGACAGTGGGGAGGCACGCTGAAACTCAGGCGCTTCAAGGGTCTGTGAGCTTATGGAGAGGGCGAGCTTGTGCAGAGTGTGCATAAACTTGGGAACAGCAGAGCTGTGTGACCACGCAGAAAGGACTCATAACTTACTCTCTCATTCGGGAAACTACAGACTACATTGTTTTATGACCCTGGGTGAGATGTTGGGTGTGCAGACTCATTTGTGGAGAGGCTGAATTATCCGGCAGCAGGTGGAGCTCGGCGGCAGCTCTCTCTCAGAAGTGCTTGCAGCCATTACCACCCAGCACAGAGACCCAGGTGCCCCATAGGGAGGAGCTGATGCGGCCTGCTCAGCCCGGAGGCTCCACCCATCCAACCTAAGCACAGCTTACCCTTACAACCAATTGTTCTGGAATTCAAACCCTCCTGGTGCTGGCAACAATAAGTTAGGCTTAACTTTACCAAGACTGTGCAACCCATATCCCCTCAGGTAACTGGGGAGGCTGAGCCATTGTCCCTTAGAGGACATCTACCCCACAAAGCTAATCGGCCAAGTCAGGAAAGCAGCCACCATGCAGAGACATGGAAAGAAATCAGATGTGAACGTAATGGACAAAAAAAAAAAACAAAAAAAAAACACGACTGGACATAGAGTTCAAAACCACGGTTATAAGGCTTTTCAGGAGGCTCCTAGAAAAGGCCGAGACCTACAAGGAAATGAACAAGACCTTCGAGGAAATGAATAAGACCTATGAGGATATGATAAAGAAACAAATAGAAATTAAGCATATACTGACAGAAATAAGAAATATTATACAAAGACCTAAAAGTACTCTTAGAGGACCGTAAGAACCAAGTCAAAGATTTGAAATACAAAGAGGCAAAACCCACTCAGCTGAAAAAGCAAGAAACCAAAAGAATCCAAAAAATTGAAGATACTGTAAGGGGCCTCTGGGACAACCTCAAGCATACCAACATCAGAATTATAGGGGTGCCAAAAAAAGAGAGAGAGCAACACAATGAAAACCTATTTGAAGAAATAGTGACCGAAAACTTCCCACACCTGGTGAAAGAAATTGACTTAGGAGTCCAAGAAGTGCACCGAACCACAATATATAGGAACCCTAAGAGGACACACCAAGGCACATCATAATTAAAATGCCAAGAGCAAAAGACAAACAGAGACTATTAAAAGCAGCAAGAGAAAAACAGTTAGTTACCTATAAGGGAGCACCCATATGATTTTCAATGGATTTCTCAACAGAAACTATGCAGGCCAGACAGGAGTGGCAAGAAATATTCAAAGTGATGAATAGCAAGAATCTACAATCAAGATTACTCTACCTAGCAAAGCTATCATTCAGAATTGAAGGTCAGATAAAGTGCTTCACAGCCAAGAAAAAGCTAAAGGAATTCATCACTACCAAACCAATATTATATGAAATGCTGAAAGATATTCTTTAAGAAGAGGAAGAAGAAAAAGGTAAAAATAAAAATTATGAACAACAAATACACATCTATCAATAAATGAATATAAAAATCTAGTGAATTAAAAATGTGATGAACAGGATAAAGTGGTGAATATAACAGAATCATGGGCATAGAGAGGGAATTGCCTGACCATTCTTGGGGAGAAAAGGGGTGTGGGAGGTACAGCAAGAGAGAGGACAAAAATCATGCACCTATGGGAGAGGACAATGGAGGGGAGGGGAGGGCAGAGGATGGGATGGGTACTGGGTGGTGGGGAACTATAGGGGGGAAAAGGGGGGGACATTGTAATTAATAAACTGAACAATAAAGATTAAAAAAATTGCTTACAAAGACATTGTTTGAAGATAGCAGCCCTGAACTGCCTCCTCCAGCTCTTTCTCTGCCTCCACTGCCTCTTCCTCCACTGATGCCCTCTACTCCTCCAGCCTCTCCCAAAAGTTAAAAAAAAATAAGATGGTGGTCTGCAGGGGGAGCGGCAAGCCATGTGGGCATCATGATTGCTGCGTAGTCCAGTGATGGCAGCCTTTTGAGCTTGGTGTGTCAAAATTTGACAAAAAACTGAGCATAACTCGGGTGGTGTGTCACTCCAAAAAACAAACAAACATAATTTCATGATATTTATAGTTTAAATAACAAAAAATGTATAATTGTAATATATAACAGTATTTGATAAATCAAAAACTAATTATTTAACTTATCTACATAGTGACTTCTTTGGTCATCAGTCAGTCGGTTTCTTTTCTTGATCTTGATATTATATAACTTGTTTCAGGTACCGTGAACTAAGATAAGAGAGGGGGAGGGGGAATTCTTTAACTAACCTGCCTATTAGTGACTTTTCTGTTGCTGAATTTCATTGGCTAAACCTTGAATTGAAGGTTGGTATTTTGTACTCTTCAAGCCCAAGCAAGTGCTACTAACTTCATCTGTCAATTTGCTTCTTTTGTTGGTTTCGATATTATTTAACGCTGAGAATAAGATCTCACAAAAATACGTAGAGGGAAAAATTGTGAGTAAAGGCATTGCTAGATTTTTCAGGATGCTAAAAGATTGTGGTAATCAGTTCCAGGCACTCCAAATTTCCTGTTCATAATGGCACTCCTCTTGATTCTCCAAGCTGCACCTTTCCAGATTCTTAAGCTTTGACCTCAAGTCGACAAATACCTGAGCCCAGATGCTGTCTTGAAATTTTGCAAGTTGCATCTCCAAATCATCAATGTGCATCCATTGGAAAACATTTAATTCCAAACTACTGTAGACTACTACATCAGGATACTGAATTATTTTTATGGTCTATTCTAGGCTTCTAAATTGATTAAATCTATCACTGAACTGGTCAAGTAATGAATCTAAAACATGCTAGTACTCTATATGCAAGGGTTCCATTTCATTTTGTACAGCTGCACTGGCCTTCTCAAAATACTTTGTTACTCGAGGAAAATACTTGTAAGTTTTAGTTTCTACATCTCGCTTGAAAATTTTAAGTTTACTTTCAAAAGCTTTTATGTATCCAAACATAACGTCAATACTTTAGCCAAAACCTTGTAAACTTAAGTTCAGTTCATTAATGTGAACAGAGAGATCCGTAAAAAATATCAGCATGTTGACCCCCTTATAACCATTGAGCTGAAAAAAATTTCCCAGATCCTTATCCTCAAGAAATACCTTAATTTCTTCAAAGCACTCTACAGAGCAGTCAAGAACTTTGCCTCGGCTCAGCCATCTTACATTATTGTACATCAGCAGTCCACTGTAGGTGGAATCAACCTCCAGTAAAAGTGCAGAAAATTCTCGCTTGTGAAGTGGGTGAGCAGCTATTAAATTAACTATTTTTGTAATAACTGACATTGAGTCGTTTAAGTCGGTGAATCTTGCCTTGGCACATAAAGCCTCCTGATGGATAATATAATGAAAAGGCACAATCAGATGTCCAATAGCTTCCATAAAGAATTTGACAAATCCGACTTTTTCCCCCACCATGTTTGGTGCCCCATCTGTCATCACTGACAGAACTATAGAGATATCAATGCATAGGTCACAGAATGTTTGTATAAAACCTTGCATATTTCGCTTCCTGATGTACTTGTTGGCACTGATACTAACTTTATCAACTCCTCTCTCATTGTGAGACCATCAGAATATCGACCAATAATAGCCAACTGAGCATGTGATGTGACATCAGAAGTTTCATCAAGAGAGATAAAAAATATTTACAATTACTTATGTCTCTCTTTAATTGATGTTGTACATTTGTATTGAGTCTCATTATTCAGTATTTTATGAAATTTCTACTGAGTGGTAACTCAGATATTCTCTTAATAATTGCATCTTTATTCTGCTTATCATGAAATAGAATTGGTACACATCTTAGGAGAGTTTCTTTAATAAATTCTCTCTCACTGAGTGCTTTTCCATGCCGAGCTATGGAGTGAGCAATACTCAAACTTGCAGATGTTAAATTTGTACATCCTTTCATAAATTTAAGGATGGAATTAGATTGGCTCATATAAAGGTGTAGCTGCCTGAAAATGTATTCATTCCTTTCCTCCTCACTTTTTTTCAAGAGCTGGAAATGATTAGTTTTAAAATGTCTATTTCTATTCCACATTCTTCTTACTACCATTTTAGTACATAGAATGCAAAATGATCTGACTTTTTTTTTTCTATAATTCCATACATCTTGGTTCATGTCTCTTGAAAGGGTCAGCTACTGCTACTACCACTTCCTTTACTTTACCTTGGTTTTTTTATTTTTGGGGGTTCTCCATCAGGGGGACAGTGACAGAAGATGGAATTATAGATAGCCTGTTAGCCCTGCAGGCAATTAGGGGTTAACTAGCCTAACTGACCAAAAGATGTCACATGTAATTGTCTGTTAGAAAAGGGCAGGGTTAATAAGCAGAAATAGGGGTTAATAAGGATGCCCCACAGTAACAGTGGTGAAATGTAGTCTGCACTATGCTGCAAAATGACTTTCTTTATATAAATTAAGATGGCTGCCGCTATTTCTAATGGGGGGAAATGGCACCCATAGCACAGGCCCTCGCGTCTCCAAGCCTCCCCCTCACTTATCTCAGTAATGATGGTCAATTAGAAATCCACAACACCCCAGGACAGTAGATTGGATGATGGTTGCTCTGGTTATGTGGTTGCTGGTAATGGCGATCACAGGGCTCCAGAGATGTGTCCCCTGCGGCATTCTGCTGCTCCCTGCTCTGCCGGCCAGAAGTGAAGTCAAAGATTCTCTAACAGCCTAACTGGAAGTCCCAGAACTAGATGCTCTATGCTAGAGTTCTGTTATTTTGGCCTACAGGCCTCCGGCACAGTGTCCACACTACAGCAAATGTTTCATCCTCAGGTACTGCACCAGGCAATGCAGTGGCCAAGGATGAAATGTCCTTTTTGGCATGTGGCCCCATACTTCTCTGTATGCGACTGTATGCGGCCGTGTGTCATCGAAAATGGCTACACGCGTCAGTGCTGACATGCGTGTCATATGTTCGCCATCATGGTGCTATACTCTGCTTAATGCTCAGCTAGCAATACCAATCCAGTGGTTGTATTGGTCCATTTTATATTGAAGAAACTGAGGTTCTAAACAGTTAGGAAAATTGCTAAAGGTTAATCAGTTAACTTGTACCTGGGTCTACCTGAATCCAAGGTCCAACTGCTTTTTAATTTTTATTTGTTAAAATGAAGTATAATCTAGTCAGCTGATGGTCACTGATGCAAATTCGACACCATCAGGAACAGCCAGTTTGCAGTGTGGTGCAGGGAATTTTATCCCATAAAGAGCAGTTCACCTGTGATGCAGCAGCTTGAGAAACAGACTGGCCAGGGATTCTGCTCAATCAGAAAACCGCTGGGAGCAGCCCTGGGGCCAGGCCTTTCTGCACTTGACTGCTCCATTCTGCTCTGGCAAGATGTTTCAGGTTCCAGCCAGGAAACAGTGGAAAGAGAACGTATTCTCCCTGAGCCAGAGGGAGCTGACTTATACAGACAGAATTTCCTATCCAGTCCCTGATTGGTTCTTCTTCATGCAAATGGTGACTCTAAATCCTCAGTTTGATTGGTCCAAAAGGCACTGTTCTGATTGGTTAGAATGGAGTTGCTCTGATTGATCAGTAAAGAAGATGATGGGAATATAGTTGCACAGCTCCAATTAGGTGGGGAAAGCTTAGTCTTATTGATTGAAATACAATTCCAGGAACTCCTTCACAGGGGCTGGCTCAGATGGCAGGAACGCAAGCAGGCAGGATTGCTAAAGAGGCTGGCAGCTTCTCCCTGAAGCCTGGTTTGTTGAAGAGAACCCTGTTTCAAAATGGTTAATAGATTTGTTTGTTTGTTGTTGTTTTTTTGGGGGGGGGTTGTTGTTGTTGTTTTGTTTTTGTTTTAGCTTAGTTAGCTGCCAGGAGCCCTTCTTACTAGGTATCTTCTTTCCAAGAGCCCATATTTACATACAGGAAATTATACACACCTTAGATGTGCTTCATGAATTATTACATATGTGTACACCCCTGCAACCACCACCCAGATCAAGAGATGACACATTCCTTTCATTCCAGAAGGTTCCTTCATGCCCTTGCCCAGTCACTATTACTCCTAATGAAAGTACTATTCTGATTTCTGTCCCTGTAGATTAGTTCTGCTTACTCTTGACCTTCATGAGTGACAACATACAGTGTGAGCTCTTCTGTGCCTAGGTTTTTCCACTCCACATGTTTTGAGGCTGGCCCCTACGTGTGGGGAATGAATGGGGATTTCATTCATTTTCATTGCTCAGTGGTATTTCATTGCATGATTATGCTACACGTTAATTCATTCTGTTGTTAGATGTTTGGGTTGTTTTCAGTTTTTAAGACCAAGTGCTTTTAACACAAGTATTTCACTGCTGATTGAAGGCAGCAGGGTTAACTTGTCATAGCAGGGAGGGTACTTACATGAAAAAAATAAATCGGGTATCAGAGGCGGAGGCTGTGAGCATGCATGCTGGAAAAACAGGGGGAAGCAAACTGGAGTCTCTAATCCTCAGATTTCTGCAGGTCTCCCTCTCTTGTTTCCTTTACAGTGTCTCTGCTCAAATGTCTCATCCTTAGGGGGAGCATCCCACTGAATAGGACCTGCCATTGGCTGACTGGCAGTGTGGGGTGTGACCAGTAGCATCCAGACAGCTCCACAGACAGAACCCCTGGGCCATTTCAACAAAAATCTCCAAGAAACAAAACAAAGGAAGAAAATGGATGAGGACTTACGACTAAAAGATTTGTTTGAATCAAAATCTAAATAAGCATTATACCATTCAAGCAAGCAAAATATTTAAGGCCATGGTAGTATGTGAAGGCTGATGGATTATCCTATCTAATAAAAGAATAATATGCAAATTTGACCGTACCTTCACTATACCCACAAGCCACGCCCACCAGCCAATCAGGAGCAGATTATGCAAATAAACCCCAACCTGCCGCCACTGAGAGCAGGAGGAAGAATTGGGTTTCCCCAACAACAGAGGAAGTCAAGCGTTCTGCCTGCCATTGCCAACCTAGGCCTCCACTCTAGGCTACAAAGTTTCAAGCAGAAATGGCTGTCGCCACTGAGCCAGCAGAAGCCTTGGTTCTGCTCCAGGCTACAAAGTTTCAATTGTAGAACATAAATTAATCCCAGATCCCAGAGCCTCCACTTGGGTCCCTGGGGGGCATGGCCAGCCTGCAAACCTCCACAGGCCCCTTGTCCAGGCCACCCATCACCCCAAGGGAACCCCCACCCTGATTTGGGACACTCTTCAGGGCAAACCAGCTGGTCCCCACCCATGCACCAGGCTTCTATCCTATCTAATGAAATAGTAATTTGAAAATTGACCATCACTCCAACACACAAGAGGGCTGCCCCCATGTGGTCAAAGATCCTGCCCCCATGTGGACACAGATGGCCACTACAAGATGGCCAACAGAAGAGGGCCATTGTTAGGTTTCAGGCCCTGCAAGGGAGGGCAGTTGTGGAAGATCAAGCCAGCAGCGGAGGGCCGTTGGGAGGTTCCAGGCCTGCAAGGGAGGGCAGTTGGGAGGGACCAGGCCTGCAAAGGAGGACATTTGGGGGCAATCAAGCTTGCAGGGGAGGGCAGTTAGGGGTGATCAGGCTGGCAGAGAAGGAAAGTGTGGGCAAATAGCCTGGCAGGGGAACAGTTAGACATCAATTAGGCTGGCAGGGTAGTGGTTAGGTGGTTATCAGGCTGGCAGGAAGAAGTGGTTAGGGGCAATCAGGGAGGCAGGCAGGTGAGCAGTTTGGAGCCAGCAGTCCCGGATTGTGAGAAGGATGTCCGACTGCCCATTTAGGCCCAATCTTACTGGCATTGGGCCTAAACAAGCAGTCAGACATCCTTCAAGGGGTCCCAGATTGGAGAGGGTGCAGGCTGGGCTAAGGAACATCCTCCGGCCCCCCATGCACGAATTTTGTGCACTGGGCCTCTAGTTAGAACATATTTATAAATTCTTATTAATGATTTAAGTGTGATAATGGCTTTGAGGTTATGTTTTGTAAAAAGTCTTAATATTTTAGAGTTAAAATCAATGACAGCTGCCACCCTCACACCCTTTCTCCTCTCTACAGTGAAGTTCTTCTGGTACTCTATGCCCTGTAGACTATTCTCTTGTGGTTTTTAAATAGAGTCCCATACAACAATTTCAAAACTACAACTAAGGGACAGAACAGACCGTATCCAGAACCACCAGAAGGCTGGCTGATTGGACATTCCACAAACAGAGGAGCTGTGGAGGAGAGAGTTGCAGATACGCACGGAGTCAGAGGTTTGGAACTGCATGCAAGCGGAAAGGGCAGGTGGCTGCAAACCCAGCTGGTTTTCTTGAACTTGGAGGGAGACAAAGGTGTCCCACTGCACTGAGTCCCAGTTCCAGGTGAGCCTCAGGGAACCCAGACTCATACAGGGTGAAACTGGACAGTAAGGAGGCAGCATGCTGAAACTTGGGCACTGCAGAGGTGCACAAACTCTCAGAGAAGGCTCGTGGCTGGCTCTGTCATTCGGGAAGAAAAAAACAAGCCACCAGACTGCTTTGTTTTCCCATTCTGGGTGAGTCTTTGGGTGTCCAGACTCATTTGGGGAGAAACTGGACTGTCCGGCAGTGGGCAGAGCTCCGGGCAGCTTTCTCTCACAGATGCATGCAGCCGTTGCTGTAAGGCATGAAGATCCAGGAGCCATTTAAGGTGGGGCTGACAGGAAACCAAGGCTGCATGCTCAGCCTGGAGACTCCGCCCCATCCAGGCTGAGCACAGATGCTCTCCCAGCATAAACACAGCTGGATCTCACAGCCAATTAGCCTAAAGGTCAACCCCTCCCAGAAATACCAACAACAATCTAGGCTTAACTACAACAAGACAGTGCTGCTCATAAAGGGGTGCATCAAGAATATCCACCTCAGGTAACTGGGGAGGCTGAGCCACTGTCCCCTAAAGGACACCTACCACACAAACCTACTGGACCAACTCAGGGAAGCAGCCACAATGCGAAGACAAAGTAACAGATCATGTGTGAAAGAAATGGAGGAAAAAAACCGACTGGACATAGAGTTCAAAACCACGGTTATAAGGTTTTTCAAGAGGTTCCTAGAAAAGGCCAATAAACTTAACGAAACCCTTGAGGATATAAGCGAGATCCTCAAGGATATGAATGAGTCCCTCGAGGATATGAATGAGACCCTCGAGGATATGAGCGAGACTCTGGAGGATATGAAAAAGGACCAACTAGAAATTAAGCATACAATGAGTGAAATAAAAAATATTATACAGAGACCTAAAAGCAGACTAGAGGACCACAAGAATCAAGTCAAAGATTTGAAAAACAAAGAAGCAAAAATCACTCAGCTGGAAAAGCAAGTAGCAAAAAGAATCCAAAAAAAAAAAAAATGAAGAAAGTGTAAAGAGCTTCTGGGACAACCTCAAGCATACCAACATACAAATTATGGGGGTGCCAGAAAAAGAGCAAGATACTGAAAACCTATTTGAAGAAATAGTGACCAAAAACTTCCCCCACCTGGTGAAAGAAATAGACTTAAAAATCCAGGAAGCACACTGAACCCCAAACAAAAGGAATCCAAAGAGGACCACACCAACACACATCATAATTAAAATGCCAAGAGCAAAAGATAAAGAGAGAATATTAAAAGCAGCAAGAGAAAAAACAGTTACCTACAAGGAAGCACCCATTCGATTGTCAGCTGATTTCTCAACAGAAACGATGCAGGCCAGACAGGAATGGCAAGAAATATTCAAAATGATGAATAACAAGAACCTACAAACAAGATTACTCTACCCAGTGAAGCTATCATTCTGAATTGAAGGTCAGATAAAGTGCTTTGCAGATAAGAAAAAGCTAAAGGAGTTCATCACCACCAAACCAGTATTATATGAAATGCTGAAAGATATTCTTTAAGAAGAGAAAGAAGAAGAAAATGGTAAAGATAAAAATTATAAACAACAAAAACATATCTATCAACAAGTGAATCTAAAAATTAAGTGAATTAAAAGTCTGATGAACAGAATAATCTGGTGAATATAATAGAATCAGGGGCATAGGAAGGGAGTGGACTAACAATTCTCAGGGGGAAAGGGGTGTGGGGGGGGTGGGAAGAGACTGGACAAAAAGCGTACAGCTATGGATGAGGACAGTGAAGGGGAGGTAAGGACAGAGGATGGGGGCGGGGGGGGAAGATCAGCATTGTAATAATCTTAACAATAAATATTTATTAAATTTAAAAAATAGAAGCTTCAGAAAGACAGGCACTCATGACAGTTGCCCCCAGTGCCTCACGCAGTGCCCTGCACACAGGAGGTGCTCACTGACTGTGTAGAATAGATGCATGCAGCCTTCGAGCAAGGTTCCCCTGTACGTAAAATGACGAGAATTGAGAATGGAGGGAGCTGGGGAGGCCTGTGACAGGGTTCTGAACTCAAAAGGTTGTGCAGTGAGAACAGCTGGCGGCAAAGGGTACCCATTGCACCTGCTTATGGGACTCTTGCCTGTGCTCGAGGGATGGAAGGCAAATATCACCCTCCCCAAGGGCTCCGGGGGCTGGTGGGTGCTGCGTGCTGGGAGCTGGGTTTTTCAGAGGCCTGCTTTGTTACGATTATTTAAATAAGACATTTGGGGAGTGTCCTTCTTGTAGGCTGCTGCAGTCCTACAGCAACCACATGGGAGTTCTAGGGGAGCAAACGAGAGTATTCACGTGGGTTGGGGCCCAAGGACTTGCCTTTCATATGCCCTCACCCAGTAACCATGAGCCCGTGTCTCTGTGACCACCTTTGGGAAGCCATACTGACCCAATTCACTAATACACGGAGGGGAATATAGAATATTATTACTGACAGTGAAAACTGCCTTTGAACATGCTTCTTGGCTTCACTGGGGAGGATGGCCGAGTCTCCATGAGGGGACAGAGCTGTGTTCTAGGGGCGCAGGTGTGTGTGTGGGAGAATGGTGGGTGCAGGAGGCACCACCAGGGCAGGAGGCGCTAGGAGGGAGGCAGGGGAGCTGCGCTGACCAATGACCCAGCCGGGTTGGACCCTAGCCCCTGGCTTCAGAGGCTGGCCCTCAGCCCTCGGACACCTGGCCCCTAGGGTGTGCCAGCCTGGACTCAGCACACAGAGGGGTGAAGATGGGGAGCAGGAGGTGGGTGCAAAGTGGGCACGGAAGCAGAGGCCATGGAAGTGGGGCCTTGATCCGGCTCCCACCGCAGGACATGGCGGTCAGCCTGGACCAGACATTGGCTCAACAGCCACCCATGGTCCAATCCTTTCCTGAGCCAGAGGCTGGCTGCCTGGGATTTTCCTTGTTCCTCTCTCTCCTTGTCCTGTGTGGCTGTAGGCACAAGCAAGCGGCCCCATGCACAGCCTCGGGGTTAGGAAAGGCCCCGCCTGACCCGGCTGCTGGGTTGGGAACCCCACCCCTCAGAGGCCTGGGCAGAGGGTGTAGAGCTCCTTGCTTCTCTCCCTCCTCTCCTTTGCATGAAGTGTAGGCCCTTTCCTGAATGCTCTCAGCTTCCCAAAGGCAGCAACACTCTCTGCTTTCCCTATTGCCCCTGTGAAACTGGGAGCAGCTGCGGAGCTGCCATGCCCCCTGCTTGCTGAGCCTCCCCGAGGAGGCAGCACCAGTGGAAGGGCCTCCCTGCAGAGACCTGCTGCTTGGGCCCAGCAGGAAGTGCTCATCTCCCATCTGCCCACCCCGTGTCCTGCTAAGAGCTCCCCCTGGACCATTTGCTGGTCTGTCCTGCACCGACAGGCTGCCTGCCTGCCTGCTTAGACCTGATGACATGGCTTCCTGTTGCTGTCAGCTTCTGATGTGGGACAGAGCCCACAAATGCCCAGCAGCCCACAGCCAGTGCCTGAGGGAAGGCAGGAGATAATGGCCTGCTACTTGCCCGGTGAGAATGAGTCTAAAGCATCTATCCCATGGGCCTGGGCCTTGCTTGCACTTACAGACCCCTTTGAGCTGCTTCCCCTCCCTAGGGGTCACCTCCCACCCCCCTGAGTGCACCTGTCCTCCTGGACGCTACCCAGAGATTGGCACACACTGACCTGCTCAGCATCCAGTGCCTGCGTGCCCTGCCTCTTCCCAGGAGGATGACAGCAGCCAGGCTGGACTCCACAGCAGGAGGCTGTAGGCCAACAGACGAGAGTTCCTGAGCACTGGGACCAGACTGGTGTTGTGATGTACCCCTAATCTCGCAAAAGAGAATTATGGAGTCATTTATTATTAAAGCGGGCGGCATACGAGTGGCTAATGCTCTTCAAACCTACAGCCCCGAACAGCTCAACACGTCTGGCTTATATTGGCAGAATTTCATAAAAGTATTGATTACATCTTTGGGTCTGGAACAAGGAATCTACTTCTTGAAAAAGCCTTTTTTATTTCTTTTTTTTTTTTCTTTTACAGAAGCAGAAATTGAGCAAGTTAATATCTAGGAATCACTAAATCAACAGAAACACATTATCTGGGACCACCTGGTCGGGCAATTTAGAATAGTTGTGCTGTTCAGATTTTGGGCTCACTGAGTCAACAGGAATGCACCCTCAGTAGCCACTTGAGGCAATTTAGGATAATTGTGCTCTCCTGACTCCAGGACCACTGAGTCCACTGAAACTCAGTGATCTGTAGCTACTGAGACAATTGGGGTAATTGTCTGTCCTGGTTCCCAGAGGAATGTGCTTTGATGACCAGTGAGATCACAATCACTGGGATATTCAAACTGCCAGCAAGGGAACATTCAGAAAATCAAAATACCTCTTCTATTATTTTAGCAAGCAAGCAAGTGGATACAGAAGCCAAATAGCAGGTTAAGATTAATACTGCAGTGTCTACCTAAGACAATTGTTGCCCTACTTCACTGTCTTGTTCATTAGAAAGAATATAGTTGCTAGCAGATGGCAAGCTCTGTGTGGGCTCTGGTGATGTGGGGTGGACAGGTCAAACCAGTCCCCTTCCTGCCATGGGCCTGCATGCCGGCGCAGCCTTGAGTGAGGAAGCATACATGTGCTGCGCATACCATGCTTCTTGGAACCAGGTATTTGGGAAAGTGATGTTCAGGCTGGGCTGGAGTTACAGAGGAACCAGGTGGCTAGAGAAGGAAAGTGATCACTGGTGGAGGGAGAAGCAAGAGCTGAGGCGCAGGTTGTGAACCTGCAGCGGTACACAGTAGAGGGTTGTTGTGAACAGCGCAGCCTTAGGAGGCAGTCAGCTTGTTTGGGGGTGAGGGCAGCTTCTCTGGGGGAGGAAGAGGGAAACAAGCCTGAGAACCAGCAAGAGTAAGAGAAGACAGGGAGAGAGCCTGCCAAGCAGGGAGAACAGCAGGTGCACGGCCTGGAGGCTAACGGGGAGGCCGTAGTGGAGGGCACCAGATAAGGCTGCAGAGTCTTCTGACAAGTAGTGTAAGAGGCGAGCAGTCGCTCTCCTCCCTGCCCCATTAGGGATGTGGACACTGCCCTGCCCCTTGCCTTGCGATGTGGTCACATGGCTTGCTTTCGTCAGTGGCATGTGAGCAGCATGCATCAGCAGAGGCCTGCAATGTAGCCACACTTGATCTCTAATCCGGGTGCAGCAGGCCATCAAAAGGTTGAGTGGGAAGTCCTACCTGCTCGGTGGGCTGTGGCATTGGAAGGCCACGCTAGGCAGTTGTCCTACAGAGGCAATGTTGCCGAGAACCAATTCCAGCATGTAATAATTATAAGAGTTTTACCAAAAGGTTGGTGAAGCTTGGAGAGCTCAACAGGGTTTACCAGTTGGAAATGGCTAAAAGGCACTCCCCTAAAACCTGAATAGGATGGTTAACTGCTATACAAGGCATTTATTGCCTCCTGTTGGCCAAACACCTGAATACCTGTAGGCTATTTCCCCAGCTGACAATGTTTCTGTAAACCCTTTGATACCATACCCTTTGAAGTGTATATTTCCACCTTGCATTGGGGCAAATTGTACTAATAAAAGTAGGTTCTTTGATCAAGCTGTTCTAGCTCCTTCAGCTGGAAGCTCCTCTGACTCCCAATGCCTCTCAAAAATATCTTTCATCCACAGACTCCTTCTTAAATCATCTACATGCAGCCCTTTCTCCAGAATGCTGAACCCTTTTTAAGGCTGGGAAAAAGAACCCCGGCAATTGACACCTGAACGAGGGGCACCAGCAATTGGTGACCTGACCTGGGGCTGGACTTCAACCCTGGAAACATTGATGGAGCACTTTTGGAGAAAGAAGTATTTGCCTGAGCGAATGGCAAAGTTCACTGTGCGGAGATCTCATGGCAGCATGGAGCCTTGCATATCTGCAATGGTATGAGTGATACTTTGTGTTTAAGTCAGATTATTATGGGGAAAAATTTGGTCAATAGGCAAAATTTTTTAAAAATTGGAATTGAAAGATGAAACAGAAGGAGCAGAGAGAGAGACAGCACAGGGTACCAGGACACAGACTTTATTGAGGAGACCCTTCCCAAGGGAGAAAGAGCTCACATGCAGGGTGAAGGCAGAGAGACCAGGGGAAGAGGAGAAGGGACCCAGCCGGACCACCTCCCAGACTGCCTGGGAGAACAGTCCAGGAGAATAAGTGCCACATGGCGCACTGAGACATCCTTTAAGGGCCAGAACAGGCAGGGGTTGGGCCCAGGGTGGAATGGGAAGTGCTGGGACACAGGGTACTAAGATATGCACTTGATTGGTGGCTCAATGTCTCTGTGGCAGATGTCAATTACATCATAACTCTGCCCACCAGTTGGGGGAGGGGTACCTATCATTAATATCAAAAGGTATTTAAATCAGGCTGAAAAAAGAGTACCGTGGTCATCTTTACTATGGTTTCTTGTTCAAATCATGAAACCTAATTTGCTTGAGGATGAAAAATCTGTAAAAAAATTTAGAGATGTGTCTGGTAGTTCTGTGCCCATAAAGAGAGAAAGATAGCTTAAAGACAAAATGTGTGCCACGGTCCAATTTTGGATTTTAATAAAGTCTTGAACTAAGCTTAATTCTCTTTACTGATGGTGTAGAAAAACCCAAGATTGGTTTTTTCCTAAGAAAAATGGTGAGTTTGACCCAGGAGAAGAATTCAGGCTAGATTCTAGCAGTGAGATTGGCATTTCCATAATAAAGAGTAGTTTTTAAAATGCTAATGAACCTTGGTCAAAGAAAATCAGAAAATTGTTAAAATTTTCTAAAGAAAATGCTTTAAAATAATTATAATTAACTCTAGAATTTCAAAGAAATTGTTGAAAAATATATTATAAAAATCTAAATAGCCCAGGAAAAGACTGGCTACACCTTTTGTTAATGGAGGAAGGGGTGGTCACCCTTCCCCCAGCATATAGGTAGGCCAGTTCCCACCAGTAGCCATCTTTAAAGAATGTGTTAATTTACATTTAAATGGCTAAACGTTTGCTAGCTGCCCTTCCCTGAGAAAGTCAACCTGCTAGGCCAAAAAAACCTGTTTTACTAGCCTAAAAGTTTTTCCTGCAGTTGCAAACTCTTAAATAAAAAGTGGCTCCTTTGAAATGTGCTTCCTGCCAGTAGCCATTCTTTAAAGACAATTTGCATTTGAATACCTGCAAGTTTGCTACTCAATTTCTCCAGGCAGAGAAAAAAAAAAAAACATGGTCAGTTTAAATCAATTGATTAATCCCTAGCAGAACCTATTTTACCATCCAGAAATGTGGGTTATGGCAGCTTAAAATTTGGGAAGTTTGCTTCCTCATGAGAAAAACCTAGAAGAGAAAATTGAAGCTATTGATTATCATGTCTTGTTTTTTTGAAATTTATTCTTAAAAAATATAAAAGTGTCATTAATCTAAGAACTGCTAAATATTTAACTGGCCAGATCTAAAAGTTTAAATTTGGTATCTTAAGAAAATTATTAAAAGTATTATAATCTTTAAATCATATATGTATGTGTGTATATATATATATATATATATATATGTGTCTCCTATCTTATAAAAGAGTAATATGCAAATTGACCGTACATTCACTACTCCCACAAACCACACCCACCAGCGAATCAGGAGAGATATGCAAATTAACAGCCAACCAAGATGGCTGCTGCCCAAGGCCGGGAAAAGCTTACTAAGAGGATTTTTCTGGTGTTGGGCAGGCTGGGGCTAGCGCAAAGCCACCCAGCGAGACACCCTATGGCAGGGTGATCCCTGGGTGCCCAAGGCCGGGGCTGGATGGACCCAGGAGCCAGCAATCAGGCCTGATAACAGGGCTAGGGCTGGGGCAGAGCCAGGAGCCAGTGATAGGGCCCATCACAGGGTGCCCAAGGCTGCGGCTGGGGCAGAGTTAGGAGCCAGCAATCAGGCCTGTGGGTGCCATTTCCCACCATTAGAAATAGCAGCAGCCGTCTTAATTTATATAAGGAACATCGTTTTGCAGCATAGTGCAGACTCCATTTCACCACTATTACTGTTCTGTATCCTTATTAACCCCTATTTCTTGAAGTGACATACCACCAGTTACGCTCGTTTTTTTGGTGAATTTTGACACACCAAGCTCAAAAGGTTGCCCATCGCTGGTCTAGCACATTGGAAGTTCTGAAGAAGTTAGCTATTATTTTTAATATCTTTCTACTGTTTCTCCTCCCTTCCCTGACAAAATCAGGGAAAAGCCTCAAATCTGCACATTCCACATTGCTCTCCATTCCCTGGGACACTTCTCTATCAGGCCCACAAAAGATACATCTATAACTTGTTCATTAATGACATGCGCATTGCCTCCTGCTGCTGCTCTGTTAACGTGTTGGCAATGCCTAATCTAATTGCAGCTGGTTCATCAGAACATCATGAGGAGCTTGCAGATGCCAATGGGTTCCCCATAGGTGTCGGCCACATAGCTGCCAGCCCAGCCAGACCTCCCAGAGCCTGAAAAAATATCCTGTCATCGGAATAGTGCATCAGAGGACAGCGTTAGCAAAGCTGCTGGCAAACACTTGCAACTGGTTTATTAAGAAAATGAAGCTGGTTGGTGTTATGGACCAACCGAGAGTGACAGCCACCAAGGAGCCAGATCAAAATTTTAAGAAGCCTTTTAATAACGAACTCGAACCCGGTCTCCATTGTCAGAGCAGTGAGCAACGCGAGCCTCGAACCTCTGTAGCGAGCACTTTTTATCTCCAATGCAGGGAGATTTGGCAATTTGTGATTGGCCGGTTTCACACAAAGAAAGGTAGCATAAGGTCAGTTACAGTACAGGGAAGCGGGAAATTTTAAATTTTCTTCCCAGGCTGGTGGGCCCTGTTGACCCGGTATCTGGCTGTTCGGTGTTCTGGCAGCAGGATGTCCTCAGGCAAGGGAGGGCTCAGTAAATGTCACAAACAGCTAGAGGGGATTTCGGTGGTGGTGTCTGGTCTGAGCATGATGAACCATGTCCTTCTCTTCTATCCTCCTCCCACCTCTGAGTCTGGCTACCACAGTTGGAAAATGTGATGACAAAATGGACTTCTTATCTATTTCCTTCATTTGTTGATGACTTGAGGATTTTGTTGAAGGAAAAGGTCACTTGCCATGTCTGGATCCACAGCCTGGACCTTGCTGCTCGCCCGGTGGGTAATGGCTGCCTTGGTGACCCAGTTCCAGAACTTTGCAGCCACTTTTAGTTACTGCAAAGGATCATTCCAAAGTATAATAAGACTCAGTACTTTTGTTTAAAATCTTTTAAATTTTTTAAAATTTTTTATTTTTTTAAATATATTTTATTGATTTTTTACAGAACAGAAGGGAGAGGAATAGAAAGCCAGAAACATCGATGAGAGAGAAACATCGATCAGCTGCCTCTTGCACATCCCCTACTGGGGATGTGCCCACAGCCAAGGTACATGCTTTTGACCAGAATCAAACCCAGGACCTTTCAGTCCACAGTCCGATGCTCTATCCACTGAGCCAAACCGGTTTCAGCAAAATCTTTTAAATTTTTATAAGTATAATAAAATATAAAAAACACAGTGGAGTATACAAATCACAAATGTACAGCTCAATAGATTTGTGTAAAATGAACATATCTATATCAATTCTATCAGACCAAGAAACAAAACAAGATGGAAATCTTAGAAAACCTTCCTTGTGCCCCATTCCTGCAATCACTGCCCTGTGAGGCCACAGCTCATTTTGCTTTTTCCAGAATTTAATGTGACTGGAGTCACATGTGTATCCTCATGCATCTGCCTCCACCTCCACATTTTTTGTGTGTGAGATGCATTTGTATTGCAACATGTTGTCGAGTTTTCACTCATCACCATGATATTCCATTATACAGGGGTGGGCAAAAGTAGGTCCACAGTGGTGGATACGTGAAACAGTTTATTCTTGTATTCTTATTTCTTATTATTATGAACCTGATTTGCACACTCTTGTATAGTTTTCCCTGTTCTATTTTTCTACTCTCCTCATTCTGGCTTTTTAAACATCACCAGCCCCACAACCCTTCAGGACTAGTGGGCTGTCTGGGCCCCTCAGGTGTTTAAAGTTGGGGCGGGGGGGGGGGGCCTTCTCTTCTTAGGTCCATTCACAGTGGCATCAACAACAATAAAATACTAAGGGATAGACTTAACCAAGGACATGAGAGCTATCTACACTGAAAACTGTAAGACACTGATGAAAGAAATTAAAGATTAAAAAAATGGAGTAGTATCCCTATTCATGATTAGAAAAATTGATATTAAAATGGACATACTACATGAAGCCATCTTATAAATTCAATGCAATCTCTATCAAAATTCCAATGGCCTTTCCCTCCCAAAAATAGGAAATACAACCTTACCTTTGTATGGGACCACAAGACACCACATAGGCTAAGCAATCCCGAAAAAGAACAAAGCTGTAGAAACCACACTCCTGATGTCAGGTCAGACCATACCACAAGCTACAACAATAAATGACCATCCCTGTCCCGGGGGTGTGCTTCTGCAGTCAGGCCTGAGGGGCCAGGAGCGGTCCCCCCATACCACCACCATGACGGCCCTGCTGGGCTGCCCCACACTGAAGCCAACAGGTGGCTGCCCAAGCTTCCCAGCCCCTATCCAGGGAGGAGGGTGTCCCCCAGGGGCAGCCCTGTCTCCTTTACACTCCAGAGGCAGCTCAGGCCACTTCTCATGTGGCGCCTCCCAGGCCATTCCTGCAGCTCCCTCCCAGGCAGGGTGCCCTGTCTGCACCTCAACTGCCCTGCGTGATGGGCTTGTCCTGGGGCTGCCCATCTTCCTCCAGCCTCAGTACAAGGGCCCTTCACACCCTGCTGCCCTGGGCTGGCCCAGACCAGAGCAAGGCTCCCCTAGAGCGCACCTCCCTGGGATGGTGACCCAGCACCCCGGGCGCCCCTAGGGCTCTTGCTGCCCTCCCTGCCCGCAGGCCCCACCCTGCCCTGCAGCCGGCCTCTGTGGGTGTGCAGTGCAGCCTGCCCTCCCTTAGTAGCTCCCAGTCAGGGCTGAAGGCTTCCTGACTGCGGAATGCACCGCCCCCCCCACCGCCCCCAGCTTGTTTCTGGACCAGCTCCTTCTTCCCCTCCCCTAGGACTCTGTGGCCCGTGAGCAGCCCTATGTGGCTTATCCTGAGGGAATCCTGGAGCTAGAAAATGAGAGCAAGGTGATGCAGCAAGAGGAGAAGGAGGAAGAAGAGGAGGAAGAAGAGGAGGAGGAGGAAGAAGAGAGGGAAGAGGAGGAGGAAGAGGAGGAGGAGGGGGAGGAGAAGGAGGAGGAGGAAGAAGAAGAGAAGAAAGAGGAGGAGAAGAGGAAGAGGAGGGCAGGCCTTGTACTCTGGGAGCCCGGAGAACAGACCAGCACCTCTCTGTTCCTATGACCTCTCAGGGGAGATGGGGATGCAGGCCCAGGTGATGCCTCTGCTGCAGAGCTCAGAGCACTGGGGCTGTTCTGTCCCACAACGTTGCTCCACTAATGGTCTCCACTGGGATTCCAGAGGCAAGTTCACATTGTGCAATTTCTCAGTTAGAAATTCTACCAAACTCAAGTATTCCCATGTTGTCAAGTGGGAGAGTACAAGGCTCAAAATAGTCAGGATTCAAGTTCGTATCTGCCACCAGCAAGTCCTCATGGAGCCTGTGAACTCACTGATTGGACCAATCCAACTTAATTAGGCTGGCAGGTGGCTGGCACGTCAGCAGTGAACTGGACCCTCCACAGCTCCAGGGCTGGGCTCTGGGCTCAAGCCCCCCTCAATACTCCTGGCAAAGCTGAGCATGGACTGGCATCATTCTGAGCAGCTTTCCAAAGCTGTCAACGTGGCCTGTGACCCTGGTCTTCATCAGTCTCTTGCTTGAAAAGGAAGTGACCTTCCCAGTCCTGGTGGTCCCGCCTCAACTTCCCCTGAGACACGTGGGTGCTAGGCACGAGTGCACTCAAAACACTGCAGACTCAACCCTGGAAACAGAGGAGCCATGTGAGGCCCTTCCGTGAGGCCCTGCATGTAGTGAGGAGGGAGGCCCCTATGTGACATGCTGAATTTCCTGCCCCAAGTTTTTGCTTCCCAAGCCCCTTGCTGCCTTTTCTGAAGTGTTTCTGCGTTGCCTCTCAGCTCCTTACCATCCCCCTCCACCTATCAACCTTGCAGCATGGCAAAAGGGTGAGGAGTCTAGGAACACTAGCATAGAAGTTTCTAGAAGGTACTGGAGGTAAGACTTCTTCTAAAGTTGACCCAAATAGCTTTGTCCCTGTCATACATTCATTGGGTAACTAGAAATAAAGCCCAGAAAACTGGTTATCTTTTAAATTTAAACCATTCACCTCAGAGGGAGATGAAGCTCTAAATGAAACAGGAGATGCCTGAGCTATGGCAGCAGCCAGAGACCTGGGTGGAGGTTGGGGGGAGGGGAGGTGGGGGCAGCCCAGGCACCTGCAGGACCCGAGGTGCCTTTTCTTGAGGGGCACTGCAGAGACACATGTTTTAGAGATGCTCACCTTCGAGCTGGCTGCTGGCACCAGCAGCACCTGAGAGCGAGTGCCCAACTGCCGCCCTCGTCTCCCCTCACCCTGGCCCAGTGTGAACAATGAAGCAGAACTGGCCTACATGCTGGCAGTGTGACCTCATGTGTGAGCACATGCATTGAATAACCAGAAAGGTCTGCTGGCATCACACCCAACTATCAGCAGGGTCCTCCCAGGGAGTGGACTGAGGGGAGACACCCACCATCCTAACGTGCCATGATGTGCAATTTGAAGTTTCCAAGTAGCATTTGGATTCAGCACCTATAATACTAGACAAATCAGAAATACACAGGGCAAGAAACTGGATTACCCATCAAAGGACCTGCAAAACATATTAAAACAAGACAGATTGTTGGGGTTTCTTCTTTTAATTTATTTTTAATTTTATTAAATTTATTGGGATGACATTGATTAATAAGATCATATAGGTTTCAAGTATATATCTCTATTGAGGGTGCTTTTTCCTATCTCTCTCTCCCACATCCAGCAGGGAGAGAGACTTGGTTCAGTTTCTGAGTGGAGGAGATGAGGATTAAGAAAAATGAAGAATAAAAGAGAAAGACACAGAAATAGGAAAAAAAGCTGAGGTCAGGTGGGCATCTGTTCTCCCTCTCATGGAGACACAGCCTCACTGAGCCCACGAAGCTGCATTTATTTATATTCCACAATACAAAGGGGTTTCTCCAATATTAGGATCAAAGGAATTTCGGTGACCCCAGGCCCTACTCATCCCCCCATTCCTGGGGCAAGCCTGCATGTACATATCAAGGCCCTCTCTCCGACACCTGAGGCAAAGTTAAGCCAAGCTGATAACATTGGTGAATATGTTTTTCCAAGACCTGGTTTTTCCAGGCCCCTTGAATTCAGCCAGCACAAAGATTTAAAGAAATGTTCTAGATGTTTTGTCTGAGGCCGCCCCCCCCCAGATATCTCCATGATACATGAGCTGTATTGCCCTGTCCCATCACCCAAAGGCAAATCATCTTCTGTCACCATATGGTTGGCCCCTTTACTTCCCACTCATCCCCTTCCCTCTGGGAACCCCCACTGCTGTCTGAGTTCATGAAGTTCAGTTTCATATCCTACATGTGAATGAAATCATATGTTTCTTAGTTTATTCTGTCTGACTTATTTCACTTAACATGATGTTCTCAACATCCATCCGTGTTGTTGCAAATGGTGTTACTTCATCCTTCCTTATGGCTGAGTAGAATCCATTGTGTATATGGACCGCATCTGCTTTACCAGGTCCTCTATCTCGGGGCACTTTGGCTGTTTCTGTGTCTTGGCCACCGCGAATAGTGCTGCAGTAAACATAGGGGTGCATGTTTCTTTACAAATGAACGTTTTCAATGTTTTCACATAGATGCCCAGGAGAGATTGCTGGGTCATATGGTAGCTATTTTCTTAATATTTTCAGGAGCTGCCATACTGTTTCCCATGGTGGCTGTACCAATTTACATCCCACCAGCAGTGAATGAGGTTCCTTTTTCTCCATATCCTTTCCAACACTTGTAATTACTTGTCTTGCCTAATAGCCATTTTAACGTGTGTGAGGTGGTATCTCATTATGGTTTTTATTTGCATTTCTCTAATAGCTAGGGAACTTAAGCATCTTTTTGTATATCTGTTGGCCATCTGTGTGTCTTCGTGGGAGAAGTGTCTGTTCCAGTCCTCTGCCCATTTTGTTGTTGCTGTGAATCCTCATGGAGGATATTTTTTTTCCATTGATTTTTAGAGAGAGTGGAAAGAAGAGAGGTAGGGAGAGAGAGAAAGAAAGAGAGAGAGAGAGAGAGAGAGAGAGAGAGAGAGAGAGAGAGAGATCATTGAGAGAGAGACACATTGACACATTCGTTGGTTGCCTCCTGCATGCTCCCTGATCTGGACCAGAGATTGAACACAGGTATGTGCCCTTGACTGAAACCAAACTTGCGAGACTTCAGTGTTGGGGCTGATACTCTAACCACTGAGCCACCAGTCAGGGCTTTTCCAATCTCTTTTAATAAGGCTTTGTAGTTTTCAATATACAGGTCCTTCATATTCTTTATTAAGTTTATTCCTAGGCATTTTGTTATTTCTGTTGCAATAGCAAAAGGAATTGTTTTTCATTTCTTTTTCTGAAATTTAATTCTTAGTATATAGGAATGCAGTGGGTTTTGTACATTTTTGAATTCTGTAACTTTACTGGGGTTTCTTCTCGTGAAAATTGAGAAATGTTAGCAATTCTTTAGAGAATGCTTCCAAGCTCATTTTATGAGACCAAGGTGACCCTGATACCAAAACTACAAAAGGATGCCCCCCACCACACACACACACACACACACACACACAAGCCAATATCCTTAGTGAATATATGTGCAAAAATCCTCAACAAAATATTAACAAACCAATTTAAACAGCACACTAAAAAGATTGTACACCATAATCAAGTGAAATTTATCTCAGGGACATAAGGATGATTCAACATCCTCAAATCAATCAACATGTATATCACATTAATAATACAAAGGACAAAAAGCTTATGTCCATATCTATAGATACAGGAAAACATTTGAAAAAGTTTAGCATCCATTTATGATTTTAAAATCTCAACAGAGGGAACATACCTCAACATAACAAAGACCATATATATATGACAAGTCCATAGCTAACATCATATTCAGCTGTGGTCAGAGAGAATATCAGAAATAAAACAAGGATGCCCATTCTCACTGCTGTCATTCACCATAGAACCAGAAATCTGAGCCACAGCAATCAGACCTGAAGAAGAAATAAAAGGCATCCAAATTGAAAAGGGAAGTAAAACTGTCATGGGTGCAAATGACAGGATACTATATGTAGAAAACCCTAGAGACTCCACCAGAATACAGTTAGAACTAATAAGCTCAATAAAGTTGCAGGGTACAAAAGTTACAGAAAACTGTGGTGTTTATATACATGCATAATGCACTCTCAGAAAGAGAAATTAAGAAAACAATCACCCAGGGGAGAGGAACCAAGCTGGCGGCATAGGTAAACACCTATCTTGCTGCCATACACAGCAATTTCAAAACTACAACTTAACAAAAGAACAAACATCATCCAGAATCACCAGAAGGCTGGCTGAGTGAAAATTCCACAAATAAAAGTGAAGATAGGACACTGTGACTCAGAAGAGCGGCGAAGGGCAGTGTTGAAGATACATGTGGAGTCGAAGGTTTGGAGCCTTTTGCGCAAGCAGATAGGGCAGGCAGCTGCAAACCGGCCGGTTTTCTCCAATGGGGGAGACAAAGGTATCCCACTGCACTGATTACCCAGCTCCAGGCAAGTCCAGGGAACCCACAATCATATGGGGTAAAACTGGACAGTGGGGAGGCACGCTGAAACTCAGGCACTTCAAGGGTCTGTGAGCTTGTGGAGAGGACGAGCTTGGGGAGAGTGCACATAAACTTGGGAATAGCAGAGCTGCGAGACCACACAGAGAGGACTCATAGCTTACTCTCTCATTTGGGAAACCACCGGACTGCATTGTTTTATGACCCTGGGTGAGACGTTGGGTGTACAGACTCATTTGGGGAGAGGCTGAATCGTCCTGCAGTGGGTGGAGCTCAGTGGCAGCTCTCTCTCAAAGGTGCTTGCAGCCATTACCACCTGGCACAGAGACCCAGGTATTGCATAGGGCGGAGCAGACGCTGCCTGCTCGGCCTGTAAACTCCGCCCATCCAACCTAAGCACAGCTGACCCTCACAGCCAATTGGCCTGGAGATCAAACCCTCCTGGTGCTGGCAACAATAAGCTAGGCTTAACTTCACCAAGACTGTGCAACCCATATCCACCTCAGGTAACTGGGGAGGCTGAACCATTGTCCCTTAGAGGACATCTACCCCACAAAGATAATCGACCAACTCAGGAAAGCAGCCACCATGCAGAGACATGGAAAGAAATCAGATGTGAAAGTAATGGATGGAAAAAAAAACGACTGGACATAGAGTTCAAAACCACAGTTATAAGGCTTTTCAAGAGGCGCCTAGAAAAGGCTGAGACCTACAAGGAAATGAACAAGACCTATGAGGATATGAAAAAGGACGAACTAGAAAGTAAGCATATACTGACTGAAATAAAAAATATTATACAAAGACTTAAAAGTACTCTAGAGGACCGCAAGAACCAAGTCAAAGCTTTGAAATACAAAGAGGCAAAATCCACTCAGCTGAAAAAGCAAGAAACCAAAAGAATCCAAAAAATTGAAGATACTGTAAGGGGCCTCTGGGACAACCTCAAGCATACCAACATCAGAATTATAGGGGTGCCAAAAAAAGAGAGAGAGCAACACAATGAAAACCTATTTGAAGAAATAGTGACCGAAACTTTCCACACCTGGTGAAAGAAATTGACTTAGGAGTCCAAGAAGTGCACCGAACCACAATATATAGGAACCCTATGAGGACACACCAAGGCACATCATAATTAAAATGCCAAGAGCAAAAGACAAACAGAGAATATTAAAAGCACCAAGAGAAATACAGTTAGTTACCTATAAGGAAGCACCCATACAATTGTCAGTGGATTTCTCAACAGAAACTATGCAGGCCAGACAGGAGTGGCAATAAATATTCAAAGTGATGAATAGCAAGAATCTACAACAAAGATTACTCTACCCAGCAAAGCTATCATTCAGAATTGAAGGTCAGATAAAGTGCTTCACAGCTAAGAAAAAGCTAAAGGAATTCATTACCACCAAACCAATATTATATGAAATGCTGAAAGATATTCTTTAAGAAGAGGAAGAAGAAAAAGATAAAAATAAAAATTATGAACAACAAATACACATCTATCAACAAATGAATATAAAAATCAAGTGAATTAAAAATCTGATGAACAGGATAAAGTGGTGAATATAACAGAATCATGGGCATAGAGAGGGAATGGACTGAGAATTCTTGGGGAGAAAAGGGGTGTGGGAGGTGCAGCAAGAGACAGGACAAAAATCATGCACCTATGGGAGAGGACAGTGGGGGGGAGGTGAGGGCAGAGGGTGGGATGGGTACCCGGTGGTGGGGAACTATAGGGGGAAAAAAAGGGGAACAATGTAATTAATAAACTGAACAATAAAAATTAAAATACTTTTTTTTAAAAAAGAAGACAATCACCCTTGCAATTGCTTCAAAAAGAATAAAATACCTAAGAATATATCTAACCAAGGAGGAGAAAAACCCTTTATACTGAAAACTAAAGACATTAAAGAAATAAAATTTAAAAACACAAATGAATGGAAAGATGTTCTATGTTCATGGATTGGGAAGAATTAATATTTTTAAAATGTTGAAATGATTACTACCCAAAGCAATCTACAGATTCAGTGCAATCTATCAAATTTCCAATGGCATTTTTCACAGAACTAGAAAAAATAATCCTAAAGTTTGTATAGAACCACAAATGATCCTAATTAGCTAAAGCAATCTTGAGAAAGAACAAAGTCAGATGTGCCTCGCTGCCTGATATCAAACTGTACTGCAAGCTATGCCAATCAAGACAGCTGGCATCAAATAGACACCTGGATCAAGGGAAGGAATGGAGAGGCTGGAAGTAACCTCATCCGTATGGCCAGTTACTCTATGACAAGGGAGGCAAAGAAGTGCAATGGGATAGACAGTCTATTCAGTAGATGGTGCTGGGGAGCCAGGCCAATGCATGCAGAAAAGTGAGGCCTGTCCCTCACTGTGCTGTTTCTCTCTGGGAGGCACTGGAACCACCCACTTCTGACTCATCAGGTCTGAGCTTGGGTCTCGTAGCAGAGCAGATCCCACTTCCCCTGGGACACACAGCAAGAGGCTGAGTGATGCGGAGGAGGGATTCCCCTTTCTCTCCCCTAAAAAGGGAGCAAGGTAACAATGACAATATCCCTCTTGCTTTGCACTTGTATGAAAAGGAGCTGGGGGGTGGGTACAGAAGGGGGCTATGTGACCAAACTTCAAATGTCTGAGTGTCAGATACACCTGCACGTCTGGCAGCCATCAGTGAATAAGCCCACAAATTAGACTAGTGTTGTTTTATTTCAGACTCTAAACATTCTCATCAAACTTATGCAGCTGTCTTATTGAGGATTTTTCAGTGAAATTTTAAATGTGCACACTGCTCTAGGCAGGGGTAAAAATGACCTCACCTCACTCTCTCCCTGCCCGGCATCTCCTGCCTTGCCCCAGGGTCCTCCATATTCTGCACTGCATCTCAAAACCCCATAGCACTGGGGGCCGCTGGGCATAGCCGGGCACCTAGAGCAGTGCCCCTCAGCTCAGGGCCACTTGTCCCCCAAAGGATGTCTGGTAATGTCTGAGATGTCTTTAATTGTCACAACTTAGGGAACCAATTAGCATCAAGTGAGTGTAGGCTAGGGATGGTGTTAAGCATCCTACAGTGCATAGGACAGCCCCACTTCCCACGCCAGAATTACACAGCCACAAACACCCACCGCCCTGAGCCTCCCCAGCAGCAACACCCTTTGGGAGGTTATTCGAGGTACAGAACCTTAGGCCTCACACAAACTCTTGGATGAGACACAGCAGAAGGTGAGTACCCCCATGGCAGTCAGGATAGACTAGTGAGGGCGGTTGCAGCCCTTCCGGGTGGAAAGACTGGGCAGAGCAATGTGCCCCCATCTTACAAGCATTAGTTTGCTGACCTCTGAGCCAGGTCATGCTATGGAAACATCCCCCCAAATTGCAGATTATTTCTCAAAGATTACAACCTGCACTGGTCAAGGGAGAGGAAAGTACATAGTGCCATGCACAGTTCAGGCACCACCGCACCTAACACTTCCATGGACGTGTGCCACCTCTCTCACACTTGAATGGCCAAGCAAGTCATGTGGATATTCTACCTCCAGTAGGCGGGGTGTGTGAACAGAAAAATAGCAGTTCCTAATGACTAGGAAGCCCCTCTCCCAGAACACTCTGCCTGTCCCATGCTAGCTGGCCTCGCTGAGAATCCATCAAGGACAGGAATTGGCCTGGTGGAGCTGCGGCCCAGAGGCCAGGGGGGTGGGGTCCTCACACCTTCTGTAAGGACAATGGCACAAATATATGTGGATCCATTTGTCTGCTCTGCCCAGGCACTGAGCATACTGAGCACTGAGCACACCCCACACCGTTCCTCTCTCACCAGAGAGACGGGTTATATCCACCTTTTCCATATAAGGAAACTGAAGCAGAAAGGGAATGTGGCATGCCCAGCTGGTAGACAGTAGAGTTAGCACTCAAATTTAGGTCTGTCTGATCTCAAAGCCTACATATGTTAGCATCACCATGATCCGATATTGTGGACACTTACAGAGTATTAGGCATTCTATATACTCCTTTCTCCTTTTAATCTTCACAGTAACCCTAGAAAGTAGATATAATTAAGTAATCAAACCAAGAGTCCAACCCAGATCTATTCACTATAAAGATGGTGGTTCTAGTAGTTTCTCGTCCTAGGACATCCGCTCTGTACCTGAGACCCTCGGTTGCCTGCAGCTGTAGGACCTGCGTCTCTGCTTGAGGGTTTTCTTGGAGCCATACCCAGGAGGCTGCTCTGTGTTCATGGAAGTCAGCAGAGCCAGGAATCACAGCACAGGACCAGCCCCTCCCCCCTAACACCCTTAGCAAAGATGCCTGGGGTGGGGATCCAAACACCCCAGGCCCAGACCCTGGCCCTGGGTGCACTTTCGCTGGTGGGAAGGGCTTCCGCATGGGCCCCAGAGCCCTGGGAGCTGGCTGGGTCCTGCATCATCGTTGCCTGATCTCAGGAGTCAAATTTAACAAACAAAAGTTACAGGTTCTGCTGAAAGCCGTTTGGCTCAGTGGATAGAGCGTCAGCCTGCAGACTGAAAGGTCCTGGGTTCGATTGTGGTCAAGGGCATGTACCTTGGTTGCAGGCACATCCCCAGTAGGGGGTGTGCAAGAGGCAGCTGATCAATGTTTCTCTCTCATCGATGTTTCTGACTTTCTATCCCTCTCCCTTCCTCTCTGTAAAAAATCAATAAAACATATTTAAAAAATTACAGGTTCTCCAGTTACATTTGAATTTCAGACAAAAGTGTTTGTTCGTGTGTGTGTGTGTGTGTGTGTGTGTAAGTATTCCCCAGGTAATGTTTGGAACCAGCCTTCTATTGTACTTTCTCCTTTTTCATGTTACTTAGACAAAAAGAGCACAGAAAAAATGCATACCAGGGAAGGCTAAACCGTCCCAGGTGTGGTTGGCTCACCAATACTGTGGACTACTGTGCAATGCACAAAGGGTTACACAGCATTCCCTCTGTGGCACAACACACCACTCGGTGGTGCTCCGGCCACAAGGCATCTAGCTGCCTCCTACAGTCAGCTTCCTCTTACAGTCAGCTGCCTCCACAATCAGGTGCCTCTGTCAAGTCAGGTTCTTCTTACAATCAGCTGCCTCCTACAGTCAAGTGCCTCTTACAGTCAGCTATCTCCTAGAGTCAGCTGTCTCCTAGAGTCAGCTGTCTCCTAGAGTCAGCTGTCTCCTAGAGTCAGCTGCCTCCTACAGTCAGGTGCTTCCTACAGTCAGCTGTCTCCTACAGTCAGCTGTCTCCTACAGTCAGCTGTCTCCTACAGTCAGGTGCCTCTTACAGTCAGCTGTCTCCTACAGTCAGCTGCCTCCTACAGTCAGCTGCCTCCACAGTCAGCTATCTCCTACAGTCAGGTGTCTCCTACAGTCAGCTGCCTCCTACAGTCAGCTGCCTCCACAGTCAGCTATCTCCTACAGTCAGGTGTCTCCTACAGTCAGGTGCCTCCTAGAGTCAGCTGCCTCCCAGAGTCAGCTGCCTCCTAGAGTCAGGTGCTTCCTACAGTCAGCTGTCTCCTACAGTCAGCTGTCTCCTATAGTCAGCTGTCTCCTACAGTCAGGTGCCTCTTACAGTCAGCTGTCTCCTACAGTCAGGTGCCTCTTACAGTCAGCTGTCTCCCACTGTCAGCTGCCTCTTATAGTCAGCTGCCTCTTATAGTCAGCTGTCTCCTACTGTCAGCTGCCTCCTACAGTCAGCTGCCTCCACAGTCAGCTATCTCCTACAGTCAGGTGTCTCCTACAGTCAGGTGCCTCTTACAGTCAGCTGTCTCTAACAGTCAGGTGCCTCTTACAGTCAGGTGTCTCCTACAGTCAGCTGTCTCTTAAAGTCAGGTGCCCCTACAGTCAGCTGTCTCCTACAGTCAGGTGCCTCTTACAGTCAGGTGTCTCCTACAGTCAGGTGTCTCCTACAGTCAGCTGCCTCCTACAGTCAGCTGCCTCTTACAGTCAGCTACCTCCACAGTCAACTGTCTCCTATAGTCAGCTGCCTCCTACAGTCAGCTGTCTCCTACAGTCAGGTGCCTCTTACAGTCAGGTGTCTCCTATAGTCAGCTGTCTCCTACAGTCAGCTGTTTCCTACATTCAGGTTCCTCTTACAGTCAGCTGTCTCCTACAGTCAGCTGCCTCCTACAGTCAGCTGCCTCCTACAGTCAGCTGTCTCCAAAGTCAGCTGTCTCCTATAGTCAGCTGCCTCCTACAGTCAGGTGTCTCCTACAGTCAGCTGTCTCCTACAGTCAGCTGTCTCCTACAGTCAGGTGCCTCTTACAGTCAGCTGCCTCCTACAGTCAGCTGCCTCCTACAGTCAGCTGTCTCCTACAGTCAGGTGCCTCTTACAGTCATGTGCCTCTTACAGTCAGGTGTCTCCTACAGTCAGCTGTCTCCTACAGTCAGCTCTCTCTACAGTCAGGTGTCTCCTACAGTCACCTGTCTCCTACAGTCAGGTGCCTCCTACAGTCAACTGTCTCCTACAGTCAGGTGCCTCTTACAGTTTCACGTGCCTTCGGCTCACAGGTTCCCTCCTGAGTGAGGGCCAGAGTTTGCCCACCAGCAGCTGGTGGACTGCATCCCTTGTCATCCCCGAGGCGATGGCATTTGGCAGCTGGGCTTCTGGGAGGCTCCCATCATGATGGGATTAGCTCCCTATATGAAGGGACTTTTAAAAATAAGTTTAACATGTTAATTACAGTTAACATACAATATCATATTAACTTAGGTGCACAGAATAGTGATTAAACATTTATCCAACTAAGTGATCACCCCACTGAGTCTAGCACCCATCTGATACAATGAGGAGCTATCAGAATACCACCGGCTGTATTCCCTAGGCTGCACCTGACAGTCCGTGACTATTCTGCATGCTGATCTGTGCTTCTTAATCCTTTACCTTCCTCAGCCATCTGGCTGCTTCTAGTCCATCCACACTGTTGCAGACAGCGAGATTCTATTCTTTCTTAGGCTGAGACCCAGTCCATGGAATGTACACACCACCTCATCTTCATCCACTTGTCTACGGGGAGCACTTGGCTTGCTTCCATATCTCGGCTCTTGTAAATGATGTTGCTGGCAACATAGGATGTACTAGTACCTGTCTTCAAATTAGTGTTTTGGTTTCTGCAGATAAATACCCAGAAGTAGAATTGCTAGATCCTCTGTTTTAAAGTCTATTTTGTCTGGTGTAAGTATTGCTACCCCAGGTGTTTGTTTGTTTCCATGTTTATGGAATATTTTCCCATCCCTTTACTGCCAGTCTGTGGGTGCCCTTCCATTGAAGTAAGTCTCTGTAGACATATGTTAAGATCTTGTTTTTCCATCCACTCAGCCTCCATCTTTGATGGGAGCATTTATTGCATTTACATTGAAAGTAATTGTTGATAGTTTTTTCTTGTCTGGAATGTAAAAAAAGACTTGGGAGAGCGTCTCTCTCTCTCTCTCTCTCTCCCTCTCTCTCTCTCTCTCTCTCTCTCTCTCTCTTCTCTCTTTCTTCCTCCCTCTTTTCACCCCTCCCTCCCTCATTCATGTGAAAACAAGCAAGAAAACCACTACCTACAATGCCACAGGGCAGGCCTCCACCAGACATCAGCTAAGCAGCATCTTTATTTTTTTTTAATATTTTATATTTATTGATTTGAGTGAGAAAGAGAGAGAAAAACACACATCAGTGTGCTGTTCCACTGGTTGATGTTTATATGTGCCCTGGCCATGGATTGAACCCATAATCTTGGTATTTCAGGAAAATGCTCTAGCCACTGAGCTACCAGCCAGAGCTTGGATCTGCTAGCATCTTGATCTTCGACTTCCCCTCTAAAACTATGAGAAATTAATGTTTATTGTTTAAGTCACCCAATCTATGGTATTTTCATCATAGCATCCCAAACTGACTTACACAGGAGCCTAACACACAATGCAAGCAGGTGGCTTCTCTTGCAGAATCTTTATTTTCATCAGTTCTATAGTAGATTGGGAGTTAAGATCAAGATCTCTGGAATCAAATACCCAAAAGTTAAGTCCTAGGTCTTGGGCAAGCTACTTAACTATTCTACACTTGCTTTAAAATCTATAAAATGAGAAAACCAATAGTACCTGTCAAGTTAGAGTAAGTTATGCTGCTGTAACAAACAACTCCAAACTGCAGCACATTTCAAAACCAGGCTTGGTGCTTGCTCCAGTCACATGTCTGTTGAGGGTTTATTGTGCTCAATTCTGTTTGGTCTTCATTCTGTGCTGCAGGCTGACATGCAGCCTATATTTGAGACACTGCCAATCTCATGGCAGAGGAAAAGAGATCCTGGCAAAACCACAGAAAAATTTTGAAAGCTTCTATTTGGAAGTGCCACGCATCACTTCTGCTCCTGCTTCATGGCCCCAAATCTGTCAAATGGCCAAGATTGAAGGTATAGGATAGAAAGAATAACTCTCTCACATGGAAAAGAGGCCGATGTTTTGAACAACATTATAATCTATTAGACTAACATATGACTGTGATGAGGATCGAAGGTAAAGGACACATAGTAAGTGTTCAAAAAGTTAGCTATTATAAATATTACTGCCATTATTTTAAGTTCTAAGTTACTCATAAATGGACCCTTCTCAGCAGTCATTTAGATGAATACTTCTGAAGATTTGGAGATAGTATATTGATTAGTAGGTACTGTGAACCAGTGATAAGTTTATTCAACTGTAAAATGAGAATAAAAGTGCTATCAACTTCACAAGGATACTTTGAGTCAATTCACACAATGATCAAGGAAAGATGGCTGCAAACTCTGTCACTTTTTCCATTAATAGTGGAGGCTAATTCCCTTGAATCTTGTCTGACTTTAATTGCCTAAACTTGACCAATAAAACATGGCATGAGTATGTTTTGGGACTTCCGAGGCTAGGTCATAGCTTCTGCCCAGCACTCTTAGATCACTTGTTCTTGGAACCCTGAGCTGACACATAAGTGGGACAGAAGTATCACAGAGCCCAGTCTTTCAGCTGTTTGTGCCAGGCATTTGAGAAAAACCATCCTGAAGCCATCCGACTACCCTAACTATCTGGTCAATATCAACAGGTGACCACAAATGGTCTTTAGAACATAAGAATCACCCAGCTTAGCCCTGCCTGAATTCCTGGCCCACATAATCATGAGATAATAGAATGGCTGTTTTAACCACTAAGTTTTAGGGTGGTTGCTGTTCAGCAATGGGGAATCAGACCACATGCAAGCCCTCAGCACTATCTGACTCATGTGGTTCAGAAATGATTACTGTTGTCATTAGATCTTAAGTAAACTTTCAACTCATTTTTCCCATTAAATTCAGAATGCCTATGACTTAGGAATGAGGAAAAGATGGTAAAGATACATCCTTAATCAAATGTTTCAGAAAGTTTCCTTGATTTCCCCTAAATGTAAAGAAAAGAGAAGCAATGTCCCTAGTGCCCAATAAGTCTTAAACAAGAAATACTATTTTTAAATTTTTAATTGATTTATTTTAGAGAGAGACATGAATTTATTGTTCCATAAATATTATTTATTGGTTGATTCTTGTATTATGTGCCCTGACTGGGGATCCAACCTGCAACCCAGATGTTTTGGGATAATGCTCTAACCACCTGAGTTACCTGGCCAGGGCTATAAGACTATTAACCTGAAGAATAACTCTACTTCCTTTGAGTATAATTGTGTCTAACCCTTTCAAGAAAATTTAACATTTTTAGTTCCCTTAAAACTTCAGGTTAAAGTGCTGTACCTACATGACAATGTAATTTAACCTGGTGGGTACCAGTGCCCTTTGGTACCTGGCACACACCTTCAGGAGACTGTAGATCACATTTTGAGAAGCAATGACCTAGGTAGTGAGTTGGAACATTCCCCTCTTCATGATTAAATAAGCAAATATGTCTGGGCTGGTGCTACCCCCTTTGGTATTGATTTGTTTGTTTTCTTAACACAGAGATGTGGCCATTTTAGATGGATGTTGAGACAGTAATGCTATGAGTTCACCAAATTCCATCTTCTTTCTGCCTGAAGACACAACTAGACCATATTTCCCAGTATCCCCTGCAGAGATTGTGTGACTGAGACCTGGTCATTGGGATATGGACAGCCACGATGGACTGGCTCCTGGCAGATCTCCTGTGTCACCCTTCATGCCCTGTTCCCCCATCTTCTAGACAGTTCAGCGGAGGAATCTGAGACCCCAAGAGATGGTAGAAACAAGGGTGGAAGGGTCGTGGGTCCCTGAATGAGCAAGTGAAGCAGATCCCACTTCCCAGTTCTGCTAGACCCTAGCAGCTAGGGTAAACTAGCTGTGGGACTATGAGAAATAAGCCTTCATTCTGCTAAGCTATTGAATTGGGGGAGGGGTGGTTATTAGTTACAGTAGTAAGCCTTCCTTCACTGATTCAAAAGGTACAGGGTGAGGAGAAGATTGTGACATTCCCCTCTCTCCAAGAAGAGCAAACTAGAGATTCCAAGGTTGGAGGCTCCCTGGAGAGCAGGGAGCAGATATCCTGGGGGTGATTCTCCCCTAACTTGGCTGCTGAATTGAATTGATGTTACTGACTTCTGCAGCCTCATGGCTTAGGATGTCTGTGACCATCAGCCACTAGGGACGAGGATCCTAGAGGTTAATATAGTGGTAGATGATTCAAAAAGGAAAAAGCCCAGATTCATAGGTCATACTGGCCTACATTTGACTCCCAGCTTTAGCATATACTACCAGCTGTTTGACCTAGGAACATAACACAGCCTTTCTGAGCTTCCATTTCTATGCCTAAAAAGTGGAGGCTGAGGAACCCTAACTCATAGAGTCCTTAAAAGGGACAAATAAAGTAATGAGTAAAATGCCTATCATCATAATAGCTCTTCTCTGCACTCCCCTCTTCTATATCTGGAACCACACATTTCAAGATCTTCCAAGTCACTATCCAATCCTTGTAATTGGCCTCACCACCTCACTGCTCTTCAGTGGCCATTGTATAGACGTTGTAATAAAGACAAGCTTGAGATTCCCTAGTAGCAGCCGCTGTGGACCTGGCAGCTGGGCCTGCATAATACTTTAGGGGAAAACAAGGGGATAGTACCTCATCTAATGCTTAAAAGGGCCCTTATATAACCCCAATCCTGCAACCATTCCAGTCTCTACTCTGCACTAAAGCAACAGGAAAGAAACATCAGAGGTTTGTTGGCAGACCATATGTTACCCTCCTGTCACATCTGAGTGCATTACCAGATTCCCTCGTAAGCCAGGACTGCAAACAGATGGCATGCACCCAAAACTCCTATACCTGTGCAGACATCACTAATCAACCACAGCACTGTTCCCCACTGAGCCCCCACACAAGGCAGTAGAATCCTTCTCTCCATAAGCAGTCTGGCAAACACAACCAATCAATCAGAGACATCATGCAAGTGGGAACCTATTTAACAAATCATAGCTATTTGTCCTCTGGACTAGTCTAGCCATGGGAATGGCAAGCTAGAGAAACATAATCAGGAGGAAACCAAGGTAATCCCTGAGCTGCCCAGTGCTCACAGAGCACAGAGCACAAATATTAATGAAATCTGGGTGAAACAATGCAATTAGCCATGGAATCCAGGTTTGAAGGACTATTTCCAAAGCATGATTTTTGCACTTTCTATGTATTGCTTTGCTGGGCAATGAGGTTTTCCCAGGAAAATGAATGAAGTGTATATAGAGGGTGGCCATTGTCCCACAGTTCCAAGCATCTTTAGCTAATCCTCTAACTAAACCAGAGCTCATCCCATCTCCAGAACTGTAACAACACAATGACATACAGTGCAGGGTGCAGTATCTTCCAAAGCTGTAGTTCTACCATGAATCAGCTAAAAGGGACATGCCAACGTGGTTAAGACAACCATAAATCTATTTCTGAGTGACTGGCCAGGTCAGTATTTCTGCCAGTTACCTTTATTGTTTTTATGAATTGGTTGACATTTGTTGTCCATACTATTTCTTATTCACAATGGAACTTCATTCAACTTTTAAAGATATTTATAATGTTTCCTGCTGATCTCTGCAGCATGAAAAAAGAGATCTTTTTTCCTTTGGGTTTCTGCAAAAGCTAATTTGGATGATAAAATGATACCATTTCAAACATCTTCATGCATGGGTTATATTATTTGAACCTTTTTATGTGAAGAGATTAATCATGTGATTTGCGTCACCAACCTTATAATTTTAATAAGGAGGCTGTTCAGATGAAAAGCAAAATTTTAACTCATGATAGAATATGCTACCTCATGGAAGTAACTTCTGTTCCTGTTGTTGGACTGTGCTTATGCCATTGGCAGTCTGAGAGGTGAATTTGTTTCCATATGGGTAATATAAACTCAAGATGCAATTCTGTCATTTCTTACTGCCGTTCACTACAATATTAATAGCTCCCATTTTTGAAAGTTCATTATATCCCAACTTTATAAACAATATCTTAAAACAGGGAATTAAGAACCATGATCCCCCTTTTTCAGGAGAGGAAACTGAGGCTCAACTGGTAAGTCACCTCCCCAAGTCCCCTGGCTGGTACTGATAGGAGAAGGATTCATAGGCAACTTGGTCTAATGCTGTCCTTGTGGCCAAGAGGTTCTCCTCTCTAAGATTATTTTATGTGGCCAAATCTATGAGAAAGAATCAAACTAACAGCAAAATACCATGGAAACAAAACAAAAACCTAATTGTGTAGCTCTCATTGTCCAGCTTTTAGACATACCCTCAGCCATGGAGATAGTGACCTGTGGTAAAACGGGGCCCAGGTGCCATGTTGTCTAGTTTAGAGGAGCCGAGCAACAGAGACTCCCCTCCTCACTCCTCTGCCAAGAGCACTAATATCTCCGTGATGTCGCTCGTGTCTGGCTCTCTACCAAGTAGTCAGCATAGCATCACTGCTAACATCTCAGTGACCTTCATAATAATCACAGACCACACTGGCAGCCTCACCACAGCTTGCTTTGTGGCACACAGTACATGCTGGGTAACATAGTGCTGTCTAACATCCTATAATTGAGTGCTGTATGCTAGACATGCATAATTTCTCATTCTATTCTCCCAACATCTCTAAAACTTCTACCCTTTTCACACACTAAGAAACTGGGGTTTAACTTGGGTCTGTCCAAAGTCATACATCTGGGGGCTAGAATTCAGGCTGCCAACCCCAGAGACCAGGCTCTTAACCTCTTATTTTTATAAGCTGAGTACTTTTTCCCAAAGGGGCAAAGCAACAGCCACCAAGACAAACCCATAGATGGTCACAGAGGTGGGATGACAACCAGGGCTCTCTCCTCATTCTAGAACTTTCTCCACTATGCCACACTGCCCTATTCTTTCTTCCTATTTGTTCCCCAGCAACCAGACATAGACTGCTGGCTATGATTTAGACTCTCAGCTGCAGTGACATGAACCCAACTCAAACCAGCTCAACAACAAAGAGGAGACAAAGTGGGATTCATTGGCTAACACCTATAAAAAGCCCAGGGCCTTCAGACATAGCTGTGTCCAGGAGCTCAAGCATTGTCTTTTTCTTTCTCTCTCAACTCAGCTTTCTTCCTTGTGAGCTGTTCTAGGCCTCACTCTCCACATGTGGTACCTCCTGCAATCCCAGGTAACTTCCTCTTGTATCACTCATGAAAACAAAAACCACTTTGGCTATGTACATTGAAGAAAATTTAGGAGGGAGAACCACATGGCCAGTGCACCCCACCACCCACAACCACATCACACTGAAGACTGAAGTAAAGAACAACCATCATTCAGAACTACCTGGAATCTGGTGGAATGGAAGTCCTACAACTAGAGAAGCAAAGAAGAAAATACCTGAAACTGCTAGGAGTGGTGGAGGCATGGAATGGGCTTATCCCACACCATGTGTGGTGGTTTTTATTTTTATTTTTCATTGGAAGGGGTATTTTGGTTACAGAGACCTCCTGTGAGGCCAAAGGGATTCCAGCCACACACCAGACCCCCAACCCAGGGTTCCAGAGATGGGAACAGTAGCCTATGTAACTTCAGGCTATAAAAACCAGTGGGTATTATGGCTGAGTGAAACAGAGGCTATTGGGGACCCAGGTACTTTCTTTAAAAGGGTATGCACACGAACTTAAACAGTCCCACTCCCTCTGAACCCCAATACTGGGGCAGAGGCTTTTGGGGATCCCAGGACATATGGGGAGGAACTGGATTGTCTGGCATTGGAGCAAGAACTTGGGAGCATTCTCCCAGACAGGGGTGTTCACAGGGGTCTTTGTTTCTCTGCTGAGACCTCCCCCATTACAAAACTGACTGGTAGCCATATCTGAATCTCCATCAACTTGGCTCACACTGTATGCTCTGCCCTCCTGGTTCCCTGTGACCCCACCCAATCCAATTTGCAGCCACACCCAAGCTGCTTTCAGCAACTTTTTCATATGAATGGCCTGTCCCGGCTCAGGCTTCAGACTTCCCTAAAATCTCTCAAACAAGCATCAGCTGGCATTAGCAAAACCTAGCTCTAGCAGCAGCCTGTTTTGCTTCACAGGTTGATCTTGCCTGGGCACTTCCAAGCCCATCACAAGTAGCAGCCATCTGCAGATTGCTCTGTAATTTCTGCTAGGTGGCCCCAGGCAGTGGCTGACTTTTCACCTCCCAGGAGGTCTCAGAGCCAGTGCACCTGATGAACAGCTTCAGACAACACCAGAATACAATTATACACATACGCAAGTGAAACACTCCAAGGGCAGACTCAGTGAGCACAAAAGGGGTGTCTCCTGCACAGTAGCTCTTCCACTATAGTCACAGCTGGTCCCCACAGCCAATTGGCATGGAGGTCAACTCTTGCCAGTGAAGCCAATAGCAATCAAGGCTCAACTACAATAAGACTATGCACACAGGGGTGCAGCTAGAGTGCCCAACTCAAGTGACTAGGAAGGCAGAGACACTGGGCCCTACAGGAAACCTACTACACAAGGCCACTCTACCAATTCTAGGAGACATAGCAGTTCTACCTAATACATAGAAACAAACACAGGGAAGCAGAAAAAATGTGGAGACAAAGAAACATGTCACAAGTGAAAGAACAGAAGAAATCTCCAGAAAAACACTAAGTGAAATAAAAGCAAATAAACTACTAAGTACATAATTCAAAGCAATAAATAGAAGACTACTCAAGGATCTTAAGGAGAGCTTCAAAGCACTTAGGGAGACTTTCAAGGATCTTAGTGAGAATTTCAAAAACATGAAAAAAAGCCAGTCAGAAATTAAGCATATACTAACTGAAATAAAGAATAATTTACAGGGATTCAATAGTAGAGTATATGATTCTGATAATCAAATCAATGATTTGGAATATGAGGAAGCAAAAAAACACATAATCAGAAGAGCAAAATTATGAAGATAGTGTAAGGAGCTTCTGGGACAACTTCAAGCATACCAACATTCGCACTAGGAGTGCCAGAAGGACAAGAGAGAGAGAAAGATATTAAAAAACCTATTTGAAGAAATAATGACAAAAAACTTTCCCTATATGGTGAAAGAAAAAGACTTATAAGTACAGAAAGCCCCAAACAAGAGGAACCCAGAGTGGCCCACACTAAGACACATCACAGTTAAAATTCCAAAGGTTAAAGACAAACAGAGAATCTTAAAAGCAGCAAGAGAAAAGCACTTAGTTACCTACAAGAGAGTGCCCATTTGGCTGTTAGCTGATTTCTCAACAGAAACTTTGCTGGCCAGAAGGGAGTGGCAAGAAATATTCAAAGTGATAAAAAGCCAGGACCTACAAACAGGATTATTCTACCCAGTAAAGCTATCCTATGTAATAAAAGCCTAATATGTTAAGTGTCTGATCATCTGGTCAGCCATTCAACCAATAAACGCATAATATTAATGATATGCTAAGGCCGCTCAACATTTGGTATGATGTGCACTGACTACCAGGAGGCAGACAGTTGAGCAGTCATTATGATGTGCACTGACCACCAGGGGAAGATACTCTGACCAGTAGGTGAGCTTGCTGCTGGGGCCCAGCCAATTAAGAATGAATGAGATAGGCCAGACATCCCCTGGAGCCCTCTTGTGGTCTCTGCCTTGCTGGTCAACCTCCTGCATCCCTCCCTGGCCCCAATTATGCACCGGTGGGGTCCCTCGGCCTGGCCTGTGCCCTCTTGCAATCTGGGACCCCTCAGGAGATGTCAGAGAGCTGCTTTCGGCTCAACACCACAGGCCAGGCCAAGAGACCCCACTGGTGCACAAATTTGTGCACCAGGCCTCTAGTCATTTAGAATTGAAGGTCAGATAAAGAACTTTTCAGACAATAAAAAGCTAAAGAAGTTCATCACTACCATACCAGTATTACCTGAAATGTGAAGGGTAGTGAAGAAGACGAAGAAGAAGAAGAAGAAAAAGAAGAAGAAGAAGAAGAAGAAGAAGAAGAAGAAGAAGAAGAAGAAGAAGAACAACAACAACAACAACAACAACAACAACAACGGCAATAAATACATATCTATCAATAATTTAATCTAAAGATAAAAATAAATGAACAAGTAATCTAATGAACAAAATAAACTGATGGCTAAAATAGAACTAGGGGCATGGAAACATAGAATAGACTGATGAGTATCAGAGGGGAGGTAGGGGGGCAGGAAGAGATTAACTGGATATGAATCTATGGTGAAGGCCGGGGTGGGATAGAAATCATGTGGTCAATGGGTAGTTAAAAGGGGGACATCTGTAATACAAGATGGCTATTCAACAAGAAAGTTTTTTGTGTGTTTTTTTGTGTTTTGTTTGTTTGTTTTTAGAAAAAGAATATTTAAAGCAGGGAATTTGTTACAGAGCTGATAGAAAACATCCCAGGTATGCTAACCCAGAGATTAGCCACAGTATAAAGGCACCACCTCCCTAATATCAGAGAGACAATGAGAGCAAGGTGATGCAGCCCAGGCTAAACAAGTTAGAGGTATGTTTTTCCCCCCACATAAGTAAGAGAAATCCAGGGCTTAGTATTTCATGGCAAATTCATGTATTATCAGACTTGCCAGCTGCTGCCTTTCTGCTTCACTACGTATGAGGGGCTTGTGTCCTTAGAGTCACCTACAGCCCAAGATGGCTGCTGGAGCACCAGCTGCCACATACATTCCAGAAGAGCAGTGACTAAAAGAGGGAAAGCCAAAGGAGTGCATCTTCCAGATGCACCCACTTTTTCCACAGTCTCCCACAAAGTTCCTCACAGCACTTCCATGTCCCATAAGTACCCTAACCATAAGTAAACGGAAATGCTGTCTTCCTGCAGCAGATTGGAACTCCATTACTTAGAAAGAAGGGAGAAGGGTAAATGGAAAACTAAAAGAAAATTGTGTCAAGTTCTCCTATGTGTCTGATAAGATCTAGAACAGAGATCAGCTGTCATCTGAAGGTTAAAGTTAGTTTTGGGTCTTTGCTTCTGTTTGTAACCTGATTAGACATATTCAAGAGCTGAACTTCAAATCTGAAAAAAAAAATTTTATCTAGATAAATACCTGCCTTTGTGCACTTAACCTTACAACAGAGTTTTATCAATTTTTAAAATCCTGACTTCAATTACATCACTATTTACTAGGGTCTTAGTCTGCTTGGGCTGCTGTAACAAAAAACAAAAACAAAAAACAAAAAATAAACACGCAAACACAAACAAACAAACAAACAAAAAACACAAATGGCTTAAGACATTTATTTCTCACAACTCTGGGAGCTGGAAGTCCAAAGTCAAGGTGCAGCAGGGTTAGTTTCTAGTGAGGCTCTGCCTCACTATGGCCTCACATGGCCTTTCTTCTATACACATGCACAGAGAGATCTGATGCCTCTCTCTTCTCTCAAGTGCACAAATCTATGGGATTAGGGCTCCACTCTTATGACCTCATTTTATCTTAATGACCTCCTTAGAGGCCCTATCTCTAAATGAGAGTTGTATTGTTTGAGAGTTAGGTCTTTATCTATGAACTAGATGCCCGGTGCACGAAATTCGTGGGGGGGGGGGGAGAAAACGGGGGATGTCCCTTAGCCTAGCCTGCACCCTTTCCAATCTGGGACCCCTCGAGGGATGTCTGACTGCCCGTTTAGGCCCGATCCTCATAGGATCGGGCCTAAACGGGCAATCAGACATCTTCCTCACAATCCAGGACTGCTGGCTCCAAACTGTTCACCTGTCTTCCTCCCTGGTTGCCGCTAACCGCTTCTGCCTGCCAGCCTGATCACCCCCTAACCACTACCCTACCAGCCTAATTGATGTCTAACAGCTCATCTGCCAGCCTGTTTGCCCCCAACTTCCCTCCTCTGCCAGCCTGCCCCCATGTGGACATAAGATGGTCACTACAAGATGGGGACGGCACTTGGGAGGGAATTGGCCTGCAAGGGGGGGCAATTGGGAGGGACTTGGCCTGCAGGGGAGGGCAGTTGGGAGGGACCAAGCCTGCAGGGGAGGGCAGTTAGGGGTGAATGCAACACATGATTTAAAAGATTTCTTTATTATAAAAAAAAACTAGAGAACCAGTGCATGAAATTCATGCACAGGAAGGGTGTCCTTCAGCCCAATCTGTACCTTCTCCAATCTGGGATCCCTTGGTTGATGTCTGACCATAGGGATTGGGCCTAAACCAGAAGTCAGACATCCCTCTCATAATTCAGCCCTGCTGGCTCCTAACTACTCACCTGCCTGCCTGCCTGATTGCCCCTAACTGCTTCTGCCTGCCAGCCTGATGACCCCCTAACCACTCCCTTGCCAGCCTGATCACTCCCTAAAAATTCCCCTGCCTGCATGATTGAAGCCTAACTGCTCCCTTGCTGGCCTGATCACCCCCAACTGCCCTCCCCTGCCTGCCTCATCACCCCTAATTTCCTTCCCCTGCTGGCCGTGTCACCCTTAACTGACCTCCCCTGCAGGACTGGTCCTCCTAACTGCCTTCCTCTGCCCACCATCTTGTGGTGACTATCTTGTAACAATGTGGGGACAGCCATCTTGTGACAACATGGGGGGGGGGACATCTTGTGATGACATGAGGGCATTGCACGAGGGTACAAGAGCCACGTAGGCTTTTATTAGTATAGATCCCTGATGGCAAACCTATGACACGCGTGTCAGCACTGACACGCATATCCATTTTTGATGACACGTGGACACATGCGGTCGCATACAGAGAAGTATGGGATCGCATGCCGAGAAGGACATTTCATCCTCGGTTACTGCACAGCCAAGCGCAGTAGTCGAGGATGAAACATTTGCTGTAGTGTAGACACTCTGGGCCAGAGGTCTGTAGGCCAAAACAACAGAATTCCGGCACAGAGCATTAAGTTCTGGGACTTCTGGTTAGGCTTTTAGGGGATCTTTGACCTCATTTCCGGCCAGCGGAGCAGGGAGCAGCAAAATGCCATGGGGCACACATCTCTGGGGGCCCTGTGATCGCCATTACCAGCAACCACATAACCATAGCAACCTTCATCCAATCTACTGTTCGAGGGTGTCGTGGATTTCTAATTGACCATCATTACTGAGATAAGTGAAAGGGAGGCTGGGAGAGGCAAGGGCTTGTGCTATGGGTGCCATTTCTCATCATTAGAAATAGCGGCAGCCAACTTAACTTATATAAGGAATGTCATTTTGCAGCATAGTGCAGACTCCATTTCACCACTATTATGGTGTGCATCCTTATTAACCCCTATTTCTGCTTATTAACCCTGACTTTTCCTAAAAGACAGTTATGTGTGCCATGTTGTGGTCATTTAAGCTAGTTAACCCATAATTGCCTGCAGAGCTAACAGGCTATCTATAATTCTATCTTCTGTCACTGCCCCCCCCCCCCCCGCCCCACCTTGCTGGAGAACTCCCCCACCCCCCCCCCAAAAAAAACAAGGTTAAGTAAAGGAAGTGGTAGTAGTAGTAGCCAACCCTTTCAAGAGACATGGACTGAGTTATATGGCATTATAGGAAAAAATGGCAGATTATTTTGTGTTCTATGTACTGAAACGGTAGTAAGCAGAATGTGGAATAGAAATAGACATTTTTAAACTAATCATTCCAAGCTCTTGAAAAAAAGTGGGGATGAAAGGAAGGAATACATTTCCAGGCAGCTACACCTTTATAAGAGCCAATCTAATTCTATCCTTAAATTTATAAAAAGGCTCTACAAATTTAACATCTGCAAGTTTGAGCATTGCTCACTCCATAGCTCAGCATGGAAAAGCACTCAGTGAGAGAGAATTTATTAGAGAAACTCTCCTAAGATGTGCACCAGTTCTACTTCACGACATGCAGAATAAAGATGCAATTATTAAGAGAATATCTGGGTTACCATTCAGTAGAAATATCATAAAAGACTGAATAATGAGACTCAATACAAATGTACAACATCAATTAGAGAAGACATAAGTAATTGTAAATATTTTTTGATCTCTCTTGATGAAACTACTGATGTCACATCACATGCTCAGTTGGCCATTATTGGTTGATATTCTGATGGTCTCACAATAAGAGAAGAGTTGATAAAGTTAGTATCAGTGCCAACAAGTACATCAGGAAGCGAAACATGTGAAGTTGTTATACAAACATTCTGTGACCTAAGCATTGATATCTCTAAAGTTGTGTCAGTGATGACAGATGGGGCACCAAACATGGTGGGGAAAAAAGTCAGATTTGGTAAATTATTTACGGAAGCTATTGGACATCCAATTGTGCCTTTCATTATATTATCCATCAGGAGGTTTTATGTGCCAAGGCAGGATTCACCGACTTAAATGACTTAATGTCAATTGTTACAAAAATAGTTAATTTAATAGCTGCTCACCCCCTTCACAAGCAAGAATTTTCTGCACTTTTACTGGAGGTTGATTCCACCTACAGTGGACTGCTGATATACAATAATGTAAGATGGCTGAGCCGAGGCAAAGTTCTTGAGTGCTTTGTGCAGTGCTTTGAAGAAATTAAGGTATTTCTTGAGGATAAGGATCTGGGAAACTTTTCTCAGCTCAATGATGATAAGTGGGTCAACACCCTGATGTTTTTTACAGATCTCTCTGTTCATATTAATGAACTGAACTTAAAATTACAAGGTTTTCACAAAAGTATTGACATTACGTTTGGATACATAAAAGCTTTTGAAAGTAAACTTAAAATTTTCAAGCAAGATGTAGAAACTAAAACTTATAAGTATTTCCCTCGAGTAACAAAGTATTTTGAGAAGGCCAGTGCAGCTATACAAAATGAAATGGAACCCTTGCATATAAAGTACCAGCATGTTTTAGATTCATTACTTGACCAGTTCAGTGATAAATTTAATCAATTTAGAAGCCTAGAATAGACCATAAAATAATTAAGTATCCTGATGTAGTAGTCTAGAGTAGTTTGGAAATAAATGGTTTCCAATGGATGCAAATTGATGATTTGGAGATGCAACTTGCAGAATTTCAAGACAGCTTCTGGGCTCAGGTGTTCGTCAACTTGAGGTCAAAGCTTGAGAATATGGAAAGATGCCACTTGGAGAATCAAGAGGAGTGCCATTATGAACAGGAAATTTGGAGTGCCTGGAACTGATTACCACACTCTTTTAGCACCCTGAAAAATCTAGCAATGGCTTTACTTACAATTTTTCTCTCTACATACTTTTGTGAGACCTTATTCTCAGTGTTAAATAATATCAAAACCAACAAAAGAAACAGATTAACAGATGAAGTTAGGCTTGCTTGGGCTTGAAGTGTACAAAATACCAACCTTCAATTCAAGGTTTAGCCAATGAAATTCAGCAACAGAAAAGTCACTAATAGGCAGGTTAGTTAAACAATTCCTCCTCCCCTCACTTATCTTAGTTCATGGCACCCCACACAAGTTAAGTAATATCAAGACCAAGAAAAGAAACCGACTGACTGATGAACAAAGAAGTCACTATGCAGGTAAGTTAAATAATTAATTTTTGGTTTATCAAATACTGTTATATATTATAATTATACACTTTTTGTTATTTAAACTATAAATATCACGAAATTATATTTGTTTTTTTCTCGAAGTGACACACTACCCGAGTTATGCTCAGTTTTTTGGGGAATTTTGACACACCAACCTCAAAAGGTTGCCCATCACTGATATAGATTGTATTGAGATTATTGGTGAGATCTGCGTAAAATCTGCAGAGTAGATAGTGTTGTATCAATGTTAATGGCCTGATTTTGATGCGTGCACTGTGGCTGTATAAGAAAATATCTTTGTTTATATAAAATACATGCTAATTTAAAAGGGAATCATGTTCACAACTTCTGAATGGTTTGGAGAAGGGAAAATACACATGTGCACATGTGTGTACATGTTATGCAACATGTATGTGGAGAGAGACAGAGAAATTGTGATAATTGATTTGGGAAGTCTGGGTGAAGCATATATTCTGTGACTTATCATTAAGTCTAAATCAGGTCAATATTAAATTTTTAGAAAAGAAAGCTCTGAGGCTCAGGAATCCCTCATCCACAGGCTCCTGGACTGGGTTTTCCCTGCCCCATCCCCTCCTTCCTCCATGCCAGGGGAGCTTACCAACACCCTCCATTGGGGCTTGGAGCGCTTACCACCAGCTGCCTCCAGGTGACTTGACACACAGATTCCTGGGTTCCACCCAGAAACCCTGACAGGTCATCTAGGTCTGAGCACCATCCCCAGAGGTTCGGATTAAATTGGCTGGGAGTGCCCTCTGGGCCTCAGAATGTTTTTAAACTCTCCAGATGATTCTAAGGAGTAGCCAGGGGTGAACATGAATATGACTCACCAGAGGATCTTATCAATTTGCAACTTCTGAATCACTAGGTCTGGTGGAACAGTGCCTGAGATTTTGAACTTCTGACAGTTCCAGGATGCCACATGGACAGCACCTTGAATAGCAATGGTCTGTGGACGAAAAGGGCCACATGCTGACTGACAAGCTTAGGGCAGGCCTGCAGAGACCTAAATTAAACTAAAAGCAGTTATTGTGGGCAGTTATATCTTAGGCAGGTTATCTTCACTGACAAGGTCAACCTTTACTTTAACTGAGCCTATCTTTTTGCATCTATGACAACATATCCTTGAAATGTTTGGGTAGCTTGTAACTTCCCTTTTTCTGGAGCCCCTGGGGCACAACCAAATGTGCTGAGGGCCAGGACAGATATCTGAAATTCCTTCATTGTCATGTTAATTGGTCTTGTACCCACCTAAGCATGTGTCCATCATTTTACTTTTTATCCAATCCCAGGGTTCCCTGTCCCTGCTTTGTTTTATCTCACCTCCTTAATCCATCACCAATGAATTTCATGTAATCCATCTATATCCCTCCTTTGATTGCAATGTATAAACACAAATGTAACCCGCCATTCTCTGGAGCACTATCTCAATTCGTTGAGGTTCTGCTTCCCGGAATATGTCAACAGTTTAGCTCAAATAAACTCACAAAAATTCTTCACAGGTTTCAATGGTTGTTTGATTTTGTTTGTTTGTTTTTGTTGTTGTTGTTGTTGTTGTTAACGGGTCCTATTTAAAATAGATTCCAAGTGTTCTTTGCTAATAGACCTTCACTGTTTTAAGTTCTGACAACTCTGAGAGGGCAGACACACCATTTGTTGGATTCTCTGGGAATATCAGCACTGGGTATTCCATAAACAATGGTTGGAGGTGTGCATGAATGAGTGATTGAGGATTCTCTGATGCCATGCCCATCTCTACTATAATGCCCAGCTGCTTAATATTTGTAAAAGATCACATTTTGCATTAGAAATGCCCCTATCAGATTTTTAAAAGTCAATGGCTTTGAAACAACCAGTAAAACCATTTTTGAACACAAGAGTTGGCAAGGTCTCCCTCCCCTTCAGAATCACCAGGTGCTGGTGCAAACGACTAAAGCACCTAGAGTTGCAGCTCCCCCCTCCCCTTTCTCTACTCCTCAAACCATCGTTGTATCAGCACATCTATCTCTAAGTGCATATAATTTTCACATCAGACAGTGTGATTCTTTTGCAGAAGCAGAGTGGAGAATAATTTATCCGCCGAAGTATCTCAAGCAGCAGTCTTAATAGCATGACATAAAAATTACACAGAAGGCAGACACTAGAGAAAATATGGTGGTATAATTTGTATTACTTAAGTAGATATAAAGAAACTCACCGCCTGGCTGGAGAGACTTGGTTGGCTGAGCACCATTCAGTGCACCCAAATGTTGCTAGTTTGATTCCCACACATGCCTGGTCAGAACACATGTGGAAGGCAATCGATCGATGTTTCTCTCTTACATCATTGTTTCTCTCTCTTCCTCTCTCTAAACATGTAACTATGTCCTTGAGTGAAGAAAAAAAAGTAAAGAAAAAATTTCACAGGTTGAAACAAAAAAAGGGGTGGTGGTGTTTGTTTTGTTTTGCTTCCAGTTAAAAGCAGGCTTTTAGCCTAGTAACGAGAGGGCCACCTAGTAACAAGTGAGCTCATGGCCCACTCCAAGCTCTCTAATTGGGAGTGGGGGGGATCCATGGTCTGCCTTTCCTTCTTGGGGGAGCAGTTGACAACGGGCAATGCTTGTCCCGGCCCTTCTCACTTTATTATTTCGACATCACCTACCTGCATTGTAGGTTTGGCTACTGTCAAATCACGTTGCCTGGGGGACTTACACCTAAAAATAAGCTCCTTGAGAGCAAAGACTGATGTGCTCCCTGGTCTGTTTCACCCTCTAAAGAGAGCCTGGAGCCTGGCTTTGACTCAAGGAGTGTCTGTTGATCCACAGAGGAACCAGACCACCTTCCTGAAGCTGACGCAGGCTGGAGACTGGGAGCCACCTGCCCTGGGGATGCTGCGGCCTGCAGCTTGGGCAGCAATACCTCAGGTCCTCAGTCTCTAACACACAAAGGAAGAAGGCCCCTCTCAGGGTTAGGAGATTAAGATTTATGGGCCTGTGGTTAGAAATTTCTCTTTTGCTGTGGGCTACATTTGGCTATGATTTAATTATTTTCTTGTGTCTTGGTGAATTTTAGCACTTCTTAGCTTTATAGTGTGTTGAGGGTGGTTGTTCAGTCTAGATATCAGAAGAACAGGCTCTGGTCTCAGCTTGGCCTCAAAGCTAGATAATGTCTCTTGGTCTCAAGTTTTGGGCCTCAACATGGAGGAACTTCCCCTATATATATGTTTTTACCTTCTTTGTCTCCCAAATATGGGGTGTTTCTGGTCCTCTTTGCAAGTTCTTAAAGAGCCCTATGTGCTAGGGCTTTGAGACTTCAACCAAAGGTTTAGCCTGATGCCAGCACAGATAACTTTGTCTGGGGAATGTTCATGGCCTCTCTGGAGTAGTCTTATTTTCTTTATTATTTAATCAAGCAAGCATTTACAGAAGCCAAAATAGCAGGGTTAAAATTTTAAACAGCAGTTATTATATAAGACGGATATGTTACCAGGATGTGGTAAAAGATAAGGTACAAACAACAAATGATTTGCATAAATCAGTCTCTCCACTAGACATTCCCAATATTCATTAAATTCCATTTAGCTTCCCTTTTTGGTGTACAGGATGATGCTTGAATTATTATAACATTGTTACAAATGTTATAATACCTTATCTATCCAAAAGAATATTCATAAATGTTGATAAATATGTTACTGTTAGTACTTGGGCAAATCATGTCTCTGAACTTCAGTTTTCTTATCTGTTAAAGGAGAATAATCTAAAAAATGAGTGACTGTTAAGAGTCAAAATGACAACACATGTAAAGTGCCTGAGACACTGAAAGATCAATAACTAATAGTTATTAATGCCATCTCCATTCCAAGTTCACAGCTCTTTTCCGGAGACCCAGCTGGAATCAGATTATAGCAAGGGCACATTCAGTAGACCATGTGGTACCCTACCTAGTGGGCGGAGGCAGCAGGTGATGCTCACACAGTAGTGTTTCCGCAATGGGATACGTGAACCTCACAGAAGCAAGATCAACCACCTGTATGAGCCAACGGCACTGGCCGGTACAGTCCAGGTTTAGCCAAAATGACCTGTGGTCAGGACAGGTGTCAGTGCCAAGAAAAAAATAGTTTTCAGAACTGTTCAGACTTGCAGAGAATGGATAGTGGGTTCTACTTCCATTTATTTCCCAAGTATGACATTTAAGAAGAAAAAAATTGTTACAAATCCCAATGAGAATGATAAATGCAAAAGAAAAAGAATGGAAAAAAATTAAAAATTAAAGCTAATTTTAGTGACAACAATGGTTTTAAAAAATTAAAAATTCATGCCCTGCTGGCATGGCTCGGTGGCTGAGCGTGGACCCATGAACCAGGAGTCACAGCTCGATTCCCGTCAGGGCACATGTCTGGCTGCAGTTGGATGTCCAATAGGGGACATGCAGGGCGACATGCACGAGGCAGCAGATTCACATTTTTCTCTCATCTATGTTTATCTCTCGCCCTCTCCCTTCCTCTCTCTCTAAAGTAAAAAAATTCCTTGCTCATAAATTCAAAAACAATAGCTGTCCTCCTGACCTGATTCCCCAAATTGCCTGAAACATGGCTCCTGGTTCTGAAGAGTCTTCTTTTGAGTGGCAGCCAAAGCACATTCCTGTGGCCAAGAGCAAACTTAACCAGCGAATGGGAATGCCAGCAGAGAGGCCTTCCTGGTTGACCAGCAGGGACCAGAAGCCGAGGGGGTCGGGGGCGTGCAATTGGCAAAATGCAAATGCAGCCCACTCCATTGAGTTGTTCCTGAGTTCCTTGTCAAAACAGAAACTGTGCATCCAAAATACAAGTTTTCCTCTGCTCGAGCTCCCAGCTGAGCAGGGGGGGGGGGGGGGGGGGGGGGGGAGAGACACGCTGCGACCCCAGTAGGTGGGCTGAGAGAGAACCCAGGCGGAGGGTGGCCCCAGCGGGGAGTGCTGGCCGGTCCCACAGGCCGCTGAGCTGGGCAGGACCCATCACAGCCCACAGCCCAGGTCAGACATAATTAGATGCTACATTAAAGTCAGCCCCAGAGCCATTTCTTCCAATCTAATTACCTAAAATGATAGCATAATGAGCAATGCTTTCATGGAAAAAAGTACTTTTAAATGGCTCATTTTAAGTTGATGTGAAGAAAATTAATCATTTAATTAAATGAGGAGGACAAGTCCACATCGTAGGCAAGCATTATGTTCATGTTACAAAGGTTATTCCTTTTGATGACGTGTTGTAAGTGATAGGAAAGGAGAGATGCTTTCCTACAGGCAGCTTCTCCCTCCAAATCTTATTCTCTTCTACTTGAGCCTGGCCACGGGCAACAATGACCTTAGACGCAACACTGACACCCCAGTGAGCACCTCCATGAAGCACAGAGAGTGTAAGCACCCATAGCAGTTTCCTGGGTAGCATTAGACACTGACCAGAAGCCAGGCATGGCATGTGCTGGCATCAGACAGGGCCCAGGTTCAAGTCCCAGCCCTTCATGGCCAGATTAGACTGCTCCCCGTGGGTCTGCTTGGTGGGACTGTTTCCTCAAATTGAAACTAGGAATCAAAACAGCACGTGTCCCATGGGCGGTTCTGAAATCAAATTCGTTCAGCATAGAAAGCACTCAGACAGCCTGGCATGAAAAGCAGGTGCATAGTCTCAGCTTTGTTTGTGTAAAAGGGTGTAACCGGCCCTGGCCACTCTCCTGCAAGCACTTCAGAGGCTCTAAGCTCCTGCTGTATTGTCTTAGCAGGAATTATAAAAGTCTTAGGAAGCTGAAACTGGTTTGGCTCAGTGGATAGAGCATCGGCCAGAGGACTGAAAGGTCTCAGGTTTGACTCCTGTCAAGGGCATGTACCTTGGTTACGGGCACATCCCCAGTAGGAGGTGTGCAGGAAGCAGCTGATCAATGTTTCTCTGTCATTAATGTTTCTAACTCTCTATCCCTCTCCCTTCCTCTCTGTAAAAAATCAATAAATATATATGTATATATATTTTTAAAAACTCTTAGGAAAAAGTGGGCATGCCCCAACCCAGTTGCTTCTTCTGTTTTTAATGATACAAGTCCTCATTTGAAGCTGTTAAAATTCACTAAATAATAATAATAATAATAATAATAATAATAATAATTAATAATCATCATCATCTTACATGGTTTTAAAACATATGGAATGTTTAACTGCTATTTTTCTGTCTGAATTCATGCTTTGTCATGAAATATTCAATTCTGGGGTCAGAGAAAATGGGGGGAGGGACTATAAATCAAGAACCTTGATATGAATAACTTCTGAATACAGTTGCACTCCTAATTGGGATGTGGTCTTTGTTTGGATCCCAAGATGCTTAACCAAGGTGATGACAGAAAACACTGGCTGAGGATTCAGGGGCTGAGGCAGTCAAAACAAAGTTTCAAATTTGCGCTGGTGAGCAAAGACCATTGGAGTGCCCAGCCAAGCTGGAAGCGGGGGACACGGGGGGTGAGGATCCCAGGAGCCATAGGGCTTGGGAAGCATGGGCAGTCAGGACAATTGCTTGTGTTCCAAATCAGCTTCATTCCCCTGAGGTGAAACCGAATTCCGTTCGGGTACAGGTTCAGGGTTAGGGTTTGAGTTAGGGTTCTGGTTAGGGTTAGGGTTAGGATTAGGGTTAGGGTTTAGGGTTTAGAGTTTAGGGTTAGGGTTAGGATTAAGTTTTAGGGTTAAGGTTAGGGTTAAGGTTAGAGTTAGGGTTAGTTTTAGGGTTATGGTTATGGTTAGGGTTAGAGGTTAAGTTTAGGGTTAGGATTAGGGTTAGGGTTTAGGGTTTAGGGTTTAGGGTTTAGGTTTGGGTTTGGAGTTAGGGTTAGGGATATTATTAGTGTTAGGGTTAGGGTTAGGATTAGGGTTAGGGCTTAGGGTTAGTGTTAGGGTTAGGGATAAGGTTTAGGGTTCAGTTTCGGGTGCAGGATTATGGTTAGGGTTACAGTTACAGTTAGGTTTATGGTTTAGGGTTCAGTTTGGGTTAGTGTTAATGTTAGGATTAAGGAAATTCTTGTAAAGTATAAAAATTTGGCACTCACCAGATTATAAATTGGTGAACTATATAGCCTATGGTTCCATCAGGCTCACATAAGGTTGCCTGATTGAACAAGTGAAATGTTTTATGTGGCAACCTTCTCTGCTGGTCATGTGTTTTCATAATGAAGTTTAGTAGGACCTGACAAGCCAGTAGAGGACATTTGGCTCAGGCAGACTAGAAAGTCCAGAACAAAAAGGTAGGCCCTGCTTCTTTTTGTGGAACAGCCTGCCGTCACCCTATCTTGCTCACCAGGAGGCAGCACTGAGGGTGAGATACCAAATCACCCTCAACAGCCAGCACTATTCGGGTTGAAAGACAATGAACTCCATCCAATCAGAAGAGAACACCTACATCTCCCAGCCTCCTTCCCTTGTGGTTTTTGAGAATAAAATTCAACCCCAAGGGCAATGGAGGCTGATTTCTAACCTTCCCTGATTGTGGCTCCATCCCCCATTCCATCTAATAAACTCCCCACTTGCTCACTGTGTCTGCTTGTTTTCTTGAGCGCCTCCAATTTTACATATTGGTGCTAAAACCCGGGATCAGGCAACTGGCTGAGGCCCACTCCCACCCTCTTGGTGGCCCCAATCTGGCCCATGCCTCAGAACCCAGGAGTCCTCAGGGTCTTAGGGGACAGTGGCCTGAGGCCATCTCTTTCTTCTCTCTTCCTCTCCCTTCTTTAGAACCACACCACTCCCTCACCCTTCACAGGAGGCTGGTTCCCCTTTTCTGAAACTGCACCACGGTTTCCTCCTTCTTTGGGCAACTGGACACTTGGGACTCAAGCAGACTAGGAAATTCCAGCTCCTGAGTTCCTCCTCTTGTCTAGGGGAAACCCCCAGCCACGCACCTGGGGCTGAACTCCTGCTGCCACCCCTCTATCCCCATCCTGAGCTCCCCAGCATGCTCTGTCCTTCTGAGTACTCATGTCCCTCCTCACCTGCCTCCTTGCCTTCTACTTTGTTTCTCAGGACCATTCTGACAATGCGCATCATACTTTCACACAACAGTGGAAACTCATTTGCCAGGTGAGTCTTTGACCCTCAATCATATTCTGAAAGTTTTGTTTTTGGGCCACTCAGGCCCTATTTTTGGCCTCCCAAACGTCCCTCCAAAGCTGAGCACCAGTCGAAATTCTCAATATTTCTTTCTTGGGGGGGCGTTCTCCTTGGGGATGGCCTTGGTGAATCATCCACTCCTACTGAATCCTCACTGGCCACATGGGGACACCTGTCTTGCCTACCGGATTCCTTGGGTCGTGGTCATTAGTCTCACTCTGTCTCCCTCATTCCTCTCCTATGCTCCATGGAGACTTTACAGTCACTTTCCCCAAAAAGACACTCACTCCCCTTGGGCACCTGGCCCATGGGCTCTCCAAGCTTCCCCTAGAGGAGAAATCAAACCCAGGGCTTCCTTTTCATTCCAGCATGGCCTGGCTACCACATCCTTAGATAACCAGAGCCAACGGCTGGAACACAGTGCTTTCATGTCCAAATCCTACTGCTCTGGACACTTTCATTCAACAAAATGACAAGCAGCCCCAGGTCCCACATGTCGTCTTTCTGAACACTTCCATCTCATCTTCCCTCTGTCGCTCCATCACCTCTTTCCAGATCCTACTTCTCAAGAAACAGCCTCCTAAAACTCAATTCCCCCCATAACCAATACACACCAGCCAATGACCCCCTGACAATGTTCTTCCTTTGACCCTGTGGACCACTCTTCCTCCATCACCCCTCCATGTGTAAGCTCCTCTTTGCCTTCTTCTCCTTCCTCAACCTCACTCTCTCCCCTCCTTCATTTCTCCACTTCTTGTTAAGGCCCTTCAACCCATCCTCTATCCTCCTGTGCCCTCTAAGGACCCTGCACCAACAGAGCCTGTCAGTTCCACTCAACCTCTAGCCATCTACTCCCATACTCCATCATGGGGTTCTCATCCCCCTGAGGCCAAAGCTCCCTCCCCCTCAGGTCTCTATCCCCTATGGGAGGTTGCGGCTCCACAGGGTATTATGAGGGTCCATGTCCCATTTTTCTTCTCGGATCTCGCACAGAGAAGAGATTAGGTATAGGGAGTGGTTATAGGGTTAAGCCTCAGACTGACCAGCTGGCAAAGCCACAAACAAGTCCCAGCTTAGAAGGTACAACCCTCTTAGCATAATTAAGCTTGATTTTGTGACTGCTTCCTAGATCTTTCCTGGGTAGCTAATGGGCTGTGGGAGGTGCAACAAGTGCTGCCAAAACAAGTGAAACTTACAAGAATGTTGCAAATTTCCTTGTTTACCACTGACTATAAAATAAAGCATCAGCTTGCAATCTGGATCTGTTCTGTGGTCTCAGTCATACACAGAAGGTCTACCTAGACCCAGCTTAATCTCGCTGTCTTTTCTTTATCCTTCGCCTGCCCCCATCGGGCTCGCTGAACCCTTGGCTGTGCTGGCATGGCACAATTAGGCTCCTTCTAAAATGATCCAACCAAATTTACAAAAGAATTTAAATACTTAACTCCGACATATGGTCTGACTTCTCAAGCTGTCCATGCCATCCTTTCCTCCACCATTGCTCCTGAGGTAAAAGACTGGAACTGGGCAGCTGCTGGGCTCATGTGACAAAGTATTCACTGAAAATCCAGAGAAATTTAGGGGATGCAAGGCACAAGGCAATTCCAACAGCGCACCAGGCTGGGGCTGTCAGGCACTTTTCCCACAGGAAGAGGACTTCCCATTTCCTCACTGTCTTTCAGAGGGAATGTGAAAGGCAGGATTTAAAGCCGTCAACTAGGTAGGACAGGGTCTCAGAAATCGCCCAAAATCCAGACGAAAATCCTGCTGCCTTTCTAAACCGCCCCATGGAGGCCGGAGTAAAATATGCCATTGTAGCCCCACATCCTGCGAGGGAGCCCTCGTCCTCCAGACCCACATCATTAGCCAATCAGCACCAGATATTCAGGAAAAAATCTCACAAAAATCAAAACAGGGCCCAGTTGCCCCAGCAAGAACTTGAACAGGTTGCTCTTAAAGTTTTTAATAACAGACAGGAAGAAAAGGGACAGGCAAAAAGCCAAAAGGAAAGAGAGAGAGGAAAGGGAGGTGGCCCGCAAGAAGGTGAGACAGGAAAAAGATGATGCCCGCTATTTCCTGCTGACACCCTACTAAGAGCGCCCAAACAGGGTATCTGTGAGACAGTCAAGGGCTCCCCTGAAGCAGAACCCCCTCCTTGCCCCACCTCTGCTTTCACTGTGGCAAGGATGGTCATTGGGCCAAGTTTTGCCCTCAGCCGAGACTTCCTCCAGCCTGTATCCTCTGTGTCACCAGACAGGACACTGGAAGGTTGACTGTCCAATGGCCTCTAACCAAAATATGGGATTACCTCCTCCACAGGTGCAAGAACCTCCTTCCAAAGGCACAAGCAAATTCGCCTCCTGGATTCTCATTCTCTAAGCTCCTCAGCCTAGTGGTGACAGATAGCTGACAGACCCAGGTTCCCACACAGCCCTGGATCTAACAATCACCACCAGCAGAAGGGCCCAGGGTAATCTTAATGGTAGCAGGTAAGCCCATCTCTTTTATCTTAGATACTAAGAGATATACTCAAGCTGCCCGAATACTCAAGGTTCCTCCTCCCTTCCCCTTTCTCTGTTGTAGGCATAGCTGGTAAGTGTCCTCACCCACTTAGCACCCCACCCCTCCCCTGCTATCCAGACAGCCATTACTTTCACATACACCTTCCTAGTTTTGCCCAGTTGTCCCATGCCTTTGCTAGGATGGACATTTTAACTAAAATAGGTGCATCCCTCCTTCTCCTGGGGGCCCAAAATAGCACTCCCACATAATCCCAAAAGGTTCTGCTCCTTGCCATAGATGATGCACTCTCCACCCCTACACCTCTTCCCTCCCACCATGGCTGACTCAAGCAAACCCCTAGGTTTGGGATACCTCTCATCCTTCTATAGCCTCTCTCCATACCCTGGTATAGGTGACACTCACAACTCCAGGCAATTTCCCAACAAAGATCAATATCCACTAACACCTCAGGCTCTGCTCAGCCTCACACTTATTATTGATAGACTTCTCTCTTCCAACCTGCTCAGGGCAGCAGCCTCCTCAGGCAGCACTCCCATACTCCCTGTAAGGAAACCTAATGGCTCCTATTGCTTAGTTCAGGACCTTAGGGCAATCAGTGAAGCCACCCTACCATCACACCAGTGGTACCCAACCCTTACTCTATACTCTCTCAAACATCAACCAACACCCCCACTACACGGTGTTAGATCTGAAGGACGCCTTCTTCACCATCCCTCTCAGTCCTAACTCACAGAATCTGTTTGCATTCACCTGGACCAATCCCATCACCAGGATCACTAGACAACTAACCTGGACAGTTTCCCCCCAGGGTTTTCAGGACAGTCCCCACCTCTTCGGCTACGCACTAGCCTCTGATTTGCAACCGCTTAATCTCTCTTCTAGCGTCCACCCACAATGCACAGATGATTTTCTACTCTGTAGCCCTTCGGAGGCCTTCTTACAACTACACACCACACATCTTCTCCACTTTCTTCAGGAGAAGGCTCTCTGGTTTCTAAAGGGACAATTCTCCAAGCCTCAGGTTATCTACTTTGGACTCTCCCTCTCACCCACTGAAAAAGGCACTACCTCACAGCGGCAGGACCTTATTTTCAGCATGCCACTTCCACAAACCAAACAGAAACTCATTTCCTTCCTAGTTTGGCCAACTTCTTTCTCTCTTGGGTTCCAAACGTTGGTCCCATGGCCAAAGATCTATATAGAGCCACCCCAGGGAACCTTAATGAGCCACTAGACAATCCTAATGCATAAAATATTCCTTTAACAAATTAAAAACTGCACTCATACAGGTCCCAGCTTTAGCCCTCCCTGATGCCAGGAAGCCATTTATACTTCACTGACACCGGAATGGATTCGCCTTATGAGTCTTCACACAGACTTACGGCCCTGACCAATGGGTTGTTGCTTATCTCTCTAAGTCCTTGGGTTCTCCTTTCCTTGGTTGGCCTGCTTGCCTTAGGGCCCAGGCTTCCGCAGCTCTACTCATACAAGAGACACAGACTGGTGCCTCAGAGTGTTTTCTCTCCATAAGCTTGAATCTTTACTAACCCACCATGCTATCACCAATACTTCTCCCTCCCGACTACAAACCTTACATGCACAACTATTTTTTAACTCACAGATCCAAATCTCACACAGCCTCAATACCCAAAATCCAGCAAGGGCTCTCATGACTAAACTGGCAGTCAGACATCCCTCTCACAATGGGGGAATGCTGGCTCCTAATCGTTCGCCTGTCTGCCTACCTGATTGCCCCTAACTGTGTCCCCCCACCAGCCTGATCACTCCTAACCACCGCTGCCTGCTCGCCCCCACTGCTCCCTACCCCTCTTCCGCCCCCCCTCCAGCCTGGTTGCCCCACACAGCCTGCTGGTCAATCCTTTGGTCATCCCTCACTACCCTTCCCCCCTGCCTGTGTGGTTGCCCCATGCAGCTGCTGTGTGGTTGTTACTGTTACTGTTGAATCATCCCATCTGGTTGTGATGGGCCTAGGCTATTATTAGTATAGATATGTAAAGAGAGGATATCTCACCTCAAAAAACTGGCTAATCACTAACAAAACACTCATCATCAAACTCTTCCAAGCAGCCCAGTTGCCCACTCAAATAGCAGTTATCCATGGCAAAGGACACCAAACCGCCAAAGACCTAATCTCAGAGGGAAACAATAAGGCAGACTTAGAGGCTAAAAGACAAGCACAGGAACCCATAATATCTTCTCAACTCCTTGCCATGCCTCCTCAGGCCCCAACATATTCCACTCAAGAACAGATAGACCTCATTCAACTCAGGGCCTCCCTCAATGAGGGGTGATTTTATCTAAATAATAAGATAGTTCTTCCAATACAACATGCTTGAGAAATTCTTACAAGTCTCCACAATCAATTTCACCTCAGACCTCAGCCTTTAATTGCCCTCCTTTCCCAGACCATCTTATATTCATCCCTCTACTCTGACCTACTAGATAGACATAACCAGATCTTGTCCCACCTGACAACGAACTTCTCACAAGGAGGGCTTAGGCCCTCCCCTTTCCCCTTTCTCCAAGCCAGGGAACAAGTCCCTGGACAGAATTGGCAAATTAACTTTACACTCCTACCACCCATTAGGATGAGATACTTAGTATTTATTTGTTGACACCTTTACAGGGTGGATCTTCAGAAAAGGCCACTCATGTGGCTTCAACCCTGTTGCAAAGTCTCATTTCTGGATTCAGCCTCCCCACATCGTTACAATCTGACAATGGTCCTACCTTTATTTCTAAAATTACTCAACAGGTTTCCCAATCATTAGGGATTAAATGGCTGCTCCACATACCATATAAATCTCAGTCATCAGGAAAGGTTGAAGGAATGAATGACATCCTCAGACTAAACCTCACTATGCTCCGTGCCCAGACACACCTTCCCTGGCTGAGATTGCTACCTCTGGCCCTCCTCAAGATCAGGGTCATTCCCCTTAAGCCACACATGCTCAGCCTTTTGACTCATGTACAGTAGGCCCCTATTAATGGGTAAACTACCACCTCCTGGGGACTATGTCCCAATACTAACACAGACAAGCACCCTTCTGAGGGAATATGCAGAAGCAATTCTCCCTCAGGGCACACAGGGAAAAACCAAACACCCACATCTCCCCAGGGGACTCTGTCTACATGAAGATCCTACAGCCCAAGTCCTTAACCCCATTAATGGACAGGCCCCCACTTGGTTCTCCTCACCACTCCAACCATAGCTAAATTATTAGGCTAGCCCCATATATTCACTCAGCCAGATTAAAACTCACCTACCAACTTGCAGGAACAGAAGACAACCCCACGCTGCCACCAGCACCAGAGGACCGTACGGACCCTCCACTTCATTACACATGCATCCCCAGAGAGACCTCACACTGAAATCTTCAAAACCAAGCAAACGTCCAGTGAAAAATGTGATCCAGTTCTCTCATCATGAGTGACAACTGTTTCAGTTCACCCTAAGTCATCACTCTCCCACACTGGAAGCCATCTTTGAGCTCATCACGGATCTCTGGCTTCAGGGAGACCTTCAGGATTTTTCTCCTGACTACATCTATCTCTTCACCTTTATGTTATTCCTAATCCTAGCAGATATCCTGGCCTCCTAAATGGCTTATCTATCAATCCTCTTTCACCTCCTCCTCTTACTGTGTATACCAACTTATTCCATACCTCTTAACCATCTCCTAAGTCCTCACTACCTCTCCAAACCCTCAACTTGATGCATCACCTCCTCTACCAACTCCACTAACCCCACTCTCAAACAAGTCTGTTGGCTCTGTCTTCATCTCTTATCAACCAGCTACACAGTAGCTCCCACCTCCTTGCATGCATGGGCCAACTCCAGTCTATCCTTCCACTAAAGAATACACGGAGGGTCCCCATTCCAACTCATGCACCTCAAGGAACTTTATGACTTTAAAATCATCTAACTGACACAAGGTATTCTCAAGGGCATGTCTGTCCAATTACTCCAGTCATATTTGCGTAACATAACCCAATACTCATCCAAGAGAGTCCCTATACTAAGACCAGTAATGACCAACACTGTCCTAACTTATCAAGCACAGAACACACCCTATAGGAAAAAGTTTAGGACACCTTAGTAACCACTTGTGCAATTTTACTCTTAACCTTACACCTTCCTCCGACTGGGATAGCTATACTGTCACCCACACAGCCCCTTTTTCATGACCCATTCAATTCTCAGCCTGGCCCTCCATCTCAGCGACCTTTCCAACAACATTAGTATCCCAATTCTGTCAAGCTTGACCCCCTTCCTCTTGTTGTGTCAACATCTTCCCTTGGCATGATTGGACTTCACAAGCACTCTCAATGCTGCCACTCCCTTCTCACACATTCTAAATTTTGGGTGGACACCAAAAAGAAGTATATATTTTTTGAAAACACCACCTTTGGTCAATCCTCCTATCCCTTTTTAACTCCTTATGGGAGCAACCTTATCTGGGTTTCTCTCTATTTGGAAAAATGAAAACAATAAGCTTACTCACCTCTTAATTATAGAAAATACCCTTTGCTTAGAAAATAAGGGCATTTTCTTTCTATGCAGAACCAAGATCTATCTTTGTCTCCCAGCCAACCTGGCCTGTACTCTAGTCTATATCACCCTTGAAATACAGATTGCCCCTAATAATTAATTCTTTAAGGTTCCTCTCACCACTCATTTTTGTACCAAAATAGGAATTGTCCTCCTTCCCCTTCTTACTGGCCTAGGGATAGCCACAGGCCTAGGCACTGGAATAGGAGAAATAGCAACCTCTCTTTCCTACTAACAAATCCTGTGCAAAGACCTTGCAGGTAGCTTAGAGAATAATTCCAAAAGTATTGTTGTGGTACAAGACCAAATAGATTCCTTAGTAGCAGTTACCCTTCAAAATCAAAGCGGTCTTGATCTCTTCACAGCGGAAAATGGGAGACTTTGTCTTTCCTTGGGGAAGAATGTTATTTTACTGCCAACCAATCTGACATAGTAAAAGACACAGCCAATAAATTAATTTATAAAGCCTCATTAATTAGACAATGAGCTGCTGAATCTTGGCTACAACCTTCCTCATGGATAACCTTTATCCTGCCTTTCTTAATGCCTCTCATATTATACCTATTTCTATCCATCTACCCTATGCTTTTAAACTCTTCACACAATCCCTGCAAAAAAACTATCCAAACCACAACTCAAATGCAAATTAACCATGTTCTTCTCCAAAGATACAGATATCAACCTTTAAGTACCATGGAGTAACCCTAATCAGATACTAGTATCCCCCAGGGAGAGCACAGGGGGGATAAAAATGAATCGTGCATCATCCCTTCTCTGCAGAAAGTAGCCTAGTCTGAGTCAGTACCCCTCTCTCCTGACCCAAAGATCCTGCTGTGCTTCCCATTTTATAAAGAAAAAGGCAGTAATGACAGGCCAGCAGACCACATTTGGCTCAGGCGAACTAGAAAGTCCTGAATGAGAAAGTGGGCCCAACCTCTTTCCGTGAAACAGCCTGCAGTCACCCTATCTGGCTCACTAGGAGGCAGCACCGAGGGCGAGACAGCTGGTAACCCTCAATAGCCAACACTAATCGGGTTGAAGGACAATGAACTCCATCCAATCAGACAAGAACACCTATATCCCCCAGCCTTTGTGGTTGTTGCACATAAATTCAACCCCAAGGACAGCAAAGGTTGAGTTGTGGCTCCATCCTCCATTCCCTCTAATAAACTCCCCTCTTGCTTGCTGTGACTGCCTAATTCCTTGAGTGACTCCAGCCTCACATGCTCTACATGACACATCGTCTGTGCCTGCTTTCCCCCCACAACGCATGCAGAGTGGGAGCGGAGCAGGGGCAACAGACCAGTAGGCCTGCATAGGTTATGCTGCTTCCACTCCAGGCATCACTGTGCCGTCTGTGAGAAGCAGCACACAGGGTGGGTAGGGCTCCAGAGGCAATCTTATGGATTTAGATTCTGGCTCCATCGCTACAATGCTGGAACACGGGAGCTGTCACGGGGAAATGATGGGCACTCAGGTTAGTTGGTTGTTCTGGGTTTATACAGAGAACTCTCTCAGGGGTCTTTGTGAAGACTCGGCATAAAGGCAGACAGCACAGTGCTGGAATACGAGAAGTGCTTAAAGCATCCTAACTACTCCTGTGGAGCTGGAAGTGCTACTGTTTCTGTCACTGCTATTCTGACTACTCCTCTTATTGCTGTTATAACAACTGCCAGAACCACTACTACCAGTACTATTATGGCTGCCACTTCTCCCAGCACTGCTCTAATACTTCACAGTGCTGTTATAGCACAGAAAAGACATGGATGGGAAGGTCTGGGCATAGGAAATGCTCAATAAATACCACTTTTGCTCCCTTTCTCTCCACTTATTCTCTATTCACTTTCCTGGGTCCATGCCAACCTGTGCACAGTGGGGCCTTGAGCTTTGGTCAGACCTAGAAGATCCTTGAAGGAGCATGAAGACAGTAGGTTCTCCCCCAAATCCAACTTGACTCCTGGCCCTATGCCCCGGCCCCTCTCTTCCCAGGACTCTTACTGCCTTCCTCTCTGTATAGCACTGCTCAACTTAGTCACTGTGTCTTCCTTGCTCACCAGACAGTGTCTCAGGCCCCAAAGCATACATTTCACAGATTAAGAAGGAAGAGCTATGAATTCCCCTATCTTGGCCCATTTCCTGGGAGATAGCCATGAATCTTGGGCACAGAGGCTTGGAAAACCCCCAGAAAATTGGTGTGCTGATGGTCCTGTAAAAATGAACCATTTATGAGGCATGCTTGACCTCATCTTACCTTCACTTCCTCCTTTTGACCAGGCTGGCCACCTTGCTGCAGGCATCAGAAGGAGGGGTGCTGACAAACTTCAGCCTCAGGTACTGGGGTGAATTGTGAGGGTTAGAAAGGAGTCTTATCCGTCCTGTGGGACAATTACAGGGAAAGGGGCAGGAACTGAGGAGGACATGGGACAGAATGTGGAGGCTCTGTGAGGACACCAAAGCCTCCCCCTCTCCTCCTGAGTCTAAGGAATTCTTCTCAGGAAAGGTGCTGACAAGCCGAGCAGTGGCAAGTCTACCAGGCTTCTGAGCAACCTTCAGTCCTGCAGCTGCAGTGGCCTAGTCTCGGTCAGTGAGCAGCATGACTCTCACCAGCCTTGGCTTCTAATCCCTGGATGAGCTGAGCTGAAGGGATTGGGAAACTAGACTAAGTTCTGGAGACATGAGCCTCTTGATAAAAGCACCTCTTTTGAGGGCTGGACCCCTGGCTTTGATGCAGGTAGGCCTGGGTTCAAGTTCCAATTCTGCCACTTTCTAGCTGCCCAGCCTTGGGCAGGTTATTATCTCCTCTGTGCGTCACTTCTCCCTCTTTAATATGGGGGTGTTAGGATTAATAATACTGATGTCATGGTGACAGGACTGAGTGACTGAATGGCACATTTGATATCCATGGGCAGCTGTTGATTAACAGAGGCTGTCATTAGGATGGAAGATGGTTTCATGTTGGCTTGCCTTTGGACTTGACACGCCAGGAGCTTAGCTGAAGGAGCTGACACAGTGCTAGTGATGGTGGTGCTTGAAGGGTATCCTCAGGTTCTCTCTTCTGCACCACTCCCCCCTCCTCGTGGCCTCTTCTTTAGAATCCTTAACAGCCCTAAGCACTGTGACTGAGAGCTGGGATTCCAGACCAAATAAGGCTCCATTTTCACTTTCAAGTCTCCTCTCCCAAGGCTCTGACGACAACAGGTTATTCCAAAGACCAATGGCAACAGGAACTGCTGCTGAGGCAAGCGAGGCCCCCTCAAAGCTGGGGACCTGGGTGAGTCGCCCAGAGAACCCTACTTCCTGGTGGCTTGGCCTCGTTGTCTTCAGGGTGGGGTAGGGCCCACCGAGTCCCCTGCACACAGAGCCCTGAGGCCCCTGCCTCCCTCAGGCCTTCTCCAAGGATCCCACTTCCTTGCCCTCAGTATAATGGGCAGTGTTCCACAGGTCCCCGGGGGAACTGAGCCAGGTGTTCCCAACTGTAACCTGATTGTTAACTCACCCGTATAGACTTCCCTCCCTTCCCCGCATCACTTTCCACTCCCTCTTCCCACCCGGTGGTCACCCCCCGCAGTAAATTCCTGGTATCCAAATTCTTGTGTAAATCTATGGTAGACCCAGAGATCACCCTCAACAAGGGGTTTGTGCAGTGGCTTTTGCTACAAGGCCAGGCTGTCGAAGGCCAGGCACTTCAGTCACCGGGTGCAACATACAACACTCCCACAGTTTGCTCTAAGGTTCCTGCTGGCTTGAGGGAAATGGAAGCTTTGCCACTTGCCTTCTCCTTCTGCTCAGCTCTGCTCCCCTCTTCCTCTCCCAGGACTGGATTCCTGATAAACATCTCGCACCCAAACTACAATTCAGAGCCCCATCTGCCGCACTCCTTAGACAGGCATGTCTCAGATAGCCCCTACGCAGCCAGGGAATCACAGACAGAGGACCAGGGCTCTTCCCAGTGCCCAGGGCCCAGCCACACCCCGGGTGCTGGGGGTGGGGGGTGGGTGTGGGAGGCAGGAAGGGATTGAGGAGAGACCAGATGGCTGGTCCCCTTCCACGGGAATACACTCGAGACCTACAACTCTCTGGCCACAGAAAAGGGAGCAACAGAAAAAAGGATGGCCATTTTGCCCTGACCTTTTTTTTTTTAATCTTTAACATTGTTTCCCTTTTCTCCCCCCTATAGCTCACCTCCACCTGGTACCCATCCCACTCTCCACCCTCACCCACCTCACTGTCCTCTCCCATAGGTACATGATTTTTGTCCAGTCTCTTGCTGCACTTCCCACACCCCTTTTCTCCCCAAGAATTGTCAGTCCATTCCCTCTCTATGTCCGTGATTCTGTTACATTCACCAGTATATCCTGTTCATCAGATTATTAATTCACTTGATTTTTAGGTTCATTTGTTGATAGATCTGTATTTGTTGTTCCTAATTTACACTTTTATCTTTTTCTTCCTCTTCTTAAAGCATATCTTTCAGCATTTCATATAATATTGGTTTGGTGGTGATGAACTCCTTTAGCTTTTTCTTATCTGCAAAGCACTTTATCTGACCTTCAATTCTGAATGATAGCTTTGCTGGGTAGAGTAATCTTGGTTGTAGACTCTTGCTGTTCATCACTTTGAATATTTCTTGCCACTCCCATCTGGCCTGCATTGTTTCTGTTGAGAAATCCGCTGACAATTGTATGGGTGCTCCCTTATAGGTAACTGTTTTTCTCTTGCTGCTGTTAATATTCTCTCTTTGTCTTTTGCTCTTGGCATTTTAACTATGATGTGCCTTGGTGTGGTCCTCTTAGGGTTCCTATATATTGGGGTTCGGTGCGCTTCTTGGACTCCTAAGTCAATTTCTTTCACCAGGTGTGGGAAGTTTTCGGTCACTATTTCTTCAAATAGGTTTTCATTGTCTTGCTCTCTCTCTTTTTCTGGCACCCTAATAATTCTGGTGTTGGTATGCTTGAGGTTGTCCCAGAGGCCCCTTACACTATCTTCAATTTTTTGGATTCTTTTGGTTTCTTGCTTTTTCAGCTGAGTGGATTTTCCCTCTTTGTATTTCAAATCTTTAACTTGGTTCTTGGGGTGCTTTAGAGTACTTTTAGGTCTTTGTATAATATTTTTTATTTCAGTCAGTGTATGCTTAATTTGTGGTTGGTCCTTTTTCATATTCTTGAGGGTCTCGTTCATATCCTCGTAGGTCTCGTTCATTTCCTTGTAGTTCTCATTCATTTCCTTGTAGTTCTTGTTCATTTCTTTGCAGGTCTTGTTCATTTCCTCGTTGGTCTTGTTCATTTCCTCATAGGTCTTGTTTTTTTCCTTATAGGTCTCGGCTTTTTCTAGGAGCCTCTTGAAAAGCCTTATAACCGTGGTTTTGAATTCCATGTCCAGTCGTTTTTTTTCCCTCCATTTCTTTCACATCTGATTTCTTTCCATGTCTCTGCATGGTGGCTGCTTCCCTGAGTTGGTCAATTAGCTTTGTGTGGTAGACGTCCTACAAGGGACAGTGGCTCAGCCTCCCCAGTTATCTGAGGTGGATATGGGTTGCACAGTCTTGTTGAAGTTAAGCTCAGGTTAATCATTGTTAGCACTTGGAAGGGTTGACTTCCAGGCCAATTGTCTGTGAAATTCAGCTGTACTCAGGTTGGATGGGCGGAGTCTCCGGGCCAAGCAGACAGCATCAGCTCTGCCCTATGCAGGCCCCAGGGTCTCTAAGAGAGAGCCACTGCTAAGTTCCACCAGCTTCTGGAGAATTCAGACTCTCCCCAAATGTGTCTGCACACCCAACGTCTCACCCAGGGTCGCAAAACAATGCAGTCTGACAGTTTCCATGAAAGAGCAAGTCACGAGTGCTCTCTGTGTGGTCACGCAGCTACACTGGTCCAAGCTCACGTGCACTCCGCCAAAGCTCGCCTTCTTCACAAGCCCGCAGACCCCTGCAGCACCCGATCTTCGGCGTGCCCTCCCACTGTCCAGTTTTTACCCCGTATGATAGTGGGTTCCCTGGACTTTGCCCAGAGCTGGAGAATTAGTCCAGTGGGATGTCTTTGTCTTTGCCGTTCAAGAAAACTGGCCGGTTTTCAGCCGCCCACCCTATCCACTGCTGTGTGCACTCCTCCAAACCTCTGACTCCGCACATATCTTCAACGCTGTCCGCCGCCACTCCTCTGAGTCACAGTATCTTATCTTCACTTTTATTATTGGAATTTTCTCTTAGCCAGCTTTCTGGTGATTCTGGATGGTGTTTGTTCTTTCGTTAAGTTGTAGTTTTGAAATTGCTGTGTATGGCCACAAGATAGGTGTTTACCTATGCTGCCATCTTGGTTCTCTCTTACCCTGACCTTTTAAAGCAATGACCTCCATCCCCTCAGAAACTCTGGCCCAGTGCTTATCTCAAAGGTGAGTTCAAAGGCTAGCAGTCCAAGGGGATCCTTCCTCAGAGGCTACCCCTTCTCTCAAGGGCCACACCTTCCTCCTGGGGTCCCAGAGTGCTCTTTTGGCCTGCACACTGCTCTCAGAGGTTCCCCACATTCAGGTACTGTTCCCCTCCCCCCCCCCCGCACCTCTTTACCCCTCTCACCCCTCAACCCCCACCCCCACCGAATCAGTCCTGCCCACTCTGTGCAGCCCTCACCACCTTCAGCAGCCATGCCACAGAGAGCCCTGCCTGGAGAGTCGCTCAGGACACAGCCACTGACTCAGCAGATGGAGGCTCCTGCCTCCCTGCTGGACAATGACTGCCCGAGGGCCTCTGGAACTAGTGGAGAATGGACAGGCACTCATGGCGCAGAGCCCAGTGATGATGATGAGTGACATGCAGATGATTTTTGCAAAAGCACATCTTCGGGAGCACCTCCTTCAGCTGGAATGTTGGAAACTTCCAGAAGGAAGAAGGAGCTGAACCAAGTCTTCAGGAACCAGCCTTTAAGCAGTGTGATCCATGACCTGCAGTGGACAGAATGCAAGCCACATGTGTACCCTTAAATGTCCCGCTCAGGGGTTCAGTGTCTCCCTAAAAAACATGCCACTTTTGGAAAGGGTGGGAAGGAACAGTGGTGTGTTTTAACGATGCCTTATTTGGCCCTATGTGATTCAAAATATTGTTAATTCAACAATAATAAAGCATATTCGCCCAGTGTTTACAGTGAGGATGAGACCCACGGTCTCAGGGGAGAGCCCAGCCAGGTGGGAAGGAAGCACATAGGGCATGGACTCTCCTGCGGGACGGGGGTCAGTTTCTGTCACTCCACACGAGACCAGCTGCAAGCCTAGCCCAGATCAAGGCACAGCCTGGTGCCATAAGACCGGGTCTCCCCACAGGCCTGAGAAGCAGCTGCCAGCCCTCCCCTGTCCTCAGGCCACTCCACTCCTGCACCCACCTGCTGAGACCTGGGACCCAGCTGCTCGCTGCTGGCCCCACCATCTGCACAGGCCAGCTCAGCCTGCTCCAGGTTGGGTTGTGTTCTTCCAAAAATGTTGACATTCTAACCCAGTGCCTATGAAGGGCACTTAGTTAGAAACAAGGTCTTGGCCCAGTGGCCCCACTTTGGGAGGTGCTGTGCTGGCCAGGCCCAACCTGCAGAGGACCAGCCATCAGAGGCTTGAGGTCCTGCACCCACCGCCCTGAGGTCCGCATTTGAGGCCCCAGGGCCAGCTCCCTAGCCACCAAGAACAGCCACGTGGCTGCTGTGGAGCTGGTGGCGCAGGAGATGCTCCAAACCACCCAATCCCCAGAGTCTTGGTGGTGTGGGGCCTTTCAAGGGGACCCTGCGGGGAGAAGGCCACCAGGACACCAGAGCTGGGCGGCCTGAGCTGCGATTGGCTCCCGGGCAGCACCGGCCTGGCTAGAGGCTGGCTTTCCTTCTCCCTCTTCCTCCTCCTCTCCGCTCTCCTTCTTTCTCCTTTTCCTCTCCCTCCTCCTCATCCTCCTTCTTCTTCCCTCTTCCTCCTCCTCCTCCATCTAATATGTTTTTATTGATTTCAGAGAGGAAAGGGAGAGGGAAAGAGACCATAGAAACACCAGTGATGAGAAAGAACCATTGATTGGCTGCATCCATCCTGCATACACCCTAATAGCGATGGGGCCCCCAACCCGGGCATGTGCCCTGACCCACGACCTCCTGGTTCATAGGGAGACACTGAACCCCTGAGCCACATGAGCTTTCCTGGCTTCTTCAACCACACTGACTTCTGCTTGGAGCAGACTGAAGGTTGTTATCTGCCCTGCTTTACAGCAACAATCATAACATATTTGTGGGCAAAATTAACATGAGTTTCAACATTTTAATCCATTTCTCCCTGCCTGTGGCCAGCCAAGTGTGTCTGAGGTGGAAAGGACAGACAGCACAGCCCCCATCTGAGACACTCTTCCCTGCAATCCTGTGGGCACCTTGCGGCCATGCACCAGCAATGCACCCATGTGCCAACTCACAACTGCCAGGCGTGGGCCCAACCGGGCCTCCAGGGGCTCTTCTCTGACGGCAGGAAATGGGAACCGAAAGGCTTATTGCTCCGAAGACTGTAAAAGGAGCTGCTTTGCGTTAAGTGGAGACCTGGTGTATTTGCTATGTTCAGATATGCATGGAGATGATGCTCTCCTCTAGCCACAGTTCCATGTCCTACTGCCAGCTGCTCACCAAGGCAATGGGTCAGGGTGACATGGTAAAACGACATGAAGGACGGGCCTAACAAAGACTGTAAACAGCAGCTCCTTCAAAGGAATTCCATCTAAAGTCTTTGAAATTGAATTCCTGAAACTTCGCAGGTTTCTAGAATTAATATTAAGAATTTGTATTTTTGAGGTCAATAAATTATTAAATGTGTGTTTTACTAAATGTGTGTATATTTTTAAAAGGATAAGAAGTTGGGTCTTTGTAGACATCGAGGTAGTATAGTCATCAGGGTGGGCCCTCGTATAGAAGGCCAGCATCCCAGTGAGAAGGGAACTTTGGACATAAGAGAGCAGCGTTTGCGGGTGAAGAGGGCAGGACTGGTGCAGCAGCCTGGGCACCAGAGACACCAGCAAATGCAGGCGCAGGTCCAGGCATGGAGCAGACCCTCGCCGCCCTCAGCAGCAGCCACCTGCCTGGACACCTTGGTTTGCATCCCCTGGCCTCCAGGATGGTGGCAGAATTCATTCTTGTGGTTGAAGCCATCCCCTCGGCGGCACCAACATGGCTCTACACCCAGATCACTGAGCCAGCTAGTGCATCCCTGCCCGGAACCCTGACTACAAAGAATGTGACTGTCTCATCCAGAGAAACTCTTAAGATGAAAAAGGGAGCAGATCAGCCCCAACCTTGCCCCTCCCATAGCTCTACACCCCATCTCTGACAACCCCCAGTTCTTAATATTGCACACACATGCACACGTGCATACATAGGCACACACATGGTCTTTCTATACCTCGACAAAACAAACTCTTCCTTTCCCAGAGACATTGATGTCTCCGCTCCCCCCTGGCTGTCTGTGCATCTCTCAGGTCTCACCCCTCAAGGTCTTTGCTGGTCACCCAGTCGAGGCCCCAGGGCTTTCTCCTAACTGCCCCTCATCACTAACAGAGACAGGGAAGGGCCATGAGCCAGTTGTTACGCATCCATCTCAACTCAGAGTTTGAGAGTATAGAAATGTTTATTGCAGTTAGGAGCTCCAAGCAAACAATTGGTGACCTCATCTCATCACCAGGCATTAGACAGTCTCCTTTACTGACCACTCACATGCTCAAGCCATGCACATCATGCACAGTGGCCACACATTGGCTGGTCGGATGAGAAATAGGAGATAGCAGGTCCTTGCCCGCAGACAGAGCTTGTGGCATAGAAACCATCACTAGTAACTATTGTGATTAGCTGCACGCTGTGACTCTCACCTGCTCTGCTTATGACTGACACAGGCTGAGCCACTGTTTGGCAGGAGAGTGTAACAGCATTGGACTTATGAGGGTGTGGGCTAGATCACAATGGGGGTGGAGGGAATGTCTAGGAAGAAAGAGGGCATGAGATGAGGGCAACACTTGAAGATGAGAAACCACTGGCAAACCAGAGGCTGCCTGCAATATTTTTAAAGCCTGATAAGTTTACATTAAGGAGTTTCTCAAACCTTAATATGGGAACCAGCCAGACAGATGGAGAATTCCAGATGCATGGAAAGATTCTGCCAATCTTGGGCTGCATTCTGTTTTCACAATTGTTTCTGGCAGAACCTTAAAGAAAAAATGCAAACTAGATGTACAGAGAAATACTTTCTTTGTGAAGAAATGAAGAAAAAGTTATTTATCCTGCTCTCAGACAGCTGCTCCTCAAGTATCCAGACTCTCAAACTTCCCCTTGAACAGCTTGCAGAGCCTTCTCTAGCCTCATACCTTGGGTAATAGGAGGCCAGGCTGTAGGCCTGCTGTCAGGAGGCCAGGCTATAAGCTTGCTGTCCTCCCTCTCAGAGCTCTCCAAGCGGGAGAAGCAGATGGGACGGGATTTCTGCTCCTCCCACAGATGAGGGAGCGCTGGGGCCACATGGGAGCCTGGAACTTAATTGAAACAAATAAAGCTGTGGCTGCAGTTTGGCAGCCTTTTCCTGGGATTCCCTGAAGCACTGTCTTCTGCTGGGCCTGCTGGGCCCTCTTCCGAGCTTCAGACTCCCTGCCCAGTTGGTGACCTTGACCCAGAAGACCCAGCTTTTGCCAAAAACAAGAAAGTAAGCCAAGTGTGCCTCCAGCAGCCCTGAAGTGCCCCACACTTCAAAGTACCTCCTGAATGATTCCACTGCGCCTCATACCCGCCACATTCTCTCCCCAACCCTGTCAAAAGGCATCATCTTCCTGCCATTCCCAGCTCCCATGAGAGTGAGAGCTGCATCTGTACGAGAATGTGCTCCTCAGGGCTCCTCCGATTGTGGCCCCCAGTGCCTCTAACTCAGTCACTCCGTAGATGCCCAAACCTGTCCTCACAGGCCTCAGGGTTCTCATGCTCAAGGTTAAGACCTTGTGCTGCTTGTTACTGTCCTGGGCTCTCCTTCCCAGGTCCCAGAGCCACCAGGTGGCTGATTTAAATGAGGAACCCAGCTCGCCTGCACATCCAGGGCAAGCTGCCAGCCTCCTCTAGCTGAGGGATTCTAGGTAGAAGATGGGCCAATTTTGCCAGCTCTTTCCATTTTTTCAAGAGTCCCAGGTCTGCCGGCTTTCACCCTTGTCTCTGCACTCAAGTTTCAGTAAGTCAGCCAGAGGACCCCTTCCAAACATCCAAGCTCATACACTCCCTCTGCCCTCACCAGGCACAGCCACCCACTTTGCTCCAGGTGAGCATCCTCCAAGCTCTACCTGCCCAACTCCATGGCTCCATGTCACCTCACTGTGTCACCACCTTTCTCCCTGCTCATTCCACCAGCTGCAGGAGCTTCCTGCTACTTTCCAAGAGCCCAGGCCATCCCACTGCAGCCCTGTCCCCTGATCTCCACTCCTGCAACATCCCTCATTGCTCCTCTCCAACTTCCTTCAAGTGTGTTCAAATGCCTCTTTCTCAGTGAAGCCCACCTAGCAACCCTATTTAACACACCTCCCCTGGCACGCTGCAACCACACCTGGCAAGCTCCATCTATGTGAGCACCTGGTCTTGTAACATGCCATCTGCATGTATGTTTGCTTGGCATCTACCTCCATCTGCTTGGACTTAAGCTCCACAAGAGCAGGAATTTCTATCTGATTGACTGATGAAAACCTAGCAACTGGAATAGAATCTGCACACAGTAGGACTTCAGTAAGTAGGAGTTATATGAATAAATGGATGAATGCAGACTAGATATTGCTGCCAAGCAGCTCTGCATGTACAGTTCAATAGGAATCTCCTGAGGATTTTCTCCAAGCCCAGATTGTGCCTCTACTCAGAGGTATTTTACCTGGCTGCCAGTGTGTCACAGGGCTATTCCCGGAGGCGTGAATCAGGAGCAGCCTTCCTTCCCTGCATGCGGCCCAGGCCAGCCCACATTCAGATGAGCACACAGGACTTCTCCAACATCATTTATTCTGGATAGTGGTTTCTCTGAAGTCTACACGGAAACTGACCTATAATCTAATGTTTTCCAAAAGATATTCTTTTGAGTTTATTTTTCATACTAGAGGCCCAGTGCCTGAAATCTGTGCACCAGGGTGGGGGCTGTGTCCCTCAGCCCAGCCTGCACCCTTTCTAATCTGGGTCCCCTCGAGGGATGTCCGACTGCCCATTTAGGCGGGACCAGGCCTAAATGGGCAGTCAGACATCCCACTCATAATCCAAGACTGCTGATTCCCAACTGCTCACCTGCCTGCCTTCCTAATTGCCACTAACTACTTCTGCCTGCCAGCCTGATCACCCCCTAACCACACCCCTGCCAGCCTGATTGATGCCTAACTGCTCCCCTGACAGCTTGTTTGCCTCTAAATGCCCTCCCCTGCAGGCCTGGTCACCCCTAACTGTCCTCCCCTGCAGGCCTGGTCCCTCCCATCTGCTTCTGCCTGCAGGCATGTGTCCCCCGCAACTGCTCTTCCTGGGCAGGTCTGGTCACTCCTAACTTCCTTCCCCTGCTGGCCTTATCCCTCCCAACTGCCCTCCCCTGCTGTCCTTATCGCCCACAACTGCCCTCCCTTGCAGGCCTGGTCCCTCCCAACTGTCCTCCTTTGCTGGCCATCTTGTGGCAGCCATCTTGTGTCCACATGGGGGCAGCCATCTTGTGTGTTGGAGTAAGTCTGCATATTACTCTTTTATTAGATAGGATAGAGGCCTGGTGCATAGGTTGGAGCCAGCTGGTTTGCTTTGAAGGATGTCCTGGATCAGGGTTTGGGTTCCCTTGGGACATGAGGCATCCTGGGCGTGGTGCCTGTGGTGGTTTGCAGGCCAGCCATGCCTCCTGGTGACCCAAGCAAAGGCCCTGGCATCTGGGATTTATTTTTCTTCTATAATTGAAACTTTGTAACCTTAAGCAGAGGCCAAGGCAGGCCAGGGTTGTGGGAGCTTGGCTTCCTCCATCGTAGGGGCAATCCAAGCCTCCTACTCTCTCCAGCTCCATGGCTGCTGCCATTTTTGTTCAGATTTATTTGTCTTCTATAATTGAAGCTTTGTAGCCTTGAGTGGAGACCTGGGCCCACCACGATGTGCAGAAGCTTGGCTTCCTCCATTGGTGGGGAAACCCAAACCTCCCTCCTGCTCTCAGTGGCCACAGCCATCTTGGTTGGGTTAATTTGCATACTCTCTCCTGATTGGCTGGTGGGCGTGACTTGTAGGGGGGAGAGTGGTGGTTAATTTGCATATTACTCTTTTATTAGATAGGATATTATGTAAGTACCCTTTTTTCTCCATTGACCCCTTCTAGCTTGATCCTGCACCCCCTCACCCTGCCCCAGGCCTTCACCACCTTATTGTCTGTATCCATGGGTTATGCATATATGTATATAAGGTCTTTGGTTGACTTTTTCTCACCCATCCACCCTCCTCTGCCTTCTTTCTGAGATTCCACAGTCTGTTCTACGCTCTTTGTCTCTGGATATATATTTTTTTCATCAGTTTATTTTGTTCATTAGATTTCACATATGAGTGACATCATGTGTACTTGTCTTTCTCTGATTGTCTTATTTCATTTAGCATGATATTCTTCAGGCCCTTCCATGATTTCCCAAAGGGTAAGAGTTCCTTTTTTTTACAGCTGCGTAGTATTCCATGGTGTAAATGTATCACAATATTTTTAGCCAATCATCTACTGACGGACACTTGGGCTGTTTCCAGATCTTAGCTATTGTAAGTTGTGCTGTTATGAACATAGGGATGCATATTTCTTTCTGATTGGTATTTCAGGGTTCTTAGGATATATTCCTAGAAGTGGGACCACTTGATCAAACAGCAGTTTCATATTTAATTTTTTGAGGAAACTCCATATTGTTTTCCATAATGGTTGCATCAGTCTGCATTCCCACCAGCAGCATAATAGGTTTCCCTTTTCTGCACATCTTTGCTAGCACTTGTCACTTGTTGATATTTTTATGGTAGCCATTCTGACAGATGTAAGGTAAATAAAATACCTACTACCACTTAAATTTGCATCTCTCTGATGATCAGTGATTTTGAGCATTTTTTATATGTCCTTTTGGAGAAGTGTATATTTAAATCCTTTGCCAATTTTTTAATTGGATTGTTTGTCTTCCTTTTGTTAAGTTGTATGAGTTCCCCATAAATTTTGGATATTAACCCTTTATCAAATGTATCATTGCCAAATATGTTTTCCCATGCAGTGGGTTCCCTTTTCATTTTGTTGATGGTTTCTTTTGTGGTGAAGAAGCTTTTTATTTTCATGTAGTCCCATTTGTTTATTTTCTCCTTAATGTCCTTTACTCTAAGAGATGTATTCATCTTTCTACTAGATATGTCTGAGATTTTGCTGCCTGTGTTTTTTTCTAAGATGCTTATGGTTTCATGCCCTACATTTAAGTCTTTTAGGCATTTTGAGTTTATTCTTGTATATGGTGTAGGTTGGTGGTCTTACATTTGTTTTTGCATGTACCTGCCTAATTTTCCCAGCACCATTTATTAAAGAGACTATCTTGATTCCATTGTATGCTCTTGCCTCCTTTGTCAAATATTAATTGAGTGTAATAGCTTGGGTCAATTTCTGGGGTCTCAGTTCTGTTCCATTGATCTATATTTCTGTTCTTGTGCCAGTACCAGGCTGTTTTGAGTATGGTGGCTTTATGGTATAACTTTATATCTGGTATTGTGATCCCTCCAACTTTGTTCTTCTTTCCCCAGATTGCTGTGGCTATTTGGGATCTTTTCTGTTCCATATAAATTTTGGGAGTATTAGATCTAGATCTGTGAAATATGCCATTGATATTTTAATAGGGATTGTATTGAACCTATAGATTGCTTTGGGTAGTATGGACATTCTAACGATGTTAATTTTATTAATCCATAAACACAGTATATTCCCCTACTTGTTTATATCTTCCTCTTTCTCTATTTTCAATGCCTTGTACTTTTATGAGTACAAGATTTTTAACTCATTGGTTAAGTTTATTCCTAAGTATCTTAACGTTTTGTTGCAATGGTAAATTGGATTATTTGTTTAGTTTCTCTTTCTAATAATTCATTATTGATGTATAAAAATGCTATCTATTTCTAGGTGTTAATTTTGTATCCTGCTACATTGCCAAATTCATTGACTAAATCTAATAGTTTTTTGGTGGAGTCTTTAGGGTTTTCTATGTACAATATCATGACATCTGCAAATAATGAGAGTTTTACTTCCTTCCTTCCAAATTGGATGCCTTCTACTTGTCTGATAACTATGGCTAGGACTTCAGTACTGTGTTGATAAAGAGTGGACATTGCTGTCTTGTTCGTGTTCTTAAAGGAAATTGTTTTAGTTTTTGCCCATTGAGTATGATGTTGGCTTTAGGTTTATCATATGTGGCCTTTATTATGTTGAAGTATGATCCCTCTGTTTTCACTTTGCTGAGAGTTTTTATTAACAACTAGAGGCCCAGTGCATGAAATTCGTGCATGGGGAGTGGGAAGTGTCCCTCAGCCCAGCTTGCACCCTCTCCAATCTTGGACCCCTCAAGGGATGTCCGACTGCCATTTAGGCCTGATCCAAGCCTAAATGGGCAGTCGGACATCCCACTCATACTCCAAGACTGCTGATTCCCAACTGCTCGCCTGCCTGCCTTCCTGATTGCCCCTAACCACTTCTGCCTGCCAGCCTGATCACTCCCTAACCACAACCCTGCCAACCTAATTGATGTCACCCCTAACTGACCTCCTCTGCAGGCTTCATCACCCCCAACTGCCTTCCCTTATAGGCCTGGTTCCTCCCAACTGCCTTCCCCTGCTGATTATCTTGTGGTGGCCATCTTGTATTCACATGGGGGCAGGATCTTTAACCACATGGGGACAGCCATCTTGTGTGTTGAAGTGATGGTCAATCTACATATTAATCTTTTATTAGATAGGATAGAGGCCTGGTGCACAGTTGGAGGCCAGCTGGTTTGCCTGAAACTGCCCCAGATCAGGGTGGAGGTTCCTTTAGGTTGTGGTGCAGCCTGGGTAAGGAGGCTGTGGTGGTTTGCAGGCTGGCCATGCCCCCTGGCGACCCAAGCAGAGGCCCTGGTATCTGGGATTTATTTATCTTCTACAATTGAAACTTTGTAGCATTGAGTGGAGGCCTGGTCCAGTATGTGGAAAGCTTAGCTTCCTCCATAGGCAGGGAAACCCAAGCCTCCCTATTGCTCTTCCTGGCTGCAGCCATCTTGATTGGGGTTAATTTGCATACTTGCTCCTGATTGGCTGGTGGGTATGGCTGTGGGCATGACTTGTTGGTGTAGCAGAGATAAAGTCAATTTGCATATTACTCTTTTAGTAGCTAGGATAGGTGTTGGATTTTGTCAAATGCTTTCTCTGTATCTATTAATATGATCATGTGAGTTTCGTCTTTCACTTTGTTTACATGATATATCACATTTATTAATTTGTCAATATGATACCAGCTTTATATCCCTGAAATAAGTCCCACTGAGTCAAGGTATATGTTCTTTTTAAAATATTGCTGGATGTGATTTGCTAATATTTTGTTGAGGATTTTAGCATCTCTGTTCATCAGGGATGCTGTCCTGTGGTTCTCTTTCTTTGTCTTTATCTAAATTTGGAATTATGATATGCTGGCTTTGTAAAAAGAGCTTAGAAGTGTTCCTTCCTCTTGGATATTTTGGAATAGTTTGAGGAGAATAGCTATTCTTTGAACATTTGGTGAAACTCCCCTGTGACGCCATCCAGACCAGGGCTTTTGTTTGCTGAGAATTTTTGATTACTGCTTCAATTTCTTCTATTGTTATTAGCCTATTCAGGTTTTCTGATTCTTCCCTATTTTGTTTCAGATGATTATATTTTTCTAGGATTTTGGCTTTTCCATCCAAATTGTCTTGTTTGTTGACATAGAGTTGCTCATAGTATTTTCTTATAATCTTTAATATTTCTGTGATGTCATTTGTTACTTCACTGCTTTTGTTTCTGATTTTACTTATTTTGGGTCCCCTCTCTTTGTTTCTAAATAAGTCTGGCTAAAGGTTTGTCAATCTTGTTTATCTTTTCAAAGAACCAGCTCTTTAATGCATTGGTCTTTTATATTGTTTTGTTGTTTGTTTGTTTGTTTTGTATCTATTTCATATATTTCTGCTCTAAGGTTTATTATTGCCTTCATTCTACTTAGTCTGAGCTTTTCTTGTTGTTCTTATTCTAGTTCTTTAAGTTATAGGGTTAGTTTATTAATAATTTTTCTTGTTTTTTGAGGTAGGCCTCTAGTGCTATGAACTTCCCTCTCAGAATTGTTTTTGCTATGTCCCAGAGATTTGGGGTTGTGGTGTGGTGTGTTTATTTTCATGTGTTTCCATAAATTATTTGATTTCTTCCTTGATCTCACTGGTAACCCATTCATTGTTTAACACATGCTATTTAACATCAAAATGTTTGAATGTTTTGGGGTGTTTTTACTGTAGTTTGCCTCTAATTCCATTTCATTATGATATGAGAAGATGTTTGATATGATTTCAATCTTCCTGAACTTGTAGAGACTTGTTTTGTGTCCTAACATGTGGTCTATCTTTGATAATAACCCATGTGAACTTGAGAATAATGCAGCTTTGGTGTGAAATATTCTATAAATATCAATTAAATCCACCTGATCCAGTGTGTCATTTAGTGTCACTGTTTCCTTATTAATTTTTTTTATCTGAAAGATCTATCCAGCGAAGTGAGTGGGGTGTTAAAGTCCCCTACTATGACTGTATTGCTGTCAATCTCTCCCTTTAAGTACTCCAGAAGTTTTTTTTTTATATATTTAGGTGTTTCTAAGTGTTTACCAGGGTTATATTTTCTTACTGAATTTATCCCGTTAGTGTTACGTAGTGATCTTTGTTGTCTCCTATGATGGCTTTCATTTTGAAGTCTATTTTGTCAAATATGAGTATTGCTAACTCAGCTTTTTTGTCATTTGTTTCTATTTGCATGGAAAATTTTTATTCTATCTCTTCACTCTTATTCTGTGTGAGTCTTTTGTTTTGATGTAGATCTCTAGTAGACACATATAATGGGTCATGTTTTTATATCTATGCAGCTACACTATGTTTTTTTATTGGAGCATTTAATCTATTTACATTTAAGATTATTATTGACAGGTACCTACTTATTAATATTTAATTCTTTATACCTATGTTTTTATCTCTCTCTATGATTCTCATTACAGCGATCCCTTCAGCATTTCTTGCAGTGCGGGTTTGGTTGTGATAAACTTCATTGGCCATTTTTTATTTAGGGAGCTCTTTATTTCACCATTGATTTTGGATAACTTTGCTGGATATAATAATCTTGGTTTCAGATCCTTGTTTTTCATTACCTTGAATACTTCATGCCATTTCCTTCTGGCCTATAGAGTTTGTGATGATAAATCAGCTGACAACCTTATGGGAGTTTCTTTGTAGATCACAAATTGTTTTTCTCTTGCTGCCTTTAAGATTCTCTCTTTGTCTTTAATTTTTGACATTTTAATTATGATGTGTCTGGGCATGGGCCTTGTGGGTTCTTCTCTGTGCCTCCTGAACTTATGTGACTAGATTAGGAATATTTTCTGCCATTAGTTCTTCAAACATGTTTGCTATCGTTTGCTCACTTATTTCCCTTTCTGGCACTCCTATGATTCAAATATTGTTGCACTTCATGTTGTCCCATAGTTCTCTTAAGCTGTCCTTCTATTTATTAATTAGATTTTTCTTTTTGATCCTCTGACTTTTTCTACCCTGTTTTCTAATTCACTGATCTCATCCTTGCCTTCTCTTAATCTCCTGTGTATTCCTTCCCCTGTGTTCTCTGTATTAGTGCTATGTCATTCTTCATAGTTACTATATCTTTTCTCATGTTATTAAGCATCCATGCCATCATTATTCTGAACTCTATGTTGGATAAACTTCTTATTTCCATTTCATTTAGCTCTTCATTTAGAGAATTCTCTTCTTTCATTTAGGGCTTGTTGTTGTTTGTTGTTGTTGTTTGTTTGTGTTTGTTTGGTTTGTTTTGTCTCCCCATTTTGGCTGCCTATTTGAATTTGTGCCTGTGTATTAGGTAGATCTGCTATGACTCCCAATCTCTAGTGCAGGACAATGTCAGATGCTGTTTGTGACTGACCCTGAGTATCCTGTTTGGAGCTATTAGCAACCCACAGCTGTGGCTCCATCTGCCAGGCTGAGTGCCTTTGAAAAGGACCACCATGTGCACCAAGGTATGCTTTTCCTAGTCCTGAGCCTCAAATTAGATCAGGCAAAGACTCAAAGTCTCCACAGACCCTCCTCTGCCTGCAGACTGATTGTTATTCTCAGTCTCTTAATGGGCCTCAGATACTCCACAAGGTGTTTTCCAGATTCCCTAGGGTGGAGCAATTGCTTTCCCCCCAGGCAAAAATTGCCTGGATGATAAAAGTCTTCTGGAGAAAAATGTCCTCTACAATGTGAGGGAATGACTTACTATAGGAAATCAGAGTATCTGCCTTCAAAACTCTAACCCCAAAGCCCCCAACCCTTCTGGTCACACAGCTCCAGTCCATTCTGCCCTCCCTCTGACAGAGCTCAAGGTGAGTGGCTGCACATGATATTTTGTGCATTGGCCCTTTAAGATGCCTGCATTTTAGCCATCTCTCCCTGGCAGACAGCAACCTCACTGCCTTTCACAGGCATGTTTCTCAGTGCACCTGCATTCCTTGGCTCCTGGTCCTTCCTCCACCTTCAAGGCCCTGCCCAGCAACTGAGTCCCTGACACATGCGTCCCTTTGACATCCTCTTCTACATCTGCCTTTCCTTCATAAGGAGCCTTGTGATCCCACTGAGCCCACCCAGGTAACCCAGGGTGCTCTGCTCCTCCCTTAGCAAGGTCAGCTGATTAATTAGCAGCCTTCATTCATCTACAACAGAACTGTCCTTGGCCTTATAACTTGGCAGGTCCCAGGAGCCAGGACGTGGGCATCTTAGAGGGATGTGATTCCGCCTCCGATTGACTCTAGGGGCCTCTCCTGCTGACTGAGTCAGAATCTGCATTTTCACAGGATTTGCAGGTGGCCCAAGCCCACATCCAGGTGTGAGAAGCTCTGGATGCAGTCCACCCTGCCCCTGCCCCTTCCCACCGCTAGGATGATGTCTCTTAGGCTGTGATGGGCCAGGCCACACAGACCCCTGACAGCTGGTTTTCCCAGCTCAGCTGTCACACTGCAAACAGTTCCACTCTCTCCACGTGAACTCCCTTTGTGGAGCAGGGTTCCTTTGTCCAGAAAACCAGACTCGGGGCAGCTTCCTGTGGGGTGAGCATGCTGAAGCACCCCAAGGCTGCAGGCTGTATGGGGAGGAGCTTGCTTATTTGCTCTGTAGGCCTGAGGAGGGCTGGTTCAGGGGAAGGGCAGCAACTCCTCACAGCTAGAGGGCCCAGGGCTCCCTGGGCTGGGGAGGGGCCTGGGAGTTTTCAGAGGAGGTGACCGAGGCTCAGAGAGGTTCTGACTGGCTAAGCCACAAGGTCACACAGCTGAAGGGTAGGGAAGTGTGAGAACAGGGAGCCTGGGCCAGCAGGCTGGGCCACACCCCGTTTCTGATTGACTGCTATTTGGGGGCCACGACTCACAGGAGGAGAGCAGGGGTTAAGATAGCCCAACCTCTGGCTCCATCTGTCCTGAGGAAAGCTGACCCCTCCCCTGAGGCCGCTCCATGGCCCACAGCCAGCCCGCCTGGAGTTTCCCAGCAACCAGTGGGACAGTAGGGGGAAGGCCTGGCTGGGGTGGAGCACTGGCCTCGGGAGTGCTGACCTGGCTCTGCCCCAGCAGCCCCGCTTGCACCATGCCTGTAGCAGAGCATGTCCCGGAGCCCAGACCCTCCCAGTGCCAGGACTTCTTGGGGCACCATCCGGCTGAGCAGAGTCCCTGAGGCTGCCACAGGGAAGGTGCCTCTACCCCAGCAATGCCCAGCTTCTCTGCACTGCTGAAGAACATCTGGCTGCCTGGGCACCTACGCTGGGTAAAAATAGCGTGCCATCTGGGAGTGGGCATGACGCCACCTCAGCAGATGGAGACCAGCTCTGTAAGCCCAGACCACTGAGCAGTGTGACAGGCGCTTGCCAAGGGCAGGTTCCTGGCTGGAGGCTCACAGGGCAGAGAACCAAGACCTTGGCTGAGGGCCAGTAGGGCAGCAGGGCAGAGGTGGCAGCTCGCCCGAACCACGGGCCTCGGGGGCAGCAAGCTCACAGGAGGCCCGGCTCAAAGCCAGAGGCAGGGCCTGAATCCTATGTCTACCTCCCCCGCTGTGTGACCCGAGCCTTAACCTCCCAGCCTCGGGCAAAATTCATTCCACAGGTTCCAGTGAGCCGCCCACCATGCCCTCTTTTGCTGGGCAGTTCCAAGTGTCAGCTGTGCCAGGCCCTGTGCGGGGCGGGGATGGCCGTGAGCTTGTGGGTGTTCTCTCTCCAGTGAGGGAGACAGACATTAACCAAACACAACAAAAATAAAAACACAATGTCAACTGAGACACTGCCTCCAGCGAGGGTGTGGTTCGAGGGGAGCAGGTAATGGGGCTTCTGGAGCAGCCGGGACCAGAAAGGGACTGTGAGGACGAGGGGTGTGTGGGGGTTAAATCGGAACAAATGAGAGAGGGGGAGGTGAGCTCTTAGTTTGGTGCCTGAGGCTGGTAAACACTGGAAAATGGAACTAATTATTAATGAATACTTACTAAGAATAAAGCCTGAACAGGGGCCATCTCTTCCACAGGGGCAGCGCGTGGATGCGGTCTGAGCCAGGACACCACAGAGAGGGGCTGACCGCAGGGCCCCAGCGCAGGACTTTAAAAATAAAAACCACAAAACTACCCCAGACCTCGAGGGAGGCCCATTCAGCAACAAAACTCTGAGGCCCCTCCCTCCTATGAGCTGTGGACAGTTTGGCTGGCATCCAAACGAGGCTAAACCCTAAATTTTCTCCTGTTTCTCTAGGTGCCTGTGCAGGCCTCTGGTGACCTATTCTGCCTGGCACAGACTCTCACAGTCCCTCGGATGGACTGCAGGCCTGGGCAGCCCTGCCTGCAGGATGCCTTTCTCCTCTAGTGTGAAAGAGTTGCTTTCAGGTGTGAGGCCGGAAGGACAACACTGGGAAAGCAGTGCGAGGTGCCTACCAGTGCCAGCAACCACAGGGCAGCCCCTGCAGTCCTCAAAGGGTGGGCCCTTCTCGTGGGCTCAGGCCCAGGATGTTCAAAACCCACTGGGCCCCAGGCTGACTTGACATAAGGATGCCGTGTAAACACACGTCGAAGAGGGATGAGGCCAAGGAGTACCTTGCCCTGCATCCTCCCACGTACCACTGCCTCCAGCTGATGCCCTGGCCATGCTCTGTGCCCAGCAGCCACAGCCCCTCACCTCAGCATCTGCACCCCTCACTCTCGCCCCGGGGACCCTCAGTTGCCCGTTGCACTCCAGAGCCCCCTCCACCATTCTGCAGTGTGCACCTGGACACATACCTCACTCCCCTCTTATCCCTCAGCCAAGCAATTTTGGGGCCAATCTGGAGAACCCCTCAGAAGGTCTTCAGGAGACCTGGCCACAGTGGTGACCACCCAACAATGCACCTTGCACTTCTTTCTCTGCATCCCTGTTCCCTCCAGGGTGTCCATGAGACTGCAGCATCTGAGCCCCCATATGGGCCTACACACAAGCCCTCGGGCTCCACCTCTGCCCACTTGGCGGAGCCCAAGCCAAGAACAACCTTGCCCCCCTCCCGCACACCCTCCAGCTATCAGAAGTGTGGGTAGAAGGCGGTTGTGTAGTCAGAGAACAGAGCAGCTGGCTCTGATCTCCCGGAGCCTTTGTAGCCACACGACCACTGTCACCGCTGCTCCTCAGGAAGCGGCCGGCGCTTCCCGGGAGAGTGGGACTCCTGCAGGCAGAGTTCATAGCACGGGGGCGGGGAGGGGGGTGTTTGACATTTGATGTCTGGGCTGTTGAACACACTCTGATTTCTAACTCAGTTTACCTCTTGGAAAACACTTCATGCCAATTTGAGTTCTCACTGGAGGACATCTTAGTGGCCGCTGCCTATGGTGGACTTTCAACAACTGTGTCTCCCCTTCCTGTCCAAGCTCGGCCAAAGTGAAGCCTTCTCCTGGACTCTGTCTCAGACCCACAGCCAAAGCCTGGGGGGCAGGCTGGAGGGGCTCATGACGGAGGTGCACCAGCCCCCCCCCCCCCTTTTCCCCCACAGCCTTTCAGGCTCTTGGTGTCCTTGCCTTCAGCCTGCCCTATGCCTCTGAGCACCCCGGAACTAAGACCCTTTTAATGAAGCTCTTTCCTCTGAGGCCAGGAGAGTCGGCTTCTGTGCTTGCAACCAAAAATGCTCGCAGATGTCCCGGGCGACCAGTCCTGGCCGTGGACAAAAGTGGAGATGCCCACTGGAAGGGACTGTAGTAGCTCCCACCTAGAACCTTCCAACAGTGGCTCTTTGTCATCGCCAAGGTGCCCCTGGGACCTAAAAGAGCTCAATGTGAAAACCCTGGCTCTCCTCCCATGTCTTTTGTACAAATGAGAGTCAGGCAAGAGAAGCCTGGTGATAGGCCAGATCCCAGCGCTGCTGAGTGCTGGTTTGAGCTCCAGCCTTCTGCCTCCCAGCCGGCGGCTTTCTGTCCCACTGCCTGGACCACTGGGACCTGAGAGGCAAGTGAACAGCAGAACTGAGATGGGGCCAGGAGAGCGAGTGAAGGCAGTCTCCTGCCCTTCGAGGCACAGCCACCAGCAAGAGCAGGGTGCCTGTGGTCTCTCTCCTGGCCCTGCTGAGGGGTGTTCAGGCAGGCACCCGTGTCCCTGACACCTTCCAGCTGCCACAGTGACAGACTCGCACTGCAGAGCCTCTGCCAGTGCTTCCCAGACACAGCTCTGAATTCTTGTCCTATAAGAGACTCTACGAAAGGGATCCTCAACCAAAGCCCTTACTCTCTAGGCCCCACAATGCACTCTCTTGTTCCTCACACATTAGCATTTAGTGAGAGGTGTGTGGGGAAGTGGTTACAAGCATGCACTCTGAAGTCTCATCATCTAGGTTTGATTACTAGCTCTGCCCCTTCATAACTCTGTGAGCTTGGGCAAGGCTCTTCACCATTTGGGCCTCACTTTCCCCATCTAATGAATTGAGTATGAAGTAAAAGATTCAGCTGTGTTAGTCTGGATTCTGCAAGAAGCAGATGTCATAGGACTGTGATGGTGAACCTATGACACCAATGTCAACACTGACACGCGTAGCCATTTTCGATGACACACGGCCGCATGCTGTCACATACAGAGAAGTATGGGGCCACATGCAGAGAAGGACATTTCATCCTCGGCTACTACATGCTGTAGTGTAGTATAGACACTTTATGCCAGAGGTCTGTAGGCCAAAACAACAGAACTCCAGCACAGAGTGTCTAGTTCTGGGACTTCCAGTTAGGCCGTTAGGGGATCTTTGACCTCACTTCTGGCTGGCAGAGCAGGGAGCAGAGGAATGCCACGGGGGACACATCTCTGGAGTCCCTGTGATCACCATTACCAGCAACCACATAACCACAGCAACCATCATCCAATCTACTGTTCTGGGGTGTCGTGGATTTCTAATTGACGATCATTACTGAGATAAGTGAGTAGGAGGCTGGGAGAGGCAAGACTCTGTGCTTATGGGTGCCATTTCCCACCATTAGAAAAAGTGGCAGCCATCCTAATTTATATAAGGAATGTCATTTTGCAGCATAGTGCAGACTCCATTTCACCACTGTTACTGTTGTGCATCTTTATTAACCCTTATTTCTGCTTATTGACTCTGCCCTTTCCTAAAAGATAGTTAAATGTGCCATGTTGTGGTCAGTTAAGCTAGTTAACCCCTAATTGCCTGCAGGGCTAACAGGCTATCTATAATTCTATCTTCTGTCACTGCCTCCCTGCTAGAGAACCCAAAAAATAAAAAAACAAAGTTAAGTAAAGGAAGTGGTAGTAGCAGTAGCTGACCCTTTCAAGAGACATGAACCAAGATGTATGGAATTATAGAAAAAAATGTCAGATCATTTTGCATTCTATGTACTAAAATGGTAGTAAGAAGAACGTGGAATAGAAATAGACATTTTGAAACTAATCATGCCCAGCTCTTGAAAAAAAGTGAGGAGGAAAGGAAGGAATACATTTTCAAGCAGCTACACCTTTATATGAGCCAATCTAATTCCATCCTTAAATTTATAAAATTTAACATCTGCGAGTTTGAGCATTGCTCACTCCATAGCTCAGCATGGAAAAGCACTCAGTGAGGGATAATTTATTAAAGAAACTCTCCTAAGATGTGCACCAATTCTATTTCATGATAAGCAGAATAAAGATGCAATTATTAAGAGAATATCTGAGTTACCACTTGATAGAAATATAAAAGACCGAATAATGAGACTGAACAAAATTGTACAACATCAATTAAAGAGAGACATAAGTAATTGTAAATATTTTTTTATCTCTTTTGATGAAATTCCTGATGCTCAGTTGGCCATTATTGGTCAATATTCTGATGGTCTCACAATGAGAGAAGAGTTGATAAAGTTAGTATCAGTGCCAACAAGTATATCAGGAAGCAAAATATGTAAGGTTGTTATAGAAACATTCTGTGACCTAAGCATTGATATCTCTAAAGTTGTGTCAGTGATGACAGATAGAGCACCAATCATGATGGGGGAAAAAGTCGGATTTGTCAAGTTCTTTATGGAAGCTATTGGACATCTGATTGTGCATTTTCATTATATTATCCATCAGGAGCTTTTATGTGCCAAGGCAGGTTTCAACGACTTAAACGACTTAATGTCAGTTGTTATAAAAATAGTTAATTTAATAGCTGCTCACCCCCTTCACAAGTGAGAATTTTCTGCACTTTTACTGGAGGTTGATTCTACCTACAGTGGACTGCTGATGTACAATAATGTTGTTAAGCCCAGATTTCAAGATCCCCAGAGACCACCAGGGAGCCGTCCGATGCAAAAGCAAAAGAGTCTTTATTCAAGCTCAGGCTCGGCTCTCACAGCCCCCTTACTGGCGCAGTGGTGGAACCAGAGAGAGCAAGAGCTTGGGGAGACAAAGGTTATAAGGACTGGTCATTTGGGTGGGGCTATGAGAGTGGCGTGAGTTACAGAGATTGGTCACTTTGGTTAGGGTTTTATATTCTGAGATCAGAGCCGTCCCCTACTGTCCCCTGAATGGTCGGTCAGTAGCAACGCAGGGGGAGCATCTTTTTGATGTGACCTTATCAGGACCTAAGCTGCTCCTGTAACTTCATTGGTCCACTCGGGCAGTGGTTGGGGGAGTCAGGACATTCCTGGTGCTCCTGTGGTCACTCCCTTCAGGGGAGGAGGGGATCAGGCTGACCAGCTCTGCAAGATGGAGGATAGCCAGTTCCGCTTTGTCCTTTCATTCCCCCCTTGTCTTGGAGCTTACAGCTCAATCATGAGACGGACTGCATTTCCACCTCATTTTCCGTTGCTACAGACCAGTATTGGGCTTGTAAGACCATTAATTGTACTGTCCCTATGCGTTCTTTGACAAGTTGGACTAGTTTGTTAATAATACAAGAGCCAAAAGTCAACAACATTAGGAGAATAACAAGGGGTCTAATGAGGGCAGAAATAAGAGTGGTTAACCACGGGGACCAGTTGAACATGGATTCATACCAAGACTGAGATTAAATGTCCTCGTGTGCTTTTTGGAACCTTCTTAATAGACAAATTCAGTAACATGATCTAAAACCTAGGGTGTAGAGAGAGTTCCTTACCTAGTAAAGGGCATACGGAAGGAGAGCTACCCAGCCCCCACCAGTTTCTATGGTTAATTTGGTAAGGGTCTCTTTTAGCTTTCTACCTGCCTTGAACTATGGGGCCTATAAGCTCAATATAATTTCTTTTTTTTAAATAATCTTTATTGTTCAGTTTATTAATTACATTGTTTCCCCTTTTCATCCCCCTATAGCTTCCCTCCATCCTGTACCTATCCCACCCTCCACCTTCACCTCCCCCTCCCCACTGTCCTCTCCCATAGTTGCATGATTTTTGTCCAGTCTCTTGCTGCACTTCCCACAACCCTTTTCTCCCCAAGAATTGTCAATCCATTCCCTCTCTATGTCTATGTCTCTGTTATATTCACCAGTCTATCCTGTTCAACAGCCTATCAATTCACTTGATTTTATGTTGATTTGTTGATAGATGTGTATTTGTTGTTCATAATTTTCATCTTTACCTTTTTCTTCTTCCTCTTCTTAAAGAACATCTCTCAGTATTTCATATAACGTTGGTTTGGTGGTGATGAACTCCTTTAGCTTTTTCTTATCTGCGAAGCACTTCATCTGACCTTCAATTCTGAATGATATCTTTGCTGGATAGAGTAATCTTGGTTGTAGATTCTTGCTGTTCATCACTTTGAATATTTCTTGCCACTCCCGTCTGGCCTGCATCGTTTCTGTTGAGAAATCCGCTGACAGTCGTATGGGTGCTCCCTTATAGGTAACCAACTGTTTCTCTCTTGCTGCTTTTAATATTCTCTCTTTGTCTTTTGCTCTTGGCATTTTAATTATGATGTGCCTCGGTGTGGTCCTCTTAGGGTTCCTATATATTGGGGTTCGGTGCACTTCTTGGACTCCTAAGTCAATTTCTTTCACCAGGTATGGGAAGTTTTCAGTCACTATTTCTTCAAATAGGTTTTCATTGTCTTGGCCTCTCTCTTTTTCTGGCACCCCTATAATTCGGATGTTGGTATGCTTGAGGTTGTCCCAGAGGCCCCTTACACTATCTTCAATTTTTTGGATTATTTTGGTTTCTTGCTTTTTCAGCTGAGTAGATTTTACCTCTTTGTATTTCAAATCTTTAACTTGGTTCTTGGGGTGCTCCAGGGCACTTTCAGGTCTTTGTATAATATTTTTTGTTTCAGTCAGTGTATGCTTAATTTCTGGTTGGTCCATTTTCATATCCTTGAGAGTCTGCTTTATATCCTTGAGGGTTTCTTTCATTTCCTTGTAGGACTCATTCATTTCCACGTTGATCTTGATCATTTCCACGTTGGTCTTGATCATTTCTTTGCAGCTCTCGTTTATATCCTTGAGGGTGTTGTTCATTGTCTTGTAGGACTCATTCATTTCCTTTGTGGTCTTGCTTATTTCCTTATAGGCCTCGATCTTTTGTTGGAGCCTCTTAAAAAACCCTATAACCGTTGTTCTGAATTCCATGTCCAGTCGTTTTTTTCCCTCCATTTCTTTCACATCTGATTTCTTTCCATGTTGCTGCATGGTGGCTGCTTCCCTGAGTTGGTCAATTAGCTTTGTGTGGTAGACTTCCTACTAGGGACAGTGGCTCAGCCTCCCCGGTTACCTGATGTGGATATGGGCTGCACAGTCTTCCTGAAGTTAAGCTCAGTTAATCGTTGTTAGCACTTGGAGGGTTGACCTCCAGGCCAATTGTCTGTGAAGCTCAGCTGTGCTCAGGTGGGTGGGCAGAGTCTCCAGGCCAAGCAGACAGCGTTAGCTCCACCCTGTGTGGCCCCAGGGACTCTGTGCCAGGGGCAATGGCCACCAGCACCTCTGAGAGAGAGCCGCTGTGGAGCTCCACCGGCTGCCGGTTGCCGGGGAATTCAGACTTTCCCAAAATGAGTCTGTATGCACAATGTCTCACCCAGGGTCATAAAATAAAGCAGTCTGACGGTTTTCCGAATGAGAGGCAAGTCGCGGTGCGCTCTCTGCGCCGTCACGCAGCCGAGCTGTTCGTGCAAGCTGCCTTCTCCACAAGATGGGAGACCCGGCAGCGCCCGAGCTTCGGCGTGCCCTCCCACTGTCCAGTTTTTACCCTGTGTGATAGTGGGTTCTCTGGACTTCGCCCAGAGCTGGAGAATCAGTCCAGTGGGACGCCTTTGTCTCCCCATTCGAGAAAGCTGGCCAGTTTTCAGCCGCCCACCCTCTCCGCGGCGTGCACTCCAAACCTCTCTCCGTGCAAATCTTTCAACGCTGTTTGCCGCCGCTCCTCCGAGTCACAGTGTCTTATCTTCACTTTTATTTGTGGAATTTTCACTCGGCGAGCTTTCTGGTGATTCTGGAAGGTGTTTATTCTTTCGTTAAGTTGTAGTATTAAAATTGCTGATTATGACGGCAAGATAGGTGTTTTGCCTTTGCCGCCATCTTAGTTCTCCCCCTCAATGTAATTTCTAATCTGCCCCTATATCTTAGGCTACTGCCTGTGTTACCTGTGAAATAAAAGCTGGTCCATTGTCTGACCCTATCATAGCAAGAAATCTATACCAGGTTAGGATCTCTTCTAGCAGTTTCTTGGCCATCGCCTGAACTGTTTTATGCTTGGTTGGGTATACCTCTATCTATCTAGAAAACGTGTCCTTCTCCTGCTGTATATTTCCTACTCTGGCTAAATTAAATTAATCTGAAAACTTGACTGCTATTTTACTGTCAAATTTAATATTTTAACAACAATCTTAGTTTATCCTGTAATTATTAATGGCAAGGATTGTTTTGCACTCTTGAGTAGGCCCTGAGCATTCTTGGTGCTAGCTGCTGTTAGCCAAGTTTCTGTTTGTTGCCTTGATTCTGATCTGGGCTGGTCCAAGTCTTTGTCTGTTACCTGGGTCCCAATCTGAGCCTGGCGTGGGAAGTGAAGTAGCCATGGGGCAGGAGACCTCCCTCAGAAGGGGCGAGTGTTCAAGCCCCTGTAATGTTGCGGGGGTGAGGTTCTAGGCCCCACCTCTGTTGGCCCCCATGTTCTCTCCTGATGGCCCCTCTGCGACTATGCCTGTCTTAGGTTGTTCCTCCCGTGAGCCACCAGCCATCCTCCGGGGCCAAGCAGGGTGATGTGAGGTTCAATTATGTCTCCTTAGAAACCTATGCTCCCATGGCCTCCACGCCCAGTGCGTGCTTTGGGACCCGCTCGCCTGCTGGCGGGGCCCGGGCACTTATCACATTATCTTAGGGAACCCAGGTTTCTTCTCCAGGGAGGGCCAGGTTCACAACATTGGGCAAGAGACAGACCTATGGTACCAGCCATCACGAGGCTTCAACTGTAGCATATACAGAAAACTCAGGCAACAGCTGTGGGCAATTGAATTGTGAGAAGAGGATTCTTTCTTGGCAAAAAGGGCCAATATAGAATGTTCTGGTGTCTACTCGAGAGGCCCCACACACAATGGAAGGGATTAAATCCTTTTATGTCCTTTTAAGTTGCTGCCAAACATTAAAAGAATTAGTTTACAAATATGTTAGAAATGATTGTTTTTGCTTTAAGCTATGGCAATTTAATTTTCAAATTGGCTGTCAATTTCTTTCTTTCTTTCTTTCTTTTTTTGTTTTTTTTTGTATAGACAAGGTCTGATTATATGTTTCTGCACCTCTCCTAGAAGCAAGTAGTGATAGTAGATGTGTTTTAACTTTTGCCTACCTTCCTTTGGTGCCTATGTAAGCCAGAAGCCTTTCTTTAATTTTGTACACAAAGGGGTAGTGGTTTGAATATGTGTCAATACAAAAGGGAAGCTGGGTGGCGATACCTATGTAATTATACTTTCTTGCTCCACCCCTGTTGCTCCTGGATGAACCAAGGTGTTTGGTATAAGGTGATTAACCCACATAAGGGTTCTTACCCATGAAGGGTCAGGAATATAAGTCCAAAATACTTTCCCATTTTGTCCCAGGTAATATTACCTAATATCACCATACAGCTGATTACGGCTAGCTTGGCAAGAAAGACGTTCTCAGGCATTCTTGGGTTTCTGATTTCCTCATAAATTCATTCAGCCTTCTGTACCAGTCTTCTTTACCATACCCTAGGGAGTTTGCAATAGGGTTCATTTGTCCTAATAAAGGTAACTCGGGCCGTACTCGTGCTACTTAGGCTGAGGAAACTACCTGCTCAATTCTTAGCAACTCATTCCTAGCTTCACCTGTTAATGTTCGGGGAAAGATCAGAGTCACCTCCAAGTGAATTAAATAAAGTTATCATTTCTCCACCAGATTTTCAGATAAGGCCTCAGCCAGTTAATGTCCCCTAATAATTTCTGAGTCATTTAAAGTTTTAAGACAATCTTATTTCTACCTTTTGTCTAGTTTAATTTTAACTTCTTTATAATCTGAATTAATGACTCCAGGCAAAACAATTAGTCCACTTAACGGTGTCTCTACTCCTCCCTAAGATTAATCTTAAAGTTCCCGTGGTACAGGTCCACAAAACTTGCTTTAGTCGTTAACCATATTAAATTTAAATGGTCAATTGAGACAAACAGTTCTGACATCGTTCCTCTGTTCCCACATGCACAAACCTTCATATTTTTAAATTAGCCTTAAAATCTTCTTTCTATGTCCTTCAAAAATACATAACCACACCTTAAACCTTCCATTATTTAGAAAAGGCAGAGAGGGATGAGGGAACTCTCTGTCGCTTGAATTTCAAATTGTCACATTTTCCTAGAGATAAAGATCTGTTTCAAATGAGCCTCAAAAGGGGAATCTCTAGCTGCTGCCTTCAAGTTCCCCAACAGAGCAGGTGAAAAGTGTCCAAGGAGTGGGTTCTTGGGTCTCATTGGGGCACAGGGGGTCACAAGGGAATTTCTCTCCTCGCAGCCGTCACACCCAGTTACTCAAAACAACTCCTGGAGGGGTTTCAGTGCAGGGTGGGCAGAGGCAGGGAGCACGGCTTGGCTCCGGTCCCACCGATGGAGAAGACTGCAGTTCTTCCTCCTCTGTTCCCACTGGAAAAAGCGCTTGTCTCCTGCCAACCAAGGTGGCGTGGGGGGAGGGACCGGTGACCCTTACACTGCAATCAGACTTCCTGCTTAAAACCTCTTCGGACCATAGTTGTTACAACTTTATCAAATTAATAAATATGGACAGATATTTCGGTGGGCTAGTTTTTCCTCTGACAAAAAGCAAGCACCCTTGGGGAAAAGGAATCCCAGTGGCCACTCAGGGTGGTTTGCTATTCGTCAGAGCATTTAGCCTTAAATAAATCAAATGTTTCCTTTCAGTGAACAAATACTCTTACAGTCTTGGGATCTGAGCAGATAACAGGAACATGGGGAGTGGGCGGGGGGGGGGGGGGGGGAGGAGGCTCCCTTTCCCACATCCCAGACAGGACTCCCAACCCACGCTTCAGCAAAACAGAAATGGCATTCATGTTGGACCAAAGAAACAAATAAGGGCCTAGGGGAGGGGACAAGCTTGCAAACGCCGTCGCTGCTGCTGCTGCCACAGGCAGGACCAATTTGTGAAAGGAAAAAAAAGTTAAAACTGCTCCCGGAGTTCGCTGACCTTGGAAAAAGAGAGTGCTTAGTCAGGGAGGGACAGGTTACATATACAAGGTTATTTTAAAAGAGGTGAAATCCTGTAAGGAACCTTGAAACAAAGGCCAGTAATCCAGTCGTGTCCCATCATCCAGTAAGTCCACAGTCCACAAAACGAGACAAAGACACACAGAAATAGACACGCAAAAGAACCAAAAGAGAGAGAGAGAGAGAGAGAGAGAGAGAGAAGAGAGAGAGAGAGAGAGAGAGAGAGAGAGAGAGAGAGAGAGAGAAAAGGAAAAAGACTCAGATTCCTGAGGGGATTCCACGTCCCTCCTGGAAGGTCGGAACGTCTCCCGATACTTCTGTGCCCGTGGCCCACCTGCGCGTCCACTTAGACTCTTTCGGGCACCTCAGAACTCCAGACATGAGCTCACACCAGACATAAGCTCACCCCAGACACACATGCACAACAATACAGACACCTACCACGGTCAGTCAGACTCTCCGGATCAGGGTCCCTCATGGGTTTTGGGGATCCTGGACAAGCCCCCAAATGTTATGCCCAGTTTTCAAGATCCCCAGAGACCACCAGGGAGCCGTCCGATGCAAAAGCAAAAGAGTCTTTATTCAAGCCCATGCTCCGCTCTCACAGCCCCTTTACCGGCACAGCAGTGGGACCAGACAGAGCGAGAGCCTGGGGAGACAGAGGTTATAAGGACTGGTCATTTGGGTGGGCCTAGGAGAGTGGCGTGAGTTTCAGAGATTGGTCACTTTGGTTAGGGTTTCATATTCTGAGATCAGAGCCGTCCCCTACTGCCCCCCGAATGGTCAGTAGTGACGCAGGGGGAGCACCTTTGTGATGTGACCTTATCAGGACCTAAGCTGCTCCCATAACTTCATTGGTCCACTCGGGGGCAGTGGTTGGGGGAGTGAGGACATCCCTGGTGCCCCTGTGGTCACTCCCTTCAGGGGAGGAGGGGGTCAGGCTGACCAGCTCTGCAAGATGGAGGACAGCCAGTTCTGCTTTGTCCTTTCAAATATAAGATGGCCGAGCTGAGGCAAAGTTCTTGAGCACTTTGTGAAGTGCTTTGAAGAAATTAAGGTATTTCTTGAGGATAAAGATCTGGGAAACTTTTCTCAGCTCAGTGATGATAAGTGGGTCAACACCCTGATGTTTTTTACAGATCTCTCTGTTCATATTAATGAACTGAACTTAAAGTTACAAGGTTTGGGCAAAAGTATTGATGTTATGCTTGGATACATGAAAGCTTTTGAAAGTAAATTTAAAATTTTCAAATGAGATGTAGAACCTAAAACTTATAAGTATTTTCCTCGAGTAACAAAGTATTTTGAGAAGGCCAGTGCAGCTGTGCAAAATGAAATGGAATTCTTGCATATAAAGTACCAGCATGTTTTAGACTCGTTACTTGACCAGTTCAGTGATAGATTTAATCAATTTAGAAGCCTAGAATAGACCATAAAATAATTCAGTATTCTGATATAGTAATCTACAGTAGTTTGGAATTAAATGGTTTCCAATGGATGCAAATTGATGATTTGGAGATGCAACTTGCTAAATTTCAAGATAGCTTCTGGGCTCAGGTGTTTGCCAACTTGAGGTTAAAGCTTAATAATCTGGAAAGATGCTACTTGGAGAATCAGGAGGAGTGCCACTACCAACAGGAAATTTGGAGTGCCTGGAACCGATCACCAGACACTTTTAGCACTCTGAAAAATATAGCAATGGCTTTACTCACAATTTTTCTCTCTACATACTTTTGGGAGACCTTATTGTCAGCATTAAATAATATCAAAACCAACAAAAGAAACAGATTGACAGTTGAAGTTAGTAGCGCTTGCTTGGGCTTGAAGTGTACAGAATACCAACCTTCAATTGAAGGTTTAGCCAATGAAGTTCAGCAACAGAAAAGTCACTAATAGGCAAATAATTAGTTAAAGAATTTCCCCTCCCCCTCACTTATCTTAGTTCACGGCACCTCACACAAGTTAAATAATATCAAGACCAACAAAAGATACTGACTGACAGATGAACAAAGAAGTCACTATGCAGGTAAGTTAAATAACTAGTTTTTGGTTTATTAAATACAGTTATATATTACAATCATACATTTTTGTTATTAAAACTATAAATATAGTGAAGTTATGGTTTTTTTCTTGAAGTGACACACCACCCGAGTTATGCTCGGTTTTTTGGTGAATTTTGACACACCAGCTCAAAAGGTTGCTCATCACTGTCCTAGGAGATGAGAGGAGTGAGACCTGTATTGGGAAACACTGTGAGGCAGCACAGAGATGGGGGAGAGCAGGGGTGGTCAATACTGTGAAACCTCAACTCCTTGAGGCAGATGAGTGGCAGCAAAGGCTGGGTGCGGTGCAGTTACAGGCAGTCCTGGCAGACGTGAGTATGGGCACATTGTACCTCACAGTCACCAGCCAGAGGAGCCCTGTTCTCCTGGGGAGGCACCCGCCTCGGGACTGACAAGCTCTGCAGCAGCTGGAGCTCTGCCATGGGAAGCAAGGCTCTGCCCAGGGCGGGGGTGGATCAGAGCCCCTGGGGCCTAGTCTCACACTCTCAGGGCAGGAGATAGCACAAGCTTGGTCCCTCGGAGTCCACACCAACCTCCAAGGTGAATTAAGTGCATTTACAAAAAGCTCTAATGTGTGTCTGTCGCACGGTATGTGCTCTGTATGTGTCTCCTTGTAACAAACAACACACAAGACGGAGTCAGGATGCTTTTTAGAACCAGTTTGTGCAACTGAGGCAGTAGTTTTCCTTGTTCATTGGGTCCTGGCACATTGCAATGAAACTGCTGGTGCCTCTTACATGTGCATCTTGGAACTGAGAAACATGTTTGGAAAACTGCCCCTCGTCGGGACGTACATTGCACACTCACCGAGTCGCCATGCCCGGCCACCAGAGACTGGCCTCGCTGTTCCGCTTCCTCTTCCCAACCTCCTGGCCCAACTGCTGGTTCGCACATTCTTCCCACATGTTCTTCTCTTTAGTGGAGAAGCTGATTTCTGTTGTTTGCAGCCAACAGACACGCATGCATCAGAGTGAAAGTAGAACTGCTCTGGGGAGATGAAGTGGCATCTGCCAAACGCACCCCCCCCCCCCGGAACCTGCACACCCTGCAGGGACCCACCCAGGGGCCTGCACAGCTGGGGACTCACCCAGGGACCTGCATAGCCAGGGCTGGCCCCAGCACTACACTTTCCAGATTGCAGGGAGTGCTGGGCCCATCGCCTCTTCTCCTAAGGCAAGCAGGGGATGAAAGGTGGGTGCAGGTCCTTGGGTGAATCCCCCCGCCAAGGGGATGCGTTTGGCGGATACCAGGTTCTGCAGACACAGTGGAGGACCTCACGACCCGTTCAGAGTAAACGGGCTTTGAGCACAGCCGTCAGCGGAGGAGAGAAGAGGAGCATTGCCGATGCACAGGCCTCCCGTAGCATTTCTCACAAGGCTGGGACACAATTGCAAAACCCTTCTGCCACCTCCCCTCAAGGAGGCCACTCCACCCAGTCCGTGAAGGCTCCCGAGAGGAGCGAAAGCCCTAGGGTAAGACCCACTGGCCTCAGGACCAGAAGAAGAGGCCAGAACCCAGATCAGCAGGAGACAATCCCTCTACTGCTCATCCCACTGGTTTTACGGCTGCCTCCAAGCACTGGCTGAAACTGGGCTCAGATGCAGCCTTGGCAGTGGCCATAGGCCATTGCAAGCTCTTGATGTCACCTTCTGGCCCTGCCAGAGTGGTGGTAGTCAGGGTGCCTCACCCCGGCTATGCTGGGCTCTGCTCTCTGCCAGGAGCCTGCTCACCCGGGGCCCTGGCAGACATGGGTGTGCAGCCCCAGGAGCAGCCGTAAGTAGCATGGGAGCCAGTGCCCCACTTGTGTGTCTTGAGTGGATGTGGTGGGGTGGGCTCCACTGCTGCTCAGAGAGTCCTGTCTCCACAGCAGGGCCTCCATGGTGCCCTCCTCACTGGCCCATGGCCTGCCCAGGCCCACCCCCATTCCCAGATCCACTTCTTCAAAGGGACTGCCTGCAGACCAGCTCCTGTCTAGATTATAGAGGTTTTTGACAATAAAGAGAGCACCCCCTTTTGTTCTCCTGCCACAGCCCCTTCTGGGGGAAGATTTAGGGGGGTGGGCAGGCTGCAGCATATCCAGGGATATTCAGCAAAAGGAACCCTGAGTGTCCACCACCCTCCCCGACTTCTGGGGCAGCTCTGTCAGACTTACTCGCACCTCCTTTTCAGATAAGAAGTGGGGACAGGAAGTGAGCAAAAGCCATGCCACGTTCCTGTGGCACAGATGCTCTCCAAGGTGACTGGGCGCCAGCAGTGGTTGCCTAGGGAACACCTGTGCCATCATGAGGCAGGAGCCAGCCTCAGTGATCTAAACAGCTGCAGTCCAAGCAGGCCCCTGGGGCCCAGAGGAGGGGCAGTCACGGAGGCAGTGCAGACAGCCACAGCTGAGGGAGGGGGACCTCCGAACTCATGGGTAGCCTCCCCAAAGCCAGTGGGCCAGTGGCCAGCAGCAGGGAGCCTCAGGAGGCTTCCCAGGGTGATGGGACCACAGCCCAAAAAACCCAGGAGGGCAGTCTTTTTCTGGGTTGGTTCCTGCCACGTGGTCCGGCAGCCCCTCCAGGGCCTGCTCCTGCTCCCACCACCTTGGAAGGCTGGTGACAGGTGGCTAGAGGCTGCCGGCTCACATTCTGGGATAGTTAATGGGGTTTCTTCTTACCTGACAGGGGAGAAGACTGAGCAACCTGGGAGGTCAGCACTGTCCCACCTCTCCTCTCATCCCCTGCTCTCCTTAGGGATTCGCCTGTCCCAGGTCCTAGGAGAAGAGGCGATGGGCTGAGCACTCCCTGCAATCTGGGAAGTATAGTGCTGGGGCCAGCCCTGGCTCTGGAGGTCCCTGGGTGGGTTCCCCCCAGGGTGTGCAGGTCCCTCAGTGGGTATCCTGGGCTGTGCAGGTCCTTGGGTGGCTCACAGGGCTTGGAGTCCCAGGCTTCCTGCTCTCTCAAGGATGGGACCCAGACCCAGAGGAGAGGTCAGGCCTCTCCCACCGTCCCCTGCACAAATGTCTAGTCGTTGGGAAGAACCTCCTCACTTCCCCTGCACCCTCCAGTAAGACCACCATCTGTGAGTTCTGTTGAAACAGCCAATACAAACCCAAACGAGCAAACCCACACCGTGAGGGTAGGGGCAGCCTCTGTGAGCCAGTGCAGCCTGGACCCAGCACCCGCTGCTGGGAAGGCCGAGCAGAAGGACTGATGAGTGGGGTTGGACAGGCCTTGGTGAGTGACATGGAGAGGGAGAGAGAAGGCTTTCCCGTATGCAGATGGCGAGACCCAGGAGCAGGTGCCAGCAGGCCACAGGCCCCACGATGTGTTGTGTCATTTCTCTCCCAGTTGTTTCCCAGCCTGAACCACTTCTGGACACATCAGGGTCTGTATGTATGTGTGTGTATGTATGTATGTATGTATGTATGCATGTATGTATATATGCACAGATTCCACTTGAAACTGTAGGCTTTTTTAAACAGGAATGTTCAGAGCTGGGTAAAGCAGAGTAGAAACACGCTGGTGAGGCTGACAGCTGCGTCTCTGGAGACCAGTTCAGGCTCCATGACTGATGTGCATGCCTGACACGCAGGCACCGTGGTGGGGCATCTAAGACTCTGCAGCCTCACGGGTGTTCTTTGCACTCAAACGACACAATGTTGGCTCTGCTGGAGCTGAAACCACGTGCCCTTAGCCCTAATCGTCCCTGGCTCCAGTGGCTGGGGGCCAGCATTCCTACCTTGGCCTGGAGGGATGAATGAGTGCCCTTGGGGCCACACCACGGGGAAGGGTCACCTAGCAGGGCTAAGTCCCCAGAGGTTGGGTGGCCCCTTCAGGCAGCTGTGGCTTCCCCCCTCTGGACACACTCCTACCCCAGGAGGTAGGCAGGTGCTGGTGTGATTTCCCCGCCCCGGGACGCCTCTCCCTTTGCTGTATCTGCTCTGGGACCTCTGGAGTCCATCCCACAATGAGGGTCCCTGAAGCTTTCTCAACTCATAGTCCTATCAGCTGATGCCCAAGCCCAAATGTAGACAAGTCAAGAGACTTAAATTCCTCAAAAGGACCCTCATCTCTTTTGTTATTCGGATCCTGAGTCCTGCTCCACCTACACAGCCCATGTGAGCCTCGCTGATGCTGGATTATGCAGATAAATATGCCAGTGGCTTCCTCTGGAAGGGGCGATCAGACAGATGTTCCCTTTGGCCTCAAACCTTGCACTGCGAAGGGCTTTCTGCTCTCCCAAGTGACTTAGAGTCTATTGTTTTGTGGATGAGGCAGATTGTTGGTCAAATGGTCCAAACGGTCCCTCTCCCTGGATCTGTCGCCTGCAATGTGACAGCAGCCTCTCAGGAAGAGGCAAGTCTGCGTCTCTGCCCCTCAGATCTGGGCTCCTCATCACTTGCTCTGACCAAAACCCCGGGCAGTGCAATGTGCTGGTTAAATCCATGTCTCAAGAGCCTTCTGGGACTTCGACTTTCTCTCTCAGACTCCAGGTGCCACCAGGGCGAGCCTGTTGGAGGCTGGCAATTAAAGGAGTCGGCGGGGCTGGCCTAGATCACCCAGCCCTGCGGCCTGGCAGGTCCCACAGGTTCTGAGGGAGGCCAGGTCAAACTGCTGGCCAAAGTATCAGTACACAGCAATGGTTGTCATGAGCCACTAAGTTGGAGGTTCTTTTATGCAGCAAGAGCTCCCGGACAAGGAGGGAAGTGTCATTAGGAATCAGGAAATGTTGGCACAGGACTGATTGCTTTAGCCGAGGCCCTGAGGCTGGTAGAAATAGGTTCAGAACTTGGACCTGTGTGTCCTGCTGGCCGTTCTTTCATCTGTACTTGCCTCTCCTGTAGAATGGAGAGCACGCAGAAGCCTCGGGCAGCAGCGCCTGGGGACCCTGCTGAGAGCTGCCCACTTGTTGCAGGGTCTGTCCTCTGTCACCTGCCACCACCCACCCCGGCCTACCCCCGTCCCCCACCAGTAGGCAGCAAAGCCACACACCCACCTCAGGACTAACCAGCCTCGCTGCCAGTTCCTCAGGGCAGGGTGCCTGGCTCCCTGTTGCAGCACCAATCCTTCCGCAGACAGCACGGCAGCAGTTGCAGAAAGTACAATGCTTTCATCCACAGGGACATGTCGTAGGGCCTGTCCCTCGAGGCTTTGGCTGGAGATCAAAGCAAACGCAAGAGGGCTTGAGTGTGTGGGTGCTGGGATGCGGGTGTGGGTGCTCGCTTAAGGGTATGGGTGCTCGCTTAAGGGTATGGGTGCTGGCCTAAGGGTGTAGGTGCTGGCCTACGGGTGTGGGTGCTGGCCTGAGTGTATGGGTGCTGGCCTGTGCGTGTGGTTGATGGCCTGAGTGTGTGAGTGCTGGCCTGTAGGTGTGGGCACTGGCCTTTGGGTGTAGGTACTGGCCTGTAGGTGTGGGTGCTGGCCTGAGTGTGTGGGGGCTGGCCTGTAGGTGTGGGTACTGGCCTTTGGGTGTGGGTACTGGACTGTAGGTGTGGGTGCTGGCCTGAGTGTGTGAGTGCTGGCCTGTAGGTGTGGGTACTGGCCTTTGGGTGTAGGTACTGGCCTGTAAGTGTGGGTACTGGCCTTTGGGTATAGGTACTGGCCTGTAGGTGTGGGTGCTGGCCAGAGTGTGCGGGGGCTGGCCTGTAGGTGTGGGCACTGGCCTTTGGGTGTAGGTACTGGCCTGTAGGTGTGGGTGCTGGCCTGAGTGTGTGGGGGCTGGCCTGTAGGTGTGGGTACTGGCCTTTGGGTGTGGGTACTGGACTGTAGGTGTGGGTGCTGGCCTGAGTGTGTGAGTGCTGGCCTGTAGGTGTGGGTACTGGCCTTTGGGTGTAGGTACTGGCCTGTAGGTGTGGGTGCTGGCCTGAGTGTGTGGGGGCTGGCCTGTAGGTGTGGGTACTGGCCTTTGGGTGTGGGTACTGGCCTGTAAGTGTGGGTACTGGCCTTTGGGTATAGGTACTGGCCTGTAGGTGTGGGTGCTGGCCAGAGTGTGCGGGGGCTGGCCTGTAGGTGTGGGCACTGGCCTTTGGGTGTAGGTACTGGCCTGTAGGTGTGGGTGCTGGCCTGAGTGTGTGGGGGCTGGCCTGTAGGTGTGGGTACTGGCCTTTGGGTGTGGGTACTGGCCTGCAGGTGTGGGTGCTCACCTGAGTGTGTGGGGGCTGGCCTGTAGGTGTGGGTACTGGCCTTTGGGTGTGGGTACTGGCCTGCAGGTGTGGGTGCTGGCCTGAGTGTGGGGATAAGACAGAGCCTGCCCTGTGGAACTGGCATCTCTATTTCCTCCCACAAGGCCATTCGCTCGTTCTTGGACTTGGGACGCCGAGGCCAGGAACACAGAGCTCTCTGCCCAGGGATGGTCTCTGGGAAAACAAGATGCTTGGCTGAAGCCAAACACTTCGATGTCAGATTGCAGCCAGGATGCCAACAGCACTGGAGGGGGCTTGACTGGCTGGGACTTGGCAACCAGCATGATGGTGACAGCAAGGACTGTAGCAGGTGTGACAATGGCTGTCATTCCAGAAGCGGGTGCTTGGGCCAGGGTTCATCACACCTCCTCCAACCAGGTGGGAGCCGCTGGCAGAGCCCAGGTCCACCCTTACGTCTGGTGCCACCCGCCCGCCATTGTCTTTCAGCCCGGCCTGCTGAAGGCGGCCCCTCAGCAGCAGCCAATGTGCCAGCAACGGACACCCCCCCCCCCCCCGCCCTAGTCTAGGATGCGGGGCTGCTCTCCAGGTTGGGTAACAGCGTGAAGTCTTCACTGGTTCCCATGGGCTTCTGGGTGCCAGCATGGTTACAGCCTGGTAACGCGCCTAGTGAGGCTGCCCCCCTGCCTCCACGCCCAGCTCCTTCTAGAGTGTCTGGTCACCTTCCAGGAAGACTCCTTGCGCTAGGATCCTGGTCCCAAGGCTCCCTTCTGGGGAATCCGGTTCCCGGGAGAAATAGCACCCAGGGCCTGTTGTCCTGGTGGCTGCTCTTGGTGCAATTGCTGTGAACTTCACTAACCTTTGGGGACCAGGAAGCTGCAGTTCAGGCCAGAAAAGGCCCAGGGGACCAGGAAGCTGCAGTTCAGGCCAGAAAAGGCCTAGGGGACACATCCCATTGCCAGCCTCTCTGGCACGAGGAGTTCCTGAGGATGCTGGGCCTGGCCCTACCGGCGAGGAGGGCTCGGATTCAGGCAAGAGTTCTATGGCCTTGGGCATGCCCCTCAGCCTCTCTGAGGTTCCTGGGGTGGGGAAGGCCAGCAGCTACCAGGGAGGCGACAATTCACAGGAGTGGCCACAGTGAGAGAGGGAGGCAGGTGGAGGGGCAGAGAAGCCGGGTCATCCTGCCACTTGGGCCTTCAGGGCAGTGCCTTCCTGCCAGCCTGAGTGCAGCTGGGGTGTGCAGTGTCTTGTGGAAAAAAGACCAGGATGTGAGGCCCTGGGCAGAGCAGTTCAGGGGCAGTAGTGCTTTCTTCCTCGTCTTCTAGGGGTGTGTGGTGGCTCAGTGGAGTTTGACTTTCCCAGCCAATCGGACTGAAGAGCAGTCCATGCAGACACTGGTGCCTGGGGCCCTGAGCTGTGCGGCTGCAGGGGCTTGGGAGGAACAGCCTCTATAAGGTGCCTCCCAGCCGTGGCCAGTGGTGCAGGTGTGGCCAGGGCCCAGGTCCGGGAACCTGGAGGCCATTTCCTCTGGGATAGCCAGTGCAGACCAGAGCCTTGCAGTCTACGGCAGCCAGTGGGCCTCAGGTGGACACAGCTCCCGAGGCCTCAGACCCTTCATCAAGGCGCTTAGCTGGAGACTGCCCCTTGCCCTCCAGATCCACCTGCCAACTTCCTTTCGTCTGAGTCCCAGGAAATAGAGTGTGTCCTGGTTTCTTGCTCTCGGGCTTCCCAGGAGTACCAGCAGACACTGGAGGCGGAGGGAGAGAGAGGCCCAGAAACGTGTTCCCCTCTGAGCTGCCGAAAGTCAGTTACAGTGCTACCCTTGCCCCCTCCCCTCTGCTCCCCCGAAGTTGGCCTTTCCACCTGCAGCTGTCCCTGCTCCTGGGGATGTGGCAACTCCCACCTCTGACCAGCCTCCAGTAGTTTCCCCAACTCTCCAGATACCTTTGCAAATGTCCTTGTAAACATTAGAGCATACCTGGGCTTCCTGCCGAGAAGCAGGCACCGCACCGCGTCAGTGACAGTGCCTACAGTTTATTTTTGCCACCACAAAGCCATGGTGTGCGGTCTGGGCACCCAGCTGAGAGAGTAACACGCCTTTGACTGTAAACAGCAGAAAGCAGATGCACAGCTCTTAAAGGCCCCACCCCACTCCCCCCTATCCCCACCGCCAACAGCAGCCCTCCCCTCACCCTTGTCCTAACCCAACCCCAAATGTGGCTGCAACCTCCTCCCAATGCTTTCTTATGCAGCAGGAAGTCTGGAGGCAGCGGTGGATTTTAGGGTTTCGGCCTCTGTTCTCTGGGCCTTTCATTGGTGATCTGAGATAGCTGTTCCCAGCGCCTCTCCCAGGTCCAGGCAGGAGTAGGTCAGCGAGGAAGAGCTATGTGGTGAGGGGATTCCTGAGGCCCAACCTCGGACCTCATGGCAGGCGAGGCCTGGAGAGCTGACCTCGCACAAGAGAGCAGAGAGAAGCCACCTGGTGCTGCCTCCGCCAGGTGCCGGGAAGGGATCTGTGCAGCGGCTGCTTAGCGGCCTGCCAGGTGCACCAGCTGCAGCGGCAGCTCCAGGCCAGCCTCCGCGTCCCCACTGCCCACGTCCCCCAAACAAGGAGACGTGTCAGTGCCCCTGCTCAGCCAGTGACACTGTCCCCTAAGGATGCTGTCAAAAATGCTAATATTTTGAAAGTCTAATGGGCCCACAAGAAAGCTAAAGTCACCCATGTTTCTCTGTTGCTCAGAGCCAAACCGCCCCCCCCCCTCCCATAGTGTGGTTCAGAGCTTTGGGGCGAAGGGCAGACTCTTCTAAATGACCAACTTTAGAAGCTGAAAACAGGATTCAAATCAGGACCCCCTGCTGGCCCTCCATCCCAACAATCCATGCTCTCCTCAGCCTCCACTTGCACCATGGGCATGAGCGTCCCCCATCCCACCCTCTGTCCCGCTCCACTCTGACCTCCAGCCGAGGACCCTGGTGGCCCCACCGGGAAGTGGCACTGACGGCCAAGGCTCATCTGTCTCTTCTTGCTGTTTTGACAAGGAGCATGCATGGTGTGTAATCAGGTTTTAGTTCGGTTTTCCAAAGAATGCCAGGCATGCATCAGAGGAAAGTGAAATGCTGCTAAGCAACTTACACCATTGCCCTGTTGTGTCCCTCCCAGGAGAAACTGGAAAGGCATACCCCAAATGGGCACAAGCAGTGGACAGTCACTTGTTGAATCGGACACCAGAAGCCTTTAATGAATGGCTGAATGGGTGAATTTTAACCCAACCCCTCTGAGCTTCCCACCTAGTCGGGGCGGGGGGGGGGGGGGGGGCGGGGAGGGAGAGAAAGCCCACACTATGTGTGAGGCCTATCTAACACAACAGACTTTTATAGCTGTTTTGGAGACAGCCAGGCAATGGAACAACTCTGCACAGCATTTTACCACTGATTTTGGAGCCTATGTGTATTTTGCTGAAAATATAACCCATGTTTACTTTGTCCACACATCTTCATTCACACAGTGCTAAGAGCTACTCATTGATATCCAAAGGCCCTTAGAGACATTGTGAAGAATTTTTTCCTCAAAAAGAGAGGAAGCTGCCTTTGCTGACAGCAGCAGAAACTTGACTGCCAATGCCTGAGACCAAATCACATTTCAGACCAAGGTCTGGGGGCCAGTGAGAGGGCAGGCGAGGTCCTCCAGGAAGGAGGCTGCTGGCTGTTTCTACACCCAGTGCTCACTGTGCACTGCACATCTACCACACCAGTGCTCACTGCACACCCACCACACCCGGTTCTCACTGCACACCCACCACACCCGGTTCTCACTGCACATCTACCACACCAGTGCTCACTGCACACCTACCACACCCGGTGCTCACTGCGCACCCACCACACCCGGTGCTCACTGCACACCCACCACACCCGGTTCTCACTGCACATCTACCACACCAGTGCTCACTGCGCACCCACCACACCCGGTTCTCACTGCACACCCACCACACCCGGTTCTCACTGCACATCTACCACACCAGTGCTCACTGCACACCTACCACACCCGGTGCTCACTGCACATCTACCACACCCGGTGCTCACTGCACACCTACCACACCCGGTGCTCACTGCGCACCCACCATACCCGGTTCTCACTGCACATCTACCACACCAGTGCTCACTGCACACCTACCAACCCGGTGCTCACTGCACACCTACCACACCCGGTGCTCACTGCGCACCCACCATACCCGGTTCTCACTGCACATCTACCACACCAGTGCTCACTGCACACCTACCAACCCGGTGCTCACTGCACACCTACCACACCCGGTGCTCACTGCGCACCCACCATACCCGGTGCTCACTGCACACCTACCACACCCGGTGCTCACTGCGCACACACCACACCCGGTGCTCACTGCGCACACACCACACCCGGTGCTCACTGCGCACACACCACACCCGGTGCTCACTGCGCACACACCACACCCGGTGCTCACTGCGCACCCACCACACCCGGTGCTCACTGCACACCCACCACACCCGGTGCTCACTGCGCACCCACCACACCCGGTGCTCACTGCGCACCCACCATACCCGGTGCTCACTGCACACCCACCACACCCGGTGCTCACTGCGCACCCACCATACCCGGTGCTCACTGCGCACCCACCACACCCGGTGCTCACTGCGCACCCACCATACCCGGTGCTCACTGCACACCTACCACACCCGGTGCTCACTGCGCACCCACCACACCCGGTGCTCACTGCGCACCCACCACACCCGGTGCTCACTGCGCACCCACCGCACCCGGTGCTCACTGCGCACCCACCGCACCCGGTGCTCACTGCACACCTACCACACCCGGTGCTCACTGCGCACCCACCACACCCGGTGCTCACTGCACACCTACCACACCCGGTGCTCACTGCGCACCCACCACACCCGGTGCTCACTGCGCACCCACCGCACCCGGTGCTCACTGCGCACCCACCATACGCGGTGCTCACTGCGCACCTACCACACCAGTGCTCACTGCGCACCCACCACACCCAGTGCTCACTGTGCACCCACCGCACCCGGTGCTCACTGCGCACCCACCGCACCCGGTGCTCACTGCGCACCCACCATACCCGGTGCTCACTGCGCACCCACCATACCCGGTGCTCACTGCGCACCCACCATACCCGGTGCTCACTGCACACCTACCACACCCGGTGCTCACTGCGCACCCACCACACCCGGTGCTCACTGCGCACCCACCGCACCCGGTGCTCACTGCGCACCCACCATACGCGGTGCTCACTGCGCACCTACCACACCAGTGCTCACTGCGCACCCACCACACCCAGTGCTCACTGTGCACCCACCGCACCCGGTGCTCACTGCGCACCCACCGCACCCGGTGCTCACTGCGCACCTACCGCAGCAGGTGATCACTGCGCACCCACCACACCCGGTGCTCACTGCGCACCCACCATACCCGGTGCTCACTGCGCACCCACCATACCCGGTGCTCACTGCGCACCCACCGCACCCGGTGCTCACTGCGCACCCACCGCACCCGGTGCTCACTGCGCACCCACCGCACCCGGTGCTCACAGCACACCTACTGCACCCAGTGCTCACTGCACACACACCACACCCGGTGCTCACTGCGCACCCACCACACCCAGTGCTCACTGCGCACCCACCACACCCGGTGCTCACAGCTCACATACCACACCCAGTGCTCACTGCGCACCTACCACACCTAGGGCTCACTGCACACACCACACCCAGTGCTCACTGCCCACCTACAACACCCATGCTCAGTGTACACCTACCACACCTAGTGCTCACTGCACACACACCACACCCAGTGCTCACTGCACACATACCACACCCAGAGCTCACTGCACACATTCCACACCCAGTGCTCACTGCACACATACCACACCCAGTGCTCACTGCGCACCTACCACACCCAGGGCTCACTGTGCACCTACCACACCCAGTGCTCACTGCCCACCTACCACACCCAGTGCTCACTGCTCACATACCACACCCAGAGCTCACTGCACACACACCACACCCAGTGCTCACTGCACACATACCACATCCAGTGCTCACTGCCCACCTACCACACCCATGCTCACTGCACACCTACCACACCCAGTGCTCACTGCACACATACCACACCCAGAGCTCACTGCCCACCTACCACACCCAGTGCTCACTGCACACATACCACACCCAGTGCTCACTGCACACCTACCACACCCAGTGCTCACTGCGCACCTACCACACCCAGGGCTCTCTGCACACATACCACACCCAGAGCTCACTGCCCACCTACCACACCCATGCTCACTGTACACCTACCACTCCTAGTGCTCACTGCACACACACCACACCCAGTGCTCACTGCACACATACCACACCCAGTGCTCACTGCGCACCTACCACACCCAGGGCTCACTGGACATATACCACACCCAGTGCTCACTGCACATATACCACACCCAGTGCTCACTGCCCACCTACCACACCCAGGGCTCACTGTGCACCTACCACACCCAGTGCTCACTGCCCACCTACCACACCCAGTGCTCACTGCACACATACCACACCCAGAGCTCACTGCCCACCTACCACACCCATGCTCACTGTACACCTACCACTCCTAGTGCTCACTGCACACACACCACACCCAGTGCTCACTGCACACATACCACACCCAGTGCTCACTGCGCACCTACCACACCCAGGGCTCACTGGACACATACCACACCCAGTGCTCACTGCACATATACCACACCCAGTGCTCACTGCCCACCTACCACACCCAGGGCTCACTGTGCACCTACCACACCCAGTGCTCACTGCCCACCTACCACACCCAGTGCTCACTGCACACATACCACACCCAGTGCTCACTGCACACATACCACACCCAGTGCTCACTGCACACATACCACATCCAGTGCTCACTGCCCACCTACCACACCCATGCTCACTGTACACCTACCACACCCCGTGCTCACTGCACACATACCACACCCAGAGCTCACTGCCCACCTACCACACCCAGTGCTCACTGCCCACCTACCACACCCAGTGCTCACTGCACACATACCACACCCAGAGCTCACTGCACACATACCACACCCAGTGCTCACTGCACACATACCACATCCAGTGCTCACTGCCCACCTACCACACCCATGCTCACTGTACACCTACCACACCCCGTGCTCACTGCACACATACCACACCCAGAGCTCACTGCACACATACCACACCCAGTGCTCACTGCACACATAACACACCCAGTGCTCACTGCCCACCTACCACACCCATGCTCACTGTACACCTACCACACCCAGTGCTCACTGCACACATACCACACCCAGAGCTCACTGCCCACCTACCACACCCAGTGCTCACTGCACACATAACACACCCAGTGCTCACTGCCCACCTACCACACCCAGTGCTCACTGCACACATAACACACCCAGTGCTCACTGCCCACCTACCACACCCATGCTCACTGTACACCTACCACACCCAGTGCTCACTGCCCACCTACCACACCCAGTGCTCACTGCACACATAACACACCCAGTGCTCACTGCCCACCTACCACACCCATGCTCACTGTACACCTACCACACCCAGTGCTCACTGCACACATACCACACCCAGTGCTCACTGCACACCTACCACACCCAGGGCTCACTGCCCACCTACCACACCCAGTGCTTACTGCACACATACCACACCCAATACTCACTGCACATATACCACACCCAGTGCTCACTGCGCACCTACCACACCCAGTGCTCACTGCACACATACCACACCCAGTGCTCACTGCACACCTACCACACCCAGGGCTCACTGTGCACCTACCACACCCATGCTCACTGTACACCTACCACACCCAGTGCTCACTGCCCACCTGCCACACCCAGTGCTCACTGCCCACCTACCAAACCCTCCTAAGACTGCTCACAAGTCATCCAGGTGACCCCAACTTGCTTCCCTTTCTGGCTTTCACAGCTGCCATGCACTGATCAGCTGCCTGTGTGCAGGAAGCATGTAGCCTGGGTTCTGGTGAAATCACATTGAGGCAGGATTACTAGCACCCATGGGAGGGGCAGGGCAGGTTTATGCGGGTTGTCCATCAGATTCCCAGCAGGTCTCATCAACACCCTCCATGTGCTAGCGGCCTTCCTGCCAGTTCAGAATGGGACGGGCACAAAGTCGCGCCCAGTGGCCTGTTCTGGAAGGCCTGTGTGCCCCACAGCGTCCTGCATAGGTAGCTCTGCACACTCCTGGGAGAAAGGCTCACTTGGTGCTCCTAAGGCTCATTTCCCTCAGGCCGGTTCACTGCCAGTGGCCGCCTGACTCGGCTAGACCACTGCGGCCGGGTGCGAGATGAAGACTGCCATCAGCCGCGTGGGGCCTGGACTGGGAGCGGGTGCATGGGTCGCCCAGAAACAGAGCAGGCAGCAGCTGCTCCATCTTCTGGGGGCAGCAATGCAGTTGTCTCCCAGATTGGAACTTCTTGGGGAGAATTCTTTTTTTTTTTAACCTTCCCAAAGAAACTTTATTTTTCATAAAGCTGAAGTGCAAAACATAAGTGACCATTTTTAATAAGCAAATTTGTAACCACAGAATATCTACAAGAATTACAGCTTTAAAAAATACAACTAATTTTTATATTTCAAAAATAACTCAAATAAATTAATTTCTTAAAAAGTACACTTCTCGTACTGTTTGGCATTTCCTCTGGCTGAATTCTGGTGCAGCCGTACCAGGGAGCCGCTGTCACACTCTTGCTCGCCACTGTGACGACTGTAGCTCACGTGCTGGTCAGATTCCCATTCACAGACCTGGACAGAAACATGCAGTATTAAAATACTTCTCAAAAAATAATGAGATTTCCTCACAAACGACACTTGTCACTGCAGCCTTACAGGTGGCATCTCTCAGCCCGACGTGCAGCTGCCAGCATGGATAGCGGTGGCTGAGGCCCCGTGGTCCCCTCTGGAAGGCTTCTGTGGCCTAGTGTCCAGTATGTTGGCCGTGGGGCCCACTGCGCAGCCTCTGGTGCGTGCATGCAGGTTCCCTCACCTAGGCTTCAACCTGGGAGCCGTCACACCGCTCAAAGGCTTACCTTTAGGGGCTTGTTTCCTCCCGGCTGAAGACAGGGTCATCTCCAAGACCCCTCGTGTAGCCCCAGAAGCCAGGGGTCTTGGGGAGAATTCTTATCTTGACATTATGACATTTGGGGCCACTTCACAGAACCCACACTATTCCCTTGGGGTTTCCCTGCAGAAGGAGAAAATTCCCATGTAAGGGCCTCTCTTTCCTGTAGCTGCTCTTCATTTGCCAACTGGGTACATTTCTACCAGCCAGTTTCCGTCAGAGAGTGGTGCTTGGACCCGCAAAACAGCACGACGCTCGCCTCTTGCGAGCAGAGCCGGGGACACAGCCTTCTGACGTTGCTCTGGCACGCCTCTTTGTGGCAAATGCCCAGCTCTGCCTCTTCAGTCGTGAGAGGAAGAGGCAGGCCAGAGGCCAACAAACAGGATGCAGCTGGGCCCCTCTGCATTCTCAGGGCAGCCTGGGTCAGGGCCTCAGCGCCCTGGCAGAAGGCCAACACCTGTATGCATTTGTCTTCCTAGTTTTATTAAGCATTTTACTGACATTAGTTCGCTAATTCCCATTAGTTCACTACTGTTCACCCCATTTATAGATGGGGAGACTGCAGCTTAGAGGGAAGGTCAATGTCCAGTAAATCATGCAGATGGTGATCTCCACTCAGCCCCCAACACTCATTAGAGTTAAGATGGGGGAACAACAGAGCTGTAAGCAAATAAGAAAATACACAGGAGAGGGAGCACCCAGATGGGAAAGGGGCACAGTGAGGGAGATGGAGAATGGACAGGTGAGCAGCCGTGGGTCCATGGCTTCGATCATGGCTGCTCCTCTGCTAAGTGCCTGTGGGGAGCACAGCCAATAAGAAGCATGGGTGACGTGGACAGCATCTTGGAGAGTTCAGAGGTAGAGGCACAGGTACCTCTGGAGACAGGCATGTTGCAGTCAGTGCCAGCTTAGACCCTTAGCTCCTTGCTCAGGCCCACATTGCCAGGCAGCTGCGCAGCTCTGCAGCTACAGATGGGAGGCCAACACTCAGGAGAGATTACACCAAGGATGCTGGCATTGGGACCAGACCCACCAACATAGACAAGAGGATCTGAACCAAACACAGGAATCAGTGTCTGTCTCCTGAAGAGTGAGGCTCAGACCCCTCCCAGCACACAGCTCCAAAGTGTTCTATCTCTCTCTCTTTCTCTCCCTTTTTCTCCCTTTCTCTCCTTCTCTCTCTCTCTCTCTCTCTCTCTCTCTCTCTCTCTCTCTCTCTCTCTCTCTCTCTTTGTGTGTGTGTGTGTGTGTGTGTGTGTGTGTGTGTGTGTGTGTGTCCCCAGGCATGTAATCAGAGATTTCTTCTCTAGCAAAGCAGACTGAACCCAAAGACCTAGAGAATTTGTTACTTGGGAGCCCTTAGAAAAAACAAACCTACCCCATATGCTTTCCCATACGACAGCTGTGCACCACTAGACATTGAATATGCTTCTAGCTTGACAGACAGGAACTAAAACAGGTGAGGGGGGGGATAGACACGTGGAGGATTCACAGAGCAGGAGAATGTCCTTAAAAACACTCAGAAAAAGGGCATAATGTATGCTTCAAACAAGAACAGCATACTCTCAAAATGACTCACAAATGAGGAAGCACTTCTGGGAAGTGGGGCAGGATGGCAGAAGGATTGGGAATCTCTGTCAGACAGCAAGTGGCTGTGTTCTTCAGCCCTTTCTCTGCTTCTTCCTCTCTGCTGTTTATAAAAGGTTCCATCACGACTCTGCTCAGCAGTTACCAGGCAACCACATGGAAAGTCCTGGGAGAATGTCGGGGCCAAATTGTGATCTCTCAGAGTCATATGCTGAAACTCTAACCTTCAGTACCTCGGAGTTTGACTATATATGGAAATAGGACCGTTAAAGAGTTGATTAAGCCAAAACCGGTTTGCCTCAGTAGATAGAGCATCAGTCTGTGGACTGAAAGATCCCAGGTTCAATTCTGGTCAAGGACATGTACCTTGGTTGTGGGCACATCCCCAGTGGAGGGTGTGCAGGAGGCAGCTGGTTGATGTTTCTCTCTCATCGATTTTCTGGCTTTCTATCCCTCTCCCTTCCTCTCTGTAAAAAATCAATAAAATATATATATATTCTTTTTAACGTGTTGATTAAGTTAAAAGAGGCCCTTAGGGGAGGCCCTGACTGAATCTTACTAGTGTCCTATAGGAAGAGGAAGTTTGCTTTTCAAAAGAAACTTTGCAGACAGAAGAGATTGGTTAGAATCATTAGAAAATGAAATGATCAGTTTCCAGCAGATAACTCAATGCAGGTTATTTCTTTACACAATAAATTACAATGATTACACAATATTGATTACACAAACTTATTTTCACCGAAAAATGATAGCACAGCTCTCATTTAGAATCAAATGACAGATAAAGAGCTTCCCAGACAAGAAAAGGTTAAAGGAGTTCATTACCACCAAACAGTATTTCAAGAAATGTTAAAGGGACTTCTTTAAGAAAAAGAAAAAAAAAGATTAAAAATATGAATAATAAAATGGCAATAACTACACGTCATCAACAATTACTTAAAATGTAAATGGATTGAATCTCCCATTAAAGACAGGGTGGCTGTGGCCAGATGGCTCAGATGGTTGGAGCATTGTCCCATATACCAAAAAGGTTTTGGGCTTGGTCCCAGTCAGGGCACAAACCTAGGTTGCAGGTTCAATCTGTAACACATATGGGAGGCAACGATTCATGTTTCTCATCTCTCTCTCTCTCTCTCTCTCTCTCTCTCTCTCTCTCTCTCTCTCTCTCCTTCCCTCCCTCCCCTCTCAATCTAAAAATATGAATCCTCAGGTGAGGATGAAAAGCAAGCAAGCATAGGGTGGGTGACTAAATCAAGAAGAAAACAAGACCCTTACATATGCTACCTATAAGAGACTTACTTTATTTTTTTAATTTTAAATATTTATTTTTACCTTTTATTGTAGTATAACTTAGATTTAATAGTAGTACATATGTTTTCCTTTTTCTCCCCATTATGTCCCCCAGCCTCCTCTACCCCCCAGCACATGTCATCACCTGCTCCCCCCAGTGTCTTGCATTCATTGGTTATGCTCATATGCATGCATACAAGTCCTTCCGTTGATCTCCCTCAGCACCCGCCCCCCACCTTCCCCAGCCTTCCCCCTGTAGCTTGACAGCCTGTTCAATGTCTACCTGCCTCTATATCGATCACTCTCCCCTGTTTCTTTGCTTCAAAAATATCTTGCCTCTGCATACTAGAAATAAATGTATAAGAACGAAAAATGTTTGAGTGTCAGTTTCAATGTCCAACTGTTCCGAGTCCCAGTTTCAATGTCAAATAGTTCTTTATGTGTACATGTCAGCAATGGTATCCAGATGGTGGACACATCGTGGCAATGCAAGTTCGATCCTCTCTGGTTTGGTCCTGGGCTGCCTGCAGCCATGCACAGCTGTCGACTGCTAGCATGGCAAGGTGTCGTCAGTGTCCCCCATCTATGGACCGTCCTCGTGACTGGAACAGATCAGTCAGTTCCTCACTGTCTCAGGAGCACACATGGTCTTGGAGTTGTTCCCTGAAAACACACAAACACATTCTCGACCAAAAGTTAACAATGGGATCCTATCTGCAAATTAGACTTGGGATTCTTTTTATTTTTGCCCAAATGATTTTCCTTTGGATTATCTTGACACCATGTGTGGTTTTCATGGGTGTCCTGCTGTTGGCATTACAAATGGAAGGTACTTTTCTGGAGTAAGAATTTTCTACATGTATTTTGCTTAAAGAATATTTTTTCTTACATGATATTACCCCACTATCCCCCTCCCCTTTTTTTGATTAATGGGGGCTTTTGGAAATTTTATCTTGCAGTCATGGTAATTTTAAAATTTAATTTTTGCACACAAATATGACTGCTTTAGGTTCTTTGGATGTTAGGCAATTTTGCAGTGAGATGAACTACTAATAGATATTTTAGTTAATGTTTTAGGCACAGCTTTATGTCGAGTACACTTAAATTTTCTTGAGTATTCACTTATTTCATTTGGCCAATTTAAATTAATCTGAAAACTTGATTACTATTTTACTGTCAATTTTAATACTCAAGCAAAAATCTTAGTTTATCCTGTAAATACTTGTAGAAAGGAATATTTGCATTTTTTAGTAAGTCCTGAGCAATCCTGGTAATAGATTGAATTTAGATATAGAGCAGCTATTGCTGGCCGAGTCTCTGTCTGCCACCTGGGTCCCGGTTTGAGTTGTGCATGGGAGGCGAAGCAGCCGTGGGGGTAGGAGACCTCCCTCAGGAGGGGTGAGAATTCAAGCCCCTGTAAAGTTTGTGGATGAGGGTCTGTGCCCCACCTCTGTTGACCTTTTAGTTCTCTCCTGTTGGCTCCTCTGCGACTGTGCCTATCTTAGGTTGTTCCTTCCCTGAGGAATCTTACCCGTCTCTGGCTAACCAGCCATCCACTGGGGCTAAATAGGGTGATGTGAGGTTCAGTCCTGTCTCCTTTGTAGTCTATGCCCCTGTGGCCTCCACGTCCAGCACTTGTGTTGGGGTCCCCTTGCCTGCTGGCGGGGTCCCGGTACTGATCACATATCTCGGGGGACCCAGGTTTCTTCTCCAGAGAGGGCCCAACTCACACCATTGGTCGAGAGACAGATCCATGGTGCCAGCTGCCCAGAGGCTTCAGCCACAGCTTGAACTGAAAGCTCAGACATCAGCTGTGTGTATTTGGATAGTAAGAAGAGGGTCCCTCTTGGCAAAATGGCAAGAGGGGCCAATATAGAATGCTCGGATGCCTTCCCAGGGCCTTCATTCCTTCTGAAAGGGATTAATTCCTTGCCTATCCTTTTGAAAATTGCTGCCCAGCATTCAAAGAATTAGTTTGTAAGTTTATTTGGGATAATTGTATAATATGCTGTTGTCAAATATCAAAAATTATAATGACATTGTAGAATAATATCATGTAAAGGTATTATGGTGTCATGGGAGGTTAAGGAGGGCCTAGCCTAAGGACTGGTGTCCATAGGAGATGACAAGCTCTAGGCCATGTCAATTCAATCTCAAACTAGCTGCCAGTTTTTTTTATAACTGTATATAAACTATGTCAGGGATGTAAAAACACAAATTACTTACCTTAGTTCAAGAGGTCAAATATATTGACTTTCCCCCTTACTCCCACCACCTGCCACTTACCCTGAGGTTTGACATTCTGATGGACTTTTCTCAGTCTCTTGATCCATTCTTGTTCATTTGTCTATGTCATTCATTATATTCCTCAAATGAGTGAGATCATGTGATATTTGTCTTTCTCTCTCTGGCTAATTTCACTTAGCATAATGCTCTCCAAATCCATCCATGTTGTTACAAATGGTAGGAGGTCCTTCTTTTTTACCGCAGCGTAGTATTCCATTGTGTAAATGTACCATAGTTTTTTAATCCACTCATCTGCTGATGGGCACTTAGGCTGTTTCCAAATCTTAGCTATGGTAAATTGTGCTGCTATGAACATAGGGGTACATATATCCGTTCTAATTCACGTTTCTTAGGATATATTCCCAGAAGTGGGACCACTGGGTCGAATGGGAGCTCCATTTTTAGTTTTTTGAGGAAACTCCATAATCTTCTCCACAGTGGTTGCACCAGTCTACAATCCCACCAGCAGTGCACGAGAGTTCCTTATTCTCCGCATCCTCGCCAGCACTTGTCATTTGTTGATTTGTTGATGTAAGCCATTTTGACAGGTGTGAGATGGTACCGCATTATCATTTTGATTTGCATCTCTCGGATAATTAGTGACTTTGAGCAAGTTTTCATATGTCTCAGGGCCTTCCTTTTGTCTTCTTTAGAAAAGATTCTATTTAGGTCTGTTTCCCATTTTTTTTATTGGATCATTTGTCCTCCTTTTATTGGAGTTGTGTGAGTTGCCTATAGATGCTTGAGATTAAACCTTTATCACTGATAACATTTGCAAATATGTTCTCCCATACAGTGGGTTTTCTTATTGTTTTGTTGATGGTTTCTTTAGCTGTGCAAAAGCTTTTGATTTTGATGTAGTCCCATTTGTTTATTTTCTCTTTAGCTTTCATTGCCCTAGGAGCAGTATCATAGAAGAATTTCTTTTGGCATATGTCTGAGATTTTTCTTCCTGTAGATTCCTCTAATGTTTTTAAGGTTTCATGCCTTACGTTTAAATCCTGTATCCATATTGAGTTTATTTTTGTGTATGGTGCAAGTTGGTGGTATAGTTTCATTTTTTTTCATGTATCTGTCCAATTTTCCCAACACCATTTATTGAAGAGACTGTCTTGACACCATTTCATGTTCATGCCTCCTTTGTCAAATATTAATTGAGCATAGTGGTTTGGGTCTATATCTGGATTTTCTATTCTATTCCATTGATCTGTTCTTGTGCCAGTACCAGGCTGTTTTGAGAACAATAGCTTTGCAATACAGCTTGAAATCTGGTATTGAAATCCCAACGACTTTGTGCTTCTTTCTCAGGATTGCTATGGCTATTCGGGGTCTTTCTTTATTCCAAATGAATTTTTGGAGAGTTCTTTCTAGGTCTGTGAAATATGCCATTGGTATTTTAATGGGGAGTGCATTAAATTTATACATTGCTTTGGGTAGTATGGACATTTAAATTATATTGATTCTCCCAATCCATGAACATGGTATGTTCTTCCATCTGTTTACATCTTCCGCTATCTCTTTTTAGTGTCCTGCAGTTTTCCGCGAATAGGTCTTTTACCTCCTTAGTTAAGTTTATTCCTAGGTATCTTAATATTTTTTGGTGTGATGGTAAATGGGATTGCTTTTTTAGTCTCTCTTCCTGTAACTTCACTATTAGTGTATAGAAATGCCATAGATTTCTTGGCATTAATTTTGTTGCCTGCTACATTGCTGAACTCATTTATTAAGTCTATTGTTTTTTGTTTGTTTATTTGTTTGTTTGTTTGTTTTATGGAGTCTTTCGGGTTTCTTATGTACAATATCATGTCATCTGCAAATAAGGATAGCTTTACTTCTTCTTTTCCAATTTGGATGCCTTTTATTTCTTCTTCTTGTCTAATTGCAATGGCTAATACTTCCAGTACTATGTCGAACAGGAGTGGTGAGAGTGGGCATCCCTGTCTTGTTCCTGTTCTTAAGGGAAATGGTTGTAGATTTTGCCCATTGAGTATGATGTTTGCTGTGGGTTTATCATATATGGCTTTTATAATGTTGAGGTATAATCCTTCTATTTTTACCTGGCTAACAGGTTTTATCAAGAAAGGGTGTTGGATTTTGTCAAATGCTTTTTCTGCAATAATTGATAGGACTATGTGATTTTTATCTCTCATTTGTTTATATGATGTATCACATTTATGGATTTGTGGATATTGTACCATCCTTGCATTCCTGGGATAAATCCTACTTGGTCATGGTGTATGATCTTTCTGATGTACTGCTGGATCCGATTTGCTAGAATTTTATTGAGGATTTTGGCATCTATAGTCATGACGGATATTGGCCTGTAATTGTCTTTCATTGTGTCATCTTTATCTGGTTTTGGTATTATGGTGATGCTAGCTTCATAGAAGGAGTTTGGAAGTGTTCCATCCTCTTGAATTTTCTGGAACAGTCTGAGGAGGATAGGTTTTAGTTCTTGCTTGAATGTTTGGTAAAACTCCCCTGTGAAGCCGAATGGGCCTGAGCTTTTGTTTGCTGGAAGCTTTATGATGACTGCTTCAATTTCTTCCACAGATATTGGTCTATTGAGTTGTTTAGATTCTTCCTGATTGAGTTTTGGGAGGTTATATTTTTCTAGAAATATATCCATTTCCTCTAGGTTATCCAGTTTGTTGGAGTAGAGTTGTTCATAGTATTTTTTAATAATCCTTTGTATTTCAATGGGGTCTGTTGTTATTTCACCTCTTTCATTTCTGATTTCATTTATTAGGGTCCTCTCTCTTTGTTTCTTGGTGAGTCTGGCTAGAGGTTCATCAATCTTGTTTACCCTTTCAAAGAGCCAGCTTTTGGTTTTGTTGATCTTCTGTATTGTTTCTTTGGTCTCTCTGTTCTGATATTTACTATTTCCTTCCTTCTGCTCACACTGGGCTTTTCTTGTTGCCCTGTTTCTAAATCTTTGAGTTGTTGGGTTAGATAATTTATTGCCGCTGTTTCTAGTTTTTTTGCAGTAGGACTGTAGAGCTATGAACTTCCCTCTCAGAACGGCATTCACTGTGTCCCATAGATTTTGGATAGTTGTGCTATCATTGTCATTTGATTCCACGATGTTTTCTCTTTTTTCCTTGATTTTTCTGGTAACCCAGTCATTGTTTAATACCATGCTGTTTAGTCTCCATGTGTTTGATTTCTTTGGATTGTTTTTATTGTAGTTGATTTCCAGCTTTATGCCACTGTGATCTGAGAATATGCTTGATATGTTTTCTATCTTCTTGAATTTGGAGAGACTTTGCCTATGACCCAACACATGGTCTATCTTTGAGAATGACCCATGAGCCGAGAACGGTTTGGCTCAGTGGATAGAGCGTCGGACTGCAGACTGGAGGGTCCCAGGTTTGATTCCGGACAGGAGCATCTACCTTGGCTGTGGGCACATCCCCAGTAGGGTGCATGCAAGAGGCAGCTGATCGATGTCTCTCTCTCATCAATGTTTCTGACTTTCTATCCCTCTCCCTTCCACTCTGTAAAAAATCAATAAAATATATTTTTTTAAAAAAATAGAATGACTCATAGGCACTTGAAAAGAATGTATATTCTGTGGCTTTGGGGTGAAATGATCTGAAGATGTCAATTAATTCCATCTGGTCCAGTGAGTCATTGAGGATTGATGTTTCTTTACTGATTTTTTGTTTAGAGGATTTTTCCAATGAGTATAGTGGGGGTATTAAAGTCTCCTACTATGATTTTATTGCTGTTTATCTATCCCTTGATAACCTCTAGGATTTTTTGTATGTATTTGGGTGCTCCTGTATTGGGTGCATATATGTTTACAAGAGTTATATCTTCTTGTTGGATTGCTCCCTTTAGTATTATGTAGTGGCCTTCTTTATCTCTTCTTACATCCTTCACTTTGAGATCTAATTTGTCGGATATAAGTATTGCTACCCCAGCTTTTTTTCCATTTCCATTCACCTGAAGAACATTTTTGCATCCTTTCACCCTCAGTGTGTGTGCGTCTTTTTTTTTTTTTTTTTTTTTGGAGGTGGATTTCTTGTAGACAGCAGATATATGGGTTGTGTTTTCTTATCCAGTCTATTACCCTATGTCTTTTGATTGGAGCATTTAAACCATTTACATTTAAATTTATTATTGATAGGTAGTTATTTGTAGCCATTTTTGTTCTTTGCTGCTATGTTCTTTCTTGGCTTCCAATTGCTTTTTACAGCAGACCCTTTAGCATTTCTTGCATTGCTTGTTTGGTGGTAATGTATTCCCTTAGTCTTTTTTTGTCTGTGATGCTCCCGATTTGACCTTCAATTTTGATTGATAGCCTTGCTGGGTACAGTAATCTAGGATTCAGACCCTTTCTTTGCATGACTTTGTATATTTCATTCCAATCACTTCTGACCTGATAAGTTTCTGTTGAGAAATCACTTGCTAATCTGATGGGGGTTCCTTCGTAGGTGACTTTCCGTCTCTCTCTGGCAGCTTTTAAGATTCTCACTTTGTCGTTGATGTTTGCCAATTTAATTATAATGTGCCTTGGTGTAGGTCTTTTGGGGTTTAATTTGCTTGGAACTCTGAGCTTTTTGGATTTCTGTGGGTTTTTTATTTCCTGTATCAGGGAAGTTTTCTGTCATTATTTCTTCCAACAGGTTTTCTATTCCTTGCTCAGTTTCCTGTCCCTCTGGAAGCCCTATTAGGCAGATGTTGTTTTGTTTCATGTTGTCCCAAAATTCCCTTAGGCTCTCCTCCTGCTTTTTAATTTTTTTTTCTAGAAGCTGCTTTACTTGGGTATTTTTCCTACCTTGTCTTCCACCTCACTGATGTGTTCCTCTGCTTCTTCTAGTCTACTCCTGATACTTTCTATGGAGTTCTTTACCTCAGCAATGTCACTTTTCATTTCTTCTTGGGTGTTCTTCATTTCCTCTTGGGTCTTCTTCAATTCCTATTGGTTCTTACTCATAATGACTTCTATTCTCTTCAGGCACCCTATGACCATTTCTCTGAACTCTCTCTCTCTGACAGGTTGCTTGCTTCCATTTCGTTTACCTCTTTTTCTGGTGAGGCTTGTTTTTCTTTCATTGGTGGGCTATTTCTTTGTCTCTCCATGGTCTCTCTTCTCTGTGTGTCTTATTATGTAGTTCTCACTCTCCTGTGTTGATTTAAAGGCTCAAACTACAACACAACCAGGTTCAGCACACCAGGCACTGAAGAAGAATGTATTCACAGTATTGGTAACTCCAAATTAAAGGTGATTGCCAGAGGAAGGTAAAATAGGTGATAGGTGGGAAAAAAGAGAGTAAGAGAAAACACACTCACACACACAAAAGAAAGAAAGAAAGAAAGAAAGAAAGAAAGAAAGAAAGAAAGAAAGAAAGAAAAGAAAGAAAGAAAGAAAGAAAGGAAGAAAGGAAGAAAGGAACGAATAAAGAAAAAAGGGAATGTCAAAATAAAATTGGGAAAAGGGGAAGGAGTAAAAAGAAAGGAAAAGGGAGTAAACTATAAATATGGGTTGGAAACTCCCAAAGGACCGCCACTAATCCCAGCTAAAGCCAGCAATGAGTACCTGGAGATTGATACAAACTACATACAACTAATATCAAGGGAGGTTAGGGAACACAGAAGCTTAAACCTATCAAAAAACAACAACAATGTAAACATCACCAAAACACAAAGTAATGCCAAAACCTCCCCCAGAAAACAAATTAAAATAAAAGAATAACCAAACCAATCTCACAAACATGCATAAAATATTGATATAGTCAACAGTCAGGTAAACAACATCAGCAAGACCGAGAGAAAAACAGTTTAGGATAGTGAAGTCGGAGAAGCGATAGATGTGTATGGACTTGGAGCAGGTGGTTGGAGATTGGATATAAAAGTGGGGTGAAATTTTAACAGGGGGTAAAAAGAGAGAATAAGGAAAATCTAAACCAGAGCAGGTGTAAGGGGAACAAGACACTAACTACGGAAAGGTTAGCAAGAGAGTGCTGGCATAAGGGTGGAGTTGAGGTACAGTAAAGAGATACTAAAGGGTAGATGAAAGACTGTATAACACTAATCTCTAAGTAGAATAAAGATGAAATAAAATGGGGTACTTAAAAAAGTTTAAATAGTAGTAGAAATAAAATTGATTCCTTAATTTGTGTTACACAAGAGTCAATTTGTGATTCAGCCCCTAGGTGGCAGTGTTTCTGAATTGACTTCCAGGTCTATTGGTCCTCTCTAGCCTGATCTAAAATCCCGCTATGTCTATGGTATTCACTACTAATTTGTGGAAATAGGCTACCCCAGAGCTGCCTCTCTAATGGTGAGCACCCGTTCTGATCCCCAGCCTCAGAAAAACAGCTCACCCCTGTGGTCTCCCAGGTTATGCTTTACCAGGGGATCCCCCATTCTTGGTTCAGCACTGAGAAATTCGGACTTGGAGAGGACAAATGTAAACGCGCAAACTCACATCCTTCTCATATGTTTGCGCGGAACCCTTTAACCCCTTGAGTTTGGCAGCCCGCTCCCTCCCAAAATTGTTAGGCTGGCCTTCTCAATCAGGTCCAAATGGGTTGGTTTCTATATATCCCCCCTGCCACCAGCTCCGAGGGCCCTCTTCCACATTTGCCAGCTCCAACAGCCACAGACTTTTCCTCTTTTTTACCACCCCCCCCCCCCCCAGGTGCAAATCTCCGTGTTACCAGCTCCTCTAACCCCAGGAGAAATCTGATCTTTCGGTGGCGGAGCACAGGGTTCCTCGGAATCTGCTTCTGTGCCAACTAGGAACCGATGTTCCGGGGGGTATCAGCCGCACAGTGGGTACCGCATCTGTAAAATTTTCAGGCTCTTCCCCTTTAAGATGGCGCAGTTTGCTTCTGAGTCAGTGGCTCCGTGAGAGAACCCAGCCACACCAGAGCCGCTCCATTAAGGGAGGCTAATCTAAGCAGTCCCCCTCCTTCTCCCAAAGCCCAGCTGTCCCCCAACTCACCAACAAACACTCCCTGCTCGACCCTCAGCTGCTTCCACCGTCTACCCTGGTACACAAATGATTATGCGTCCTTCTGTTCCACCACCAACTTTCCTCCCTATTTGCATTCTTGAGTAGGTACTGAGCATTCCTGGTACTAGACTGAATTTAGATACAGAGCAGCTGCTGCTGGCTGAGTCTCTGTCTGCAACCTGGGTCCCAATCTGAGCTGTGCATAGGAGGCATAGCAGCTGTGGGGGCAGGAGACCTCCCTCACAAGGGGTGAGAGTTCAGGCCCCTGCAAGATTAGTGGGTGAGGGTCTGTGCCCCACCTCTGTTGACCTTTTAGTTCTCTCCTGTTGGCCCCTCTGCAACTGTGCCTGTCTTAGGTTGTTCCTTCCCTGAGGAATCTTACCTATCCCTGGCTAACCAGCCATTTTCCGGGGCCAAACAGGGTGATATGAGGTTCAGTTCTGTCTCCTTTGTAGTCTATGCCCCCATGGCCTCCACGTCCAGCACCTGCCTTGCCGTAACTTCAACTGCTGCCGGGGTCCTGGTACTGATCACATATCTCGGGTGACCCAGGACTCTTCTCCAGAGAGGGCCCAACTCACACCATTGGTCAAGACAGATCCATGGTGCCAGCGACCTAGAGGCTTCAGCCACAGCTTGAAATGAAAGCTCAGGCAACAGCTGTGTGTATTCGGGTTGTAAGAAGAGGGTCCCTCTTGGCAAAATGGCAAGAGGGGCCAATATAGAATGCTCGGATGCCTTCCCAGGGCCTTAATTCCTTCTGAAAGGGATTAATTCCTTGCCTATCTTTTTGAAAATTGCTGCCCAGCATTCAAAGAATTAGTTTGTAAGTTTATTTGGGATAATTGTATAATATGCTGTTGTCAAATATCAAAAATTATAATGACATTGTAGAATAATATCATGTAAAGGTATTATGGTGTCATGGGAGGTTAAGGAGGGCCTAGCCTAAGGACTGGTGTCCATAGGAGATGACAAGCTCTAGGCCATGTCAATTCAATCTCAAACTAGCTGCCAGTTTTTTTTATAACTTTATATAAACTTTGTCAGGTGTATAAAAACACAAATTACTTACCTTAGTTCAAGAGGTCAAATATATTGACTTTCCCCCTTACTCCCACCACCTGCCACTTACCCTGAGGTTTGACATTCTGATGGACTTTTCTCAGTCTCTGGATTCGTTCTTGTTCATCAGTTGATGTCATTCATTATATTCCTCAAATGAGTGAGATCATGTAATATTTATCTTTCTCTGCCTGGCTAATTTCACTTAGCATAATGCTCTTCAAATCCATCCATGTTGTTGCAAAAGGTAGGAGCTCCTTCTTTTTTACCACAGCGTAGTATTCCATTGTGTAGATGTACCATAGTTTTTTAATCCACTCATCTGCTGATGGGCACTTAGGCTGTTTCCAAATCTTAGCTATGGTAAATTGTGCTGCTATGAACATAGGGGTACATATATCCTTTCTAATTCACGTTTCTAGTTTCTTGGGATATATTCCCAGAAGTGGGATCACTGGATCAAATGGGAGTTCCATTTTTAGTTTTCTGAGGAAACTCCATAATCTTCTCCACAGTGGCTGCACTAGTCTACAATCCCACCAGCAGTGCACGAGAGTTCCTTATTCTCCGCATCCTCGCCAGCACTTGTCATTTGTTGATTTGTTGATGTAAGCCATTTTGACAGGTGTGAGATGGTACCACATTATCATTTTGATTTGCATCTCTCGGATAATTAGTGACTTTGAGCAGCTTTTCATATGTCTCAGGGCCTTCCTTTTGTCTTCTTTAGAAAAGATTCTATTTAGGTCTGTTGCCCATTTTTTATTGGATCATTTGTCCTCCTTTTATTAAGTTGTATGAGTTGCCTGTAGCTGCTTGAGATTAAACCTTTATCACTGATAACATTTGCAAATATGTTCTCCCATACAGTGAGTTTTCTTGTTGTTTTGTTGATGGTTTCTTTAGCTGTGCAAAAGCGTTTTATTTTTATGTAGTCCCATTTGTTTATTTTCTCTTTAGCTTCCATTGCCCTAGGAGAAGTATCAGTGAAGAAGTTCTTTTGGCATATGTCTGAGATTTTCCTTCCTGTGGATTCCTCTAATATTTTTATGATTTCCCATCTTATGTTTAAGTCCTGTATCCATTTTGAGTTTATTTTTGTGTGTGGTGTAAGTTGGTGGTATAGTTTCATTTTTCTGCATATATCTGTCCAATTTTTCCAGTACTTTTTATTGAAGAGACTATGTTTACTCCATTTTATATCCATGCCTCCTTTGTCAAATATTAATTGAGTATAGTTGTTTGGGTCTATATCTGGATTATCTATTCTTTTTTTAAAATATATTTTATTGATTTTTTTTTACAGAGAAGAAGGGAGAGGGATAGAAAGTCAGAAACATTGATGGGAGAGAAACATCAATCAGCTGCCTCTTGCACACCCCCTAATGGGATTTTGCCTGCAGCCAAGGTACATCCCCTTCACCGGAATCGAACCTTGGACCTTCCATTCCACAGGCTGACGCTCTATCCACTGAGCCAAACCAGTCTCAGCTGGATTATCTATTCTATTTTTTTGGTCTATATGTCTGTTCTTGTGCCAGTACCAGGCTATTTTGAGAATAGTAGTTTTGTAATACAGCTTGAAATCTGGTATTGAAATCCCACTGACTTTGTGCTTCTTTCTCAGGATTGCTGTGGCTCTTTGGGGTCTTTTTTTATTCCAGATGAATTTTTGGAGAGTTCTTTCTAGGTCTGTGAAATATGCCATTGGTATTTTAATGGGGAGTGCATTAAATTTATATATTGCTTTAGGTAGTATGGACATTTTAATGATACTGATTCTCCCAATGCATGAGAATGGTGTGTTCTTCCACCTGTTTACATCTTCCTCTATCTCTTTTTTAGTGTCCTGTAGTTTTCCATGAATACGTCTTTTACCTCCTTAGTTAAGTTTATTCCTAGGTATCTTAATTTTTTTTTTGGTGTGATGGTAAATGGGATTGCTTTTTTAGTCTCTCTTCCTGAAAGTTCACTATTAGTGTATGGAAATGCCATAGATTTCTTGGCATTAATTTTGTTGCCTGCTACATTGCTGAACTCATTTATTAAGTCTATTGTTTTTTTGTTTGTTTATTTGTTTGTTTGTTTGTTTTATGGAGTCTTTCGGGTTTCTTATGTACAATATCATGTCATTTGCAAATAAGGATAGCTTTACTTCTTCTTTTCCAATTTGGATGCCTTTTATTTCTTCTTCTTGTCTAATTGCAATGGCTAATACTTCCAGTACTATGTCGAACAGGAGTGGTGAGAGTGGGCATCCCTGTTTTGTTCCTGTTCTTAGGAAAAATGGTTGTAGATTTTGCCCATTGAGTATGATGTTTGCTGTGAGTTTATCATATATGGCTTTTATAATGTTGAGGTATGATCCTTCTATTTTTACCTTGCTGACAGGTTTTATCAAGAAAGGGTGTTGGATTTTGTCAAATGCTTTTTCTGCAATAATTGATAGGACTATGTGATTTTTATCTCTCAATTTGTTTATATGATGTATCACATTTATGGATTTGTGGATATTGTACCATCCTTGCATTCCTGGGATAAATCCTACTTGGACATGGTGTATGATCTTTCTGATGTACTGCTGATCAGATTTGCTAGATTTTTATTAAGGATTTTTGCATCTATATTCATGAGGGATATTGGCTTGTAATTCTCTTTCATTGTGTCGTCTTTGTCAGGTTTTGGTATTATGGTGATGCTAGCTTCATAGAAAGAGTTTAGAAGTGTTCCATCCTCTTGAATTTTCTGGAATAGTCTGAGGAGAATAGGTTTTAGTTCTTGCTTGAATGTTTGGTAAAACTCCCCTGTGAAGCCGAATGGGCCTGGGCTTTTGTTTGCTGGAAGCTTTATGATGACTGCTTCAATTTCTTCCATATTTATTGGTCTGTTGAGCTGTTTAGATTCTTCTGGATTGAGTTTTGGGAGGTTATATTTTTCTAGGAATATATCCATTTCCTGCAGGTGGTTCAGTTTGTTGGGGTAGAGTTGTTCATAAACTTTTTAAACAATCCTTTGTATTTCAATGGGGTCTGTTGTTATTTCACCTCTTTCATTTCTGATTTTATTTATTAGGGTCCTCTCTCTTTGCTTCTTTGTGAGCCTGGCTAGAGGTTCATCAATTTTGTTTACCCTTTCGAAGATCCAGCTCTTGGTTTTGTTGATCTTCTGTATTGTTTCATAGGTCTCTATGTCATTTATCTCCACTTTGATCTTTACTAATTCCTTCCTTCTGTTTACACTTTGCTTTTCTTGTTGCTTTCTTTCTAACTCTTTGAGTTCTTGGGTTAGATAATTTATTGCTGCTGTTTCTTGTTTTTTTGTGTGTGGTTTTTTTTTTTGCAGTAGGATTGTAGAGCTATGAACTTCCCTCTCACAGCTGCATTCACTGTGTCCCATAGATTTTAGATAGTTGTGCTATCATTGTCATTTGATTCCATGATGTTTTCTATTTTTTCCTTGATTTTTCTGGTAACCCAGTCATTGTTTAATACCATGCTGTTTAGTCTCCATGTGTTTGATTTCTTTGGATTGTTTTTATTGTAGTTGATTTCCAGCTTTATGCCACTGTGATCTGAGAATATGTTTGATATGTTTTCTGTCTTCTTGAATTTAGATAGACTTTGCCTATGACCCAAAATATGGTCTATCTTTGAGAATGATCCATGGGCACTTGAAAGAATGTATATTGTGTGTCTTGGTTGTGAAATGATCTGAAGATGTCGATTAAAATTCCATCTGGTCCAGTGAGTCATTGAGGATTGATGTTTCTTTACTGATTTTTTGTTTAGAGGATTTGTCCAATGGTGATAGTGGGGTATTAAAGTCTCCTACTATGATTGTATTGTTGTCTATCTCTCCCTTGATATCATCCAGGAATTTTTTTTTAATGTATTTAGGTGCTCCTATATTGGGTCCGTATATGTTTACCAGAGTTATTTCTTCTTGTTGGATTGCTCCCTTTAGTATTAATAAGTGGCCTTCTTTTATAAAAATATTTTAATCTTCATTGCTCAGTTTATTAATTAAATTGTTTCCCCTTTCTTCCCCCTATAGTTTCCCACTACCGGGTACCCATCCCACTCTCCGCCCTCCCTGCCTCCCCCACTGTCCTCTCCAATAGGTGCATGATTTTTGTCCAGTCTCTTACTGCAATTCCCACACCCCCTTTCTCCCCAAGATTGTCAGTCCATTCCCTCTCTATGTCCGTGATTCTGTTACATTCACCAGTTTATCCTGTTCATCAGCTTATTAATTCACTTGATTTTTAGATTCATTTGTTGATAGATGTGTATTTGTTGTTCCTAATTTACACTTTTATCTTTTTCTTCTTCCTCTTCTTAAAGAATATCTTTCAGCATTTCATATAATATTGGTTTGGTGGTGATGAACTCCATTAGATTTTTCTTATCTGCAAAGCACTTTATCTGACCTTCAATTCTGCATGATAGCTTTGCTGGATAGAGTAATCTTGGTTGTAGATTCTTGCTGTTCATCACTTTGAATATTTCTTGCCACTCCCATCTGGCCTGCATCATTTCTGTTGAGAAATCCGCTGACAATCGTATGGGTGCTCCCTTAGAGGTAACCATCTGTTTTTCTCTTGCTGCTTTTAATATTCTCTCTTTGTCTTTTGCTCTTGGCATTTTAATTATGATGTGTCTTGGTGTGGTCCTCTTAGGGTTCCTATATATTGGGGTTCGGTGCTCTTCTTGGACTCCTAAGTCAATTTCTTTCACCAGGTGTGGGAAGTTTTCTGTCACTGTTTCTTCAAATAGGTTTTCATTGTCTTGCTCTCTCTCTTTTTCTGGCGCCCCTATAATTCGAATGTTGGTATGCTTGAGGTTGTCCCAGAGGCCCCTTACACTATCTTCAATTTTTTGGATTCTTTTGTATTCTTGCTTTTCCAGCTGAGTGGATTTTACCTCTTTGTATTTCACATCTTTAACTTGGTTCTTGGGGTGCTCCAGAGCACTTTTAGGTCTTTGTATAATATTTTTTATTTCAGTCAGTGTATGCTTAATTCCTGGTTGGTCCTTTTTCATATCCTTGAGAGTCTCCTTTATATCCTTGAGGGTCTCCTTCATTTCCTTGTAGGACTCATTCATTTCCACGTTGGTCTTGATAATTTCCTTGCAGGTCTCGTTCATATCCTTGAGGGTCTCGTTCATTTCCATGTTGGTCTCGATCATTTCCTTGCAGGTCTCGTTCATATCCTTGTAGGACTCATTCATTTCCTTTGCAGTCTTGCTTATTTACTTATAGGCCTCGACCTTTTGTTGGAGCCTCTTGAAAAACCCTATAACCGTGGTTTTGAATTCCATGTCCAGTCGTTTTTTTCCCTCCATTTCTTTCACATCTGATTTCTTTCCATGTCTCTGCATGGTGGCTGCTTCCCTGAGTTGGTCAATTAGCTTTGTGTGGTAGACTTCCTACTAGGGACAGTGGCTCAGCCTCCCCAGTTACTTGAGGTGGATATGGGCTGCACAGTCTTGCTGAAGCTAAGCTCAGGTTAATCGTTGTTAGCACTTGGAGGGGTTGACCTCCAGGCCAATTGTCTGTGAAACTCAGCTGTGCTCAAGTTGGATGGGCGGAGTCTCCGGGCCAAGCAGACAGCGTTAGTTCTGCCCTGTGCGGCCCCGGGGACCCTGCACTGGGGGCAATGGCTGCCAGCACCTCTGAGAGAGAGCCGCTGTGGAGCTCCACTGGCTGCCAGGGAGTTCAGACTCTCCCAAAATGTCTCTGCACACCCAATGTCTCACCCAGGGTCGTAAAACAAAGCAGACTGACAGTTTTCCGAATGAGAGACAAGTGGCAGATCGCTCTCTGCATGGTCATGCAGCCGAGCTGTTCGCGCAAGCTGCCTTCTCCACAAGCCAGGAGACCCCTGCAGCACCCGAGCTTCGGCGTGCCCTCCCACTGTCCAGTTTTCACCCCGTATGATAGTGGGTTCCCTGGACTTCGCCCAGAGCTGGAGAATCAGTCCAGTGGGACGTCTTTGTCTCCCCGTTTGAGAAAACTGGCTGGTTTTCAGCCGCCCGCCCTCTCCACTGGCACGCGCTCCAAACCTCTCTCTGCGCGAATCTTTCAATGCTGTCCGCCGCCGCTTCTCTGAGTCACAGTGTCTTATCTTCACTTTTATTTGTGGAATTTTCACTCGGCCAGCTTTCTGGTGATTCTGGAAGGTGTTTGTTCTTTCGTTAAGTTGTAGTATTAAAATTGCTGAGTATGATGGCAAGATAGGTGTTTTATCTATGCCGCCATCTTGGTTCTCCTGCCTCTCGAATTTTATTTTTCATTTACAGTTCACATTCAGTATCCTAGCCAATATAATAAAGAGGTGATATGCAAATGGTCGTTATGCCATGACGCATAATGACCGATGACCAGGAATGTGGGGCAGTGAGCTTTAAGTCGGGGAGAGCTACACAAGGGCAGGTCAGCAGGCTATGTGCAGAAGAGAGTCACAGTGGCTAGGTGGACAGGACAGCCAGCCGAGGCAAGTGGCAAGGAGCTACTCCCACACGGATACATGAGCAGGGCCACTAGTCCTATCTAATAAAAGAGTAATATGCGAATTGACCATACCTCTGCTACGTCCACAAGCTACACCCACCAGCCAATCAGGAACAAGTATGCAAATTAACCCCAACCAAAATGGCTGTGGCCTCTGAGAGCAGGAAGGAGGCTTGGGTTTCCCCAGCAATGGAGGAAGCCAAGCTTTCCACCTACCCTTGCTGGCCCAGGCCTCCACTCAATGCTATAAAGTTTCAATTATAGAAGATAAATAAATCCCAAGAAAGATGGCAGCATCCACAAAGCTGGAGAGAGCAGGAGGCTAGGGTTTCCCCCAGCAATGGAGGAAGCCAAGCTTTCCACAGCCCTGGCCTGCCTTGGTCTCCACTTAAGAATACAAAGTTTCAATTATAAAAGATAAATAAATCTCAACACTAATGGCTGCAGCTATGAAGTGAGCAGGAGGCTTGGCTCTGCTCAAGGCTACAAAGTTTCAATTATAGAAGATAAATAAATCCCAGATACCAGGGATTCTGCTTGGGTCGCTGGAGGGCATGGCTGGCCTGAAAACTAATCAGGCCCCTTGCCCAGGCCACCCCATGCCCCAAGGGAACCCTCTCCCTGATCCAGGACACCCTTCAGGGCAAACCAGCTGGCCTCCCACCCGTGCACCAGGCCGCTATCCTATCTAATAAAAGAGTAATATGCAGATTGACCTGACCATCATTCCAACACACAAGATGGCTGCCCCCATGTGGTCAAAGATCCTGCCCCCATGTGGATATAAGATGGCCACCACAAGATGGCCAGCAGGGGAGGGCAGTTGGGAAGGACCAGACCTGCAAGGAAGGACAATTGTGGGTGATCAGGCCAGTAGGGGAGGGCAGGTGGGAGGGACCAGGCCTACAAGGGAGGGAATTTGGGGGTGATCTAGCCTGTAGGGGAGGGCAGTTAGGGGTAACCAGGCCAGCAGAGGAGGGAAGTTGGGGGCAACTGGACCTGCAGGGAAGGGCAGTTGTCGGGGGTGGGAGGGGATCCCATACCTGCTGGGGATAGCAGTTGGGAGGAGGCCAGGCCTGCAACAGAGGGAAGTTAGTGGTGACCATGCCTGCAGGGGAGGGCAGTTAGGGGTGAACAGGCTGACAAGGGAGCAGATAGGCATCAATCAGGATGGCAGGGGAGTGTTTAGGGGGTGGCAGGCAGAAGTGGTTAGGGGCATTCAGGAAGGCAGGTAGCCAAGCAGTTGTGAGTCAGCAGTCCTGGATTGTGAGAAGGATGTCCAACTGCCATTTAGGCCTGATCCCAATAGGATTGGGCCTGAACAGGCAGTCAAACATCCCTTGAGAGGTCCCAGATTGGAGAGGGTGCAGGCTGGGCTGAGGGACACCTTCCCCCCGCACCACCACCCCCTGACCCCAGCCCCCTGTGCACAAATTTCGTGCACCAGGCCGCTAATTTTAAATAAAGAGGAGGAAATCTGGACACACAGAGAGACACCAGGGATGTGTGGGTACAGAGGAAAGGCCACATGAAGCCACAGTGCAAAGGTCTCACCAAGCAGAGACCTCAAGAGAAGCCAAGCCTCTCACACCTTGATCTTAGGCTTCCAGCCTCCACAGCCATAATTTCTGCTGCTTAAACCACCGTTGGTGTTGTTTGTGCTGTAGCCCAAGGGGTACAGAGCCCTGTACTGTTTAATGAAGGACTGTGTTCTTATTCTAGGAGCCGAGAAAAAATGACAGGGGTTCTGGTTAATAGCTCAGTGGTCAGAACGTCAGCCAAGCATCAAAGGGCCATGTGTTCCATTCCTGGTCAAGGGCACATGCCTGGGTTACAGGTTCGATCCTGGCCCCAATCAGGGCTCATGTGGCAGACAACCAATTGATGTTCCTCTCTATCTCTCACTCCAGCCCTTCCTCCCTCCGTCCTTTCCACTCTCTAAAAATTAATGGAAAAAAGTGTCTTTAAGTGAGGATTAACAAAACCCAAAAAATAAATAAATACTTTTTTAAAAGGGAAAAGCAATAGGGAGCTGCCCCTTAGAAGGTGAATCTTTCCTAGAGAGCAGACTCTGCAGTAAATGGGCAGGATGGGCTTCAGGGATACTCCCTCTTCCTAAGCACCAAGGGTGAAAGGGTAGGATCCCTTTGGGCAAAGAAGGTGCAAAGGATACTGGTACAACCGCCAGACAAACCTCACCCAGCACATCCCTGCCAAGGCCAGGCCTGCTGGGAGCTCACCCAAGCCTGACCCCCTCTGCCTGGCCTGCTTCACTGCCCCCTCCCCTCGGCTAAACCCAGGGTCTCTCCCAGGAGCCTGTCCCCAGAAGCTTCTGCAGCCAGAACTAACTAACCTAATCAGCCAGTGCATTACCTTGCCACCTGACTGAGCCCTCCGCTAGGACAAGTAGCACAGAAACAGCTGCCTGGGCCTGGCCTGCGCACTTAGGTTCGCAGCTTGTTTGGAATGCGTTGCCAGAGGGTCCCGACAGAGGCCATCTTGGAAACATGGGACTGGTGCTGCTTGGGGAGGCTGCCTCTGCTCTAGACCCAGGCCCTCTGAGAACCCAAGCTGCCTGTGTCCTGAGCCTGTGTGATCGGAGGGCGACCCGGGCAGCTGAGCTGCCGTGAGAAGAAGGAGGCTTCCAGGAGGCTGGCTTCCCTCCGGGGGAAGGCGGGCTGGCCAACCACCAGAGCTGCAGGGGCATTGGAGAGTGGGAGCCTGGCCGCGGGGGCGCTTGCAGAGGCTCAGGGAGAGCTCTGTGAGGGTGGCCACCTGCCCCCCTGGCTCCCAGGGCTGGTAGTCGTGTCCCAGAAGGACAAGAGGACTCGATGGTCTGAACACTCAAGCGTGGGCCCTGGCGCAGAGGCCGTGGGACCCTCTGGGAGCTTTAAAACCTCTCCAGCCTGACCCCACCTCCCAAACTCCAGGCACTCGATCCAGGGCAGCCCTGGCGTCAATGCTTCGACATCATTACCTGATTCGAAGAGAGGTGCGGGGGAGAGCCAGAGAAGAGATGCTGGCTCCATCCCACCTGGACAGCCAGCTTTGCGGTGGTGTGCACTGCTGGAAGAGAAAAGAAGCTTGCATTAGAGGCTGAATTTCTTTTCCACTTGCTTTCCTGCACACTTCAGCCATGCCCTGTCCTCCAGCAGCCTCCAAAAGCAGCAACTCAGCATGAGGGCTGCCAGCCCACATGGCCAGAACCAAGACCAGAAGGACGGGCCCCACCCAGACTCCCTGGTGGCCACTGGCTAAAAAGAGGATACAGCCCAGCAGTTAGACCAAAGCAAAATCAAAGTATGGTAGGAACAGAAACAATCATAAACCCTCATTGGTAACTACACACACACAGGCCACTGGGTCTCCTTCACTTATGTCCCCCGTGTCTTCTCTGGAACAATCCCTCCCACGACTGTGAGGTGCTGCTATGAGTTCCTGCTTTCCTCTGGAGTAAACAGGCTCAGAGCAGGGGTCACCGGCCCAAGAGGACGAAGCTGGTAAGGGGCGCTGAGACTCAACCAGGACCCCAAAGGCCTGCGCTTGCCCTGCGTGCTCACGGCGCTGCCCTGCCCTCAGAGGTAAGCGTGGAGAGGGGCTTCTGTGGGCGCTGGCCGGTTGAGAACAGGCTTCCCCAAGGAAGGGACTTGACCTTGGTGGGGAAGGGTCAATAAGAGGGTGGGGGCGGATGTAAGGCTGAAAGTGAGGACAGGTGTTCAGCTGAACTGATCCAGGATTTGGGAGGGAAAGATGGGCAGAAGAGGGAGGATTTCCCAGAGAAAATGACTGCAAGTTGTGAGGATGGAGGAAGTTTTCCCTCAGGATGGGGAGCAGCTCTGAGCACTGGGGGGAGGAGGGAGCATGGAGGGTGCCAGGGAGGCCTGCCTCAGCCAGGAGACACAGCACTTCCTCAGGTGGCGCCTGCCTGGCCCAGGCCCAGGTGCTCAGTGTTTCCCACACGTTCTTGGTTTGTTACCATCATCCCCCTCTATTCTCTACGTGGAAGGGGACCCCAGCTTTCAAGGAAGCAGAGCTCAGAGAGGCCATGTTACTGAAACACAAGTCCGTGGACCCAAGGCTTCGATAGGTCCAAACTCAAAGGTCAGCTCCAGAAGATCGAGATCTGGCACTGGCTCAAATCTGTTTGTTAGCTTGACGAGGCCACAGGGTATGAGGGCTTGTGGCGCCGATTGTTTCCTTCCTTAGACCAGAAAGTTCCTTCCTGGGGCAAGTATCCAGCCCAGAAAAAGACAGCGGACATGCTAGCTGGGAGTCTGATTTGGAGAACTGGGCTAGGCTGGCTGTGGTGAAAGTGCTCAGATTCTGGAGGCCCTGGGCTCAGACTCCAGGCCTGATCGAGTCCTTGGGTTCCAGGTGGGATCCCAGGCTTTCAGTGCAACTGGACCAGGGTCCTCTCCCCTGCTTGCGCCCGCTGTGCAGCCGTTGTTGGGGTCAGCTGTCTCTACACCAGCGTGTCACCCAGACTGGCTGGCCAGGGAACTGAAGGCTGAGCCAAGATGGAAACCCGAGGCAGCCTCACATGCTCATGAAATGAGATGTCCTATTAAACAGGTCAGGAAAACAAACAAAGAAACATGTTTTTCTCTGCTCTTTTAGGAGGATCACTAACATGAGAGTGAAAGCGTTTTTCTAAAAAGCCATAAATAAGCCTGCAAAGAAAGAGAGACAGCCTAGCCAGATGGCTTTGCTGGTGGAGCGTCATCCCGTACACTGAAAGGTTGGTGGCATGATCCCTGATCAGGGCACATACGGGAGACAATAAAAAATATATATATACTAGAGGCCTGGTGCACGAAAGTTGTGCATGGGAAAGGGATCGCCTCAGCTTGGCCTGCACTCTCTCTAATCTGGGACCTCTGGCTCCTAACCACTTACCTTCCTGACAGCCTGATCCCCCTAACTGCTCTCCCCTGACAGCATATTTGTCCTAACTGCTCTCCCCCGCTGGCCTGGTGCCTCTAACTGCTCTCCCCTGCCTGCTTCTAACCTCCTTTGCCTTGACCCCACCAACATGGCTTTGTTGGGAAGGGTGTCTGGAAGGACATCTGAAAGGTTATCCAGAAGATGATCAGTCTAATTAGCATATTACCCTTTTATTAGTATAGATTCCACCTTGTAAAAATGCAGGTTGTTCCCAGGTTTTCCTATCGTGGAAGGGGAGCCCCCAGGAGTATCCTGGGTTCTGACCAGGGCTTATGTGCTTGTGCTTTATCTCAGCAGCTGTGATTCCTAGAAGAAGACTCTTGGATGTACCTTGAACATTTCTATCGAATTTGCCAAATCATCCTTCAAAAATGTTGAACCACTTTAAACTCCCACCAGCAACCATGCATGTGCCCTCTGTCCCACTTTGATGCCAATATCATTGATTTCTCCCAAAAGCTTCCCTCCCATCAGCCAGGACTTCTTGATACTTGAGCCAACCTCATTGTTCATCTGGGGACTTGATTTCCCGAGATAGAATTATGGAGGAAGAAAAATAGTTTTCCTATACCTTTCTGAGTTCTTAGTGGAGGCCCTTGTAATGAAAAACAGATCACCAAGAGAAAAACAAAAGTTCATTAACATGTGTACCTCATGCATATGTGGGCGATCCCAGGGAAAAATGAGCAACTCCCCAAGATGGCTTAGAATGCAGATTTAAATACCTTCTTCCTAAGGAAAGGGGACGGGAGATATAGGCCTCTTAGAGGAGAGTAAATGATTTTTAGGAAAGATGAATGGATTGGGGGGAAATAGTTTGTAACAAAGTTTGGGTGTGATGTCAACTTCTACTCTCCTGGCCTGTGACAGGAGTCAGTCTTCTCTGCCTGATGACACTTCTCCCATCAAGGAGGTCTATGACATTAAAGCTCCTTTAGGGGGTCTGATTTTAGGGAGATCAGGAGACTTCAGTGAAGTCCTCTGTGTGCATTTGCTGTTTTTCAAGCATCTACAGCTCAAGATCATCAATATAACAACACAGCATATGTTGGGGTGGCATGTTTTCTGACCTTCAGAATAAACCCAACAAAAGCTTGTTTCCTCTCTTAGATGATTTGCCACAGTAGCATTATTCCCTGGAGAGGGTATTCTGACCAGATCTTCCTGGGAGTGGTCATAAAATTACCCTGTGTTTGTAGAAAGGTTTTGGCCACAGCACTAAATAATCTAGGAGCAGTTTTCTCATCTTGTGGAAAGAGAGATAAAGTTATGATAGTTTATCTCCCTTTCCACAGGTTTCTTGCAGGTTTGTGTCTCCACTGCCCCAACCCATGCCCCTCAGCAACCCTAGCACCTCCGCCTCAGGCCTTCGGGCTGCTGGGTGCCAGTCCTGTGGGTTTGTTTCCAATTCACCCCCTTCAGCCCCCCAGCCCCAGGTTTGCCATGGCTGAGCTTGGGGTGATGGGAGCCGGCCCACCATCTTGGTTGGGTTAATTTGCATACTCACTCCTATTGGCTGGTAGCGTAGTGAAGGTATGGTCAAAATTTGCATGATTCTCTATTATTAGATAGGATAGTATATATTCTCCAGTGAGGATTTTAAGAGAGAGAGAGAGAGAGAGACAGAGAGAGACAGAGAGAGAGAGAGAGAGAGAGAGACAGAGAGAGAGAGAGAGAGAGACAGAGAGAGAGAAGCAAAAGGGAACAGCAAGCAAACAATGTCCAAATCAGTGTTTTGAGGAAGTTGAGTCATGCTGAGAAGAAAATAGTATGAAACAAGATGATTTGTGTCCCTAGACCTCAGGAAACATCCAGCATCAGAGGCATGAGTGATCCCTAAAAGAAAGGAGCCCAGTGGGTGAAAAGCAAGAGGATTAGTTTAAAAATCTTTAAAAAGAGAATTTAGATTCAGAGCTTAGGGTGAGTTCTGCCATGAGATGCAAAAAGGAGGTTAGAAACCCAACACAGGGAGTAGTGAGACTCACCCAGCCAGGCTGGCCTGGGATGGCCGTTCTTGGAGAGCCTAGGACCTACGGCTTCTCAGGAGAACAGATTTTATGAAGATTAGGAAAGTTCCGGGTCACCAGGAAGGCTGGTCCTTTTTCTTAGACCATAAGATTTCTTCCTGAAGAGAGTGACCAGCCCAGGAAAAGAGATGTGCAGGCTGAGGGGAGGAGACAGATACCCTTAGGAGAGAGCAAGGCCCCATCTTGAGAGGGAAGTGCAGCCACTGAATCCTCACACAGACAGTGCACCTGCAGAGCAGGGCTGGCCACCCTCAAAGGCACTGGCCGCAGAAGCTGCACACAGCATCCATCATGTGAGTCCCGGGGATGCCCAGGAACTGTTGGGAGAGCTCACAGAAGGCATTGTCACTGTGTGAGTGCCAGTCTTTGCAATGGCCACAGACAGAAATAGCCTACATGTCTGTGCAGGTAAATGGATACATTGGGGCCACCATGCAGCGCAGCATCATCCAGTCAGGAAAGGAGGTGAATCAGTCACACCTAGCTTGGGGCCCCTGGAATCCTGTGCTGAGGGAGGGAAGCTACACCCAGAGGTTGCATGTCTGGTTCCATTTTCCTGAACAGGAAAGTCCAGAGATGGGAGCAGACCAGGGCTGAGGGTGGGGAGGTAGGAAAGTGTGTGACTGGTAAATGGATATTTACTTTTTGGGTGATTGGAATGTTCTGGAACTAGATAGAGGGGATCTACACTAATAAAAGAGTAATATGCAAATTGACTATACCTTTGTGATGCCCACCAGCCAATCAGGAGTGAGTTTTCAAATTAACCCAACAAAGAGGGTAGGTCAATTTGCATACCCAAGCACCAAGCAGCTGGGAGCAGGGCAGGGCACACTGCCCCAGCTGCTCTGGGCCTCTGGGCAATATGGTAAGGCATAAAAGGCAGCTCAGGCCAGAGCAAGGGTGGATTCCTCTCCCCTATCCCTGTGTGAGCCAGCAGGGAGGGAAAGATGATGGGAGAGACAGGACAACACAGGAAGGAAGAGAGAGTACTGGACTGCAGCTGTAAGGCTAGACCTGGGCATGGTGAATGCCTGCAGATCAGTACAGGTGTGTTCATGGGTATCTTGTACACTGGACAGAAGGTATTTTCCTGACTACTTCACCAAACCATGTGCAAGTTGTCTCCCACAAATTAGCATGACATTTTCAAGAGTTTGGGCCTGAATCAGTAGTAAATCATAAATCAAACACTTCCTCTGAATGGGTGAGCTGGCCACTCTGTACAGGGAGGGCAGTGAGCAGTCTTTAGCATGGGCCCTGGTCTTCTTGCCTTGTTATGAATGCAAGCAGCAGAGACGGTGGATGGGTGAATGTGTACAGCTTTTTGCCAACAGAACTTAATGCCAAAAACAGGAAGCAGCTGAGACCTAAAGAATGATAACCCTGGAAGGGCCTGATGTCTGCGCCTTGCTAAAGCATTCAGAAGACATGTAGTCATTCTTTTATCTTATTTCCAAGTTTCTGACTCAACTGCTTACATGCATGTGTAAACCAGAGAGGGAAAGCAACTTGCCTAAGGGATATAGCCCAAGGGCCTTTCTGCCTGAGCCTCCCATCTCCTGGCTCTTCAGAAGCAAAGCAGTGTCTATCGAAGAGATGGGGATTGTGGCTGAGAGACATGGAGGCTGCTACAGACCCATGTGTTCTTCTTAAAGGGCCCGTGCACAAATTTACACCACCCACTTCTACTGAGCTCCAGCGCCAGTGGACCCAGACACATACAGGAAGGAACTGGATTATCTGGCTTTGAGGCAAGAACTCAGGGCAGCTTTCTCCCAGATAGGGGTGCTTTCAAAGATCATTGTTCTTGTGCTGGGACCTCCCCTATTTTAAGGCTGACTGGCAGCCATATCTAAGTCTTCATCAGCCTGGAACACTTGGTTTGCTCTGTCCTGGGGATTCTCTGAGACCCTGCCCAATCCAAATTGTAGCCCCACCCAAGCTGTTTGCTGTGGCTTTTCTATATGAATGGCTTTTCCTTGCTCAGGTTTCAGAATTGCTAAAATCTCTCAAATAAGCTGCAGCTGGCATCAGTGTGCCCCATACCTACCCATAAAAGGCTCAAAACCCAACAGTAGTACAGCCTGCCTTGCTTCAGAGCTGGGCCTTGCCTGGCACTTCCAAGCCCAACACAAATAGTTCCTGCTGGGTTGCCTCAGGGAGTAGATGACTTTGCACCTCCTGGGAGGTCCTAGAGCCAGTGCACCCAGTGGACAGCTTCAGACCATAGCAGATTACAACTCTACACAGCCACAAATGACACACCCAAGAGGCAGACTCAATGAGCACCAAAGCTCCACTGAAGCAAGCCCTGCTCCATAGGGATGTTTCCTGCATAGCAGCTCTTCCACTGTAGTCCCAGCTTGTCCTTACAGCTAGTTGGCTTGGAGGTTGATTTCTGCCAGAGATGCCAACAGCAATAAAGGCTCAACTACACCAAGTATATACACACAGCCCACACAGGAGCAAACCTTGAGGGCCCAGCTCAGGTGACTGGAAAGGCAAAGCCACTGGGCCCTGAAGAACACCTACTCCACAAGGCCACTCTACCAATTCCAGAAGGCATGGCAGCTCTACCTAATACATAGAAGGAGATGAGAGAGAGCAAGTTGTTGAAAACCTAATTGAAGAAATAATGACAGAAAACTTCCCCTACTTGGTGAAAGAAATAGACTTTCAAGTTCAGGAAGCACAGAGAACCCCAAACAAGAGGAAAACATCATAATTAAAGGGTTAAAGACAAAGAGAGAATTTTAAAAGCAGCAAAAGAGGAGCACCCATACTACTGTCAGCTGATTTCTCAATAGAAACTTTGCAGACCAGACGGGAGTGGCAAGAAATATTCAAAGTCATGAAAAATGAGGAACTACAACCAAGATTACTCTATCCAGCAAAGCTCTCATTTAGAATTGAAGGTCAGGGATGTAGTTAAAAAAAAATTGGCAGCTAGTTTGAGATTGAATTAACATGGCCTAGAGCATGTCATCTCTTATGGACACCAGTCCTTAGGCTAGGCCCTCCTTAACCTCCCGTGACACCACAATACCCTTACATGATATTATTCTACAATGTCATTATAATATTTGATATTTGACAACAGCATATTATACAATTATCCCAAATAAACTTACAAATTAATACTTTGAATGTTGGGCAGCAACTTAAAAAAAGGATAGGAAAGGAATTAATCCCTTTCAGAAGGGATTAAGGCACTGGGAAGGCATCCGAGCATTCTATATTGGCCCCTCTGGCCCTTTTGCCAAGATGGACCCTCTTCTTATTACCAAATACACACAGCTGATACGTGAACTTTCAGTTCAAGCTGTGGCTGAAGCCTCTGGGCAGCTGGCACCATGGATCTGTCTCTCGACCAATGGCGTGAGCTGGGCCCACTCTGGAGAAGAAACCTGGGTCACCCGAGATATGTGATCAGTACCGGGACCCCGCCAGCAGGCAAGGGGACCCCAAGGCAGGTGCTGGACGTGGAGGCCACAGGGACATAGACTACAAAGGAGACAGGACTGAACCTCACATCACCCTGTTTGGCCCCGGAGGATGGCTGGTTAGCCAGAGACGGGTAAGATTCCTCAGGGAAAAAACAACCTAAGACAGGCACAGTTGCAGAGGGGCCAACAGGAGAGAACTAAAAGATCAACAGAGGTGGGGCACAGACCCTCATCCACAAACCTTGCAGGGGCTTGAATTCTCACCCCTCCTGAGGAAGGTCTCCTACCCCCAGGGCTGCTTCGCCTCCCACGCACAACTCACACCGGGACCCAGGTGGCAGACAGAGACTCGACCAGCAATAGCTGCTCTATATCTAAATTTAGTTTATTACCAGGAATGCTGAGGACCTACTCAAAAATGGAAATATTCCTTTCCACAAGTATTTACTGGGTAAACTAAGATTTCTGCTTGAGTATTATAATTGCCAGTAAAATAGTAATCAAGTTTTCAGATTAATTTAAATTGGACAAGTGAAATAAGTGAATACTCAAGAAAATCTAACTGTACTGGACAAAAAGCTTTTCCTAAAACATTAACTAAAATATCTGTTAGTAGTTCATCTCACTGCAAAATTGCCTAACATCCAAAGAACCTAAAGCAGTAATATTTGTGTGCAAAAATTAAAATTTAAAATTACCAAGACTGCAAGATAAAATTTCCAAAAGCCCCTATTAACCAAAAAAAAAGGGAGGAGGAGGGACAGTGGGGTAATATCATGTAAGGAAAAATATCCTATAAGTAAAATACATGTAGAAAATTCTTACTCCAGAACTAAGATGGCGGCAAAGGTAGAACACCTATCTTGCCGTCATAATCAGCAATTTTAATACTACAACTTACCGAAAAAACAAACACCTTCCAGAATCACCAGAAAGCTCGCCGAGTGAAAATTCCACAAATAAAAGTGAAGATAAGACACTGTGACTCGGAGGAGCAGCGGCGAACAGCCTTGAAAGATTCGCACGGAGAGAGGTTTGGAACGCGCGCCGCGGAGAGGGCGGGAGGCTGAAAACTGACCAGTTTTCTCGGGGAGACAAAGGCGTCCCACTGGACTGATTCTCCAGCTCTGGGCGAAGTCCAGAGAACCCACTATCACACGGGGTGAAAACTGGACGGTGGGAGGGCACGCTGAAGCTCGGGTGCTGCCGGGTCTCCCGGCTTGTGGAGAAGGCAGCTTTCGAGAACAGCTCGGCTGCGTGACGGCGCAGAGAGTGCACCGCGACTTGCCTCTCATTCGGAAAACCGTCAGACTGCTTTGTTTTACGACCCTGGGTGAGACATTGCGCATGCAGATTCATTTTGGGAAAGTCTGAATTTCCCGGCAACCGGCAGCCGGTGGAGCTTGGCAGCGGCTCTCTCTCAGAGGTGCTGGCGGCCATTGCCCCCGGCACAGAGTCCCTGGGGCCGCATAGGGCAGAGCTGACGCTATCTGCTTGGCCCGGAGACTCCGCCCACCCAACCTGAGCACAGCTGAGCTTCACAGACAATTGGCCTGGAGGTCAACCCTCCAAGTGCTAACAACGATTAACTGAGCTTAACTTCAGCAAGACTGTGCAGCCCATATCCACCTCAGGTAACCGGGGAGGCTGAGCCACTATCCCTAGTAGGAAGTCTACCACACAAAGCTAATTGACCAACTCAGGGAAGCAGCCACCATGCAGCAACATGGAAAGAAATCAGATGTGAAAGAAATGGAGGGAAAAAAACGACTGGACATGGAATTCAGAACCACGGTTATAGGGTTTTTTAAGAGGCTCCAACAAAAGATCGAGGCCTATAAGGAAATAAGCAAGACCACAAAGGAAATGAATGAGTCCTACAAGAAAATGAACAACACCCTCAAGGATATAAATGAGAGCTGCAAAGAAATAATCAAGACCAACGTGGAAATGATCAAGACCAACGTGGAAATGAATGAGTCCTACAAGGAAATGAAAGAAACCCTCAAGGATATAAAGCAGACTCTCAAGGATATGAAAAAGGACCAACCAGAAATTAAGCATACACTGACTGAAACAAAAAATATTATACAAAGACCTAAAAGTGCCCTGGAGCACCCCAAGAACCAAGTTAAAGATTTGAAATACAAAGAGGTAAAATCCACTCAGCTGAAAAAGCAAGAAACCAAAAGAATCCAAAAAATTGAAGATAGTGTAAGGGGCCTCTGGGACAACCTCAAGCATACCAACATCCGAATTATAGGGGTGCCAGAAAAAGCGAGAGGCCAAGACAATGAAAACCTATTTGAAGAAATAGTGACTGAAAACTTCCCACACCTGGTGAAAGAAATTGACTTAGGAGTCCAAGAAGTGCACCGAAACCCAATATATAGGAACCCTAAGAGGACCACACCGAGGCACATCATAATTAAAATGCCAAGAGCAAAAGATAAAGAGAGAATATTAAAAGCAGCAAGAGAGAAACAGTTGGTGACCTCTAAGGGAGCACCCATACAACTGTCAGCGGATTTCTCAACAGAAACAATGCAGGCCAGACGGGAGTGGCAAGAAATATTCAAAGTGATGAACAGCAAGAATCTACAACCAAGATTACTCTATCCAGCAAAGATATCATTCAGAATTGAAGGTCAGATGAAGTGCTTCGCAGATAAGAAAAAGCTAAAGGAGTTCATCACCACCAAACCAACATTATATGAAATGCTGAAAGATATTCTTTAAGAAGAGGAAGAAGAAAAAGGTAAAGATGAAAATTATGAACAACAAATACACATCTATCAACAAATGAACATAAAAATCAAGTGAATTGATAGGCTGTTGAACAGGATACACTGGTGAATATAACAGAGACATGGAAATAGAGAGGGAATGGACTGACAATTCTTGGGGAGAAAAGGGTTGTGGGAAGTGCAGCAAGAGACTGGACAAAAATCTAGCAACAATGGGAGAGGACAGTGGGGAGGGGGAGGTGAGGGTGGAGGGTGGGATAGGTACAGGGTGGAGAGGAGCTATAGGGGGATAAAAAGGGGAAACAATGTAATTAATAAACTGAACAATAAAGGTAAAAAAAATAAATTAAAAAAAAGAAAAGAAAATTCTTACTCCAGAAAAGTAAATTCCATTTGTAAAACCAACTGCAGGACACCCATGAAAAAACACACATGGTGTCAAAATAAGCCAAAGGAAAATCATTTAGGCAAAAATAAAAAGAATCCCAAGTCTATTTTGCAGAGAGGATCCCTTTGTTAACCTTTGGTCGAGAATGTGTTTGTGTGTTTGCAGAGAACAACTCCAAGACCATGTGGGTTCCTGCGACAGTGAGGAACTGAAGAGTCTGTTCCAGCCACGAGGATGGTCCAGAGATGGCGGACGCTGACGACACCTTGCCATGCTAGCAGTCGACAGCTGTGCGTAGCTGCAGGCGGCCCAGGACCAAACCAGAGAGGATGGATCTTGCATTGCCACGATGTGTCCGCCATCTGGATACCATTGCTGACATGTACACATGAAAAACTATTTGACATTGAAACTGGGACTCAGAACAGTTGGACATTGAAACTGACACTCAAGCTTTTTTTGCTCTTATACGTTTTTTTTTCAGTATGCAGAGACAAGATATTTTTGAAGAAAAGAAACAGGGGGAAGTGATTGATATAGAGGCAGGGTGGCCTCGAACAGGCTGTCAAGCTACAGGGGGAAGGCTGGAGTGGAGGGGAGGCAGATGCTGGGGGAGATCAACCGAAGGACTTGTATGCATACCTATGAGCATAACCAATGAATGAAAGACACTGGGGCGGGGAGGGGGGCAGGTGGGGACATGTGCTGGGGGGTAAGGGAGGCTGGGGGGAGGATATTGGTGGGGAGGAAAACATATGTACTACTATTAAATATAAGTTATATTGTAAATAAAATTTTTAAAAATTTAAAAAAATAATTCAAAAAAAATAGAATTGAAGGTCAGTTAAAGAGCTTTACAAACAAGAAAAAGCTAAAGGAGTTCATTACATCATACCAGTATTACATGAAATTTTGAATGGCCTTCTAAAAGAAGAAGGTCAAAAATATGAATAATAAATGGCAATAATACATATCTACCAACAATTGAATCTAAAAATCAAAATAAACAAACAAGAAATGTAACAAACAAAATACATTGATGAATAAAATAGAATTAGAGGCATGGAAACATGGAGCAGACTAACAAATCTCAGAGGGAAGGGGTTGGAGGGTGGGAAGAGATTAACCGAAGATCTTACTTATAGACACAGACAGGATAGTGGAGGCCTGGGGCTGGGTGGGAGCTGGGTGGAGGGAGGCAATGGGTGGTAAAAGGGGGGACATCTGTAATACTCTCAACAATTAAGTTCTTGGTTTTTTTGTTTGTTTGGTTGGTTGGGTTTTTTTGTGTTTTTTGTTTTGTTTTGTTTTGGTTTTGGTTTTGGTTTTTTGGGGTTTTTTTGTTGTTGTTATTGTTTTGTGTGTGTGTGTGTGTGTGTGTGTGTGTGTGTGTTTAAGGAAGCAGGCAATCCCAGGACAGATGAAAAAGAGCCAAAGTGGTAAATGGATGCATGCTGGGACCCTCTTGCCCCCAATAAGAAATGGCAGACAGGAGAGTTGGATAGCAGGTGCTTCTCCCTGCTGCCACAGGAGCTCACACAGTGGTGCTGAGGCGATGCCCTTCCCTTAAGCCGGCTTACCTATCTGAATTCCTTTAGGACCTGTGAGCAGGTCAAGGCTTTTTCTGAGTCTTTTGTTTCCAAAAAATAACTAGCTTCAAATGAACAACGTCTTAAAAGGTACACTTTGCGGTGGCAAACTCTGGTCCCCTCATTAGCACCTAGTATGTGCCAAGTACTTTCACACATAACCTAATTTTCTTACTGTGCGTAGAGAGTTATTGATAAAAATGAAGACAGCAAAGGGGAGTCAGACATTGCTGAGCCTAATGGAGTGGGAGTATGAGCCTGTTTGTTTCACTAGGAAGTTGCAGCATCACACACTCCCCACCTCCCAGGAACCACAGGTCTATTTCTCCAGATCCCTGAGAGAAGGCATAGAACAAAGGGGGCAGGTGGACACATGCACATCAAAATCAAAAGGGTGCGGGACGTGTTTGGCTGTAGGGGCCGTCAGACTAACCAGGAAAGGAGACCATTGGCTAGGGGATGGGCCAATGCAAGCCGGAGAAACTTGGGAAGAAGATTGGTTGTTTTGAAAAAGCTCCTGGTTAAAACCCCAGGGGAACAAAGAGCGTGTTTTCTCTTTCTTTCTCTCTCTCTCTCTCTCTCTCTCTCTCTCTCTCTCTCTCTCTCTCTCTCTCTCTCTCTCTCTCTCTCTCTCTCTCTCTCCCCCTAGTGGGGTCAAAGGACTAAGCTGTAACATGAAGCAAAACCTGGGCACTGGCCTTTGCCTTGGCCTCAGTGAGAACAAGTTTGGACTTTGTCCATGTTGGGGTACGTGGAGATGCAATAATGGGAAGCAGGAGGAAATTCCTTGGATTTTGCATCACAAGTAAACCTTGCCACAGTCTCCTGTGCATGGATTCGTGAAATGCTTTCTTCACAATCCCATGGAAGAGTCTAATTCCTGTCAACAATTTAACCGTTGCCACTTTGAGAAACCTGTCCACACTCAGTTAGTGGACTCAGAGACATGAAGTGCAGCAAAACTGAAACATTTAATGGCCATCTTGAAAGATCAGGTGTCTGGTGGGCAGGCACACCTGGGGCAGTTACAACAGAAATTAATCCCTAGTGCATGGGTCCCTCCCCCGGTTCCTCACTGGCTGAGTAGTATGGGGTGTACACTCTTCCTAGATGTCACCTAAGTTTCCTATTGGGCTATTTAAAAAGTGGGCTATGGGCTTTTGGGGTGTGTCCACCCTTTCTGTCTCTGTGGCGGAAAGGTCTTCCTGAGGTCTGTGCCTCTGACAGTATACAGTCTTTACCTACTTCCCCATGTCATCGAGATCCATCCTCCCCTGTTGGTTGGCTCTTTATAGCCTCCTGTTTGTCCGAGGGCTCTCCAGGTGCATGAGTTTCGTCATGTCCACAGGCCACCATGCAGCAATTTTCCATTCTGGGTTAAATGGACCGCCTCTGGCTTTATTTCTAACACCACTTTCCTGAATTCAGAATCCCAGGCACAAGACAAAGATTACAGAGCAATCGAAGGTCACAGATCTGAGTACAGCACTTACTGTGGGCCAGGCATTGTTCTAAGCACTGGGTATTCATTAACTTGTGCAATCATCACATCTTCCTTGGAGACAGGCACCTTTCCCATCATTTCCACCTTATAGAAGAGGAAGCTAAGGCACAAACTGCCCAGGGCCCCAGCTAGCAAGTGGCAAACCAGGATTTCAGCCAGCAGTCAGGCTTTGAGATCAAGTGCTTAGCTATCATACTCACCTCCCTCCTACTCTGCCTTTGTCTCTCCACTTAGCAAGTCCTGAGTAAACAGGCTAAACGGAAAGTCCAGCTGCCTGTAGTCATGGAATAGAATGCCTCCCTCAAACATCTCAAAATCTAGGCTTTATTTTTCTTTTTGGTGGATTTGGTCATAGCTGAGACTTTCAGGGATACACAGAGGTATGGAGATCAGTTGCAGTTTTAGTCCAGGCCTCTGCTCCCTCCCATTTGGACTTTAAAAGACATGTAGTCATCATGTATTTACTGAGAAGTCCTTCTATCCCAGCAGCTGTTCACAGGCTTCCAGCTTATCTGCAAATCCCAGCTCCAGTGAGGAAGACAAAGCATAGTGGACTCAGGCTCTTATGTCGTCAAGCCTCCCACACCCAAATGAAGGTCACTGGGGGTGACCCTCATTTGGCTGCAGCTACTCTCCCCACAGGCAGCTCTGGTCACATGCCATTTCTGAGGCTGTTCCTGAGAACCGGGCCTGAAAGAAGAGAGGCCTTGTTCTGTCATGAAGGAGGAGGGAAGAAGTGCTGACACCAAGGATGGGGGCCTCCTCCTCCCTCACCACTTGGGCCCAGCAGTTGATTCTGTCCTGACACTACCCAGGGGAGCTGAGTGTCGTTACTGGAGACAAGACCTTGGTTCTTGTCTTTCTGCAGGAAAGATTTTTGTTGTGGAGCATAAGAGAGTGAATGACCACTAGAGTCCAGACCAAATATAAATTTAGGGAGCCTTTTTTAGCCAGCCGGCAACTACTCTGCCTTTCTCCATGCAGGGAGTCTAGAGAGCAGCTCTGACCCTTTGTGCAAGACTGCTTTTAAGCACATTTACCACATCTTGTTTTTACAAAGCAAGCAATTTAAGACAAAACAGTTTTTCTTAAGTAATGTCAGGGTCATATTAATGGTGACCATGTTATTAACAGGGTCATCCTGTTCTTCAGAAAGCTGACAATGTTCTGTCTTGCAAGGCTATTTTGTGAGGTGCAGCTGGGATTCAAGGCTAAGCCGACTGAGAGGAAGCATGCTCAAAAATTTCTACTCTCTAACAATTTTAGTCACGAGACAAAGTGTAGAAAAGCAAGCAAGAGTGCATTAGCCACAGCAAAAGCACATCGTGGACAGTGAAGCAAGGAAGGCCCTGGAAGAAGCAACAGGAGAGCCCAGGCAGGATGGCTCTGGCTCCCTGAGGCCAGAGAAAAGGGGTTTTAGGGACAGGCCTGGGGTTATCCCAGGACAAGCTTCCAGGCCCACTGCTCCCCTGGCTGCAAGTCTCCTGGGTCCTTTAGAGGGAAAAGGGGGGGGCGGGGGGAAATGGCCTAGGCAGGACCCCTGGGGAGAGCCTGTTTCTCTCTCTCTCTCTCTCTCTCTCTCTCTCATCTTAGGGGAGCTCAGGGGACAGTCTCATGAAAGAGTCATCAGCTTCCAGCTGTGCTCTCAGCATCCTGGTATCACTGATTGGCTGGTGCCAGGGCAGAGGGTGGTTGTCAATGCAGTGGGTTCTGAGACAGCCAAGGCTCACTTGTATGGTTTGGCTGCTTCTCTGGGCCTGGGGCTGACATACAGCTGAGGCCTCCATGTTGTCTCTAGGGAGGAGAGGTCAGGGAATCCCTAGTGATATGCTCGGGAGGAAGGTCACTGGGGGTGAGGTGCTTGTTTCCCCAGTTTTGCCCCCTGTTGGTATCTGGGGCTTCCTGCCCTGGGGAGTCTCTGTATCTGGCCATCATTCTTGCACAGTTCCTGTCTGTCTAACTGCCTTCCTGTCTTACAGAGTCAGGTTTCAGGAGGTGAGGGCTCAGTCCCCCAAGACTGTACACTTCCAATACCAGGCACAAGATATTGGTGACGGTTGTTTCTCACTGACCGGCTATAAAGTAACCCCCTCCCTGGCTTGATGGTCAGGCAGAAAGACTCTCAGCACTGTGCTGATTATTACTGGCTTAGTATCCAGGCTGCAGCTCAGGAACAGCCGAGGGAAGCCGCATGTCCTTGGGGGTAAGGGAGGCCGGGAGAAGGTCAATGGGGGAAAAAGGAGACATATGTACTACATTTGTAATACTTTAAGCAATAATAATAATTAAAAAAAAGAGCAGGAAGGGTCACCAGGCCTCTAGGAACCCAGGAAAGATGAACTGTCCCTGAAACCCAGGAGTCACTCAGGCCTGTAGTAGGCAGGTTGCTGGAAACATGACAGAATTCGCTTGAGCTTGCTGAAGCAGAGAAGAACATACTGGAGGAGAGCAGATGGCTCGCAGAACCCTGGGAAGGCTATGGAAGGCTGCTCCACAACACCACGGCCAGGAGCCCTGTCCACACCCTGTGATGTCCCCGGTCAAGGCCACGAGCTACTGGGTCAGAGCACTGCCCGGAAGCCCGCAAGCAGAGTTGGAGGCCATTGCCTGCCAGGCGCTGGGACCTCTGTGTGGCTGCTTCCTCGCAGCGCCCAGTCCTGACCTGAGGCAGGCTCCCCTGATGCCTGGAGGGTGAAAATGGCATTCTGTTAGAGATGCGAGGGGATCTAGTGAGCGTGCCTTCTTTCTTCCACCTTCACATGGCAGTGCTGAAAACGCAGGGAGTTACCCACCAGGAGGGGGAGGGTGCCGGTGATGGGCAGCCATGGGCAACCACATCTGTTCTCAGCCTGCAGGTTCCAGCTCATCCTCACATGTGGCCGACTGCCCACCTCACTTCACTCCAGACTCTGCTGTGCCCTCTCAGTTGGAACTGTGAGTGGACCTGGCTCCGTCACTCAATTCATAAGAAACCCTTTCACCTGTGACTTTTTGTTAGCCATTTTGGGAAAACTTGAGGACTCCCTGGGGGGATCATGGAGCCCTCAACCCAGCCTCTCCTCATCTCTCCCTCACCTTTACCAGCTCCCAAGACCCCAGGCCCTGACCCCTGACCCCTGACCCTGCCTGAGTGTCCCAGTGTTCCCTAGTACACTGAGGCAGCCACCCGTCAGCCTGCTGCCTCTTCCAGGCCTGTGAATCCACTCCCTGTGTGACTCTGCGAGTCCTGGTGTCTCCCCCTCAGAGCTGCTGGGTGAGCCCAGGAGGAGCCGCTGTACTGGCACCCCCATCCCCTCCCGCCTCTACTCCAGGACCTGAGCCCTGGCTTCAGATGCAAGCAGTCTGTTTTAGGGGCAGATCCAGGGAGCACACAGGAGGAGAGCTACAGGAGTGTGGCAATAACTGGGCCATACCTGTGGGCAGCTGGGCTCCATCCCCCCTGAAGTCACTGAGAGACTGTGGCACCCCTCTGAAGGCAAGCCAGTGACGAAGCTGGCGCCAGCATGGCCCCAAGTCAGACTCTGGGCCCAGCTTCCACACCTGGAGAGCCACCGAGGGCCTGGGCTGCAGGCTGCCAGGGTTTCCAGGGCAGTGAAGGGACCCGCGTGCTGCTGCCTGGAGCCGCTTTGGGGTGACGGTGTTCAGCTGGTTAGTCAGAAACAAGGCTCAGGGGAGCTTTCACCCTCCCCTTTCCTGCCCAGGAGATGCAGACAGAGAACCTGCTTCAGGAGGGAGCCAGGCTTAGTCCCCCTTCTCCCTCCCCTTTTCCCCTTCCCCGCAGCTCTAGGGAGAGACCCGGCCTGAGAGCAGTCCCTGCCCTATCTCTGAGCAGCCAGCAAGGCCTCCAGCCCTGGTCCGCTCCTCCTCGGCCTGTGGCCGCCCCTCTCTCACTGAAACCAGCACCCACTGCCCTTCTCCTGAGCGGACGTCTCCAGCCCCAGCGCTGCCTCGTGGGCATCAGGGTTTCGTCAGCAGGAGGGAAGGTACATTACTTTCTAGCCTCCATCTGTCAGGACAGGGCCCTGTATCAGCTTCTGTCCCACTGCAACAAGCACAGGAGACTTAAAACAACCGAGAGTATGTATTTGCTCATAGTTCTGACAGGCAGATGCCCAGAGTAAAGGGGTAGGAGGAGCCAGTGCCCTGAGGCTCCAGGGAAGAGCCCTCTGGCCTCTGCAGCTCCCAGCAGCTCCCCCCAGCTCCCAGTAGCTCCTGGCAGTGCTCCTTGCCAGGCTGCCTCCACGGGTTACACTGCTGCTCACGCGTGGTGGATGAAGGGACCAGCTACTCCATATGCCTCAGCTAATCACATCTGCCATGACCTTATTTCCAAAGAAGCTCACACCCTGAGGGCCTGGGGTTAGGCTTCAACACGTGTTGTGGGGCACACAGCTCCACCCATCCAACAGCAGCCTGCAGGTCAGAGTGAGGTGCCTAGAAGGGGGCCCTGGGCGGGACCACCTGAGGGTTCCTGGCTCCATGCAGAGCTGGAAGCTGACCAGGTCACAATGCTTTCCTCTGAACACAGCGTCTGCTGTCGTCAGCACTGGCGTGAAGAAGCCATGGGCAAAGATGGGGGTACTCCAGGCAGATGCCTGAGAGCAAACCCCACCTTCATTTGTGTGGGCCCACACAGGCTGGCCTTTAGCAGCTGCACACTTCCTGTGAGGATGGGTTAGAGTGACATGTGAATACTCCTAGAGTGCCGGGGCCCAGACGCACGGGGAGTTTCAGCCACTGCTGCTGCCATCCCAGCTGGCCACGCACGCAGAAGGCATCCACATGCTGCCTCTCAGCGAAGCTGGCAGCTCCCAGCCACTGTCCAGGACCATTGTGTCTTTTCTTTCTATTACAGCTGCCCTGCGTGAGTCTGGGCGGGCATGCCAGGCTAGAGGGCTGTGTGGAGCCCCCCTCTCCCTGCCCGCCCCCCTCCCACTGGCTGGTGCCCCTGTACCTGAGCCTGAACACAGTGATGCCAGCAGTGCTCTGACCTCCACCTGCTTCGCCCACCCCCCACTCCACCCTCCAGTCTGGCCTTCAGCTGAGGGAAGCTGGGCAGACCAGGAACAGCATTTTCCACTCACCCTCCACTGTCTGCCAAGCAGGCTGCTGCCAGCAGCTTCCCTCCAAGGCCTGGGCACTGCCATGGAGTGTCCTTGGCACGGCCAGCTGGCGTCTGTGCCACTCGCTTGTGCAGACAGGCGACGCACAGCTCTGAGCAGGAGCTTGGCCACAGAATGCTCCCTGGGGACACAGCCCATACCTAACAAGTCATTTCACCTCTTCCTGGTGAAAAATACTGCAGGGGGCGGGGTGGGAGGCCGGAGGCGAACCACTTGTCTGAACTGGTTCTCACCTCTCTGCCTGGGGCTCTGCCTGACTGACCAGCATGGGTCTAGAGGCTGCAGGCCGGGTGACTGCCCACAGGCGGCCAGCTTGCTCCAGGAGCTGGGCTGTCCAGACTAGCCAGCCTCATCCTGTGCGGCCTTTTCATTCTTGGATTGTCTTTCAACGGCTAAAAACTAGAGACCGAGCTGAGGACTACACTGAGCTACTGAGACTCCCCTGTGACTTCAAGGCTCAGGACCCAGCCCCTGTGCCAGGCCCAGGATGCAGCGTGACCACTCCCTCTTCAAGCAGCTTCTAACCCAGCCCACGGCTCCCTGCAGAGCCCAGAGACTGGGACACACATACACACATACACACACGCTACCAGGAGAGAGAGTGGGCACATGGTAGCGCCTGGAAGGAGGGGCTGGCAGGTGTGGGCACTGTTGTGGGCAGAACTGCGGCAGAAGCCGGGGAAAGGGAGCACAGTGGCCCAGGAGGTGCCAAGGACAGACTAGGGACCAGGATGCCCTTCACAGGCCCTTGGCTTCCTCTGCCTCTAGGAGTGCATTGCCCCTGGTCCAGCTAGGCAGGCTGTCCCCTCCCCCAGAGCCATGAGGGAGACTGCAACCAGCCAGGAGCCAGGGTTGGGGTGGAGGTGGGGATTTAACTGGGCAGATGTGCACCAGAACATCATTGTTGCGATGGTGTTTCTCTCCTTCCTGTGTCAGGTACCATGTACACTGAAAGGGAAGCCATGAGCCGCCCCAGCGTTTCCAGTCTAGTCACAAAGTGACTCAGAGGTCCCACTCAGGCGCCAGGGCCACACCTTGGAGGCAAAGGAAGTGCACTTACAGTTGCAGGTGCTGCTCCCCATGTGCTGGCCCAGCAGCGACAGCTCCTGGGCTGGTGAGAAAGCAGGGCCTGGCCCAGCTGGACCTCCTCGGGGCAGCACCTTCCAGGTGATTGAGGGGCAGCACCTTCCAGGTGATTCTGATCCATTCTCAGCCTGGAGAACCACTTCCCTAAGGCCCCACCTTCCAAACAGAATTTCCACCTTTTCCCAGGGTTCCCTTCTCAAATGCTGCCTTTTCAAGGCCACCAGGTGCATGTGAGTCAGCCATCAGTCACAACCCTCAGGCACGTGTAAGTCTACCTGCATTACCTAATCTTTGTAGGAGGAGCCAGTGCTATGGCAGGGTGCTTACTCCCTACCTCACGGCTAAGAAGGCAGCGCTGTTAAGCCACTTGGCTATGAGGTGCAGGTGCTTAAATTGGCTATCAGCTCAATCCCCAGCATCTTTGCCGCTTGGCAGAGGTGGAGAAGTCTTGTCCTTGAGACTGGACCTTGTAACTGCTGTGGTTCTCTGCCCTGCCCTCCGCGTCCAACTGCTGCGGCGATCACACTTCCTGCCAGAACCCAGTCTACACAGGCCTCCTGTCCCTTCAGAGCAGGTGTGAGGGAGTGTGGCTCCCCAGGTCAGGCACCGTGGCCATGCTGCCTGAGCCTCCTTGAGCTTGAGCCCCGAGGAGCTCCAGCCCCTGGACCTGGGGCTGAGTCTGGCTCTCTCCAGCCCCACTTCCCTTAGGAGCACCTGCACCAAATCCTGAGTCCTTTCTAAGGTTCGGCCTTGACTAGAGCAGCCATGCCCAAAAAATAAGGATGTTTTTATATTTGAATACAAGGCCAAGGCCAGAATCCTAGATTCTTTTCTCCCAGGAAAATCCTTGGTCCCTGTGAGGAAGGAAATTGTTAATAAAAAATGGTGGGCCAGATGGTGTGGCTTAGTGGTTGAGCATCAACCTGTGAACCAGTTCGATTCCCAATCAGGAAATACGCCCATGTGCAGGCTCAATCCCCACTAGGGGGCATACTGGCTGCAGCCAATCGATGTTTCTCTCTCATCATTGATGCTTCTATCTTTCTCTCCCCCTCCCTTCCTCTTTGAAATCAATAATATATATTTAAAAAGGGGGGGGGGGTAAAAAGGATATGTGTGGTCCAACTTGCCCTCCAAGAACAAAAATAGCTCTAAATGCACATAGAAAAGTTGGCTGGGAAGTGAAGCCTCCTAGCTCTACCCACCAAACATACACCACGGCCAGGCCCACCTCTAGCCAATGCATCCAATTCCACCTTCAGAGGAGTTGGGGGACACGCTGATAAGGACCCATGAAGTACTAGCTAAGGTCATTAGAAATTAAACTATTTTCAGTCTGGCTTGAGCCCAGCATACCGCCTCACCTGCCTGTCCCCACTCTGCCCCCAGGCATCCCGTGACCCAGCAGCGGGGGGCTGAGGCTGGTGCTGCAGCACCCTCTTTGAATCATGGGGGTCTTTCTCCAAATCAGAACTTAGTCAGAGGCCACATTGGAAAACAAATTGAAGCGAAATGACTACAGTCCCCTAGCCGCTGCTGAGGGCTTCCCGGGACCTCCAACGTTCATGGGCCATGGAGACCTCTGACCTTGCCCAAGTCTAGGATGGGTGGGGAGAGAGATCACCAGCCAAACTCACCAGCCAGCGAGTGACAGAGACAAGAACCCAGGTGCCTCCTGGCTCTTAACCCCAACCCCCACCCAGTGTCCCTTCTTCCCTCGAAGGGCCTCGCCTCCCTGAGTGGCTACAGCTGCCCTGGCTGTCCATACTGTCTGTCTGTGCCTCTCATTTCTCAATCAGCAGCCTCCACCTCCACCTCTGCTTCTGATTTGTGGAACTGCCTCAGGAAAACCTCCACCTTGAGATCCAGCAGAGCCCCAATCTTCTCACTCACCTAACCCTGGACACTCAGCCCACCTTCCCAGTAGCCCCAGCCACTGCAGCTGCTCAGGCCATGGTGCTGTGGGCACCCTTAGTCACTCCTTCCCCACCATAAGGAGTGGCCATCACCTCAGTCTTGTGCTTGACCTTCATCCATTTCTCCATCCCCACTGCTGCTTCTTTACTAAGACACCACTGGTCCCCTCCTGGATTTTTGCAACAGTTCCTAACTGCTATCTCTGGTTTGAGATGTTATTCAGGATGGAGTTGACATAATCTTTCTAAGACAAATTTAAAAGTTACTCTCTCATGTATAATTCCTCAAAGGCTTCCGATTGGTTTTACAATTTTATTTATAGTTATCATACAATGTACATTACTTTCAGGTGTGTCACATGATGAGTAAACATTTTATGCCTCATGAATTGATTCCCCTAATATCTCAGGAACCCAGCATTCACACTTATTATGAAAGTAAAGGCCTGGTGCACAAAATTCATGGACGGGGTGGGGATGTCCCTCAGCCCAGCCTGCACTCTCTCCAATCTGGGACCCCTTGAAGGATGGGATCAGGCCTAAAAGGGCAGTTGGACATCCCTCTCACAATCCAGGACTGATGGCTCCCAACTGCTCACCTGTCTGCCTTCATGATTGCCCCTAACCGCTTCTGCCTGCCAGCCTGATCACCCCCTAACCACTTCCCTGCCAGCCTGCTTGATGCCTAGCTGCTCTCCTGCCAGCCTGTTTGCCCCTAACTGCTCTCCCCTGCAGGCCTGGTCACCCACAACTGCCCTTCCCTGCAGGCTCAGATATCTCCAACTTCCCTCCTCTGCTGGTCTGGTCACCCCTAACTGCCCACCCTTACAGGCCTGGTTGCCATTTTGTGGTGGCTGTCTTGTGTCCACATGGGGGCAGGATCTTTGACCACATGGGGTCAGCCCTCTTGTGTGTTGGAGTGATGGTCAATCTGCACATTACTCTTTTATTAGATAGGATAGAGGCCTGGTGCATGGGTGGAGGCCAGCTGGCTTGCCCTGAAGGGTGTCCTTGGTCAGGGTGGGGATTCCCTTGGGTTGTGGGCAGCTGGGGCGAGGGGCCTGTGGTGGTTTGCAGGCTGGCCACACACCCCAGCAACCTAAGTGGAGGCCCTGGTATCTGGGATTTATTTATCTTCTATAACTGAAACTTTGTAGCCTGGAGCAGAGCCAAGCCTCCTGCTCGCTCTGAGGTGGCAGCCGTTTCTTTTATTTATCTTCTATAATTGAAACTTGTAGCCTTGAGTGGAGGCCAAGTCAGGCCAGGGCTGCGGAAAGCTTGGCTTCCTCCATTGGTGGGGAAACCCAAGCCTCCCTCCTGCTCTCAGTGGCTGCAGCCATCTTGGTTGGGGTTTATTTGCATATTCCCTCCTGATTGGCTTGTGGGCATGGCTTGTGGGTGTGGTGGAGGTATGGTCAATTTGCATATTACTCTTTTATTAGATAGGATTATTGACAATATTTCCTAAGCTGTACTTTACAACCCCATGACTATTTTGTAACAACCAATTTGTACTTATTAATCTCTTCATCTTTTTTACCCAAACTCCACTCTTTTTCCCTCTGGCAACCATTGGCCTATTCTCTGTATCTATGACTTTGTTTATGCTCTTTATCCACTCGTCTATTTTTTAAATGTGTTTTAAATTTATTGATTTGAGAGAGAAAGGGGGAGAGAAACATCAATTTTGTTGTTCCACTCATTGATGCGCTGGTTGATTCTTGTATGTGCCCTGACTGGGGATGGAACAGAAACTTGGTCTCAGGACAATGCTCTAACCTGCAGGGCGACCAGGCAGGGCTCATTCACTCGTCCAGTGAGGGCACTCAGGTTGCTTCCCTCTCTTGGCTCCTGTGAATGATGCTGCAGTGAGCATAGGGGTTCATGTGTCTTTTCGGACTATGTTTTGAATTTTCTCGGATAAATAAAAAGAGTTGAATTGCTGGGTCATATGGTGCTATTTTTAATTTTTTGAGGAACCTCCATACTGTTTCCACGCTGACCTCTGAGCAATGCCCCACCTCCCTAGCATACCTCATCACAGTCCTGTAATCTGGCCCAGTTAGGTCTCCACCACCCACTTTCGGGATTCCCTGATTGGATTTGTGTGTGTGTGTGTGTGTGTGTGTGTGTGTGTGTGTGTGTGTGAGAGAGAGAGAGAAAGAGAGAGAGAGAGAGAGAGAGAGAGAGAGAGAGAGAGAGAGAGAGAGAGAGACCTGAGCTAGAACAATTCCCCTCAGTGCCCTGACTGGGGACTGAACCTGAAACTTGGGGATCAAATGCACCATGGCTGCGTTTTAGCTCCTCTGTGGTTCCTGGCACAAGCCTGGCTCAACAGCAAGACACACCTGCCTGGCAGAGTGGGTGTGCTTTGCAGCAGCGTAGGTGCCCAGCTCCTTCCTGGCCCCAGGGCACATCTGAGCCAAATGGCCTCCTAACCCTCCGCCCTGGGGTCCCCAAAAGCAGCCTGGTGGCCCTTGTAACGCTGCAGGGTGCTGGGTGGGTCAGACTGGGGACAGGGTGACCTCTCTTTCTGGACCTAAAACCACAGCCCTGCCTCCCTGCCTGGCCCTCTTCCCAGCTCTTAACCTGGCCACGGCCTGCAGCCAGGCAGGAGGCTTGGGCGCCCACCGGCAGCGGGGCCACCTCTGCCCGCCTCTCCGGCTGGGTGGCCCAGGCACGTTTCCTCGCTGCTGGGCGTGGCGCGGTTCCCTGTGGGACGAGACCTAGCGCCCACCTCGCAGGGACCTGGGGTCAGAGGCCATGGCGAATGTGTAGTTGTGCTCCCCTGACTTTGGTGCTCAGCGGAGGCTGCTTCCTGATTGCTGCACTCCCCTCTCCCCCCATTATAGAGCCACTCATTGCGCATTCCCCCTCGTTCACTCTGCCCTGGGATGATTACTCCTTGCTTCACCGAGGCTGGGACGAGGGGTCCAGATGCAGGGGACTGGGGGTCTGCGAGGTGGCAAGCCTTAGCGGGGGGGAAGGAGCCTCTCCAGCGCCTGATGCTGAGAGCAAGGAGGTGCCCCCGCCCCCCCCCCCCCCCCTCGCTCCCGCCTCACTGAGCTCAGACCCAGCGCTCCTGTCCAGGGACTGGAAGGTGCCCCAGTCTCTGGGCCCCCAGCGCGGGAGCCCCTGACGCGAGCCCGTCCCTCCCATCCCACGCCCCTCCCCCTCGCGGTCCGGCTCTCTGCACAGCCCCGACCAGCCCGACAAGAAAGCACCAGCATGGCTTACAGGGACAGCTGAGAAAACAGGCAGAAAAGGAAGCCGTGGCTCTCAGAGCCTGCGCAGTCACCCCAGGCTCCAGCCGCTCCCCCCTTCTTCCTCCCTTCCCCTCCCCTCCGCACCTCCCCGCACTCGCCTCCCGCCCCCTGCTTCCACTGGCACCCAGCTCCATCCCAGCGCCCTGGCCTGCCGGCAATGAGTCTGGATGCTGCCCTCCCCGTGCGCCCCATGCTGCCCCCTCACTGGAGGGAGCGCTCAGCTCGGCCCAGACCAGAGGGGCCCACACGAACCCCACGTCCACAGCCACATCATTCATAAGCCAAGCCCTAGAAACCAGCGGTCTTGCCAGCGCACGCAGGACACCGAGCACCGGTGCCCCCAGCCCCGGCGCCCAGGGCAGTGCGCAGTGGAAGAAAGGGACAACAGGCTCTTTCATGAAAGGCCTTTAGTCTCTGAGCACCTCCTGGGTGGACGGGTTGACTCCAGCTCCCACTGCTTCTCCCCTCCCCGTCCCCAGGAGCATCACTGGGGGGGGGGGGGGGAGTCTGGAGAGGACCAAGAAGGGGGTTTTGGGGGGTGGGGGGAGCCAGCCTCTCTTCTTTGCAGCTTACCCTCGCGGCCTCACCCTACCTGGGCTCGGCCCTTGGAAGGCACCGCAATCCCCGACCTGCCTCCCTCGCAGGCCCGAGGACCCACTCATGCCTCCTGCCTGAAGCAAGCGCGGCATCCGGAAGGCTTAGGAGACGTTTCTGAAAGATGAAACAGAAGGACTAGAGAGGGGGTGGGGGGAGAGAGACCAGGGTACCAGGACACAGACTTTATTGAGGAGACCCTTCCCAAGGGAGAAAAAGCTCATGTTCGGGGTGAAGGCAGAGAAACTAGGGGAAGGGGAGAGGAGGGGACCCAGCCAGACCGCCTCCCGGACTGCCTGGGAGAACAGTCCGGGAGAAAAGGTGCCACATGGCGCACTGAGTCACCCTTTAAGGACTGGAACAGGCAGGGTTGGGCCCAGGTTGTAATGGGAAGGGGTGGGACACAGGGCACTCTGGTATGTGCTTGATTGGTGGCTCAATGTCTCTGTGGCAGATGTCAATTACATCATAACTCCGCCCACCAGTTGGAGGGGGGGGATACCTATCATTCCAGGCTTCTGATAATATTTAAAAAAATAATTGAGAGTCCAGGCAAGGTCTAGCGGGCGAAGGTCCATCTTCCGTAGCTACTTCCAGCTGAGCGGGGGCGTTGTTAGGGGCGTCTACCTGGAGTCTCAAGGATTCTGGTGTTGGGTTCTGAATTCAGTGGCAGATCTATCTTCTGGTTGGTGAATGTCTGCATTCTGTTCTGCAAGAAACATGGTTTCCCCAAGGGACTGTTTGGTAAAGTCTCAAGAGCGATCCAGTTGAGTCACTTGGAGGTAAAAGCTGGTCCTGAGGCTGTCACAGCTTCACTTGTCTGGTTTTGCTGCTTTTCTGGGCCTGGAGCTGAAATACAACTTGAGGGAGAGTAAGGTTCTTGAGAAGGACTGAGGTCCCTCAGCTGGAGGGCTGGTCCTGGGAGCCGTGGTCGGCTGGTCCTGGCCTGGGTAGAAACCTGTCAGCGGGTTCCCGGAGCAGTTGTCTAAAAAGGGCTTAAGAAGGTGAGGCTCCTGAAAAGGGCTTGCAGGAGATGGGGTTCCTTGGTATAGCCTGGATTCCAGTCAGGCCCATGGGCAGGGGGTCCAGCCAGGAGCTGTGAATTTCAGAGGGCCTCTGACAACCTGGGGGCAGGTCGGGACAGGAGTGCATTGCCACAGGTTGGGTGGAGGAGAGTGGCTGGGTTCAGGGCTGTGGACTGGGTTTGGGAGATGTCAGGATTCTCGAGGAACAGGAGATGGACTTCCTACATGTAATGGGGCGGGAGGGAGGAGAATTAAAGATTGGTGGCTCAGAAGGGCCTGTAGTCTATGGGTGGAAAAGACCTGTAAGGGTTGCTGGAGGGAGCTTCTGAGCCTCCTTGGTGAGAACAGCGGCTGCAGTCAGAGTCCGGAGGCAGGGTTGTCATCCTCGAACCATGGGATCAAACTGTCTGGACAGATGGGCTATGGGGGTGAAGGCTGACCCTACTGGCTGGTGAGGACCCCCATATCTATTCCCTGTTTATCATTATTAAGATAGTTGGAAAGGCTTAGACATGTCTGGGAAAGAGGGAGGGAGATGCCAGAAGGGTATCCTGGAGTTAGAAAAAGCCTGGTGAACGAGGGAGAGAAGAGGAGGCCTACTGGTGTTTCTTTAGTGGCTTGGTATGTGGGTCCTTTTACCATTCTTGCCCCTTCTATTAAATAATTTATAACCCCGTGCCAGCAAGGAAGTTGTTCCCTAGGAAGGGTGGAGCAGGGGAGAGGGCGGGGTGAGGAGGCGCTGAAGCCAGAGCAGTTTTCAGAGCTGAAGGGTGATTTGCCATCAATACCCATGACCGAGATCGCGAAGGAAAAGTGGCCCAGCAAAGGAAGGCAGGACAGAGAAGGTAGCACCCGTGTCGACCAGAAAGGAGACCTGCTCACCCACTACCTGGAGCATTAACCTGGGTTCGGCGTGGGTGATGGGAGTTGTCGAGTCTGGGCATCTGCAGTCTTCAGCCAGTTCCAGCATGGCCATCGGCTGGTCAGGACCTGGAAGGACGGCCCCTCTATGCTGAGACACAGAGGCCCGTCACTTTCCCAGGGGCAGTCACTTTTCCAGTGGCCGTTTTGACCGCAGGGCTTGGTTGGAGGCCGGGGCCGGAGGCACCGCTTTTTCCAGTCAGCGGCCTTATTTCCACAGGTAAAGCATTCTCCAGACAATGCTTGTCCTCTTGTTGCACCCCCACCACGCACAGCTCGTGGGCCTCAGATGTGCTTCCCAAGGCTTGGGTTTGCAGGGTCACCTTCTAAGGTGGGCCTGTTCTGCCTGCTTTCCCAGGGGAATTAAGAGTTAAATGCCATGTTCGGATCTTGGACTTGGGTTTGAGGCATAAAGAGAGGGGGAGGGGGAGACGGGGTGGAGCAGGAGGCAGGCCAAGGGAGGAGTATGGTGTGGGAGGCCACACCAGGCCGGGTCCTGAGGGGGCGGGACTTGCCATGCCAAGATGGCGGCCCCCAGGGGGATGAAGGGCCACGTGGTCAGGGTCAAAAGAGCAAGGCAAAACAGAAATTCCCCTTAGCTGTTTGGGGTGGCAGGAGGTTCTTGTGCTTCACGGCAGCCTCCGGTCTCGTGGAGTTGGTTCCCACAGGTGTAGAGAGTTGGTTCCCACAGAGTCCTGGCGGCAGCGGTGGAAAAAACAGGAGAGGGGCAGCCACGGTGTGGTGAAGGAGGAGGGAGAGTAGAAGGAGAGGCAGAGAGGAGATAACGGCTGGGTCGGAAGAGTAAAGAGAGCGACAGAGAGAGGGGCAGTTTGAGGGGGTTTTCCACGGGCTAGGAAAACCTGGGGTGTGGAAGGAGCAGAGAGCGGGGTAGGAGTGGAGGAAAGACAGGCTGCATGTAGGGAATCTCTGGAGGCTTTTCCGTCCAGTGGCAGAAATCATCCGTACTTAACGAGGGTGCAAAAAACGGGGGTGTTTTCGAAAAGGCACCTAAAGGTGCACAGGGGGTTCAGTTTGGATAGTTCCCATGACCGGAGGAAAAAGGCCACCAGAAAGTTAGCAAGGAATAAGAAGCGTCCTTCTTTTCTTAGGCCAACCTGTAGAAAGAGGGATGAGAGAAGAACTATGGGTCGTCACCCAGAGGTCTTTCCCGTGGAGTAGAACAGAGTTTCTAGGTACCTGGGCTTTCGTAGAATGTAGACCGTATAACGTGTAACGTGTAACGTGGCCAAGTAGACGGGAAACTCTGAGGCCTTTCCAGGTCAAGGGAACCAGGGAGAGGGGAGGGAGTACCCTGGGGCCTACTGGTGAGGAGGAAGTGACGAGATTCCCACATGTCCTGGTCCAGCAGTGTTTGAGAGGTGTTCTGAGCGGGCCAATCAACTCACAACCATGCGACCGAGCAGAGCCAGAGCAGGAGTCAGAAGCTTGAGGCTAGGTTCGAGGATCGCCCACACTCACCCAGTTTTGGCACCATATGAAAGATGAAACAGAAGGACGAGAGAGAGAGAGAGAGAGAGAGAGAGAGAGAGAGAGAGAGAGAAAGAGAGAGAGAGAGAGAGCGCGAGAGCGAGAGCGAGCAGGGTACCAGGACACAGACTTTATTGAGGAGACCCTTCCCAAGGGAGAAAGAGCTCACGTACGGGGTGAAGGCAGAGAAACTAGGGGAAGGGGAGAAGAGGGGACCCAGCCAGACCGCCTCCCGGACTGCCTGGGAGAGCAGTCCGGGAGAAAAGGTGACACGTGGCACACTGAGACACCCTTTAAGGGCTGGAACAGGCAGGGTTGGGCCCAGGGCGGAATGGGAAGGGGTGGGACACAGCGCACTCTGCTATGTGCTTGATTGGTGGCTCAATGTCTCTGTGGAAGATGTCAATTACATCATAACTCTGCCCACCAGTTTGGGGGGGATTCCTATCAGTTTCTCTGACCACTTTCATCCCAACGCTCTGGACATTCTTGCCCCGATGCTGTGCTATGAGTGGCCAGGTGCCCTGTGGTGGAGGCGGGCAGCCGACTGAGGGTCCCTTTGGAAGGAAGCCTCAGGAGCCACCACTGCTGGATGGAGTCAGGGAGGCTGAGAGCTGCTGGAAGCAGGCCCTGGCTGGCCGGACGCCCTCAGCAGCATATGTGCGGCTAGTGAGACCCTGTGGCCAGGCATCCTGCACACTCCGGAGTGCGCACCAGCCAAGCTCCTGGGAGGGGTGCTCTCCAATCCCATTTCACGCTGAGAACAGACCTCGGAGAGGCCACAACACCTTCTGCAGCCCTGGATGGACCGGAGTCAGCCATGACTTAAACCCAGGCACTGAGGCCGCACCCCTCACCCCATGCTATTCTGAAAATGAATGATCAGAACCACCCATGGGCAGGGCCACACTCAACCGCGCTCGTTCACAGGATAGACCCCCATGTCCCACTGTGGTGCTCCGGGACTTGCCTGGGTCCTCCCTCATTCTGCTTCAAGCCCCCCCACCCCCACCCCCGTCCCTGCTGGTTTCTTTTTATTTGTTTGTTTCTTTAAAAACAAAAACAACCAAAAAAACCCCAGCTTTATTGAAATATACTTAATTAACATGTAAAATTTACCAGTTGAAAGAGTACATTTTAATGGTTTTTGGTTTTGTTTGTAGAGTTGCACATTATCCCCCAAAATCTAATTGTCCCCAAAAGAAACTTCATTCCTCTCTCTCTTCTCTTCTTTCCTCTTTTGCATAAGCCTGGGAACTCAGCCTGTTTTCTCAGCTTGGTCATGTTGCCCTCAGGGACTCTCCACCGGGCTCTCCCAACTCCCCCCCTTCCTTCCCTCCAACTGCCCCTCACTCCCCCCTACTTCCTCCTCACTCCCCGCTTCTCATCCTCCACACAAGTCCACGGGCCTTTTAACTTAAGGAGCTCACTGCAGCAGGAAACAGATGGAAGGAACAGAAATAACCAACAGTGAGAATTTCAAAGGCTCCGCAGCTGCTAGTCACAGGCCTATAAAGACTTCCTCCGGAGCTGGTCCTGGACCCACGCGCAGCCACTGGCCCTGAGTGTACGCTCTGGCCTGGCCCGTGGCCCTCCCAGCAACTGGAGGGCCCGACCTCGCTGCTGCTCACAGATGTGACCACTGAGGCTCAAGAGCAGAGTGGCTAACGTGGTTTTACGGGCTCAGCACAAAATGGGGATGCGGCAACTTTCTTTAAAACGTGTTAGGACTTCAAGGTGGTGACTGCAGAGCAGGAAGGAAGCCAGCGTGGGCCTCGGCCTGCAGGGCCTGGGCTGAGCTGGGCACAGCCTGTGGAAGTCAGACAGCTTCCCGAACACCCAACTGCTGGGGCAACGTGGGTTTCAGTGTCGGGTCCAGGAGTCTTAAGCGGAATGTTCTGTCTCCTGTTTGCCTACAGGTACCTTCCTCCCTCCCACCCACCACAGCTGATGAACGCATGGCTAAGACCTTTGTTTCTGTGTGTTAAAAAGAATAGTAAACAGCAGAGCAGGGCTGTGAGACATCCATGCTGCACAAACCCTGGTGTTCCAGGAAGCCCTTTAGCTGTGCTGAGACGAGAGCTAAAGAGGGAACTGGGCAGGGCCCTCCCTGCAGTGGGAACACTGTCCCTGCAGTGTGAATGCCCTCCCTGCAGCGTGAAAGCACTCCCTGCAATGAGAACACCCTCTCTAAAGTGTGATTGTCCTCCCTGCAGTCTGAATGCCCTCCCTGCAGCGTGAAAGCACTCCCTGCAATGAGAACACCCTCTCTAAAGTGTGATTGTCCTCCCTGCAGTGTGAATGCCCTCCCTGCAGCGTGAAAGCACTCCCTGCAATGAGAACACCCTCTCTAAAGTGTGATTGTCCTCCCTGCAGTGTGAAAGCCCTCCCTGCAGCGTGAAAGCACTCCCTGCAATGAGAACACCCTCTCTAAAGTGTGATTGTCCTCCCTGCAGTGTGAATGCCCTCCCTGCAGTGTGAACACTGTCCCTGCAGTGTGAATGCCCTCCCTGCAGTGTGAACACTGTCCCTGCAGTGGGAATGTCCTCCTTGCAGTGTGGAAGCCCTCCTTGCAGTGTGGAAGTCCTACCTGGAGTGTGGAAGCCCTCCTTGCAGTGTGGAAGTCCTCCCTGCAGTGTGGAAGCCCTACCTACAGTGTGGAAGCCCTCCCTGCACTGTGGAAACCCTCACTGCAGTGTGGAATCCCTCCCTAGAGTGTGGAGCCCTCCTTGCAGTGTGGAAGCCCTCCCTGCAGTGTGGAAGCCCTCCCTGCAATATGGAAACCCTCCCTGGAGTGTGGAAGCCCTCCTTGCAGTGTGGAAGCCCTCCCTGCAGTGTGAAAACCCTCCCTGCAGTGTGGAAGCCCTCCCTGCAATATGGAAACCCTCCCTGGAGTGTGGAAGTCCTCCTTGCAGTGTGGAAGCCCTCCTTGCAGTGTGGAAGCCCTCCTTGCAGTGTGAATGCCCTTCCTGCAGTGTGGAAGCCCTCCCTGCACTGTGGAAACCCTCCCTGCAGTTTGAATGCCCTCCCTGCAGTGTTGAAACCCTCCCTGCAGTGTGAATGCCCTCCCTGCAGTGTGGAAGCCCTCCCTGCAGTGTGGAAACCCTCCCTGCAGTTTTGAAACCCTCCATGCAGTGTGAATGCCCTCCCTGGAGTTTGGAAGCCCTACTTGCAGTGTGGAAGCCCTCCTTGCAGTGTGGAAGCCCTCCCTGCAGTTTGGTAGCCCTCCCTGCAGTGTAGAAGCCCTCCCTACAGTGTTGAAACCCTCCCTGCAGTGTGAATGCCCTCCCTGCAGTGTGGACGCCCTCCCTGCAGTGTAGAAGCCCTCCCTACAGTGCTGAAACCCTCCCTGCAGTGTGGAAACCCTCCCTGCAGTGTGGAAACCCTCCCTGCAGTTTGAATGCCCTCCCTGCAGTGTTGAAACCCTCCCTGCAGTGTTGAAACCCTCGCTGCAGTGTGAATGTCCTCCTTGCAGCATGGAAACCTCCTTGCAGGCAGTGTGGAAGCCCTCCCTGGAGTGTGGAGGCCCTCTCTGCAGTGTGAACACTGTCCCTGCAGTGTGAATGCCCTCCCTGCAGTGTGGAAACCTCCTGCAGTGTGGAAGCCCTCCCTGCAGTGTGGAAGCCCTCCCTGCAGTGTAGAAACCCTCGCTGCAGTGTGAATGTCCTCCTTGCAGCATGGAAACCTCCTTGCAGGCAGTGTGGAAGCCCTCCCTGGAGTGTGGATGCCCTCTCTGCAGTGTGAACACTGTCCCTGCAGTGTGAATGCCCTCCCAGCAGTGTGGAAACCTCCTGCAGTGTGGAAGCCATCCCTGCAATGTGAACACTTTCTCTGCAGTGTGAATGCCCTCCCTGCAGAGTGAATGCCCTCCCTGCAGTGTGGAAGCCCTCCCCGCAGTGTGAATGCCATCCCTGCAGTGTGAATGCCTTTCCTGCAGTGTGGAAATCCTCTCTGCAGTGTGGAAACCCTCCCTGCAGTGTGAATGCCCTCCATGGAGTGTGGAACCCTCCCTGCAGTGTGGAAGCCCTAGCTGCACTGTTGAAACCCTCCCTGCAGTGTGAATGCCCTCCCTGCAGTGTGGAAGACCTCCCTGCAGTGTGGAAACCCTCTCTGCAGTGTGAATGCCCTCCCTGCAGTGTGGAAGCCCTCCCTGCAGTGTGAATGTCCTCCTTGGAGTGTGGAAGCCCTCCTTGCAGTATGGAAGCCCTCCCTGCAGTGTGGAAACCCTCTCTGCAGTGTGGTAGCCCTCCTTGCAGTGTCGAAACCCTCGCTGCAGTGTGAATGTCCTCCTTGCAGCATGGAAACCTCCTTGCAGGCAGTGTGGAAGCCCTCCCTGGAGTGTGGATGCCCTCTCTGCAGTGTGAACACTGTCCCTGCAGTGTGAATGCCCTCCCTGCAGTGTGGAAACTTCCTGCAGTGTGGAAGCCATCCCTGCAATGTGAACACTTTCTCTGCAGTGTGAATGCCCTCCCTGCAGTGTGGAAGCCCTGCCTGCAGTGTGAATGCCCTCCCTGCAGTGTGGAAACCCTCCCTGCAGTGTGGAAGCCCTCCCTGCAGTGTGGAAGCCCTCCCTGCAGTGTGGAAGCCCCCCCTGCAGTGTGGAAACCCTCCCTGCCGTGTGAATGCCCTCCCTGCAGTGTGGAAACCCTCGCTGCAGTGTGGAAACCCTCCCTGCAGTGTGGAAGCCCTCCCTGCAGTGTGGAAGCCCCCCCTGCAGTGTGGAAGCCCTCCCTGCAGTGTGGAAACCCTCTCTGCAGTGTGAATGCCCTCCCTGCAGTGTGGAAACCCTCCCTGCAGTGTGAATGTCCTCCTTGGAGTGTGGAAGCCCTCCTTGCAGTATGGAAGCCCTCCCTGCAGTGTGGAAACCCTCTCTGCAGTGTGGTAGCCCTCCTTGCAGTGTCGAAACCCTCGCTGCAGTGTGAATGTCCTCCGTGCAGCATGGAAACCTCCTTGCAGGCAGTGTGGAAGCCCTCCCTGGAGTGTGGATGCCCTCTCTGCAGTGTGAACACTGTCCCTGCAGTGTGAATGCCCTCCCTGCAGTGTGGAAACTTCCTGCAGTGTGGAAGCCATCCCTGCAATGTGAACACTTTCTCTGCAGTGTGAATGCCCTCCCTGCAGTGTGGAAGCCCTGCCTGCAGTGTGAATGCCCTCCCTGCAGTGTGGAAACCCTCCCTGCAGTGTGGAAGCCCTCCCTGCAGTGTGGAAGCCCTCCCTGCAGTGTGGAAGCCCCCCCTGCAGTGTGGAAACCCTCCCTGCCGTGTGAATGCCCTCCCTGCAGTGTGGAAACCCTCCCTGCAGTGTGGAAACTCTCCCTGCAGTGTGGAAGCCCTCCCTGCAGTGTGGAAGCCCCCCCTGCAGTGTGGAAGCCCTCCCTGCAGTGTGGAAACCCTCCCTGCATTGTGGAAGCCATCCCTGCAATATGAACACTGTCTCTGCAGTGTGAATGCCCTCCCTGCAGAGTGTCTGCCCTCCCTGCAGTGTGGAAACCTCCCTGCAGTGTGGAAGCCTTCCCTGCAATGTGAACACTGTCTCTGCAGTGTGAAAACCCTCCCTGCAGTGTGAATGCCCTCCCTGCAGTGTGGAAACCCTCCCTGCAGTGTGGAAACCCTCCCTGCAGTGTGAAAACCCTCCCTGCAGTGTGAAAACCCTCCCTGCAGTGTGAATGCCCTCCCTGCAGTGTGAAAACCCTCCCTGCAGTGTGAATGCCTTCCCTGCAGTGTGGAAACCCTCCCTGCAGTGTGAATGCCCTCCCTGCAGTGTGAAAACCCTCCCTGCAGTGTGAATGCCCTCCCTGCAGTGTGAAAACCCTCCCTCCAGTGTGAATGCCTTCCCTGCAGTGTGGAAACCCTCCCTGCAGTGTGGAAACCCTCCCTGCAGTGTGAATGCCTTCCCTGCAGTGTGGAAACCCTCCCTGCAGTGTGGAAACCCTCCCTGCAGTGTGGAAACCCTCCCTGCAGTGCGAGTGCCACAGCAGGAAGGACACCCAGCTGCTTACTTCAGGAAATGGAGTCTTCCCTCCCATCTGTGCTACTTGGTTGTAAGGGACCTCAATAGCTCAGCCCATAAAGAGAGTGTCCTCATGGGACATGTATAATTAAGGTCCTGCAATATACATTTCATGCAACAATTTAAAACATATGAATCTGTGACTTTTTTATTTATTACTAGAGGACTGGTGCATGAAAATTCATGCACTGGAGAGGGGAGTCCCTCAGCCCTGCACGCCCCCTCTCAAAGTCCAGGAGCCCTCAGGGGTGGGAGGCAACCTGGCGATCAGGGGAAGGTGATGCCCCGTCACACCTCTGCTGCTGCCACTGCCAACAGTGCAAGCCTTGGCCAGCCCTAGGCAGCTGGGGGGTTGAGGGATTTTGGAGGCAGGCATATGGTAAGGCCAGGCCCTCCTGGGTGCAGGCCTGGCCTTGCCATGCGCCTGCCACCCCAGGGGGACTAAGGGGACTGGGCACTGCCATATGGTGGCTGTGGGCACTGCCATCTTTGAGGGCATGGCAGTAATTAGCATATTCCTTCCTTATTGGCTGTGGTGCCACCATCTTTGTGACAGTGTGAGAGTCAATTAGCATATTCCCTCTCTATTATATAGGACTAGAGGCCTGGTGCACAAAAATTCATGCATTCAGTGGGGTTCCTCAGCCCTCCTGTACCATCTCACAATCCAGGACCCATCAGGTAGGGTCCCTAGGCCTGGCCTGAGATCAGTGCTTGTCGGGGCTTTTCTTCCTCAGGCTATAGGCAGCTGGACCCATGCCACCACTGCCACAGGTTGCCATCTGTGCAGCACTGCACCCCTTTCCCTGACACCAGTGGCCTCCCTCTGCAGGCAACAGACTGGAGTGCAATGGCTTGGCTGGCCTGGGCCTTCCTCTTTCTTTGCTGGGGGTGGGGCCAGCCCTCTCAGGGTCCATCTGCCTACCTAATTGCCCCTAACTGCTGGTCTGCCTACCTGATTGCCCCTAACCACTGATCTGCCTACCTGACCACCCCTAACTGCTGGTCTGCCTACCTGATCACCCCTAACTACTCTGCCTGCCTGATTGCCCCTTACTACTTGCTTGGGGGTAGGGCCAGCACTGACTTCCCATAGGTCAGCCTCTGGTTGTTACTGGTCTTTATGACCCAGGGTTTTTATATATTAGGACTAGGAGCCTGGTGCACGAAATTTGTGCACTGGGGGTGGGAGGTCCCTTAGCTCAACCTGCCCCCTCTCACATACTGGGAGCCCTCAGGGGATGTTCTAATGATGGCTCACCCCCGGCCTGCCCGAGGCCTAAAGCCTCTGGTGGAGGCTTTCATCCTTGGACAGGGGACCTTGGCCAAAGGACCCCAGCCAGCAATCACCCTGTAATCCAGCTGATCTTGGAAGAGGCCTTTTCCCCCAGCCTTGGGAACCCAGCAAATCACCCTGCCATGGGACCAATCCTCTGGCTGGTCCAAGCCCCGCCCCAAGGCTAGGGAAAAAGGCCTCCTGGAAGAGACTCTTTCCCTCTGGCCTTGGGAACCAAGGGGGAAATTTGCATATAGCTCCTGATTGGCTTGTGTGCATGGCTTTTGGACATGGCTTATTGGGTGTAGGGAAGGTATGGTCAATTTGCATATTGCTTTTTTATTAGATGGGATTATGGTGATCCCCACATGGTGATAGGTTGATCTGCTGAGGGGACTTTTGGCCACCTCTGGAGACGTTTCTGTTGTTACAGCTGGGAGATAGAGGCTGCCACTGCTTCCCGTTGCTTCCTGTTGGCCGATGCTGTGAATACCCAGGGGTACCTGGTGTGGCCCCAGCATGGAATGTTTCGGTCCTAAGTGTCCACAGCGCTGAGGCTGAAGAGCCCTGACCAGCAGTTATAATTCATTTTGCTATTTCCAAGGAAAGAAAGGCTGCTATGACTGACAAGTCAGTTTGTGAAAATCTACCCCTTAGAAATAAGTTTTGAGATGTTGACCAAATGCGTTATCGTTGTATAAGAACTAATTGGGCCCAAATCAAATGAATCCCAGGTAAACTTACAACCCCAACCAGTGTGCATTGTGGTCCCCATTTTGCTTATGAGGGGACTGAGGCTCAGAGAAAAAATGAGGAGAGGGCTGCTGGATGGGCTCACCAATGATGCCATCACAAGATTACTTTTACCTTGAGATCCATTTTTTTCTCTTGGCACCCCATTGGCTTTGGTCACCCCACCAGCTGCCCACTCTTCTGCCTCTGGCTCAGAAACTGGCCTTCTGTGCATGTGCTCACAGTGGGCCGTTTTTCTTGCTTCCCATCTACCTCATCTCTACCAGTTGACTATACCCTCTTCACAACACAGGATTTCATGTTGAAGGACCCCTACTGCTCCAAGTTGACCCCAGGCTGAGCGTGGGGATGGGGCAGGTGAGCCAGGTGAGAGCAACTGCGGGTTGAGTTCCCTGGACACAGTGATGGACTAGAAATAGTCACAGACCCAGTCCTTATGGGGAGAAACCGTGGGAGCTTTGCTGCTCTGTTCCTCCAGGGCACCCACCCGACGGATGAGAGCCAGGAGCTGCGCATACAGTGCAGCAGGCCCCTGAGCATCAGCCTCAATGAGCAGCGGCAGGTGTTTTCCAGTGTCAGTCTGTCTCAGCTATTTAGTGGGACATGGTTACACTAAACAGTATTTCTGTTTGTCTTCTATCAATTCAACTGGCATCCTGTAGTTTTATTCGCTAAATCTCTCAACCTAGCAAGGAAGCTAAAGAGAAGATAGCTCCTGGTGACATCATCTGAGCCCCAAATCAACCACAGCTAAAGCCAAACAGCCCAGGGACCTGTGGCAGAACAGCTGCTGAGGAAGGCATGGGCCTTCTCAGTATTGGCCACAAAGAAATACAGTATTGATTCCTGATACCACAGAGATGAATCTGAAAGAAGTCAGTCACAAAGCCCACAGACATTGTAGGATTATGAGTCTATGAAATGTCCAGAGTAGGCAAATCTATAGAGAAAAGGTAGATGGGTGGCCACCTGGGCTGGGGAGAAGGGAGAATGAAGATGAAGTTTCTTTGGGGACAATGAACATGTTCTGCAATTAGATTTGGGGGTTAACTGTGCAACTCTATGAACAAAACTAAAACCATTAAATTATACTTTCAAATGGTAAGATTTATATGCTCAGTATATTTCAATAAAGCTTTAAAAAAAAAAGAGGAAGGACAAACGGGTTCTCTCTCACATCTGGACCCACAGAGCCCTCCACTGACAAGAGGTGAGTGACAGCTAGCCCCGGGTGTGCATGGAGCCAAGCCGTCCTCCCTTCTCAGCTGAAGCGCTTCGCCACCCTGCAGTCTGCTTGCCCACCCCAGCAGGTCCAGCCTGGCCGATCTCAGTGGTGCGGGTTTATGAGGACACTCCCATCATTAGGGCCCAGCAGATGGCCAGGGCCCAGCCACCTCCACAGTGCCCACTGAAATGGACATCACACTGTCATGGGGAAGAGCAGTTCTTGCCGATGTCATGAGGAAGGGAATTCTGCCTGAGTGAGATGCATGGGTGTGGAGCTAAACCCTGGGTTCCAGTGCCCATCTCCCTCCACCCCGCCTGGGTAATGTCCATCCTGTCCATCTGAAAGCACAAAGCACAGTGCCACCAGCATCCTCTGTGGATGGCTTGCCCAGGGCCCTGCGGCTGCCTGGCCACACGACTGCAGAGAGAGCGTGTGACACAGCGAGTGCGGGTCACAGAGCAAGAGAGCAGGGGAGCAGCACTTCTTTTTACATATGCTTTTATCGACTTCAGAGAGGAAGGGAGTGGGTGAGAGAGAAACATCACTGATGAAAAGAATCACTGATGGGCTGCCTCTTGCACGCCCACACGGAATTGAGCCCACAATCCTGGCATGTGCCCTGACCGGAATCATGAAGTGTGATAGCAATCATCTCAGGCAGAAACTGCTGTTTGGGTTCTGTATTTATTTGTTTATTAAAACAATAGAAAGTTATTTTGATTTTCTGAACTTATGTATGCTGTCTCAATACTCCATTGATGATGGTTTGAATATCCCATTGATAGTAATCTCACTGGTCATCGAAGCACATTCCTCTGGGAACCAGAACAGCTTAATTATCCTAAATTGTCTCAGTGGCTACCAGTAGATAACCGAGTTTCGGTTGACTCAGTGGCCCCAGAATCAGAACATACCCTAAATTGCCTCAGTAGTTACAGGTAGTGCATTTCTGTTGACTCAGTGGTCCCAGAATCTGGACAACACAATTATTCTAAACTAGTGGCCTGGTGCATGAAATTCGTGCACATTAAAAAGGTATTAATTAGAGGAAATAATTTAATATTGCTATTTGCTTTTTCTCTATAATAGAAGTATCAGAGACTAAAGAAAATTAGTAAAATGTATATGAAAACCTTCTTCCTGTCAAAGTCTGGGGCACACCACGGGACCCAAAGTCAAGTCCCCACTCACTCACTTGTGCCTCAAAATCACATGAGAACCAGATCCAGCCCCCTCACACCCGCCACATTGGGGTAGATCCACACCCTGCCAGTCCAACCCTTGTCAAGCCCCGCAGGGCAGGGGGCATCCTTGGGTCCCCTGGCCCAGCACCAGGATGGAGGGTGTGACCTGAGGTCCCCCATCAAGTCCCACCAAGTGGGAGACATGACCTAAGATCCCTTGTCAAGCTCTGCTGGGTAGGGGGCATGGCCTGAGGTCCCCCGTCAAGCCCCACCAGGCAGAGGAGCAAGCCTCAGGTCCCCCAGCCCAGCACCAGGAGGGAGGCACAGCCTCAGGTCCCCCGTCAATCCCCACTGGCACGGGGGCGCAAGCTCAGGTCCCCTGTGAAGCCCCGCTGGGTGGGAGGCACAGCCTGAGGTCCCCTGTCAAGCCCAGCCAGGCAGGCAGGGCACAGCCTCAGGTCTCCTGGCCTGGTTCTAGGGCGTGGGTACAGCTTGAGATCTCCTGTCAAGACCTGCCAGGTGGGGGCACAGCCTGAGGTCCCCTGTCAAGCCCTCAGATGGAAAGAACAGTCTGAGGTCCCTTAACCCAGCACCAGGATGGGAAGCGCACCTTGAAGTCCGCTGTCAATCTCTGCCGGGTTGGGAGTGTGGCCTGCAGTCCCCTGCCAAGCCGCACCAGGTGGGAGGCACTGCCTGAGGTCCCCCAGCCTGAAGCTGCAGTGGGGGGAGCAGCACCAGTACCCTAACCCAGCACCAAGACGGAAAGCACACCTTGAGGTTCCCTGTCAAGCCCTGCTGGGTCGGGGGGCATGACCTGTGGTCCCTTGTCAAGCTCTGCCTGGCAGGGGGAGCAGCCGGAGGTCCCCTAGCACAGCACCAGGACAGGAAGTACACTTTAAGGTCCCCCGTTAAGCCCCACTGGGTGGAGGACATAGCCTCAGGTCCTCTGGCCTGGTTCTGGGGTGGGGGTCCAGGCCTGAGGTCCCCTGTCAAGCCCCTCTGGATTGGGGGAGGGTATAGGCCTCCCGTCCTGCTGCCAGGACCACATCATGCTGTCTATGAGCAGGTGTGCATAGGGAGGGCTGGGCCAGGATAATTGGGAGGGTGATGGGAGGCCAAGACTCTGGATGAGCTGGGCCTCACAGCCTCTCTGCTTCAGCTCCCAGCACCCTGGACCTAAGGAGTAGTGCTTTCACAGGGGCCTGGCAGGCACTGGATATGGCGGTGCCTTAAAAACAGAAGAAGCCCCCTTTAACTCTGGCTGGAAGTGCGTTGGGAACTTATGGTCAGGGGAAGCAGCCCAACATCAGGGCTGAAGTAAGACCTTGGGTAGTCTCTGGAGAGGGCAAACAAACAATAAAAGGCATCTTTGAAACAAAGACATTTGAATGTACAGTGGATATTAGGTGATATTAAGGAATTACCTTTACTTTTCAAGGTGTAACAATGGCTGAATATTTACTTCGTTTTTAAAGATACTCATCAGAGGATATTTAAGTGGGAAACAACTTGCTTTGAGAGTATGGTATTGTACTGGCCCAGCCCTCCCTGCACCACATATGCCTCAAGGACCAAGCCTCTCCTGCTAACCAGGCTCTCGAAAGCGCCATGTGCAGAGGCGTGGTCCCTGCTTCATTCCCTGCCCCCCCAGCATGAAGCGAAGCATTCCCAGCTGGCACCAGTGTGAAGCAGTGCTTTTTCTCGCCCCGCTGGCATGAAGTGCTTCATTCCCCGCAGGCACAGGTGTGAAGGGAAGCGGCCAGGTGCACCGTGGCTACGTCCCCAGCCACACCCCCTGCTCCTGATTGACTGGTAGCATAGCCAATCAGGAGCCAAGGTACGGTCACATTTGCATGTTACTATTTTATTAGATAGGATTGCCCAGGTGGTCCTAGACAATGTGTTTCTGTTGATTCAGTGATTCTTAGATACTTTAAGTAACTAACTTGCTCAAATTTTGCTTCTGTAAAAAAGTGCTTTCCGTGAAACAGTTTCCTTATTCCAGACCCAAAGATGTAATTGATACCTTTGTGATATTCTGCCAATATAAGCCAGATGCGTTGAGCTGTTTGGGGCTGCAAGGTTTGGAGAGCTTTTGCTCCAGACCTTATATGCCACCAGCCTTTAATAAATATGCAGCGCCATGTGCAGAGGCGTGGTTCATAATTCAACTTTTTGAGACATCTTTTGTAAGATGGGGGTTACACCACAACAATTGAACCTTGACCTTCTGGTTCATGGATCAAGGCTCAACCATTGAACCACAGCCGAGCGAGAGGGAGAACTCTGTCTGGGGATTTCAATCAGGAGCTTCTCAAGATTTCACAAGATTTCACACACTTCTGAGGGGCCATCCCACCCATCCTCCCACCCATCCTCCCACCCATCCTCCACTGTCCAGCACTCCCCGCACCATCAAACTGCTCTGTGCCTGTCCTTACCCCTGCTCCCCAACAATCCCAGCACCAGAGGGAGGCTGTGAGGCCCCTTGGAGGGACAAGCTGTGACTTCTTGGTAATGAAACTTCCTGCTGAAATCGACAAGCCTCTGCCTCCCAGCTGGCCCTGCTCGCACTTGAACTTCTCTGCTCTCTTCCTTTGTTAACATTAACTCGCCAGTCACAACAACCATGTGGGATCATGGGCAGTGCCAGGCAAGGTCTTAAGACACTGTTGGAGGTCCCTTCTGAGTCCGCATGCTGGCCATCCCGAAAGGAGGCCCGCAGCAGTGTGTGACCACCCCCATCCCCCATGTAGGAATGAGGATGGTGTGGAGCGACCACAAAAGAGGCTCCATGTGGCACTGACTGAGCCCCTGGGCATCCCTGGGCAGGATCTGCAAGCCCAGCCCCCTGCCAACACTGCTGCCCCAGCAGTTCCAGAAGTCCCCGTCTTCCCAGCTCCTCTTTCACTTCTATTACTGACGTCATCATCCTGTTCCCGAGGCCAAAGCCAGAGCTGACATTCTGTCTCTGAGAGTTTGTGCTGAGTTCCTCCGAGGCTGGAGCACCACACGGGCTGGAGGAGGAGGAGGCGGGGAGAGGGAGAGGAGGAGAAACACAGGGACAAAACTGCCCATACCCACAGGAGCTGAGACCTGGTGTCAAGACTCAGGGTGGCAATTTGTGTTTGTTTCACAAAAAGCAGAGCGATGCTCAAGGAGGGAGTGGTGTCCCTGCTTCGTGCCCAGACATCCACCCTCAAAGGAGTGCTAGAACCACGAGCCCAGCATTGTCTGAGTTGATGTCAGGGTCCCTAAAGCAAGACTCAGTGAGCCTTCTCAGCACCCCGCTCCCCTCCAAGGGAGACAGGCCTCACCTCAAAACCTGCCTGTCTGTGAGGCAGGGTGGGGGATCACAGAGTCTGTGATGGAGACCCTAGAGTGGAGAAGGCTCCCTAGTGCCTTACCTGGACCCCACTCACAGGAGTGCTCAGAGCATCTGGAGCTACAGCTTTGGAATGGGGCTTTATTTGCCCAGTAACAGGTACTCCATCAGTTCCCATCGAGGTGTTTGGGAGACACCCTCACCCCCTGGGGAAGGCTCCTGCCGCTGGGAGGAGAATCTAGCACCTGCAGGACCTCCCTGGAAGGATCTCCTATGTGAAGCTGCTCAGAAGCCAGCCTGGAAGCTGAAGCGTCTCTGCTCAACTGCAAGGCATTTCTGTTCCCAGCTCTGCGAGCAGCACATCCTTCAGCTGTTTGTGCCATGCCTGGCTTCTTCCAACAGCGCATTGAAGTTCAGAGCTGGGGGACCTGCGTCCTGAGTCCTGGAGGCTGGTAGGGAGGGCTGTGTCCTGAGTCCTGGCGTCTGGGGGTGTCCTGTGTCCTGTGACTCGAGGCTGGGATGAGCAGGGAGGGGGGGGCTGTATCCTGCTGCTGGAGGCTGGGGGGGGGTTGGGGGGGACGAGGAGAGCAGTGCAGGAAGTGAGCTGGGAACCTAGGCACAGAGCCCACAGGGGCCCTCATCAAAGGTTAGCTCTGGTTACAAGACCAAATCACAGAATTTCTCTGCCAAGTCTGTCCTGCGTTCGTGCCACTCTGGCATCGTTCCTCCCGGCTCCTGCAGGTGCTGGAGGAGGTCCCCTTAGCCAGGGCCTCCCATCGCCCACAGGGTCTATACCCTGGGCACACAATGGAAATGAGCGTATGGTTCGGTCTTCACCATTTATAAAATGTCGAGCTAAGACTGGGTTGCGGTGCACATAACAAAAAATCCAAATATAATGGCTGCCTTAAACTATAAAGAAGGTATTGCTCTCCTGGGACATCATCTCCAGTAGTAAATGGATAACTAAGAGCAGTCAGAACAGAGGGAGGTCCTCGTGGTTCTGTGGTCTCTGCCTCATGGACACTATGGCTGCCATGGCTCTGGCCGTGACATCTGCACCCTGAGTGCAAGGCAAGTGGGAAAGTCATGAGCAAGGGTCCCGCAGCCACCGAGTCCACTCCCTGGGCGGAGCCTCCTGGAATTCCTTTGCCTCGACTCCCACTCCCACTACAGCAGGTCCACAAACTCTCACACCCTGGAACCATGGGAGCCTCTGCAGACCCTACACAAATCACCACACTGTCAGGCCAGAGAGCAGGCGGGGCTAATGGCACCCAAGGGCAAGTGCCACCAAGACAGACAGCAGTCAGTGGACAAATAGCCACCTTTCTCACTCCGGGGTGGGACTGGGGCCTGTTCTCCTCACACACACCCTTGCCGCACTCCCCAGCCAAAGGCTTCTCTTGCTCACTAACACAGTCCCTGGGTTCCTGGATAACCATCCCTGAGGCGCCTTCCCAGAAAACTGCAGGCTCTTGCATCTTTGCCTAGGAGTCCGTTCTGGAGACCCCGCCTCCAACAGCCTGGGTGGGAGACTGTCTCCTGTGGCTCTCCGAAGAGACTGGCTTTCCCATTGGCATTGGAGGAGAGAGGTTGCATGCAGCATCTCTCTCACCCTGAGACCTCACCTCTAGGCCAAGTCAGAAGGCCCTGTTCCCACAGAACCTTGCCATGCAAGCACTGTGCTGGGCACAGGTTCCAAGGAGACCAGGGCGGCTCTGCCTGGGACCCAGGGAGGAGGCAGGCAGGCAGGTAGCAGTTGGAAGGCAGCAGTGGGCTCCACAAGACAATAGGACGCTGGCCTTTGGAAGCACTAGCGCCCCTATCCCCCCACCCCACCCCACCCCTGCATTTTCCCCCCTCCAGCAAGCAGCTATTCTAGAGTCCCTTCTGGTAGCATTTAACCCTCACAGCACCACCGAGGCAGGACTATTTTCACTTTCAGAAACACACCATACAGGGTGAATAACTTGGCCCAGAATAGGGTTATTAAGTGTCAAAGTTCAAACTCCAAGCTCAGTTTGGGTGACTCCTGAAGAGAGTGAAGCCTCAGCTGTACAGAGAGCAAAGGGCAGCTGGGGTGGGGGGCACAAAACAGTTCCCACCCCTAAAACAGCACATGCAAAGGCCAGGAGGCTGGAGGGCCAGAGCGGGCAGCAGCAGGGAGGCCCTCGCTGAAAGGGAACAAAGCCGAAAAGGCCCGGAGCCGTGTGGGAGGCCCCGTTTGCTGGGACATCCTCACCCTTCTGTGACTCACTCCCTTTACAAAGACGTGCCCACCTACATCAGCCCTACTGCGCCACATGCTCCCCTCGCGTGCAACTCGCCATTTGCTTGACCTCAGTGACCCCAGATCGCTGTGGCCTTAGGGGAGTTCCCACATCACTACCAGCAGCCTCAGGTATCACTTTAAGAACTAAAGACAAGGGCCCAAATGCAGCTCTGGATCACCCACAGGGAAGCCAAATGATCTGTCTGAATCGGTTTTCCTATCTGTGAAATGGGTTCTAAAGCACCTAGTTGAGAGTGTTACCACAGGACTGAGTGGGAGGGCACAGAGCTCATATGGAGGTGTGGGCACTGTCTGCACCCAACCACCCAGCTCACGTGGAGGTGTGGGCAGTGTCTGTATCCCTACAACCAGCTCACGTTTAGGTGTGAGCATTGTCTGTACCCCATACCCAGCACATGTAGAGGTGTGGCCACTGTCTGAACCCCATAACACAGCTCACATGCAGGTGTGGGCACTCTCTGTACCACATCACCCAGCTCACATGGAGGAGTGGGCACTGTCTGTACCCCCTCACCAAGCTCAGGAGAAAGTGTAGGCACATGCTGTACCCCATCATAAAGCTCACGTGGTGGTGTGGGCAGTGTCTGTACCCTATTACCCATCTCAGGAGAAGGTGTGTGCACTGTCTGCTCCCCATGACCCAGCTGAGGAGTAGGTTTGGGCACTGTGTTTACCCCGTCATCCAGGTCACGTGGAGGTGTGGGAAGTGGCTGTATCCCACCACCCAGGTGAGGAGGAGGTATAGCCACTCTCTGTACTCCATCACCCAGCTCATGTGGAGGTCTGGGTATTGTCTGAACCCCATCACCCAGGTCATGTGAAGGTCTGAGCGCTGTCTGTACCCCAACACCCAGTTCATGTGGAGGTATCGGCAATGTCTCAACCCCGTCACCCAGCTCATGAGGAAGTGAGGGCACTGTCTGTACCCCAGCACCCATCTCAGGAGGAGGTGTGGGCACTGTCTGTATCCCATCACCCAGCTCACTTGGAGGTGTGGGCACTGTCTTTACCCCATTTCCCAGCTCAGGAGAAGGTGTGGGCACTGTCTGTATCCCAGCACCCAGCTCACTTGGAGGTATGGGCACTGTGTATACCCCATCACCCAGCTTAGGAGGAGGTGTTGGCACTGTCTGTATCCCATCAACTAGCTCAGTAGGGGGTGTGGGCACAGTCTGTACCCCATCAACCAGCTCAGAAGGGCGTGTGGGCACTGTCTGTACCCAACCACCCAGCTCCTGTGGAGGTGTGGGCACTGTCTATTCCCCATCACACAGCTCAGGATGTGGTGTGCACACTGTGTGTACCCCATCACAAAGCTCACGTGGAGGTGTGGGCACCGTATGAACCCCATAACCAGGCTCACCTGCAGGTGCGAGCACTGTGTGTACTCCATCACCCAGCTCACGTGGAGGTTTGGCCACTGTGTATACCTCATCATCCAGCTCACTTGAAGGTGTGGGCACTGTCTAAACCCCATAACCCAGCTCACCTCACCTGCAGCTGAGAGCACTGTGTGTACTCCATCACCAAGCTCAGGAGAAAGAGTAGGCACTGTCTGTAACCAATCACCCAGCTCACGTGAGATGTAGTCAGTGTTTGTACCCAATTACCCAGCTCAGAAGGAGGTGTGGGCACTGTGTTTACCCCATCATCCAGCTCACGTGGAGGTGTGGGAAGTATCTGTACCCCATCACCCAGCTCAGGAGAAAGTGTAGGAACAGTCTATACCACATCAACCAGCTCACGTGAAGGTGTGGGCAATGTATGTACCCCATCACCCAGCTCAGGAGGAGGTGTAGCCACTCTCTGTACTCCATCACCCAGCTCATGTGGAGGTGTGGGTACTGTCTGAACCCCAACACCAAGGTCACGTGAAGGTTTGGGTGCTGTCTGTACCCCACAGTTCACGTGGAAGTGTGGGCACTGTCTAGACCCTTCCCCCCAGCTCAGGAGGAGTTGTGGGCACTGTCTGTACCCCATCACATAGATCACGTGGAGGTGTAAGGACTGTGTGTACCCCACCTCCCAGCTCAGTTGGAGGTGTGGGCATTGTCTGTACCTGACCAACCAGCTCACATGGAGGTGTGGGCACTGTTTGTTCCCCATCATCCAGCTCACGTGCAGGGGTGGGCACTGTTTGGGCCCCACTACCCAGCTCACTTGGAGGTGTGGGCACTGTATGTACCCATCACCCAGCTCACATTGATTTGTGGGCATTGTCTGTATCCCACCACCAAGTTCACATGGAAGTGTGGGCTTTGTATGTACCCAACCACCCAGCTCAGGTGGATGTGTGGGCACTGTCTGTACCCCTCCACCCAGCTAACATGAAGGTGTGGGCACTGTCTGAACCCCATCACCCAGGTCACGTGAAGGTTTGGGCACTGTCTGTACCCCACAACCCAGCTCACGTGGAGGTATCACCAATGTCCCAACAACATCACCCAGCTCATGAGGAGGTGTGGGAATGTCTGTACCCACCACCTGATTGACGTGGAGGTTAGGCAGTGTCTGTACCTAGCCACACAGTTCACGTGGAGGTGTAGGCACTGTGTAGACCCCACCCCCAGCTGAGGAGGAGGTCTGTACCCCACCACCCAGTTCAAGTGGAGGTGTGGGCACTGTCTGTACCCCATCACACAGTTCACATGGAGAGATGGGCACTGTCTAGACCCTAACCCCCAGCTCAGGAGGAGGTGTGGGCACTGACTGTACCCCATCACCCAGCTCACATTGAGGTGTGGGCACTGTCTGCATCCCACAACCAGCTCAGGAGGGGGTGTGGGCACTGTCTGTACCCCATCACCCAGCCCACGTGGAGGTGTGGGTACTGTCTGTACCCCATCACCCAGCTCAGGAGAAGGTGCAGTCACTGTCTGTACCCCATCACCCAACTCAGGAGGAGGTGTGGGCACTGTCTGTTCCTCATCACACAGCTCAGGAGGAGGTGTGGGCACAATCTGCACCCCACCACCCATCTCATGAGGAGGTGTTGGCCCTCTCTGTACACCTCCACCTGGCTCACATGGAGGTGTGTGCACTGTCTGAATCCCATCACAAAGCTCACGTGGAGGTGTGGGCACTGTCTGAACCCCATAACCCAGCTCACATGCAGGTGAGGGCACTGAGTGTACTCCATCACCCAACTCAGGAGAAAGTGTATGCACTGTCTGTAACCGATCACCCAGCTCACGTGGAGGTGTAGTCAGTGTCTTTACCCCTTTACCAAGCTCAGGAGAAGGTGTGGGCACTGTCTGTTCCCCATGACCCAGCTGAGGAGTAGGTTTGGGCACTGTGTTTACCCCGTCATCCAAGTCACATGGAGGTGTGGGAAGCGTCTGTACCCCACCACCCAGGTGAGGAGGAGGTATAGCCACTCTCTGTACTCCATCACCCAGCTCATGTGGAGGTCTGGGTATTGTCTGAACCCCATCACCCAGGTCATGTGAAGGTTTGAGCGCTGTCTGTACCCCAACACCCAGTTCACATGGAGATATCGGCAATGTCTCAACCCCGTCACCCAGCTCATGAGGAAGTGTGGGCACTGTCTGTACCCCAGCACAAATCTCAGGAGGAGGTGTGGGCACTGTCTGTACCCCCATCACCAAGCTCACGTGGAGGTGTGGGCATTGTCACTACCCCATCACCCAGCTCAGAGGGAGGTGTAGGCACTGTCTATAGCTCACCACCCAGCTCACGTGCACGTGTAGGCACTGTCTGAACCCCATCACCCAGGTCATGTGAAGGTTTGGGCACTGTCTGTACCCGACCACCCGGCTCACCTGGAGGTATCAGCAATGTCTGAACCACACCACCCAGCTCCTGAGGAGGTGTGGGCACTGTCTGTACCCACCACCCAATTCACGTGGAGGTGTGGGCACTGTCTGTACCATGCCACACAGTTGACGTGGAGGTGTGAGCACTGACTAGACCCCACGCCCAGCTCAGGAGGAGGTGTAGGCACTGTCTGTACCCCATTACCCAGCTCACGTAAAGATGTGGGCATTGTCTGTTCCCCTACACTCAGCTCCTGTGGAGGTGTAGGCACTGTCTGTACCCCATCACACAGCTCAGGAAGAGGTTTGGGCCCGCTCTGTACACCTCCACCCAGCTCACATGGAGGTGTGGGCACTGTTTGTCCCCCACCACCCAGCTCATTTGGAGCTGGGGGCACAGTGTGTAACCGATGACCCAGCTCAGAAGAAGGTTTTGGCACTGTCTGTACCACATCACCCAGCTCACGTGGAGGTCTGGGCACTGTCTGTACCCCACCAACCAGCTCCGGAAGAGGTGTGGGCACTGTTTGTACCCCATCACCCAGCTCACTTGGAGGTGTGGGCACTGTCTGTATCCCATCACCCAGCTCACATCGAGGTGTGGGCACTGTCTGCATCCACCCACCAGCTCAGGAGGAGTCGTGGTCCCTCTGTGTACCCCATCACCCAGCTCACGTGGAAGATTGGGTACTGTCTGTACCCTATCACCCAACTCAGGAGAGGTGTGGGCACTGTCTGTTCCTCATCACGCAGCTCAGGAGGATGTGTGGGCACAGTCTATACCCCGGAGTCGTGGTCCCTGTGTGTACCCCATCCCCCAGCCCATGTGGAGGATTGGGTACTGTCTGTACCCTACACCCAACTCAGGAGAGGTGTGGGCACTGTCTGTTCCTCATCACGCAGCTCAGGAGGATGTGTGGGCACAGTCTATACCCCACCACCCATCTCATGAGGAGGTGTTGGCCCTCTTTGTACACCTCCACCCGGCTCACGTGGAGGTGTGTGCACTGTTTGAATCCCATCACAAAGCTCATGGGGAGGTGTGGGCACTGTCTGAACCCCATAACCCAGCTCACGTGCAGGTGAGGGCACTCAGTGTACTCCATCACCCAGCTCAAAAGAAAGTGTAGGCACTGACTGTAACCGATCACCCAGCTCACGTGCAGGTGTAGTCAATGTCTTTACCCCATTACCCATCTCAGGAGAAGGTGTGGGCACTGTCTGTACCCCATTACCGAGCTCAGAAGGAGGTGTGGGCACTGTCTGTTCCCCATCACCGAACTCAGGAGAAAGTGTAGGCACTTTTTATACCCCATCACCCAGCTCAGGAGTAGGTATAGGCACTGTGTTTACCCCATCATCCAGCTCACGTGCAGGTGTAGGCAGTGTCTGTACCCCATCACCCAGCTCAGGAGGAGGTGTGGGCACTGTCTGGACCCCAACACCCAGCTCAGGAGGAGGTCTGGGAACTGTGTGTACCCCATCACCCAGCTCATGTGGTGGTGTGGGCACTGTCTGTACCCCATCACCCTGCTCAGGAGGAGGCGTGGGCACTGTCTGTACCCCATTACCCAGCTCACGTGGAGTTGTGGGCCCTCTCTGTACACCTCCACCCAGTTCATGTGGAGGTGTGGGAACTGTTTGTGCTCCACCTCCCAGCTCATTTAGATCTGTGGGCACAGTGTGTACCCAATGACCCAGCTCAGAAGAAGGTTTAGACATTTTCTGTACCACTGTCTGAACCGCACAACCCAGGTCACGTGAAGGTTTGGGTGCTGTCTGTACCCCAACAGCCAGCTCACGTGGATGTGTCGGCAATGTCTCAACCCTGTCACCCAGCTCATGAGGAGGTTGGGCACTGTCTGTACCCCAGCACAAACCTCAGGAGGAGGTGTGGGCACTGTCTGTACCCCATCACACAGTTCACGTGGAGGTTAGGGCACTGCCTAGACCCTACCCCCCAGCTCAGGAGGAGGTGTGGGCACTGTCTGTACCCGACCACCCAGCTAACGTGGAGGAGTGGGCACTGTTTGTTCCCCATCAACCAGGTCACGTGGAGGGGTGGGCACTGTTTGGGCCCCACTACCCACCTCACTTGGAGGTGTTGGCACTGTATGCATCCATGACCCACCTCATATTGACTTGTGGGCATAGTCTGTATCCCACCACCCAGCACACGTGGACATTTAGGCACTGTCTGTACCCCACCACACAGCTCATGTGGAGGTGTGGGCACTGTCTGAACCCCATCACCCAGCTCACGTAGAAGTGTGGGCACGGTCTGAACCCCATTACCCAGGTCACGTGAAGGTTGAGAACAGTCTGTACCCCACCACCCAGCTCAAGTGGAGATGTCCGCAATATCTGAACAATATCACCCTGCTCATGAGGAGGAGGGGGCAATGCCTGTACCCATCACCCTATTCACATGGAGGCTGGGCACTGTCTGTACCCAGCCACACAGTTCACGTGGAGGTGGGGACACTGTCTAGACCCCACCCCCAGCTCAGGAGGAGGTGTGGGCACTGTCTGTACCCCATTACCAACTCACATAAAGGTGTGGGCACTGTCTGTACCCCATCACCCAGCTCAGGAGGAGGTGTAGCCACTCTCAGTACTCCATCACCCAGCTCATGTGGAGGTGTGGGTACTGTATGAACCCCATTACCCAGGTCACATGAAGGTTTGGGCGCTGACTGTACCCCACCAATTGGTCACGTGGAAGTGTCGGTAATGTCTCAACTCCATCACCCAGCTCATGAGGAGGTGTGGGCACTATCTGTACCCCAACATCCATCTCAGGAGAAAGTGAGGGCACTGTCTGTTCCCCATCAACCAGCTCAGGAGGAGGTGTAGCCACTCTCTGTACTCCATCACCCAGCTCATGTGGAGGTGTGGGCACTGTCAGAACCCACCACCCAGTTCACGTGGAGGTGTGGTCACTGTCTGTACCCCATCACCCAGCTCTCGTGGTGGTGTGGGCACTGTCTGTACCCTAACACCCAGCTGAGGAGGAGGTGTGGGCACTGTCTGTATCCTATCACCCAGCTGAAATGGAGGTGTGGGCATTGTCAGTACCCCATCACTAAGCTCAGAGGGAGGTGTAGGCACTGTCTGTCCTCCACCACTCATCTCACGTAGAGGTGTGGGCACAGTCTGTACCCTGCGAAACAGTTCATGTGGAGTTGTGGGCACTGTCTAGACCTTACCCCCCATCTCAGGAGGAGGTTTGGGCACTGTCTGTACCCCATCACATAGATCATTTGGAGTTGCGGGGACTGTGTGTACACCACCACCCAGCTCAAGTGGACGTGTGGGCACTGTATATACCCCATCACGCAGCTCACGTGGACCTGTGGGCACTGTCTGAATCCCTTCACCCATCTCAGGAGGAGGTGTGAGCAGTGTCTGTACCCCACCACCCAATTCACGTGAAGGTGTCGGCATTGTCTGTACCCCGCCACACTGTTCACATGGAGGTGTGGGCACTATCTCGACCCCACGCCCCAGCTCAGGAGGAGGTGTGGGCACTGTTTGTTCCCCATCACCCAGCTCACGTGGAGGGGTGGGCACTGTTTGGGCCCCACCACCCAGCTCACGTGGAATTGTGGGCACTGTCTGTACCACACCACCCAGTTCACGTGTGGATGTGTGCGCATTGTAGGTACACATCACCCAGCTCACGTGGACGTGCGGGCATTGTCGATACCCCATTACCTAGCTCAGGAGGAGGTATAGGCACTGTCTGTACCCCATCACCCTTCTCATTTATAGGTGAGGGCACTGTTTGTACACCACCACCCAGTTCACGTGGAGGTGAGGTCATTGTCTGTACTCCACAACACAGTTCACGTGGAGGTGTGGGCACTGTCTGTACCCCATCACACAGTTCACGTGGAGGTTAGGGCACTATCTAGACCCTACCCCCCAGCTCAGGAGGAGGTGTGGGCACTGTCTGTATCCGACCACACAGCTAACGTGCAGGGGTGGGCACTGTTTGGGCCCCACTAGCCAGCTCACTTGGAGCTGTTGGCACTGAATGTATCCATCACCCAGCTCACATTGACTTGTGGGCATTGTCTGTATCCCACCATCCAGCCCACGTGGACATGTGGCCACTGTCTGTACCCCAGCACAAATCTCAGAAGGAAATGTGGGCACAGTCTGTACCCCATCAACCAGCGCTCGTGGTTGTGTGGGCACTGTCTATACCCCACGACCCAGCTGAGGAGGATGTGTGGGCACTGTCTGTACCCCATCACCCAGCTCATGTGGAGGTGTGGGCACTGTCTGTACCCTGCGAAACATTTCACGTGGAGTTGTGGGCACTGTCTAGACCCTACCCCCCATCTCAGGAGGAGGTATGGGCACTGTCTATACCCCATCACATAGATCATGTGGAGTTGCGGGGACTGTGTGTACATCACCACCCAGCTCAAGTGGACGTGTGGGCACTGTATATACTCCATCACGCAGCGCACGTGGACGTATGGGCACTGTCTGAACCCCTTCACCCAAGTCACGTGAAGGTGTAGGCACTGTCTGTACCCCAGCACCCATCTTAGGAGGAGGTGTGGGCAATGTCTGTACCCCTCCACACTGTTCACGTGGAGGTATGGGCACTATCTAGACCCCAGCTCACGAGGAGGTGTGGGCATTGTTTGTTCCCCCATCACCCAGCTCACGTGGATGGGTGGGCACTGTTTGGGCCCCACCAACCAGCTCACGTGGACTTGTGGGCACTGTCTGTGCCACACCACCCAGTTCACGTGGATGTGTGGGCATGTAGGTACCCATTACCCAGCTCAGGAGGAGGTATAGGCACTGTCTGTATCCCATCACCCATCTCACTTATAGTTGAGGGCACTGTTTGTACACCACCACCCAGTTCACGTGGAGGTGAAGTCATTGTCTGTACCCCACAACACAGTTCACGTGGAGGTGTGGGCACTGTCTGTACCCCACAACACAGTTCACATGGAGGTTTGGGCACTGTCTGTACCCCATCAGCCAGCTAACATGGAGGTGTAGGCACTGACTGTGCCCCATCACCCACTCACCTGGAGGTGTTGGCACTGTCTGTAAGCCACCAACCTGTTTACGTGGTGGTGTGGTCACTGTCTGTACCCCATCACCCAGCTCCCGGGGAGGTTTGGGCACTGTGTATACCCCACCACCCAAGTCATGTAAGTTGTTGGAACCTACTGTACCCCAGCCCCCCATCTCAGGAGGAGGTGTGGGCACAGTTGGTACCCGATCAAGCAGCTCACATGGAGGTGTGGGCCTTGTCTGAACCCCATCACCCAGGTAACGTGAAGCTTTGGGCATTGTCTATACCACATCAGCCATTTCACGTGAAGGTCTGGGCGCTGTCTGTACCCCACCACCCAGCTCACGTGGAGATGTCCACAATGCCTGAACAATATCACCCTGCTCATGAGGAGGTGGGGGCAATGCCTGTACCCACCACCCAATTCACGTGGAGGTTGGGCACTGTCTGTACCCAGCCACACAGTTCATGTGGAGGTGGGGGCACTGTCTAGACCCCACCCCCAGCTAGGAGGAGGTGTGGGCACTGTCTGTACTCCATTACCCAGCTCACGTAACGGTGTGAGCACTCTCTGTACCCCATCACCCAGTTCAGGAGGTGTAGCCACTCTCTGTACTCCATCAACCAATTCATATGGAGGTGTGGATACTGTCTGAACCCCATTAACCAGGTCACGTGAAGGTTTGGGTGCTGTCTGTACCCCATCAACCAGCTCTCGTGGTGGTGTGGGCACTGTCTATACCCCACCACCCAGCTGAGGAGGAGGTGTGGGCTCTGTCTGTACCCCATCACCCAGCTCAGGAGGAGGTGTAGCCAATCTCTGTACTCCATCACCCAGCTCATGTGGAGGTGTGGGCACTGTCAGTACCCCACCACCCAGTACACGTGGAGGTGTGGCCACTGTCTGTACCCCATCACCCAGCTCATGTGGAGGTGTGAGCACTGTCTGTACCCCATCACCCAGCTCATGTGGAGGTGTGGGCACTATCTGTACCCCACCACCCACCTCTCATGGTGGTGTGGGCACTGTCTGTACCCTACCACCCAGATGAGGAGGAGGTGTGGGCACTGTCTGTATCCCATCACCCAGCTGACATGGAGGTGTGGGCATTGGCAGTACCCCATCAACAAGCTCAGAGGGAGGTGTAGGCACTCTCTGTACCCCATCACCCAGGTCACGTGAAGATTTGGACACTGTCTGTACCCCACCACCCAGCTCAGGAGGAGGTGTGGACACTGTCAGAACCCCATTACCCAGGTCACGTGAAGGTTGGGAATAGTCTGTACCCCACCACCCAGGGAGATGTCCACAATGGAGATGTCCACAATGTCTGAACAATATCACCCCGCTCATGAGGAGGTGGAGGCAATGCCTGTACCCAAAACCCAATTCACGTGGAGGTTGGGCACTGTCTGTACCCTGCCACACAGTTCACGTGGAGTTGTGGGCACTGTCTAGACCCCACCCCCCATCACAGGAGGAGGTGTGGGTATTTTCTGTACCCCATCACATAGATCATGTGGAGTTGCGGGGACTGTGTGTACACCACCACCCAGCTCCGGTGGACGAGTAGGGACTGTATATACCCCATCACGCAGCTCACGTGGACGTGTGAGCACTGTCTGAACCCCTTCACCCAGGTCACGTGAAGGTGTGGGCACTGTCTGTGCCCCATCACCGAGCTCCCATGGAGGTGTGAGCATTGTCCGTACCCCATCACCCAGGTCAGAGGAAGGTGTAGGCACTGTCTGTACCCCACCACCCAGCTCACGTTGACTTGTGGGCACTGCCTGTACCCCACCACCCAGTCAGCTCACGTTGAGGGATGGGCACTGGGTATACTCCATCACCCAGCTCACGTGGACTTGTGGGCACTGTGTGTACCCCACAACACAGCTCACGTGGACATGTGGGAATTGTCGGTACCCCATTACCCAGCTCAGGAGGAGGTATAGGCACTGTCTGTACCCCATCACCCTTCTCACTTATAGGTGAGGGCACTGTTTGTACACCACCACCCAGTTCACGTAAAGGTGAGGTCATTGTCTGTACCCCACAACACAGTTCACATGGAGGTTTGGGCACTGTCTTTACCCCATCAGCCAGCTAACATGGAGGTGTGGGCACTGTCTGTACCCTATCACCCAGCTCTCGTGGAGTTGTGGGCACTGTCTGTGCCCCATCACCGAGCTCACATGGAGGTGTGAGCATTGTCCGTACCCCATCACCCAGTTCAGAGGGAGGTGTAGGCACTGTCTGTACCCCATCACACAGTTCATGTGGAGGTGTGGGCACTGTCTAGACCCTACCCCCCAGTTCAGGAGGAGGTGTGGGCACTGTCTGTACCCGACCACCCAGCTAACATGGAGGTGTGGGCACTGTTTCTTCGCCATCATCCAGGTCACGTGGAGGGGTGAGGGCACTGTCTAGACCTCACCCACAGCTCAGGAAGAGGTGTAGCCACCTTTACCCAGCTCACGTAAAGGTATGGGCACTGTCTATACCCCATCACCCAGCTCAGGAGGAGGTGTAGCCACTCTTTGTACCCCATCACCCAGCTTATGTGGAGGTGTGGGCACTGTCTGTAATCGATCACCCAGCTCACGTGGAGGTGTAGTCAGTGTCTGTACCCCATAACCCAGCTCAGGAGAAGCTGTGGGCACTGTCTGTAACCAATCACCCAGCTCACATGGAGATGTAGTCAGTATCTGCACCCCATAACCCAGCTCAGGAGAAGCTGTGGGCACTGTCTGTAACTGATCACCCAGCTCAAGTTGGAGGTGTAGTCAGTGTCTGTACCCCATTACCCAGCTCAGGAGGTGTGGGCACTGTCTGTACCCCATTACCTAGCTCAAAGCAGGTGTGGGCACTTTGTGTACCCCATCACCCAGCTCACTTGGCGGTGTGGACAGTGTCTGTACACCATCACCCATCTCAGGAGGATGTGTAGCCACTCGCTGTACTCCATCACCCAACTCATGTGGAGGTGTGGGTACTGTCTGAACCCCACCACCCATGTCACGTGAAGGTTTGGGCACTGTCTGTACCCCACCACCCAGCTCTCGTGGAGGTGTCGACAATGTTTCAACCTCGTCACCCAGCTCCTGAGGTGGTGTGGGCACTGTCTGTACCCCAGCACCCATCTCAGGAGGAGGTGTGGGCACTGTCTGTACCCCATCACCCAGCTCTCGTGGTAGTGTAGGCACTGTCTGTACCCTACCACCCAGCTGAGGAGGAGGTGTGGGCACTGTCTGTATCCCACCACCCAGCTGACATGGAGGTGTGGGCATTGTCAGTACCCCATCACCAAGCTCAGAGGGAGGTGTAGGCACTGTCTGTACTCCACCACTCAGCTCACGTGGAGGTGTGGGCACTGTCTAGACCCTGCCACACAGTTCACGTGGAGGTATGGGCACTGTCTATACCCTACCCCCAATCTCAGGAGGAGGTTTGGGCACTGTCTGTACTGTATCACATAGATCATGTGGAGTTGCGGGGACTGTGTGTACATTACCACCCAGCTCAAGTGGACATGTTGGCCCTATATATACCCCATCACGCAGCTCACGTGGACGTGTGGGCACTGTCTGAACCCCTACACCCAGGTCACGTGAAGCTGTGGGCACTGTCTGTACCCCGCCAAACTGTTGGAGGTGTGGGCACTGTCTAGACCCCAACCCCCAGCTCAGAAGGAGGTGTGGGCAATGTTTGTTCCCCATCACCCAGCTCACGTGGAGGGGTGGGCACTGTTTGGGCCCCACCACCCAGCTCACGTGGAGGTGAGGGCACTGTATGTATCCCATCACACAGCTCACGTTGACTTGTGGCCACTGTCTGTACCCAACCACCCAGCTCACATGGAGGTGTGGGCACTGTATGTACCCCATCATCCAGCTCACATGGACATGTGGGCATTGTCGGTACCCCATTACCCAGCTCAGGAGGAGGTATAGGCACTGTCTGTACCTCGTAACCCAACTCACCTGTAGGTGTCGGCAATTACTGTAAGCCACCATCCAGTTTACCTGGCGCTGTGGGCACTGTCTGTACCCCATTACCCAGCTCCCGTGGAGGTGTGGGCAGTGTCTGTACCCTAGCAACCAGCATATGTGGAGGTGTGGGCAGTGTCTGTACCCCAGCACCCATCTCAGAAGGAGGTGAGGGCACTGTCTGTACCCCGCCACACTGTTCACTTGGAGGTGTGGGCACTGTCTGGACCCCATGCCCCAGCTTAGGAGGAGCTGTGGGTACTGTTTGGTCCCCACCACACAGCTCACGTGGAGGTATCGGCAATGTTTCAACCCCGTCACCCAGCTCATGAGGTGGTGTGGGCACTGTCTGTACCCTAGCACCCATCTCAGGAGGAGGTGTGGGCACTGTCTGTACCCCATCACCCAGCTCTCGTGGTAGTGTAGGCACTGTCTGTACCCTACCACCCAGCTGAGGAGGAGGTGTGGGCACTGTCTGTATCCCACCACCCAGCTGAGGAGGAGTGTGGGCACTGTCTGTACCCCATCACCCAGCTCTCGTGGTGGTGTAGGCACTGTCTGTACCCTACCACCCAGCTGAGGAGGAGGTGTGGGCACTGTCTGTATGCCATCACCTAGCTGACATGGAGGTGTGGGCATTGTCAGTACTCCATCACCAAGCTCAGAGGGAGTTGTAGGCACTGTCTGTACCCTGCCACACAGTTTATGTGAAGGTGTGTGCACTGTCTAGACCCTACTCCTCATCTCAGTAGGAGGTATGGACACTGCCTGTACCTCATGTGGAGCTGGGGGGGGGACTTGTGTACACCACCACCCAGCTCAGGTGGACGTGTGGGCACTGTATATACCCCATCACGCGGCTCACGTGGACATGTGGTCACTGTCTGAACCACTTCACCCAGGTCACGTGAAGGTATGGGCACTGTCTGTACCCCACCACCCAATTCACGTGGAGATGTGGGCACTCTCTGTACTTGGCCACACTGTTCACATGGAGGTGTGGGCACTGTCTAGACCCCAACCCCCAGCTCAGAAGAGGTGTGGGCAATGTTTGTTCCCCATCACCTAGCTCACCTGGAGGTGAGGGCACTGTATGTATCCCATCACACAGCTCACGTTGACTTGTGGGCACTGTCTGTACCCAACCACCCAGCTCACATGGAGGTGTGGGCACTGTATGTACCCCATCATCCAGCTCACGTGGATGGGTGGGCACTGTTTGGGCCCCACCACCCAGCTCACGTGGAGGTGAGGGCACTGTATGTACCCCATCAAGCAGCTCACGTTGATTTGTGGGCACTGTCTGTACCCCATCAACCATCTCACGAATAGGTGAGGGCACTCTTTGTACCCCAACATGTGTTCAAGTGGAGGTGATGGCATTGTCTGTACCCCACAACACTGTTCACGTGGAGGTGTGTGCACTGTCTGTACCCCATCAGATGGCGTACATGAATGTGTAGGCACTGTCTGTACCCCATCACCTAACTCATCTGGAGGTGTCGGCAATGTCGTAAGCCACCATTCAGTTTACCGGGTGCTGGGGGCACTGTCTGTACCCCATCACCCAACTCCCGGGGAGGTTTGGGCACTGTGTATACACCACCACCCAGCTCACGTAAGTTGTAGGCACTGTCTGTACCCCACCCACTATCTCAGGAGGAGGTGTGGACACTGTTGTTACCAGATCAACCAGCTCACATGGAGGTGTGGGTACTGTCTGAACCCCATCACCCAGGTAAAATGAAGGTTTGGGCACTGTCTATACCCCATCAGCCATTTCACGTGGAGGTGTGGGCACTGTCTATACCCCATCACCAAGCTCAGGAGGAGGTGTGGGCACTGTGTGTACCAACCATCCTGCTGAGTAGTTAGTGTGGGCACTGTCTGGACCCCATTATGCAGGTCACGATGAGGTGTGGGCAGTGTCTGTACCGCAGCACCCGTCTCAGAAGGAGGTGTGGGCACTGTGTGTAGCCCATCACCCAGCTCACGACGAGCTGTGGGCACTGTCTGTACCACAAAACACAATTTACTTGAAGGTGTGGCCACGGTCTAGACCCCAGACCCCAGCTCAGGAGGAGGTGTGGTTACTGTCTGTACTCCATCTCATAGCTCACGTGGAGGTGTGGGCACTGTGTGTACCCCATCACCGAGCTCACATGGAGGGATGGGCACTCTCGGTACCCCATCACCCAGCTTAGGAGGAGGTGTAGCCACTCTCTGTCCTATATCACCCAGCTCATGTGGAGGTGAGGGAACTGTCTGAACCCCATCACCCAGGTCACATGAAGGTTTGGGTGCTGTCTGAACCCCAACACCCTGCTCACGTGGAGGTTTCGGTAATGTCTCAACCCTGTCACCCAGCTCCTGAGGAGGTGTGGGCACTGTCTGTACCCCAGCACCGATTCACAGAAAGAGGTGTGGGTACTGTCTGTACCCCATTACCCAGGTCTTGTGGAGGTGTGGGCACTGTGTGCACTCCACCACCCAGCTGATGAGAAGGTGTGGGCACTCCCTGTACCCCATCACCCAGCTCACGTGGAGGGGTGGCCCTGTAGGTACCCCATCACCCAGATCAGGAGGAGGTATAGCCACTCTCTGTACTCCATCACCCAGCTCAAATGGAGATGTGGGCACTGTCTGAACACCATCATGCAGGTCACCTAAAGGTTTGGGCACTGTCTGAACCCCAACACCCAGCTCACGTGGCGGTGTCCGCAATGTCTCAACCCCGTCACCCAGCTCATGAGGAGGTGTGGGCACTGTTTGTATCCCATCACCCAGCACACGTGGAGCTGTGGGCACTGTCAGTACTCCATCACCCAGCTCAGTGAGAGGCGTAGGCACTGTCTGTACCCCACCACACAGTTCACGTGGAGGTGTGGGCACTATCTGTACCCTGCCACACTGGTCACATGGAGGTGTGGGCACTGTCTAGACCCTACCCCACAGCTCAGGAGGAGGTGTGGGCACTGTTTGGTCCCCACCACCCAGCTCACGTGGATGTGAGGGCACTGTATGTACCCCATCACCCAGCTCACGTTGACTTGTGGGCACTGTCTGTACCCAACCATCCAGCTCACATGGAGGTGTGGGCACTGTATGTACCCCATCAATCATCTCACGTATAGGTGAGGGCACTCTTTGTCCCCGAACAACCAGCTCACGTGGAGGTGAGGGCATTGTCTGTACCCGCAACACAGTTCATGTGGAGGTGTGGGCACTGTCTGTACCCTATTACCCAACTCACCTGGAGGTGTCGGCAATGTATGCAAGCCACCATCCAGTTTACCTGGCGCTGTGGGCCCTGTCTGTACCCCATTACCCAGGTAACGTGGAGGTGTGGGCACTGTCTATACCCCATCATCCCGCGCAGGAGGAAGTGTAGGCACTGTGTGTACCCAACATCCTGCTGAGTAGGAAGTGGGGGCACTGTCTGGACCCCATCATGCAGGTCACGATGGGGTGTGGGCAGTGTCTGTACCCCAGCACCCATCTCAGAAGGAGGTTTGGGAGCTGTCTGTACCCCAACACCCAGTTCACGTGGAGATGTCCCCAATGTCTCAACCCTGTCACCCAGCTCATGTGGAGGTGTGGGCACTGACTGTATCCCATCATCCAGCTCACGTTGACTTGTGGGCACTGTCTGTACCACACCACCCAGCTCATGTGAAGGTGTGGGTATTAGGTGTACCCCATCACCCAGCTCACGTGGACTTGTGGACACTGTCTGTACCCAACCATCCAGCTCACATGGAGGTGTGGGCACTGTATATACCCCATCAACCATCTCACGTATAGGTGAGAGCACTCTTTGTCCCCGAACAACCAGCTCACGTGGAGGTGAGGGCATTGTCTGTACCCCACAACACAGTTCACGTGGAGGTGTGGTCACTGTCTGTACCCCATTACCCAACTCACCTGGAGGTGTCGGCAATGTCTGTAACCACCATCCAGTTTACCTGGCGCTGTGGGCACTGTCTGTACCCCATTACCCAGGTAACGTGCAGGTGTGGGCACTGTCTATACCCCATCACCCCGCTCAGGAGGAGGTGTGGTCACTATGTGTACCCACCATCCTGCTGAGTAGTTAGTGTGGACACTGTCTGGACCCCATCATGCAGGTCACCATGAGGTGTGGGCAGTGTCTGTACCCCAGCGCCCGTCTCAGAAGGAGGTTTGGGCACTGTGTGTAGCCCATCACCCAGCTCACGACGAGCTGTGGGCACTGTCTGTACCACAAAACACAATTTACTAGGAGGTGTGGCCACTGTCTAGACCCCAGACCCCAGCTCAGGAGGAGGTGTGGTTACTGTCTGTACTCCATCTCATAGCTCACGTGGAGGTGTGGGCACTGTGTGTACCCCATCACCGAGCTCACATGGAGGGATGGGCACTCTCGGTACCCCATCACCCAGCTTAGGAGGAGGTGTAGCCACTCTCTGTCCTATATCACCCAGCTCATGTGGAGGTGAGGGAACTGTCTGAACCCCATCACCCAGGTCACATGAAGGTTTGGGCGCTGTCTTTACCCCAACACCCAGCTCACGTGGAGGTGTCGGTAATGTCTCAACCCTGTCACCCAGCTCATGAGGAGGTGTGGGCACTGTCTGTACCCCACCACCCAGTTCACGTGGAGGTGTGGGCACTATCTGTACCCTGCCACACTGGTCACGTGGAGGTGTGGGCACTGTCTAGACCCTACCCCCAGCTCAGGAGGAGGTGTGGGCACTGTTTCTTCCCCACCACAAAGCTCACTTGGATGTGAGGGCACTGTATGTACCCCATCACCCAGCTCTCGTTGACTTGTGGGCACTGTCTGTACCACACCACGCAGCTCACGTGGAGGTGTGGGCATTACGTGTACCCCATCACCCTGCTCACGTGGACGCGTGAGCACTGTCTGTACCCAACCATCCAGCTCACATGGAGGTGTGGGCGCTGTATGTACCCCATCAACCATCTCACATATAGGTGAGAGCACTCTTTGTCCCCGAACAACCAGCTCACGTGGAGGTGAGGGCATTGTCTGTACCCCAACACAGTTCACGTGGAGGTGTGGGCACTGTCTGTACCCAATTACCCAACTCACCTGGAGGTGTCGGCAATGTCTGTAAGCCACCATCCAGTTTACCTGGCGCTGTGGGCACTGTCTGTATCCCATTACCCAGGTAACGTGGAGGTGTGGGCACTATATGTACCCCATCACCGAGCTCACATGGAGGGATGGGCACTCTCATTACCCCTTCACCCAGCTTGGAGGAGGTGTAGCCACTCTCTGTTCTCCATCACCCAGCTCATGTGGAGTTGAGGGAACTGTCTGAACCCCATCACCCAGGTCACGTGAAGGTTTGGGCGCTGTCTGTACCCCAACACCCAGCTCACGTGGAGGTGTCCGCAATGTCTCAACCCCGTCACCCAGCTCATGAGGAGGTGTGGGAATTTTGTGTACCCCATCACCCAGCTCACGTGGACTTGTGGGCACTGTCTGTACCCAACCATCCAGCTCACATGGAGGTGTGGGCACTGTATGTACCCCATCAACCATCTCACATATAGGTGAGGGCACTCTTTGTCCCCGAACAACCAGCTCACGTGGAGGGGAGGGCATTGTCTGGACCCCACTCACAGTTCACGTGGAGGTGTGGGCACTGTCTGTACCCCATTACCCAACTCACCTGGAGGTGTCGGCAATGTCTGTAAGCCACCATCCAGTTTACCTGGCGCTGTGGGCACTGTCTGTACCCCATTACCCAGGTAACTTGGAGGTGTGGGCACTGTCTATACCCCATCACCCCACTCAGTAGGAGGTGTGGGCACTGTGTGTACCCACCATCCAGCTGAGTAGGAAGTGTGGGCACTGTCTGGACCCCATCATGCAGGTCATGATGAGGTTTGGGCAGTGTCTGTACCCCAGTACCCATCTCAGAAGGAGGTTTGGACACTGTGTGTAGCCCATCACCCAGTTCACGACGAGATGTGGGCACTGTCTGTACCACAAAACACAATTTACTTGGAGGTGTGACCCCTGTCTAGACCCCAGACCCCAGCTCAGGAGAAGGGGTGGTTACACTCTGTACTCCATCTCATAGCTCACGTGGAGGTGTGGGCACTGTATGTACCCCATCTCCCAGATCATGTGGACGTGTGGGCACACTCTGTACCCAACCATCCAGCTCACATGGAGGTGTGGGCACTGTATGTACCCCAACAACCACCTCACGTATAGGTGAGGGCACTCTTTGTCCCCGAACAACCAGCTCACGTGGAGGTGAGGGCATTGTCTGTACCCCACAACACAGTTCACATGGAGGTGTGGGCACTGTCTGTACCCCATTACCCAGGTAATGTGAAGGTGTGGGCACTGTCTATACCCCATCAACAGGCTCAGGAGGAGGTGTGGGCACTGTGTGTACCCACCATCCAGCTGAGTAGGAAGTGTGGGCACTGTCTGGACCCCATAATGCAGGTCACAATGAGGTGTGGGCAGTGTCTGTACCCCAGCATCCATCTCAGAAGGAGATTTGGGCACTGTGTGTAGCCCATCACCCAGCTCACGATGAGATGTGGGCACTGTCTGTACCACAAAACACAATTTACTTGGAGGTGTGGCCACTGTCTAGACCCCAGACCCCAGCTAAGGAGGAGGTGTGGTTACTGTCTGTATTCCATCTCATAGCTCATGTGGAGGTGTGGGCACTGTGTGTACCCCATCACCGAGCTCACATGGAGGGATTGGCACTCTAGGTACCCTATCACCCAGCTTAGGAGGACGTGTAGCCACTCTCTGTCCTATATCACCCAGCTCATGTGGAGGTGAGGGAACTGTCTGAACCCCATCACCCAGGTCACATGAAGGTTTGGGCGCTGTGTGTACCCCAACACCCACCTCACGTGGAGTTGTCCGCAATGTCTCAACCCCTTCACCCAGCTCATGAGGAGGTGTGGGCACTGTCTGTATCCCATGACCCAGCTCACGTTGACTTGTGGGCACTGTCTGTAACACACCACCCAGCTCTTATGGAGGTGTGAGCATTATGTGTACCCCATCACCCAGCTCACATGGACTTGTGGGCACTGTCTGTACCCAACCATCCAGCTCACATGGAGGTGTGGGCACTGTATATACCCCATCAACCATCTCACGTATATGTGAGGGCACTCTTTGTCCCCGAGCAACCAGCTAACGTGAAGGTGAGGGCATTGTCTGTACCCCACAACACAGTTCACGTGGAGGTGTGGGCACTGTCTGTACCCCATTACCCAACTCACCTGGAGGTGTCGGCAATTTCTGTAAGCCACCATCCAGTTTACCTGGCGCTGTGGGCACTGTCTGGACACCATTACCCAGGTAACGTGGAGCTGTGGGCACTGTCCAAACCCCATCACCCCACTAAGGAGGAGGTGTGGGCAATGTGTGTACCCACCATCCAGCTGAGTTGGAAGTGTGGGCACTGTCTGGACCCCATCATGCATGTTATGAGGAGGTGTGGGCAGTGTCTGTACCCCAGCATCCATCTTAGAAGGAGGTTTGGGCACTGTGTGTAGCCCATCACCCAGCTCACGACGAGATGTGGGCACTGTCTGTACCACAAAACACAATTTACTTGGAGGTGTGGCCACTGTCTAGACCCCAAACCCAGTTCAGGACGAGGTGTGGTTACTGTCTGCATTCCATTTCATAGCTCACGTGGAGGTGTGGGCACTGTGTGTACCCCATCACCGAGCACACATGGAGGGATGGGCACTCTCGGTACCCCATCACCCAGCTTAGGAGGACGTGTAGCCACTCTCTGTCCTATATCACCCAACTCATGTGGAGGTGAGGGAACTGTCTGAACCCCATCACCCAGGTCATGTGAAGGTTTGGGCGCTGTGTGTACCCCAACACCCAGCTCACGTGGAGGTGTCCGCAATGTCTCAACCCTTTCATCCAGCTCACGTGGAGGTGTGGGCATTATGTGTAACCCATCACCCAGCTCACGTGGACGTGTGGGCACTGTCTGTACCCAACCATGCAGCTCACATGGAGGTGTGGCCCCTGTCTAGACCCCAGACCCCAGCTCAGGAGGAGGTGTGGTTACACTTTGTACTCCATCTCATAGCTCAATTGGAGGTGTGGGCACTGTCTGTACCCCAGCACCCAGCTCACGTGGACGTGTGGGCACTGTCTGTACCACACCAGCTAGTTAACATGGAGGTGTAGGCATTGTATGTACCCATCACCCAGATCACGTGGACTTGTGGGCACACTCTGTACCCAACCATCCAGCTCACATGGAGGTTTGGGCACTGTATGTACCCCATCAACCATCTCACATATAGGTGAGGGCACTCTTTGTCCCCGAACAACCAGCTCACGTGGAGGTGAGGGCATTGTCTGTACCCCACAACACAGTTCACATGGAGGTGTGGGCACTGTCTGTACCCCATTACCCAGGTAACGTGAAGGTGTGGGCACTGTCTATACCCCATCACCCCGCTCAGGAGGAGGTGTGGGCACTGTTTGGTCCCCACCACCCAGCTCACCACGAGATGTGGGCACTGTCTGTACCACAAAACACAATTTACTTGAAGGTGTGGCCACTGTCTGGACCCCAGACCCCAGCTCAGGAGGAGGTGTGGTTACTGTCTGTACTCCATCTCCTAGCTCACGTGGAGGTGTGGGTACTGTGTGTTCCCCATCACCGAGCTCACATGGAGGGTTGGGCACTCTCGGTACCCCATCACCCAGCTTAGGAGGAGGTGTAGCCACTCTCTGTCCTATATCACCCAGCTCATGTGGAGGTGAGGGAACTGTCTGAACCCCATCACCCAGGTCACATGAAGGTTTGGGCGCTGTCTGTACCCCAACACCCAGCTCACGTGGAGGTGTCCGCAATGTCTCAACCCCGTCACCCAGCTCATGAGGAGGTGTGGGCACTGTCTGTATCCCATCACCCAGCTCACATTGACTTGTGGGCACTGTCTGTACCACACCAGCTAGTTCATGTGGAGGTGTAGGCATTGTATGTACCCATCACCCAAATCATGTGGACGTGTGGGCACACTCTGTACCCAACCATCCAGCTCACATGGAGGTTTGGGCACTGTATATACCCCATCAACCGTCTCACGTATAGGTGAGGGCACTCTTTGTCCCCGAACAACCAGCTCACGTGGAGGTGAGGGCATTGTCTGTACCCCACAACACAGTTCACATGGACGAGTGGGCACTGTCTGTACCCCATTACCCAGGTAACGTGTAGGTGTGGGCACTGTCTATACCCCATCACCCCACTCAGGAGGAGGTGTGGGCACTGTGTGTAACCACCATCCAGCTGAGTAGGAAGTGTGGGCACTGTCTGGACCACATCATGCAGGTCACGAGGAGGTGTGGGCATTGTCTGTACCCCAGCACCCATCTCCAAAGGAGGTGTGGGCACTGTCTGTACCCCATCACCCAGCTCACGTGGAGGTGTGGGCAGTATCTGTATCCCAGCACCCATCTCAGAAGGAGGTTTGGGCACTGTGTATACCCTATAACCCAGCTCACGTGGTGTTGTGGGCACTGTCTATACCACAATACACAATTTATCTGGAGGTATGGGCACTGTCTAGTCCTCCGGCCCCAGCTCAGGAGGAGGTGTGGTTACTGTCCGTTCTCCATCTCATAGGTCATGTGGACGTGTGGGCACTGTGTGTATCCCATCACCCAGCTCACGTGAAAATTTTGGCACTGTCTGTACTCTATCACCCAGTTCACGTGGCGTTGTGGGCATTGTCGGTATCCCATCACCCAGCTCAGGAGGAGGTGTAGCCATTCTCTGTACTCCATCACCCAGCTCACGTGGAGGTGTGGGCACTGTGTGTTCCCCATCACCCATTTTACATGGAGGTGTGGGCACTGTCTGTACCCTATAACCCAGCTTCCCTCTGGCTGCCACGTTGCTCACTCTCTTTGGGCTTGCAATGCAGCCTTTCCCCCAACTGGGGGGGCCTCTGGCTCCTCTGTGAAGGCAGATGGGGGGTTTGTGGGGTTTTAGGGAGATCTTTCCCTCCAGCTCTTTCACCTCTCGTCTGTGAGTGTTAGACTTGGCCACATATTAGAATCACTGTGGAGTTTTCATAGGTCCCCACTCAGAGGACCTGGGACTGCTCACTGTGGAGCTGACCTAGGGTAGGGAAGGGAATAGCACTGAGAGCTGACCCAGGGAGGGGACAGAATTGGATGGGGAGCTGACCCAGGGAGGGGATAGGACAAGATGAGGAGCTGACCCAGGGAGGGGACAGGATTGGATAGGGAGCTGACCCAGGGAGGGGACAGGATTGGATAGGGAGCTGACCCAGGGAGGGGACAGGATTGTATAGGGAGCTGACCTGGGGACGGGACAGGATGGGATGGGGAGCTGACCCAGGGAGGGGACAGAATTGGACAGGGAGCTGACCCAGGGAGGGGACAGGATTGAATGGGGAGCTGACCCAGGGAGGGGACAGGATGGGATGGGGAACTTACCTGGGGAGGAGTGGTCGGCTCGGCCCAGGAAACCAGGTTCTTGCAGGCTCCTCCTGCCATACGCCCTCCGGCATCTTCCCCAGAAGCTGGTGAACGGGGTCACTGCTGCCCCAGCCCAGGCCCTTTTTGTCAGGGGCGTTGTGGGAGGACCAGGTGCATGAGCTGCTGTCTGAGTGAAACTGTCACCAGAGCTTGGACTTGGCTCCCATGTGGTTTTTAAAAGAGGAATGTGTTGCCAACATTTAAAGTTGTAACACGTCAGGTAAAAGCCCGTGGATGTATAAACATGGATTTTCCTCCTGGTTGCAAAAACAAGCCCGCTAAGGTTTCTCAGAGGCAGAGGAGCTGTCCCTGGGCCCACATTTCTTTTGTGGCGACAACTAGCCAGAGCTCAGCCTTGGACGAGCGTTGCCGGAGCCCATGGCACTGAGCTCACCAGGCTTCACTCAGGGCATGGAGCTGCCAGTCCTGGAGCATTTCATTCCAGAAACCCCGGGGCTCCCTTGGGGGCTCACCTCTTACCAGCTGGGAGGCTTCGGGCAAGCACCTCGCTTTCCGTTGCCTGTTTCCAGCCTGTGAATCAATGCTACCACTGCCTTGGGCCCCGGTGAGAACTAACATGGAAGTGCATGGGGAACACCTCACCCAGCCCTGGCCGGGGAGCACTTCTAAGTCATTGCTCTCATCCCAGTCATTCTCCTCATGGGAACCACACCCGCCTGCCATCCCCCATGACTCCCACTCCCCGCACAGTGGTGCCCCTATCATAGGCCCATCCCAGGCCCAGGAGAGTGGGGCCAGGAACAGCCTGAGCTGCAGCCACACCTTCGAATTTAAGTAGTAGAGTTGGCCCAACCCGGGAGGGCAGATGCTGAAGGGTGGGCGTGGGCCAGAGCAGCTTGGCCCCCCTTCCCCACTCCCTTGTTTCAGGGTGCTTACAGGAAGCTGGAAGTATTTGCACCCTACTGTGTCCAGAGAAGGAAGGGTCAGTCCCCACCAGGCCTAGGGTCTCTGATTGCTGACGCTGGGTCTGGCCTGTGTGGCTCAGTTGGTTGGGTGTGCCCTGTGCACTGAAAAGTTGGCAGTTTGATTCCTGATCAGGGCACATGTCTGGGTTGCAGGCTCTATCTCAGGTGTGGGGCCTGTAGGAGGCAGCCAATCGATGTTCCTCTTTCTCATCAATCTTTCTCTCTCTCTCCCTCTCTTAAAAAAAAAAAAAAAAAAAAAAAAAAAAAAAAAAAAAGAGGTGATATCCAGACCAAAAAAGAGCTGACGCCAGGTCAAGGGCCCTGGCTTGGACAGTGGTCACCTCACGCGGACCACAGATGGCCAGGCTTCCCTGCGGAAGAGCCCGTTCAGTGAAGCCACTGGATCTAGATGTGTGACTGGCCTCAGCCTCCAGGATCCATGGGCTTGAGGCAAAGCAAGGCACCGAAGCAAGGGCTTCAGATCAGGCTGCTGACCCCGTGCGCGGGCCATGTCTTCCTCATCAGAACAGGACTAGCCCACCCAGAGGGCCGGCCTGTCTCATGGGGCAGCCCTGCAGCGGGCACTTGGGCGGGCCAGCCTGGGCTCACATCCCAGTTCCGCCACTGACTCGCTGTGTGGTCATGGGCAGGATTCTGAACTTCTCCGTGCCTTAGTTTATGCATCTGCTAAATGGTGGGAGTAGTGCCTGCCTCACAGAGCTGTTCTGAGGATGAAGTGAGCCTTGCCCATTGCCAAGGGAGGCTATGCAGCTCTGTGGTGGACGCTACTGTGCCTCCTTGCTGGCACTGCGTGCCTGGACCCTGCGAAGGCGCTGACCAGCCCGTGCCCACACCGACTCCATCAGTGGTTGCCTCCTCCCCGTCATGCCTGCCACGCCACATCATGCAGTGTGCAGGCGCTGCTGGCCACTAAGCAGCACCCTTCCCTTCCCCAGGGCCAGCTGAGAGTTCGAGCCCTTCGCCTGGATGGGCTCCTGGACGTTCAGGGTGGTTGATAGCTGTTTGCTCACTCCCCACTCCCCACTCCCCTGTGGGGCAGACACTGCAGGCTGATGCACAGGTGCCCAACATCTTGTCTGGGCATGGAGATCCCCCTCCCCATGGCCTCATCCCCTGTGTGAGGCCCCTGCCCTTCCCGACAGCAGCCTCTTCAAGTGGACAGGGGCGCAGTGAGTTCCGCTGGGAAACTGCTCTCCACTCGGTTCGCTGCCCAGCCAGGCACAGGCGAGAGTTTGGCTCCACAGACTCAGCACCAGCTGCGGGACAGGTGCGCCTGCGAGGGGACAGGAGCACCAGGGTCCCGCTCGCCCGGCACAAGGCAGTCTCTGCAGAAGATCCACTTCCCAGTTTCTCCCCCTGTATCTTCCACGAGCCATTGAGGAAGGAGGCTCCTGCTTCAGCCCAGAGAATCCTCCTACCCAAGGAAGATGTCCCCCGCAAGGCGGGGCGGGAGGGCCTGGGGAGAGTGAGAAGTGCAGCTTTTGGATGAGAAGAGATTGGCTGGTGGGGGAGGGAGGAGAGTGAATAGAAACAGGCAACCTCAATCCAGAGGAAATCCTACTCCCCGGCATTCCTAGCTTTTCTCCCAGCCAGTCCCCTCCTCTTCCTCCCTGCAGGGATGGCACCACTTGCTGCAGGTCCTGCTGGAAAAGGCTCCCAGGCCGTCAAACTTTGAGACCCTCCAAGTGACGAGCTGCATGCAGACAGGCCCGGTGGTGTCTACGCCGGTCGACCAGCCAAGGGGCTGTCTTGCCCGGGTGCCAGGCCCCGGGGTGAGCTGATGAGTGTTTCATGGCTCGATGCTGAAGCCCTGTGACCAGATGGGAGGGGAGGGCACCCTGTCTTCCCAAGTGTGTGTCGCCTAAGGCGCATTGCTCCTGTGCAGCCATAGGGTGCGCTTCACCAACTGCACACCTGGAGGAATTCTGGGTCAGAGGGCAAGTGATTAACATGCTGATCAATGCTCAGCGCTCTCCCAGCTTTCACTCGTGGGCCGGGCATCTTTACAGTGCAAAAACCTTGACATTTCAGCTGCGTAAAACAAGCATTTATTTTCTGGCTCAGTGAGGGTTAGATTAGTCCAGGAGGGATCATTCTCCAGGGAAATGTTGTTCTCCTGGCCAGGGCAGGACCAGCAGGGGGACAAGTGGAAACATTCACAGTCTTTTAAGGCCTAGCCTCCACCCCAACCTGTCAGTGGGACCGGGAGCCACAGTCCCCCCGGAAGTCTGCATGGGAGGAGTGACTCTGCACACAACAGTCATCCTGTCCGCGCAGCTCCCTGCCACGCGTGTCTGCTCTGCACACTCATGTCACAGGACGCCTGCTGCCCTGGCTGGCGCTCAGCTGTTGGAGCATCATCCTCGGCACCAAAACGGTGTGGACTTGATTCCTGGTCAGGGCACACAGGAGGCAACCGATGGATGTGTCCTCTCACATCGATGTTTCTCTCTGTACATAAAACCCATAAACATGTCCTCCGGTAAGGATAAAAAGAGAATGTTAGCTGCCACACGGTTTGAGCTGTTGAAACCTGCAGAAAAAACAAATATCCATCAACAGGAATGTTCCATGAACCACATGATACAGCGGAGTGCTAGGCAGCAATTCCAGAGACACGAGGCCTCTCTCCTTGTCCATGTGGACAGACTCCCCAAGGCAGGCCAGTGAGACAAGCAGTCAGGGAGCAACATGTACAGTATGAACCCATTTGGGAGTGAAAACACTTACCAGGTGCGCTAGCACTTGTGTGTGTGTGTGTGTGTGTGTGTGTGTGTGCGCGTGCATGCCTGTATGTGCATGTGTGTGTGTGCATGTTCATGTGCGTGTGCCTGCACGTGTATGCAGAAGAAAAACTTGGAGGAAACACATAGCCAATTTTAACCCTGGGGAAGACTTTCTAGGTTACTTTATATTTATAAAGGGAATGTATTTGAGTAATACATGTAAAATTCTGTTTTTATTAGAATACCAGAAGAAAAAAAATACTTCCTGAATATTGGGGGCCTGAGTCCTTATCAGATGCCAATGTTCTAAGAATTCAGGAATGCTTGGATCCTGCCAAACCAGAGCCCCTCTCCCCTGCCCCAACCCTCCTGCCCATAGTGTCCCTTGGGAGACAAACTCACAGACAGATCAGGGGAAGGAAGCAAAATGGGTGTTTTATTATGAGGAGGTTGTGCCTAAGCAGGTAGAGCTGTGGGTGTGTGGCAGCAGAGGCATGGGGGGTGCAGGTCCCCGACCACTGGGTCCCGGTCTGCTGAGCCCTGGAATGACTAGCATCAGAGACGCCGCCCATGAGAAAGGAGAGAGAGCGCCTCTGCCTGGGGTGCTCTGCCGACTGGAAGGCAGCTCCCCACTGGCATCACTTCCTCTGTGGCCGAGAGAAAAGAGGCCGGGGAAGAGTTTCTTCCAAAAGTCTGGACCTGCGCTGCCCAGTATGCAGCCCTTGGATCAGCAAGGCTAGTAGACTTGCATGTTTACATCCCACTGCTCAGTCACACAAAGCACTTACGTGCTCCGGAGCCATGTGTGTGCGTGGCTTCCATGCTGGCAGCCAGATGGAAAGCTCTGTGATTCACATGGGAGGTTCTGGGTGGAGTTCTTGGCTTTTCGCAGTGACTCCAGGCACAGAGACAGGTGTGCACCCAGCCAGGACTCAGTACTGGGAGTGTGGGTCAGTGACTCTCACTCCCCTGTTCTAACATCTTTCACATTTAACTTCAAAATGTCTGTGACTTGTGGTACCCAGGGGCCTCGGCAGGATGTCAGCGTGCTGCCTACTGCCCTGGCGAGGGACGCAGCCCACTCTGGCTGTCCGGCTCACCCTAATACGGGGAAACCAGTGGCTCCCCTTCATTGTGTCTTGTAAGAAAGTATGGAAAGGATGCGCGCCCCCCCGCCCCCCACCTCCAAGCAGTCTGGCTTCTATCCCTATCATGGCACAGGCTCCTGTTCCCATCCCACATGATACCTTGAGTGCACGTTTTCTTCGCAAAATCCTGGCCCCAGGAACCCAGCTCTGGGACATTCCCCCAGGAACCCAGCTCTGGAACATTCCCCCAGACACCCAGCTCTGGGACATTCCCCCAGTAACCCAGCTCTGGGACATTCCCCCAGACACCCAGCTCTGGGACATTCCCCCAGACACCCAGCTCTGGGACATTCCCCCAGGAACCCAGCTCTGGGACATTCCCCCAGGAACCCAGCTCTGGGACATTCCCCCAGACACCCAGCTCTGGGACATTCCCCCATGATCCCAGCTCTGGGACATTCCCCCAGACACCCAGCTCTGGGACATTCCACCAGGAACCCAGCTCTGGGACATTCCCCCCAGGAACCCAGTTCTGGGACATTCCTCCAGGAACCCAACTCTGGGACATTCCCCCAGGAACCCAGCTCTGGGACATCCCCCCAGGAACCCAACTCTGGGACATCCCCCCCAGGAACCCAGCTCTGGGACATTCCCCCAGGAACCCAGCTCTGGGACATCCCCCCAGACACCCAGCTCTGGGACATTCCCTCAGGAACCCAGCTCTGGGACATTCCCCCAACACCCAGCTCTGGGACATTCCTGCCTGGAACCCAGCTCTGGGACGAGACCCCAGACACCCAGCTCTGGGACATTCCCGCAGGAACCCAGCTCTGGGACATTCCCCCAGGAACCCAGCTCTGGGACATTCCCCCAGACACCCAGCTCTGGGACATTCCTGCCTGGAACCCAGCTCTGGGAGGAGCCCCCAGACACCCAGCTCTGGGACATTACCCCAGGAACCCAGCTCTGGGACATTCCCCCAGGAACCCAGCTCTGGGACATTCCCCCAGAAACCCAGCTCTGGGACATTACCCCATGAACCCAGCTCTGGGACATTCCCCCAGGAACCCAGCTCTGGGGCGAGCCCCCAGGAACCCAGCTCTGGGACATTCCCCCAGGAACCCAGCTCTGGGACATTCCCCCAGGAACCCAGCTCTGGGACATTCCCCCAGACACCCAGCTCTGGGACATTACCCCATGAACCCAGCTCTGGGACATTCCCCCAGGAACCCAGCTCTGGGACATTCCCGCAGGAACCCAGCTCTGGGACATTCCCCCAGGAACCCAGCTCTGGGACATTCCCCCAGACACCCGGCTCTGGGACAATCCCCCAGGAACCCAGCTCCGGGACATTCCCCCAGGAACCCAGCTCTGGGACATTCCCCCAGACACCCAGCTCTGGGACATTCCCCCATGAACCCAGCTCTGGGACATTCCCCCAGGAACCCAGCTCTGGGACATTCCCCCATGAACCCAGCTCTGGGACATTCCCCCAGGAACCCAGCTTTGGGACATCCCCCCAGGAACCCAACTCTGGGACATTCCCCCCAGGAACCCAGTTATGGGACATTCCTCCAGGAACCCAACTCTGGGACATTCCCCCAGGAACCCAGCTCTGGGACATTCCCCCAGGAACCCAGCTCTGGGACATTCCCCCAGGAACCCAGCTCTGGGACATTCCCCCAGACACCCAGCTCTGGGACATACCCCCAGGAAACCAGCCTGGGACATTCCCCCAGACACCCAGCTCTGGGACATTCCCCCAGGAACTCAGTTCTGGGACATACCCCCAGGAACCCAGCTCTGGGACATTCCCCCAGGAACCCAGCTCTGAGACATTCCCCCAGGAACCCATCTCTGGGACATTCCCCCAGACACCCAGCTCTGTGATGAGCCCCCAGGAACCCAGCTCTGGAACATTCCCCCAGGAAGCCAGCTCTGGGAAATTCCTGCCTGGAACGCAGCTCTGGGACAAGCCCCCAGACACCCGCTCTGGGACATTACCCCAGGAACCCAGATCTGGGACGAGCCCCCAGGAACCTAGCTCTGGGACATTCCCCCAGGAACCCAGCTCTGGGACGAGCCCCCAGGAACCCAGCTCTGGGAGGAGCGCCCAGACACCCAGCTCTGGGACATTCCTGCCAGGAACCCAGATCTGGGACGAGCCCCCAGACACCCAGCTGTGGGAAGAGCCTCCAGACACTCAGCTGTGGACGTGCCCCCAGACACTCAGCTGTGGACGTGCCCCCAGACACCCAGCTGTGGACGTGCCCCCAGACACTCAGCTGTGGACGTGCCCCCAGACACCCAGCTGTGGGAGGAGCCCCCAGACACCCAGCTGTGGACGTTCCCCCAGACACCCAGCTGTGGGAAGAGCCTCCAGACACTCAGCTGTAGACGTGCCCCCAGACACCCAGCTGTGGACGGGCCCCCAGACACCCAGCTGTGGGACGAGCCCCCAGACACCCAGCTGTGGACGGGCCCCCAGATACCCAGCTGTGGACGGGCCCCCAGACACCCAGCTGTGGACGGGCGCCCAGACACCCAGCTGTGGGACGAGCCCCCAGACACCCAGCTGTGGACGGGCCCCAGACACCCAGCTGTGGACGGGCCCCCAGACACCCAGCTGTGGACGTGCCCCCAGACACCCAGCTGTGGGACGAGCCCCCAGACACCCAGCTGTGGACGGGCCCCCAGACACCCAGCTGTCAGACGTGCCCCCAGACACCCAGCTGTGGACGGGCCCCCAGACACCCAAGGGTCAGACGTGCCCCCAGACACCCAGCTGTCAGACGTGCCCCCAGACACCCAGCTGTCAGACGTGCCCCCAGACACCCAGCTGTCAGACGTGCCTCCAGACACCCAGCTGTGGGAAGAGGCCCCAGACACCCAGCTGTGGACGTGCCCCCAGACACCCAGCTGTGGACGGGCCCCCAGACACCCAGCTGTGGGAAGAGCCTCCAGACACCCAGCTGTAGACGTGCCCTCAGACACCCAGCTGTGGGAAGAGCCCCCAGACACCAGGCTGTCAGACGGGCCCCCAGACACCCAGCTGTCAGACGTGCCCCCAGACACCCAGCTGTGGGAAGAGGCCCCAGACACCCAGCTGTCAGACGTGCCTCCAGACACCCAGCTGTGGGAAGAGGCCCCAGACACCCAGCTGTGGGAAGAGGCCCCAGACACCCAGCTGTGGACGTGCCCCCAGACACCCAGCTGTGGACGAGCCCCCAGACACCCAGCTGTGGGAAGAGCCTCCAGACACCCAGCTGTAGACGTGCCCTCAGACACCCAGCTGTGGGAAGAGCCCCCAGACACCCAGCTGTCAGACGGGCCCCCAGACACCCAGCTGTCAGACTTGCCCCCAGACACCCAGCTGTGGGAAGAGGCCCCAGACACCCAGCTGTGGGAAGAGCCCCCAGACACCCAGCTGTCAGACGTGCCCCCAGACACCCAGCTGTGGACGTGCCCCCAGACACCCAGCTGTGGACGTGCCCCCAGACACCCAGCTGTGGGAAGAGCCTCCAGACACCCAGCTGTAGACGTGCCCCCAGACACCCAGCTGTGGACGTGCCCCCAGACACCCAGCTGTGGGACGAGCTCCCAGACACCCACCTGTGGGCAGAGCCTCCTGACACAAAGCTGCGGACGTGCCCCCAGACAGCCAGCTGTGGGACGAGGCCCCAGACTCCCAGCTGTGGGCATGCCTCCAGACACCCAGCTGTGGGACGAGCTCCCAGACACCCAGCTGTGGGACGAGCTCCCAGACACCCAGCTGTGGGACGAGCTCCCTGACACCCACCTGTGGGCATAGCCTCCTAACACTCAGCTGTGGACGTGCCCCCAGACACCCAGCTGTGGGACGTGCCCCCAGACACCCAGCTGTGGGCAGAGCATCCTGACACCCAGGTGTGGGACGAGCCCACAGACACCCAGCTGTGGGAAGAGCCTCCAGACACCCAGCTGTGGGAAGAGCCTCCAGACACCCAGCTGTGGGAAGAGCCTCCAGACACCCAGCTGTGGGAAGAACCTCCAGACACCCAGCTGTGGGACGAGCTCCCAGACACCCAGCTGTGGGCAGAGCCTCCTGACACTCAGCTCTGGACGTGCCCCCAGACACCCAGCTATGGGACAAGCCCCCAGATCCTCAGCTGTGGGCAAGCCTCCAGACACTCAGCTGTGGGAAGAGCCACCAGACACCCAGCTGTGGGAAGAGCCTCCAGACACCCAGCTGTGGACGTGCCCCCAGACACCCAGCTGTGGGAAGAGCCACCAGACACCCAGCTGTGGGAAGAGCCTCAAGACCCCCAGCTGTGGGACGTGCCACCAGACACCCAGCTGTGGACGTGCCCCCAGACACCCAGCTGTGGGAAGAGCCACCAGACACCCTGCTTTGGAAGTGCCCCCGGACACCCAGCTGTGGGACGAGCTCCCAGACACACAGCTGTGGGAAGAGCCCCCAGACACCCAGCTATGGGAAGAGCCTCAAGACCCCCAGCTGTGGGACGTGCCCCCAGACACCCAGCTGTGGGAAGAGCCAACTGACACCCAGCTGTGGGAAGAGCCACCAGACACCCAGCTGTGGGAAGAACCCCCAGACACCCAGCTGTGGGACGAGCTCCCAGACACCCAGCTGTGGGCAGAGCCTCCTGACACTCAGCTCTGGACGTGCCCCCAGACACCCAGCTATGGGACAAGCCCCCAGATCCTCAGCTGTGGGCAAGCCTCCAGACACTCAGCTGTGGGAAGAGCCACCAGACACCCAGCTGTGGGAAGAGCCTCCAGACACCCAGCTGTGGACGTGCCCCCAGACACCCAGCTGTGGGAAGAGCCACCAGACACCCAGCTGTGGGAAGAGCCTCCAGACACCCAGCTGTGGACGTGCCCCCAGACACCCAGCTGTGGGAAGAGCCTCCAGACACCCAGCTGTGGGAAGAGCCTCCAGACACCCAGCTGTGGGAAGAACCTCCAGACACCCAGCTGTGGGACGAGCTCCCAGACACCCAGCTGTGGGCAGAGCCTCCTGACACTCAGCTCTGGACGTGCCCCCAAACACCCAGCTATGGGACGAGCCCCCAGAGCCTCAGCTGTGGGCAAGCCTCCAGACACTCAGCTGTGGGAAGAGCCACCAGACACCCAGCTGTGGGAAGAGCCTCCAGACACCCAGCTGTGGACGTGCCCCCAGACACCCAGCTGTGGGAAGAGCCACCAGACACCCAGCTGTGGGAAGAGCCTCAAGACCCCCAGCTGTGGGACGTGCCACCAGACACCCAGCTGTGGACGTGCCCCCAGACACCCAGCTGTGGGAAGAGCCACCAGACACCCAGCTTTGGAAGTGCCCCCGGACACCCAGCTGTGGGACGAGCTCCCAGACACACAGCTGTGGGAAGAGCCCCCAGACACCCAGCTATGGGAAGAGCCTCAAGACCCCCAGCTGTGGGACGTGCCCCCAGACACCCAGCTGTGGGAAGAGCCAACTGACACCCAGCTGTGGGAAGAGCCACCAGACACCCAGCTTTGGAAGTGCCCCCGGACACCCAGCTATGGGACGAGCTCCCAGACACACAGCTTTGGGAAGAGCCCCCAGACACCCAGCTATGGGAAGAGCCTCAAGACCCCCAGCTGTGGGACGTGCCCCCAGACACCCAGCTGTGGACGGGCCCCCAGACACCCAGCTGTGGGACGTGCCCCCAGACACCCAGCTGTGGACGTGCCCCCAGACACCCAGCTGTGGGACGAGCCCCCAGACACCCAGCTGTGGGAAGAGCCTCCAGACACCCAGTTGTGGGAAGAGCCTCCAGACACCCAGCTGTGGGAAGAGCCTCCAGACACTCAGCTGTGGGACGAGCTCCCAGACACTCAGCTGTGGGACGAGCCCCCAGACACCCAGCTGTGGGAAGAGCCTCCAGACACCCAGCTGTGGGACGAGCCCCCAGACACCCAGCTGTGGGAAGAGCCTCCAGACACTCAGCTGTGGACGTGCCCCCAGACACCCAGCTGTGGACGTGACCCCAGACACCCAGCTGTGGGACGAGCCCCCAGACACCCAGCTGTAGGACGTGCCTCCAGACACCCAGCTGTGGGAAGAGCCTCCAGACACCCAGCTCTGTGACGTGCCCCCAGACACCCAGCTGTGGACGGGCCCCCAGTACCCAGCTGTGGGACAAGCCCCCAGTCACCCTGCTGTTTGAAGAGCCTCCAGACACTCAGCTGTGGACGTGGCCCCAGACACCCAGCTGTGGGAAGAGCCTCCAGACACCCAGCTGCTTTCCTGAATTGGTTAATTAGCTTTGTGTGGTAGATGTCCTCTAAGGAACATTGAATCAGCCTCCCCAGTTACCTGAGGTGGATATGGGTTGCACAGTCTTGTTCAAGGTAAGCTTAGATTATTGTTGCCAGCACTAGGAATGTTTGACCTCCAGGCCAATTGGCTGTGAGGGTCAGCCATGCTCAGGTTGGATGAGTTGAGTCTCCGGGCCGAGAACGCAGCGTCAGCTCCACCCTATGTGGCACCTGGGACTCTGTGCTCGGTGGCAATGGCTGCAAGCACCTCTGAGAGAGAGCTGCCGCCAAGCTCCACCTGCTGCCAGACGATTCAGCCTCTTCCCAAATGAGTCTGCCCACCCAACGTCTCACCCAGCATTGTAAAACAATCCAGTCCAGTGGTTTCCCGAATGAGAGAGTAAGTCACGAGTCCTCTCTGCACTGTCATGCAGCTCTGCTGTTCCCAAGTTTATGCACACTCTGCACAAGCTCGCCCTCTCCACAAGCTTGCAGACCCTTACAGCGCCTGAGTTTCAGCGTGCCTCCCCACTGTCCAGTTTTACCCCGTATGATTGTGGGTTCCCCGGACTTCACCCGGAGCTGGGGAATCAGTGCAGTGGGACGTCTTTGTCTTCCCTGTTCGAGAAAACCAGTTGGGTTTGCAGCTGCCTGCCCTATCTGCTCGTGCGCACACGGCTCCAAACCTCCAACACCAGGAGTACCTTGAACGCTGTCCCCAGCCGCTCCTCTGAGTCACAGTGTCCTGTCTTCACTTTTATTTGTGGAATTTTCACTCAGCCAGCTTTCCGGTGATTCTGGATGATGTGTGTTCTTTTGTTAAGTTGTAGTTTTGAAATTGCTGTGTATGGCAGCAAGATAGGTGTTTACCTATGCTGCCATCTTGGTTCCTCTCTCAAAGCTGTCCTGTTTTTTAATTGTCTCTTTGGGTCTTTGATTAATTTCTTTTTTCTACCCTGTCTTCTGATTCATTGATCTGATTCTCATCTTCCCCTAATCTTGTGTGTAATCATTCTAATGTTCTCTTTATTTGTGCTGTCATTCTTTATTTCTGTTTTCATAGTTACTACATCTATTTTCATGGTGTTGAGCATCTTTAGTATCATTATTCTGAACTCTATTATCTGGTAAATTTATTATCTCCATTTCATTTATCTTTTCATCTGGATAATTTTCTTGTTCTTTCATTTGGGGGTTGTTTCTTTGTTGGAAGCAGCCCATTGCCTTCACTAGCAGAGAGGTGTGGACAAGGAACCCGGAAGACTGGTTAACCTTGAAGCTCTGAAAGGTCAGAGCCAAGCACCCACTGGCTGTTTGAGAGAATGGTAGCTGAAGCAACCTCTACCTTTTATTTTTATGTAAATTCCTGCTGATTGACTGTTATTGGGATTGCCTGCCTAAAGGCTATGGATGTATCCCATCCTATCTAATAAAAGAGTAATATGCAAATTGACTGTGCCTTCGATCAAATCACACCCACAAGCCATGCCCACAAGCCAATCAGGAGCAAATAAACTCCAACCAAGATGGCTGCAGCCACTGAGAGCAGGAGGGTGGCTTGGGTTTCCCTGGCAATGAAGTCAGCCAAGCTTTCCCAGCCTAGGCCTCCACTCAGTGCTACAAAGTTTCAATTATAGAAGATATATCCCAACAGAAATGGTGGCAGCCATGGAGCTGGAGAGAGCAGAGGCTAGGGTTGCCCCCGGCGATGGAGGAAGCCAAGCTTCTGCAGCCCTAGTGCCTAGGCCTACACTCTAAGCTACAAAGTTTCAATTATAGAATTTAAACAGAAATGGCTGTCTCAACTGAGTGAGCAGAAGGCTTGGCTCCACTCCAGGCTACGAAGTTTCAATTGTAGAAGATAAATTAATCCCAGATCCCAGGGCCTCCACTTGGGTCGCTGGGGGGTGTGGATGGCCTTCAAACCACCACAGGCCCCTCGCCCAGGCCACCCCATGCCCCAAAGCAACACCCACCCTGATCTAGGACTCTTCAGGGCAAACCAGCTGCACCAGGCCTCTATCCTATCTAATAAAAGAGTAATTTTCAGATTGACCATTATGCCAAAACACAAGATGGCTGCCCCATGTGGTCAAAAATCCTGCTGCCATGTGGACACAAGATGGCCACCACAAGATGGCCAGCAGGGGAGGGCCATTGGAAGGTTCCAGGCCCTGGAAGGGAGGGCAGTTATGGGCAATCAGGCCAGCTGGAAGGGCAGTTGGGAGAGATCAGGCCTGCAATGGAGAGCAATTGGGGGCAATCAAGCCTGCAGGGGAGGGCAGTTAGGGGTGACCAGGCCAGCAGAGGAGAGAAGTTGGGGCAAACAGGCTGACTGGGGAGCAGTTAGACATCAATTAGGCTGGCAGGGTAGTTGTTAGGGGGTGATCAGGCTGGCAGGCAGAGGCAGTTAGGGGCAATCAGCTAGGCAGGCAGGTGAGGGGTCTCAGATTGGAGAAAGTGCAGGCTGGGTTGAGGGACACCGCCCACCTCCTGTGCATGAATTTCATGCACTGCACTTCTAGTAGTCTTAATAAAAGGGATAGCAAGGCCAGAGTGGGGTGGAGTCCTTACCCTTGAGTTGGGCTCCTGCCTGGTCCCCAATATTCCCAAATTTTTACTTTCTTGTCTAGTCTCTCATTTTTGTGTGGCCTCCCCCAGAGTCTAAACCCTAAACCTGAACCCTGAACCACATGGGATGTGGGGAGAGGAGACACTCACAACTGGCAGCCCAATGTGGGACACTTGAATTTCTTTGTCTCCTCATTTTGGGTGCCTGTTTGGGTCTGTGACTATGTATTAGGTAAATCTGCTACACCTCTCAATCTCTAGTGCAGAACAGTGTCAAACACGGTTTCTGACTAATTAGATTAGGCAAAGACTCAAAGTCTCCAGAGACTGCCTCTGCTTTCAGACTGACTAAATGTAGTCTTGAATAACTCTCAGACAATCACCCACATGTATGGCAAGAATTTTTTCCAACAGGCCTGGAGGATAATTGTTATTCTCAGTGTCTAAATGGGCCTCAGAAATTTCACACTGGGAGGCAAGGTATTTTCCAGTAGAGTGGGTCAACCGTCTTCCCTCCTGAGAAAACCATCTAGATAGCAATTGTCGGTGTGATAAAGATGACCTCTGCAGTGTGAGAGAATGACTCAACATAGGAAACCAGGATGTCATCCTTCTAAGCTTTAACCCAAGAGCCCCCAACCCTGGCTTCTGCTACTACAGCTCCAGTCCACTCTGCCCTCCCTGTGTGGCTGAACAGGGAATTTTGTGCATTGGTCTTTTAAGAGGGTGCCTGCATTTCCAGTGGTCTCTCCCTGGCAGACAGCAACCTTGTTGTTTGTCACAGCCAGATGTTATATGGGTCCTTTCTCAGTTCTGGTGTTCTCTGCTGGGCGGCCCAGCTTGGGGATTAGACTCCAGAGTTCTCAATGACAACCACCCACAAATGAGATATTGTCACCAGACAACCAATGGATCTGGGTTGCCTGTTACTATTTAAGCCAATTAAGCAGAGACAGGATTGAATCATATATGAGCATTTATTCCAATACTGCCAACAATATGGGAGGGCAGAGGGTCATCTGCTCTGCAGACCCATTAGCGAGCTACTTATATAGGGTAGGACAAGGATTATATGGGGAAATAGGGATTATAGGTATGGGGAAGGAGGGGTTACTGATATAGGGATGTAGGCAACTCCATTAATTGAGCAACGAAGTTGTTAATCTTTCCATGATAATAGACAATCTTGAATGAAAATGGACCACATTCAAAGATTGACTTCCAGGTCCAAGGTTGACTCCCAGGTTCTGGGGCATACAACTTCCAGCCAAGTTGGAGTGTCCTTTCCTTAATCAGAACAAAGTAGTCAAGGTTAACAGACATGATTAATATTTCTTATAACCATAACTAGTCACAATTATTCTATTTTTGCCCCTAACAATATTTTTTTCAGAACTTCAGTTGCTGTCTGTGGGAGCCTAGTCAGCCTTTTCATGCCTCCACCCCTCCTACCAATCTCTATGCAGTCTCTACTTTCCATCCTCAGTTACCAGGGTTCTCTCCAGCAAGTCTTCAGTTAATTATTCAGGAAGGTTTTCTGTATTTTAGTTGTAATTCCAGTTTGGTCCTGGGGCATGTCTGCACAGCATCCACTCTTTTAAAATCTCCCACCATTCCCTTATTAATTTCTTCTCTGGAAGATCGAGCCATTGATGTCAATGGAATGTTAAAATCCTCTACTATGAATGTATTACTGTCACTCCCTTCCTTTATGACCATCAAGATTTGCTATAACTAGTTGCTCCTCTGTTGAGCACATAAATGTTTATAAGGGTTATATTCTCCCATTGAATTGCTCCCTTTATTATTATGTAGTATCCTTCTTTTTCTGATACTATAGCTTTTGTTTTTAAGTCTATTTTGTCTGATATAAGTATTACTATCCTAGCTTTTTTAAAAAAATTCTATTTGGGCGAGAACCAAGATGGCGGCATAGGTAAAACACCTATCTTGCCGTCATGCTCAGCAATTTTAATACTACAACTTAACGAAAGAACAAAACTTTCCAGAATCACCAGAAAGCTGGCCGAGTGAAAATTCCACAAATAAAAGTGAAGATAAGACACTGTGACTCGGAGGAGTGGCGGCGGACAGCGTTGAAAGATTTGCACGAAGAGAGGTTTGGAGCACGCCAGCGGAGAGGGCGGGCGGCTGAAAATCGGCCAGTTTTCTCGAATGGGGAGACAAAGACATCCCACTGGACTGATTCTCCAGCTCTGGGTGAAGTCCAGGGAACCCACTATCATATGGGGTGAAAACTGGACAGTGGGAGGGCACGCCGAAGCTCGGGTGCTGCAGGGGTCTCCCGGCTTGTGGAGAAGGCAGCTTGCACGAACAGCTCAGCTGTGTGACCACGCAGAGAGCACTCTGCGACTTGCTTTCTCATTCAGAAAACCGTCAGTCTGCTTTGTTTTACGACCCTGGGTGAGACGTTGGGTGTGCAGACTCATCTGGGGAGAGTCTGAATTCCCTGGCAGCCAGTGGAGCTCCATAGTGGCTCTCTCTCAGAGGTGCTGGCAGCCATTGCCCCCAGCACAGAGTCCCTGGGGCCGCATAGGGCGGAGCTAACGCTGTCTGCTTGGCCCGGAGACTCCGCCCATCCAACCTGAGCACAGCTGAACTTCACAGACAATTGGCCTGGAGTTCAATCCCTCCAAGTGCTAACAAGCTTAACTTCAGCAAGACTATGTAACCCATATCCACCTCAGGTAACTGGGGAGGTGGAGCCACTGTCCCTAGTAGGACGTCTACCACACAAAGCTAATTGACCAACTCAGGGAAGCAGCCACCATGCAGAGCCATGGAAAGAAATCAGATGTGAAAGAAATGGAGGGAAAAAAGCGACTGGATATGGAATTCAAAACCACAGTTATAGGGCTTCTCAAGAGGCTCCAACAAAAGGTCGAGGCCTATAAGGAAATAAGCGAGACCGCAAAGGAAATGATCAAGTCCAATGTGGAAATGAATGAGTCCTACAAGGAAATGAATAAGACCCTCAAGGATATAAAGGAGACTCTCAAGGATATGAAAAAAGACCAACCAGAAATTAAGCATACACTAACTGAAATAAAAAATATTATACAAAGACCTAAAAGTGCTCTGGAGCACCCCAAGAACCAAGTTAAAGATTTGAAATACAAAGAGGTAAAATCCACTCAGCTGAAAAAGCAAGAAACCAAAAGAGTCCAAAAAATTGAAGATAGTGTAAGGGGCCTCTGGGACAACCTCAAGCATACCAACATCCGAATTATAGGGGTGCCAGAAAAAGCGAGAGGCCAAGACAATGAAAACCTATTTGAAGAAATAGTGACAGAAAACTTCCCACATCTGGTGAAAGAAATTGACTTAGGAGTCCAAAAGCGCACCAAACCCCAATATATAGGAACCCTAAGAGGACCACACCAAGGCACATCATCATAATTAAAATGCCAAGAGCAAAAGACAAACAGAGAATATTAAAAGCAGCAAGAGAAAAACAGTTGGTTACCTATAAGGGAGCACCCATACGATTGTCAGCGGATTTCTCAACAGAAACAATGCAGGCCAGATGGGAGTGGCAAGAAATATTCAAAGTGATGAATAGCAAGAATCTACAACCAAGATTACTCTATCCAGCAAAGCTATCATTCAGAATTGAAGGCCAGATAAATTGCTTGGCAGATAAGAAAAAGCTAAAGGAGTTCATCACCACCAAACCAATATTATATGAAATGCTGAAAGATATTCTTTAAGAAGAGGAAGAAGAAAAAGATGAAAGTGTAAATTAGGAACAACAAATACACATCTATCAACAAATGAATCTAAAAATCAAGTGAATTAATAAGCTGATGAACAGGATAAACTGGTGAATGTAACAGAATCATGGACATAGAGAGGGAATGGACTGACAACTCTTGGGGAGAAAGGGGGAAGTGCAGCAAGAGACTGGACAAAAATCATGCAACTATGGGAGAGGACAGTGGAGTTGGGTGAGGGTGGAGGGTGGGATGGGTACCAGGTGGAGGGGAACTATGGGGGGGGGGACAATGTAATTAATAAACTGAACAATAAAGGTTAAAAAAAGAAGAAGAAAAAAATTCCATTTGCATAAAAAATCTTTTTCATCCTTTTAGTTTGTGTGTATCTTTTGTTCTCCAGTTGGTCTCTTGTAGACAGCATATATATGGGTCTTGTTTTCTTATCCATTCAGCTACCCTATGTGTTTTGATTGGAGGATTTAAGCCATTTACATTAAAGTGATTATTGATAAGTAGGTTTTTATTGCTATTTTATTCTTTTAACTAAGTTCCCCTATAATTATTTTTCTCTTCCTCTTCCCCTTCTTCCTTCTTCTCCTCACTTTTTCCTCCTTCTCCTCCTCCTCCTCCTCTTTCTTCTCCTCCTCTTCTTCCCCCTTAATTCTTCTTGCAGGTCCTTTAACAAATCTTGTATACTGGTTTGGTGTAACAAACGCCTTTAGCATTTTCTTGTCTGGGAAGCTCTTTATTTCTCCCTCTCTTTTAAATGATAGCCTTGCTGGGTAAAGTAGTCTTAGTTGCAGGTCCTGGCTTTTCATCATTTTCAATATTTCATGTCAAACTACTTAAAAACACACACACACACACACATGGTTGATCATTTTATTTAGATCAACAACTTTCAAACCTTTAGTTCTTTAGATATCCATGTGAGTTTTGGCTCAGATGTAGTAGATTATTTGCAAGTCCCAGCCAGCTGGGGCTGCTAGCAGGGCAACACTTGGCTAAGACTTTAGGGTTCTTCTCTCCACCTGGCAGGTAGGAGTTTATTCCTCTGGCTTGTTAGTGAATTCGATTGTGGAGTGCAGATCTTTAACTTCCAGTGAAGCTCACGGCTCCCTTCCAAGGGTCTATATCCAGAGAGGAAAAATAATTAGTTATTAAAACAAATGTTTCAGAAACATGATAACCATCAAGCCCCAGTCTTGCAGCTGGAAGGCATCCTGACATTTATAATAGTCCCACTGCCCCCTTCCCATGCTCATGATGCATTATCAATCTAGTTTTCCAAGTTATAGTTGGTAACTCAAAGAACCCTTAGGCTGCCCTGCTGGCTATGTACTCCATGTGCCCTGGAGTCATCTGTTTGGCATAAGTGGCATTGCACACAGTGTCCCATGCTAACAATGCCAAAGTCATGGTCCTGGCTCCCAAACACCCAACCACCTACTCGCTTTTATTCATCCACCCACCAACTCACACATCTGTTTCTCCCTCTATTCACCCATCTGTACATCAACCTGGCTACCCATCCCCCCATTCATTCATCCATCCACCTATCTATTCACCATCCACCTACCCATCTATCCACCTACCCATCTTTTCAGACCCAAGGGTATCCATCCTTTCATTTATTTACCCATTCATCCATCTATGCACCAACCGACATATCCACCCACTTCACCATTTAACCATGTATCAATCCACCTACCAATTCAACCCATTCCATCCATCTACCAATTAACCCATCCATTCATCTAGCTAGGCAATAAACACTTAATGAGTACCTATTAGCCATTCATCTATTTATTAATTTACTCAGCAAGCATTTTTAGCAGCTACTATTAATTCATCCAGCCAGACAACCAACATGTATAGAGAACTTAATATCTCATTCATTTATTCAGCAATGAGCACCTAGTGTTTATGCATTTACTTAATAATGATCAGATAGCAGCTATTCATTCATTCATTCATTCATTCAACAAACATTTGAATAATCATTACTAGTCATCTTCCAGACCCTGTTCTAAGCATTTGGGATACTGTAATGATTAGGATAAGTCTACACCTTTAAACAACAGATAATGCTAGCAAGAAGATAGACCTGCAGCAGATGACTGCTATGCAAGGGTCCAGTGCCTTGACATACAGGAAGTGCAGGGTCTCCAAGAAGGCGTATACAGTCCATCTGGAAGCTTTAGAAAAGGCTTCCTGGGGGCATCAGAAGAGTTTGAAATTCAGACCTTGCCTAACCCCAGGACTTGATAGTGACTTGCCATCTGAATGCCAGGTTTTTCACTTTAGAATAGAGATGATAACGGAGCTCACTATGTGAATTGTGAAGAGGGAAGTATATGTGCTTATTGATCAATAAGTGGTTGCTCTTACTACTTAGACTTAAAGCACAAGTGAGAGTGGGAGGGAGGGCACCCCAGGTAGCAAGACCCAAAGCCAAGATCCAGGGGCCAGAAAATCTGTGGATAGTATGGCCGGAGCATTGGAGGTTGCTGCCAGAATATGAGAGAGGACAAGGAGGGGAGGAGGCTGGGCAAACCTGGAACACTGCGACTAGGACAGCGGTTCTTGTTTCCCTGCTCTGGCCGGTTTGGCTCAGTGGGTAGAGCGCTGGCCCTTGGACCGAAGGCTCCAGGTCTAATTCCAGAAAAGGGCACGGACCTCCGTTGCAGGCTCGATTCCCAGCTGGTCAGGGCTCATGTGGGAGGCAATTGATGTGTCTCTCACAGCGGTGTTTCTCTCTGTCTACGCCTCCCTTGCACTCTCTCTAAAAATCAATGGGAAAATATCCTTGGGTGAGTATTCACCAAAAAAATAAAGTTCATTTTCCTGAGGGCAGCATCCACATCAGATGTGCATGTTCATGGCCCGGCCCCAGAACCAGCCAGATATGCATGTTTATGGCCTGACCCCAGACCTGCTGGACAGGACACTCAAGGGCCAGGCACACAGCTCCTGGTGTCTGCGAAGCACTCAAGGTCGGAGTCTGGAAACACCTGGGATAGGAGTTCCCCACACTGTGGGGAGGGGATGCAGAGGAGCCAGCAAGGCTTCTGTGGGGTGTTTACCAGCGAACTTGCTTTCCTTAGCAAATAAAATACCTTTCGATGCAAGTTGTCGAAGACAATGTTGCAGGGCAGAACATGTCAGAGGAGAAAACCCATCTCTCCCGCTGACAGGGCAAATCCTGGCCAGTCCCTGGTGGAAGGGGTGGTGCAGGGGCCCCAAGTGAGGAAGCCCTGGCCTTGGGCCCCCTTTCTCTGAAAGCAAGGAGTCGCTTCTGGCTAAGACTCTAGGGCACCAGCCAATGGATCTGCCTATGCGCCTCCCAGCCCATACTCTCACCTGGCACGGAGGATACCACAGGAAGCATGTGCGTTCACAGGTGCCCGCTGTGTAGGCGGCTGCCTGGCAGCAGTCTCACAACCACCTCATTTCCTAGGAAACCAGTCCCACATGTGTCACTGTGCAGCCTCCGAATTTGGTGCTGCATGTGGCGCTGGGAACTATATTTAGCCTGTCCCTGCCCTGTGCTGCAGAAAGAATGATTTGATGAAAATACTAAACTCATTAAAAGCCTGGGGGTGGGAAAGGGAGGATGGGCTGCCAGAGCAGGAGGCGGCTGTGCTGGACTGCAGCACAGACGTCCTGCCGGAAATGGGCGGCTCCGGGGGCTGTAACCTCGGAGGTGCGCAGAGAGGAGTAGCATCTCTGGTGCTGGCGCTGCTGGCATGCACTCAGTGCTGTTCCTGTATCACTTTACTTCTGCCTCAGAAGCTTCCAGAGCATAGGAACACCTTGTATTGCAGATAAGGAAACTGAGGCTCAGGGGCTCAACCAAGTTGCTTGAAAGCTAGTGAAGGGACCCACATGCTGCTGCCTGGAGCCGCTTTGGGGTGACGGTGTTCAGCTGGTTAGTCAGAAACAAGGCTCAGGGGAGCTTTCACCCTCCCCTTTCCTGCCCAGGAGATGCAGACAGAGAACCTGCTTCAGGAGGGAGCCAGGCTTAGTTCCCCTTCTCCCTCCCCTTCCCCCTTCCCCGCAGCTCTAGGGAGAGACCCGGCCTGAGAGCAGTCCCTGCCCTATCTCTGAGCAGCCAGCAAGGCCTCCAGCCCTGGTCCGCTCCTCCTCGGCCTGTGGCCGCCCCTCTCTCACTGAAACCAGCACCCACTGCCCTTCTCCTGAGCGGACGTCTCCAGCCCCAGCGCTGCCTCGTGGGCATCAGGGTTTCCTGGTGTTTCCTGGTGGATTTCTTGTGTCCATGTGAGTTCCCACGCATGTGTTCAACCTCAATTTCCTCCTGTGAGTCTGTTTCTGTTCCTTTGATTGCTAGTCCAGTCAGAAGAGCTTCGTCAGCGGGAGGGAAGGTACATTACTTTCTAGAGCCACACTGAAAACTCGGGATTTCTCCCTGGCCATCTGACCCTGGGGCGGCCCCTCACCACCTGCAGAGAGAGCCCTGTGTGCGCACCGGTTGCTCAAAGGAGAAAGGAGAACTTGACTTGTCACAGGGCTGCACCATTTCATGTTCCTCCGGCTCCATGTTGACCCTCAGTCCTGTTTCACAGGAACCTGCATTTTGGTTTTGTTCTGGATCCAGCACATGATGTAGCCGGTCCTGCTTGGAGAAGCCTCTTGCCCGCTTAGCAATCTCCTCGGATGTGCATTTTCAATGTGTTTTCCTTCCTCCTCTTCAGCATGAAGGAGGACTTCCTTTTTGCTGTGTTTGTGGCAAAGGTCCAGATGCTGGAGTCTTGGCCCGATGTGGGTTCTAATCCCCGCTCTGACCAGCTCTGTGCCTCCTCGCTGAGCCTCGGTCTCCTCACCGAGAAAATGAAGACAATAACAGCTCCTCCTCCTGCCTTGCTGTGCCGGCATGGGCCATGCGTTGTGGTTAGGACGCAGCACTGTTCCTGGTTCCGGCTGCTGGGAGTGGAAATGACATGTGCCTGTGCTCTGCCCACAGCCCCTTGCAGCGTCGAGCCTCTGCAGCCCCCCACACACATCCTGCCTGGGTCTCCTGGAGTGTCCTCAGCTTTGACCCCAATGCCAAGAGAGCTGAATGGACCCCTCACCTCTAGGCCAGCAAAGGCCCATGAGGCTCCCAGCACACTCCCAGGCTCAAACCCTCTCAGAGCTGACGCCGTGCTCGGAGGAACCCCACACACCCGGGGAACACCCTCAGGAAGAGCCCAGCCCAGGCTAAGGTGAGGACACATGTCTGTCGACTCCCTGGACACTGTCATGCATTATGGCACATCTCCCGGGAGGGAGCAAGGAAGCAGCCCCCGCACCCCTGCAGGTGCAGAGGAAGGCACAGGGTGGAGGAGAGGCTGTCCAGCCAGGACCAGGCGGTGACCAGGCAGGGCTGGGTCCCAGCCCAGCAGGCACAGGCAAGGGAAGGCAGGTCCCACTAACAGGCCCTGCACAAGACTCAGAGCCAGGCCAAGCCGACCGGGCAAACAGCCAATGCCCCCCCCTCCTTGCCCCCGTCACCTGACCCCCAGGAGAGAACCTTCGCCCGACTCCTTCAGCCAAGAATGTTTCCAATGCCCCACGCAAGTCAGCTCCTCCCGGGCCTGCCAGCCAGCCCCACGCTCCCAGCCTGGGCAGGAGGCCCTATGGCAGAGGTTTGGGGAGAAAAAGCTGGAAGAAGTGCCGGCATGAAGAGGGCTCACTCAAGACAGAGACCCATCATTCTGAGGGAGCAATGTGCCCCCCAGTGTAGGGGCAGGTCTCAAACTGAGGGAGACAGCAAAAAGAATTCTATTTTCTTTGGAAAACATCCAGAATCAGGGCACCTGCAGAAGCCAAACTGAAGCCCTGCTGCCTGGCCTCCAAAGGGTGCTGAGGTGGGCACGGCAGGCCCAGGCTCTGTCTGGGAGCCCTGGCCTGCAGAGGGCGAGAGGGCCGCCCCAACGGCAGCTCCCAGCATGGATGGCAGATGGCAGGTCAGACACCTGCTTCCTCTGGCCTCAGTGAGGCAGTTGTTCAGATCCTCACCAAGGGTATGTCTCCATTGACGTCTGCAGAGAGTGGAAGGCAGGGAGCAGCGGCTCTCCGCCGTGTGCACCCGCACCCCTCCCGTAGGGGGAGAGCCCATCCTCTGTGCCAGTGAAAATGGTGAAGTGAGGAAAGACTTCCAACACGCATGGAGAGGCTGACCCAGGAGGCAAGACCCTCTGTGAACTGAGGGGACGAGCGTGCCCTCTGGCCGTGGAGGCTCTACAGCATGGCCCTGCTCTTCTTGGCTCAGGTAAAGGACAAAGGACCACTCAAACTATCCAACCTGAATGCCTGACTTCTGGGCCTGGACTGGACCCTCCTCCAGTAAATTCTATGGATTTCCTGTCCTCAGTTCAATCCGATTGCCTTTCAGACTGCTGGCAGGCGAAGCCCTGCCCTGTCCCCTCATGCTGATCGCACTGCCAGCCACACTGCCTTACCTCGGCCAGCTCCCCCCTCGCTCCCGGGCTTCGGCAGTCTTGACTTCCTGTCTCATTCCGAGGATTAAGAGTCCTGTTCCAGGACCTGCTTCTGCTTCTCGTCTATTGAGATTAGTTCCCTTTGGCTTTCTTCCTCATATGAATGGCTGGCCACCTTTGCTGACACTCTCCTGGAATCCGAGCAGCCTTGTGGCTTTAGTGGAAATGACACCATATGACTTCCCAGCTGGGTCCTGACAGGCCGGCCCCTTCCACCTGGTTCTCTGGGGACCTGGTTCCTGGAACTGCCTGCCCTGCTCGAGGGAAGCCCATGTGCCAGGGTAAGACTCACACGAAGAACCTGGTGCTTGGCCTCACGCCCGGCCGCTCCCGCCAACGCCAGCACCTGCAGGAGGGCCCGGGATGGCATGCGGCTCACCCTCCAGCTCCAGCTCTGCTTCTGTCATGTGAAACTGAGGACATCTCTCCCCACTGAACTCTGTCCAAACTACAGATTTATGGACAAAACCTATGATGGTTATTGTTTGAAGCCACTAAGCTTGGCGGTACTTTGCTTGCAGCAATAGACCTGTTGGTGAGGAGGGGACCTGGCCTGGGGCTGGCACATAGGCTGTGGGTTCTTGCCTTCATGCAGGGAAGATTTCACGAACCCGGTGACTATGCGAAAACACTCATTAAAGCTGGAGATGTAAAACAAGAAAGGCCTGCACCTGGAGGAAGCCACAGGAGAGCCCAAGGAGCCACCCACCTCTCTGGGAAGTCCCAGGAAAGGGGCCTGAGACCAGCTGCTGCTGCCCATTGCTGCCCTGGCTGCGAGTCTCCTTGTGGGGTCCCTGAGGGTTTAGGAATGTGTGCCTGTGGGGGAGGAGGATGGAGCTGCAGGGGCTACTCCCTAAGGGAGGGGAGGTTCTGGGTCCTTTGTCTGGAGGCGCTCTCTCTCTCTCTCTCTCTCTCTCTCTCTCTCTCTCTCTCTCTCCCTCCCCCCCAACCCTCGCAGGCAGGAACCTTGGGGAGGCCTCAAGGGAGATTCCAACAGAACATGCCTCAGTTCCCAGGTGGGCTTCTCCAGGGCGTGGTCTCCGCCAACTGTCAGTGTCATGCAGGGGCTCATCAGTCACCGCAGCTGGTCCTAGTGCTGTCCACCTGGTTTTGCTGCTTTTCTGGGTCCACAGCTGAAATACAACTGAGGCCTAGATGTCATTTCTAGGAGAGAACCTTCTGTATCTGCTGTTGAACTAGCTGTCAGTTTGTTCAGCTGTCTCTCAGCTTCCCTAGTCCACTTGTCCTGGCTTACTGGCCTGTCTCAAACTAATTCAGAGAGGTTAAGGGACTTGCTCAAGGTCACGCAACTGGTGAGTAGAACTCAGCCTCAATTCAAAGCCCCCAGCATCCTGGGGCAATTAATTCTTCTTTTCTTCATTGAACAGATAAGGAAAACAGGGCTCAGAAAGGTTAAGTAACACACTCAAGGTCACAGAGCAGTGTGAAGGGTTGAATTGTGTTTCCCAAAAAAGACATGTTGAAGTCACAGCCCCTGGATCCTCAGAATCTGACCCCATTTGGAAGTGGGGTTTTTACAAGTGTAAGTTAAGTCAAGGTCATTAGGGTAGACCCTAATTTTCAATATGCTGAGTGTCTTCATGAGAAGGGGAAGTCTGGGCATGGACATCACACAAAGAAGACCATGCAATGCAAAGGCGAGAGTCCCATTGCCCAGCCAAGGAGCCGAGGCCTCTGCGCTGGACAGGCCGTTCCTTCTCGCAAGTCTCAGAAAGAATCAGCTCCGCTGACACACTGGTTTCAGACTTCGCCAATGAGTTCCAATTGTTTGAGTCCTAGAAAACCTAATACAGCTTGGAAGTAGGATTCTAACCCAAGTATGGCTGATCCTAACAGGTATGCTCTACTGCTTCTCTCCTGAGGCATTCTAGGAAGGCTTCCTGGAGGAAGTGGCATCCAAGGCCTAAAGGATGCAAAGGAGTTAACCAAGAGGTGATGGGAGAGGAGTATTCTCTATAGGGGCAGGTTGGGTGGCCAGGACACCTGCTCTGAGGACTAAGGACTAATGAGGTCCCAGTAGCTGGAAGAGCTGCCTGTGGCAAAGGCAGGAGCCAGGCCTGGAGGCCAGACGAAGCCAGCCTTTGCTGACCCAGCAGGCAGGTACTGTGGCTGTCCTCCGAGGGTGGTGGGGAGCCCGTCACCAGGAGGGTTCTTAGAAGAGCCTTTTACATGCTCTGGCCTGCTCTGGGACATGAGGGAAATGTGGATGCTCAGCAGGGAGAACTGTCTTTGCAAAGTTTTCTCTGTTGGGAATAAAGGGCTCTGCTGCCCACTTCCATCTTGAGCCCCTCAGAAGGCCTCACCACCCAGTGTGAACCCACATCTAAAAGGCCCCCTGCGGGGCTGCCGGGCACTGTCAGGGGCTGACGCTCACTGTGCTGGGAAGGGCTGTGACAGCTGCTATGGACAGCAGGGCTGTGGTGCTCAGCAGGGCACCATCTCTCACCCAGTCTCCCGAGTGTCTCCCAGCTCCAGCCATACCCACACAGCCCCCATCAGTCTGACAGGGTCCCATGGGACAGACGGATGGGTCAGAGAGCCCTTCCGGAGCTGAAGCGGGCAGACTGCACCCACAACCGCAGCAGACAGCACAACCCTCACAGGTAGTCTTTGAAGCCCAGGACTGTCCGAGTGTAGGCTGCCGTGAGAGGAGCCGCTGACGGGGCTCCCCACAGGCTCACCCTCCGGGACCTGGGTGTGAGGTGCAGGGTGGGGACTGGGAGTGCAGGGAAGGCGGGCAGAGTAACAGGCCTTGGTGTTGTGTCCTTGCTGCTGGGGAGGACTCAGGAGGAGACCCTTTGTGGCTCATGCATATAGGGCCTGGGTGGGCTGATCTCGCAGCTGCAGGGCTCAAGGCCCCTCCCCTCAGTGGCTGTACCAGTGCCCAAACCCAGAGGATCAGGCTGGGTGCCCAGAGGGGAGAGAGGAAAATGGTCCTGGGGAAGAGGATGGTGGCCAGGCCTGGGGAGAGGGGCCATGTCTGGAGGGAGGGGACCGGGCCTGGAGGGAGGAGGCTGTGTCGGGGCCAGAGGGCCGGGCCTGGGGGGCGGGGCCCGATGATGAGGGCGTGTGGCTCACCGAAGAGCCCCATCTGACACCAGCCCAGCCCTTGGTGTGCAGGCTGCGGCTCGGAGCTGGGTCAGCCTTTCACAGAGACTCTACAGACATGGCCACTCCTGCAGCCCTGAGCTCCCCGAGCCCCTGACGGCGAAAGGACCAGGAGAGAGGGCAGGCAGGACAGTAGAGGTAGAAGACAGACTGACTGAGGAGGGCAGGGGCAGGAGGGCCGGAAGCAAGAGGCACCCACTGGTGGACCAGGCACAGGAGGACCTGCCGATGAGAAAGAACCCAGAAAAGGAAAGGAAGGCATGTGGGTAGAGGAGAGGGAGGAGGAGAGGAGGGCTGAGTGTGGAGGGGGAGTGGGAGAGGGAAACTGAGCGGAAGGAGAGGAGGCAGGAGAGAGGGGAAGGAAGGACAGAGGGAGAGAGCAGGGAGGAGCAGAAGGGGAAGGGGAGAGGGGAAGGAAGTCCAGTGGCCCAGGTCACATCCCTCACAGCAAACGCTCCCTCTGCTCCCTCTGGGCCCTTGGTGTGCAGGGACAGAGCCATAGCCGTGGCAGCCTGAGGCCTGCGCCCTGAGCCAGCTGCCAGGGCCAGGGCAGCTTCGTGGGGTGAGGGGAGCGGAAGGCCCAGGCCCGCTGGCCCCACTTGTGCACTGCGGGGAGCTGCTCCTCCTGTGCGGCCTCTTCTCACCGGTGCAGCGTCACCCACTGCACCAGCCACACACGGCCTGTGCGAAGAGAAAGGGCCTGACTCTCAGAGGGCGCCCCAGAGGCGAGATCGGCCCTGTACCTCCACTCAGGCATGTGGCGTTGTTATTCAGGGTCACAGGAGGGTTCCGTGTCTCAGGAAGCAGGACAACAAATATTGATCAGCTTCAGGCAAGAGCAAAGCCGAGTGTGGGATAGGAAACCAGCGTGGAGGGAGGAGGGAGGAAGGCTAGAAGTGCCCGAGGGGGGATGCTGGGCAGGTGGGGGTGCAGTGTCATCGGAGGGGAGTGTGCCTTGTCTCTCTTGCTTGTAAGGATGGACGTGGAAGTTCTGCTGAAATCAGCGTGTCCAGGTCCCCGGGCCAATGTGACATGGCAGACAGCTCTTGCTCCCTGTTCCCACAGCCCCATTCCAGAAGCAGCACCCCTGGGGCCGGGACCTGCGCCCACCTGTTCCGGATGTGGGGCCTGAAAGATCGGGGTGGAGGCCAGGAAGCCAGGAGCCAGCCAGGAGCACCTGAGCACCAAGAGCATGAATTCCTGTTTAGGAGTTTATGAGCCCCCACATTTCTGTTCACTTGTAGTGGCCATTCCCATTCTAGCCAATGTCCTCTTTCCAGCTGTACTAACAGCAAGCAGCTTCCCTAGTCCCCCCAAATTCACTGAGCATGCACCTGCCTCCCCTTTGCTGGTCGCAGGGGAGTGTGAAACTGCAGCTTCTTGGACCTCTGCTTCTTTCTCTCTAAAATGGGGGTGAGGGTGCTGTGTGACTATGGGGAGACGCCTTTAGAGCCCTGGCCTGGGCAACCGTTTGCCTGCTTAGAAATACCAGTCCCACGTTGGCCGTTACAGACGCTGCCCTCCTCCAAGCCCGGCCTGGCTCCGCCTCATCCAGGCCCTGGGAGGTGGGATCCGTTCTCATCTTCATCTTAATGAGAGAGCCCGCTCTAAACCCAGCTACTGTCCAGTGTTGCCTCAAGGCCAATGCATGGTGGAGCAGGTGCCGACAGGGTCCAGAGCCCCCCTCTGCAAGGCACAGACTCGTCTCAGAGACCGACAGTCCCCAGGGTTACCCCCATGGACGGGAGCTGCACAGAGCCAGTGTCTGCCCAGTAGTGACAGTAACAAGGGCAGTGGCCAGGAACCCTGCTTGGCCTGGCTCCGGGAACGTCCTGCAGGGACCATATTTCCTGAGCAGGACACACTGTGTGCTGTCCCCTTGGGGCTTGGAGGAGCCATGTTGCAGCAGGGGCCAGGCCTGGTGGAAGAACCAGAGAGCAGGGGCAGGCAGCTTAAGCAGGATGTTCTGAAATGAGAAGGCCAGCCAAGAAGCCAGGCTACTGAGCAATTGTGTGCGTGCCTGTGAATGTGTGTGTATGTGTGTGTGCATGTGTGTGTATGAGTGTATGTGTGCACATGTATATGTGTGCACACCGAGTGTGTGCACACACGTATGTGCATGCATGTGGATGTGTGTATGCGCGCGCATGTGTGTGTGCATACTATGAGCATATGTATGTGTGCATGTGCATTGTGTGCATCCATGTGAGTGTGTGTGTGTGTGAGCACACGTGCGCATCAGGAGTGGCACTGGGAGGCATCAGCTGCAGGGTCTGAGCTATGGAAAGTGGTGGGCACCTGTCTGGGCAGACCAGGGGGCACTGATGATGGAGGAAGGAGGGGGAGCTCGATATTTCAGGGAGGGGCCTGCTCTCAGTCTCCCCTGCTCAGAAGGCCTGGGGCCTGGCTCTGAGAAGACCCTCACGTGTGGGGGCAGAGCTGCCAACATGCCCTGCCTGCCTCCACAGCATCCTCCGCCACGCTTTTCTGGCCGACATGTGAGAATCCCGGGTCAGCCCGTCCCCTATGAGCCCAGGGCAGGAGGCTGGCTTGAGGCAATGCCTCTGGACGTTGCTGAGGGGGCACAGGCACATCCTCTGTTGGGGTTAGGGTTTCTCTTCGTGAGTCCCAGTGCCTGGTTTGCTCTGTAAGGAGCCAGCCTGTGCCTCAGTGTGGCCAAGGCTCACTGAGTGGTGATGGCTTTGGAGGCTGACCTGCTGGCCAGGGACTGACGGGTCTCCCACACACAGCCTGTGACTACCCACGGCCACCTGGCCAGGCCCGGACTGACAGGTGGAGTCTGTTTGCTTGGTCGCCTAATTCAAACTGATTGGAGAACGAGGAGCGTCCTTGATGGGTGCTTTGGCTGCTGTGGCTGGCTGGCATGTTCAGTGCGGCTGCTGCTCACCCCAACACTGGCGCTGGGCTCTCGCCACTGGTCGGGGAGGGTCTCTCCTCCTGGATTAGCTGGCTGCACAGTGACTTGTGCTGACAGAGAAGGTGACGCTGTCTAGTGACCTCGGGGCCTGTGCATCACGTCTGACCTGGAGAACGCCCTGCTGGCTGGTGTTTTTTCGTGGCTGTGACTGGCCAGCCACAGATGGCGGCTGCCTGCGACGGAGTTTCAGAGACAGAAGCTCAGAAGCTGACACTGCCCGGCCGCCTGGGTCGATGGGGATGGGTAATCTGCGTAATCATTGAAAACGACAGCCTGAGGTTGTCAAGGGGCCTGGTGCACCTGGCTGGCTAACTGGGGGACTGGCTGAGTCACTGTCCTACCCACTGGCCACTTGGACATGGTAACAGGCTGACTGGTTCTGATTGGCTGTTGGGTGACAGATGGGCTGACCGACCTGCCTGCCTGGCTGTAGACACACTGTGAGTGGCTGCGAGTGACCCTGCAGTCTCGGTGACTTTGGCCGTGATTGGCTGAGTAGTGGAGACCCGCCATGACTGGTATGCGCAGGTCCCACTGACAGTCCGTCCCTGGCTGCTTGGCCAGCTTCTGCTGGGCGTGGCCCTGCTTCCTGGTGCGGCCCTGCCCTTCAAGGCACGTTGGGCTCTGACGGGGACATGATGACAGGCTGCCTGCGGCCTCGCTGCCTCTGGGGCAGCCCGGACAGGCCCTGCCTGTCTGGCCTACTGGGAGTTGCATCGCCTAGGGGCAGGCAGCCCAGGGGAGCGGGATGTGGGGCTGCCAGGAGAGAGTGGGCACGGGCCCTGCACCTCAACCTATGGCGGCCAGGCACGTCCTCTGACCTATGGGGTTAAGGTTGGAGGGGAGGGATATTGAGCCAATAACTCCCCAACAGCACTCCAATTCCAGCAGTTTGTGTGTGTGTTTGGGCAGGGGGGTGGGGAGGATGGAAGGAAAGCCCATGGCGGGGAAGGCAAGGCCACTGGCAAGTTAGGCCTGCAAGCTGGGCTGGGAAGGACAATATACCTGTCAGCTCCCCTATTACATGCATCCTGTCAGGGCTGAGGGAGCAGCCCAAGGCCTCATGCAGCCCCAGGAGGACATGAGCTCTGCCTCCTTTGCTCCCCTGGAAGGCACTGGGCTGGGGCAGCGGGAAGCCTTTGGGAAGGCACTCGCCTCAGTTTCTCATTCCCAGACAGATCTTTCTAACAGAAGGCTTCGGGCAGAGCACAGACAGTTCACAGATGCCTCTGCCACAGGCAGCCACGCTTCCTCGCCCACAAATGGGAGGAAGGCTCTCAGGCTGTCAGCTTGTCAAGAAAAAAAAACCCGAATCCAGGTAAAGGCTTCCACTTGGCGCAGGCAGCGAGCGAACAACCAAGAAATGGAGGCTCCCACAGTGAGCAGTGCTGTCTCACGGAGGGTGTCAGGTTAATGAAGGTGCTTGATGCAAATGAACCTGGAAGCCACGAACCCCACCCTGAAAGGAGATGGAGGGGCGTGGCCAGCTCCCTGAAATGTTTACCTGTCCCCCCACAGGCCCCACAAACTCTCTGGGGACATCAGCTGCTCCAGACACCTCAGCGCTGGGCTCCGGCCCCTGGGACAGGGAGGCCCAGGAGGAGGGACGTCTCTTGAGTTCTCTGGGAAGAGCTGAGAGCCCCTTGTCAGGAGCAGGCCTGCTGGGTGGGGCCCGCCTTCCCCAGGCCCGGCCCCGTGCGCCAGGGCCAGCAGAAAGGCCATGCTGTCCTCTGGACCGGGGTGGAGGCGGACTCTCCCTACACGGCTGAGAACCCAGTATGAGTCCCTGACAACACTCCACACCAGCGCTGCCGCATGTTCCCCGGGGGTTCCTGAGGCCCTGAGCTTCGTAGCTGCCAGAGTGTAAACCACCTGGATCGGGGCGGGGGGGGGGGGGGGGGGGTGGGGGGGTGGGGGGGGCAGCCTTCCACAGCCAGGAGAGCATAGGGGGAGGGGAGTCAGAGGGAGGAACCTCCTTGGCAGGAATTCCTTCCTGAGGTGGGCACTCAGCCCTGGAGCTGGTGCTGGAGCTGTGACCTTGGGGAGTGATGGCCCCTTCGTTCCCATTGTAGCACCATAAGGTCAGGATTTGACAGAATGTTCAATCAACGCTGAAGGATGTGGGTCTCAGGGCACTGGGCGTGTCCAGTCTGCCCCACAGCACGTTCTCCTCTGTGGCCTGGAGCTGCGGTGGCTCTGAGCCGCTGGCTGCCGCCTCGCACAGCTCTGGGGCGTGGCTCAGCCTGTTGGAGCAGCCCTTCTCAGCCGCTGTTTACACAACAAGAGCTCAATCACTGGGGCTGTTTGCCTGAGTCTTGGGGGGGTGCAAAGAAGGAAGCCAGGACTTGAACCCCAGGGTGTGCTAGGGCTCACGCAGTGCAGGGTGAGAAGGCTCCTGGGGAGTTTCCCTCGTTGTCTGCAGGTTCCCTTGCTCTCCCCCACAAGGCTGGCTCGGCCCCTATGCTGTCATCGCCTGGCACTGGTGGGGGCTATGGGTCTTTGTTGAGGGGCTACAGCACAGGCACGTTGGCACCAGGCCTGCGGTCTCCAGCCCTTCCTCCCGCCTGCTCCCCCACTCCCCTCACTGAGGTCAGAGAGTAGCCTCGGAGTCTGTGACAACAGGACACCTGAAGAGAGGTGGCACGTCCCCCACAGCCTCTCCTTCGGGAATTTATCAGCCAGAGGAGGAAGCCATGTGCCTGGAAGAGCCCTCCCCACAGGAGCCCTGCTCGCTTAGGCCCCGCCAAACATCCCCCAGCGCAAGAGTTTCTCTGGAGAGGAAAGAGCAGGGGCTGGGTCTCTCCCCACAACTCCGGACTCACGGCCAGGATGCCAGGATGCCAGGATGCCAGGACAGCACCTGTGTGGGCCACCAGGGTCTGGAGACCAGGAGGAAGCAGTGAGTCCCTGTGTTGAGGTCTGGCATTCTAATGTGGAAGGGCTGGAGGATAGCTGACCAGATAAATACAAAGTTGTGACCATTGAAAGCATCCATTAGCGTGTCCTCTAATATTGTCTGTGACCAACAGGGCAGCAGGTGAGGCAGCGACCAGGTATGAATTCTGGGGGCACCACTGATGGGCTCTGAGAGCCTCCGTCTCCTCGGTCCTCCTGCGAGCTGGGGCGCTGGTGGCAGGGATGTCGGTGAGCAACTGGGAGCTGTGGGCAGACAGGCTGTGAGCCAGGCTCACAGGAGCTGGAAGGGCCTGGGGCCTGGCCGCCCTGATGCAACCCCTCAGGGCGGAGCCAGCTCAGTGTGAGGGGAAGGCTCGGGTCTCAGAGGAAACAGCTCAGCAAGGCTAAAGCTCTCCGTGGAGACCGGATCTGAACCCAGGGCTGATCTTAGCATTGAGAAGGCTAAAGAGGAGTAATGTAACCCTGATATTCAGGGCTAGTGATCTGAATGCAATCCAGCAAGCTCAGTGTACATTCTTGACGACCTGTAATTAAGTCCCTCTCTCCTTTCCAGATACTGGTCTTGCAGTACCTGCCACTGTGAACAGTACACTGCCTGGAGGAGGGTTATTAATGCTGGCGACAGGCCAGACCATCAGATATGGACTGGAGACTGCCAATACCTGGGGGGCTTCTTGTAAGGCCTGTGAAAAAGGCCTGAAGCATAATCCATGTTTGTGGGACAAAGACCACAGGGAGGGAGATATAAAGGAAGGTCCCATGCATGTTTCTTCACTCAGGTTTGGAAGGCTGCTCCCCGAGTCCGCCAGCGTATTAAACAGCGTCCCTCCTTTTCTTTGAAGCGTCCTTGGTTTTCTTTGGTCTTCTGGAACAGCATCTTGCTTCACCACCTTCAGCTCTAGTTCTGAATTTGTAAGGTGTTTATGGAACAAGGAGCAATATCCAGTTCAAACTGGCTGAGGCCCACCTCCGTCCCTGAAAATAATTTATTGTAAAGTTCAGGGATCTCAGCACAGCTGGACCACAGCCCCTCTCACCTCTAGCTCTCTGTCCTCGCTCGGCATTGCTCTGGGGTCCCAGAGGTGGCCCGGGCTGCTGCCTCCTTCACAGACTCACCAGAAATGTGACCCTCCATCCAGCAGTTCTACCAAAATACTGAGTATCATTCTCATCATCATCATTGGCCCAGTGTGGGTCACATGACCAGTCTCTAACCAATCATTTGGCCAAGGGGTTGCAGTATTCCCATTGGCCAGAAATGGATCTGGTGTCACTGCTGAAGTGGGCTGGTGAGGATGGCACTCACTCCCACATCACAGAGCCTGGAAGTGGGTTGAGGCAACTCCTCAGAGTGAAATCGAGACCACTCACTGCCAAACGGGCTCTGGGCAGCGGACCGAAACAGCCTGGCTGCCTCTTCCCTCAGTCTGTGCGGCTCCTGCGCACACTCTCAGCCTGCCGTCAGGGAGAGAAGAGACAAAGCCCTTGCCACAGTAGCGGGCTGGTGTCCCGCGTGGCCTGGGCAGGAGGTCAGCCGCAGCGGAAGTGGACTGTCCATCGTCCCACATCAGAGGATGCTGGCCGTTTGACTGTGTGGCCAGCAGGGGAGTGGGTGTCGAGGCAGAGGTGTCCAGCATGTCTGCTTCATCTGTCCTGGTCTCTGTGCCCCTTTCCTTTATCATCATTCTCGGGTGACCACTGGTCCCCAGTGAAGAAACACATGGGACACACCTGGTCACAGACCCCAAGCCTAACGCAGACCTTCCCCACGACCTACAGCCCACAGCGAGACACCTGGGCCGCTGCTCTCGTGGTGCCGCGACGTGGGGAGTGTTGGCTGTGTGGCCGTATCCCAGCAGGCCCACCCCACTCGCCGTGCAGAGGCCACGCCGGGAGGGCACTCTGTGAACGCACCAGTGTCCCAGGGAGAGTCAGTGCTCTGGCTGCGCCGTTTGTGTTTGGGAAAACGCTGTGGTGAGCAAGAAGGCCTGGCCACCATCCTTCACCGCACCCACCGTCCAGCTTCCAGTCTTCACAGCCGGCAGCGTCAGCGCCTTCTCTGGAGCCTGCAGTCCCTGCCTCCACTGGCCCCTCGGTCCCGCCGCTGTGCCTGGCCTCTTCACCCATCGTGTCTTCACTGGAAAAGGGAATCATAACCATCCTGCGCCGAGGACACACGAGCAGTCCCAGGGCCAGGGCAATGCGCTGGCTCCACGCGTCAGCTTTACACGTAGGCGCCCTCCACGCCCCTGGAGGAGTACCGCTGCCTGAACACCCTCTGTTCCTTGGGCCTTGGGAACGGGATGCAGCAAGTGTGTCCCTTGGGGAAGATGCCTGGACTGGCCCAGGAGAGGGGGAACCGAACCAGGGCAGCTTGCCTTCTCTGTTTTCTGTTTAGTTCCTAGAAACCACACGGCCAGTTCATGTGTTTGATTGTTCATCACACAAGTAAAATAAACAGAGATGTTGGAACAGTGCCAGCATTCCCTACAGCTTTAACCCGAGAGCCAGCGCACCTGGAAGAAAGGGCGGCCCCACTTCATTTCCATCGGAAATCCACTGTGGGTGAAGACGTTAATGCCAATGGACAGACCAGGCCCCAGTCCAGGCTTCAGGCTCTGCTCTTACAGACGCGGTGAGGGCCTTGGATCAGGCAGGGATAAGCATCTTTCCATGGGAGCAGCAGAGCCACAACTGAACAGGTCCTGGTGCCAGGAACTGTGGTGCATGCACGTGTCCAGCCAGGCCTTGTTACACGTGTGTGTGCAGCCAGGCCTGTGGGGCACGTGTGTGCAGAGTCGCACTTGGTTCTCCCAGGCTCCTATGGGGCTGCATTTGTCCTTCCTGAGATGAGGAAATGAGGCTTAAACATTCCCAGGGGTGTGCCCACATCCCACCTCACACGAGAGGCAGATTCAGGCCTTGACCTCAGACCTGACTACCAAGCTTGTGCCCCAAGTCCCTCTGCCTCATGGTCCTGGGCACTGCCAGCCCCAGGGGATGCTGGGTCGGGAAAGTCACCTTGGACTTGTGTGGAGACCCAGAAAAAAGCTCGACAGGCTTTGGGCCCTGCCTCCAGCCCCAGCCTGCAGTCCTGGGAAGGGCAGGTGTGCTCCTACTCAGATGCCCAGCAGACTGGCAGCCCAGGCCTCAGGGAGGCAGCCTTCTTCCCTCTACGGCCTTGGAGTGAGGGCTGCACACCCACCACCCACCCTGGGTGTGGCTTCTTCCCAGCTGTGTGACTCCTAGGCACTCCCCAGACTCAGTTTCCCCATCTGTAAAAGGGTGGCATGCACTAGGCTCAGGGGTTTCCAAATAGTGACCTCCAGTGAAGGTCACGCAGACCTCCCCCTTGTGGCTGTGCAGAGCGGCTGAGCCCTGGCCCTTCTTCCCAGGGAGCAGGCGGGCTGCTGGCTGTGCTCAGCCCTGGGCCTCACACAGCCAAAACTTTCTGTGCGTTGTGGATCTTAATAAGATCCAAGACAAGTTTTTCTGCCTCAATGTGTTAATCAAGACACTTGATGGCAAAACCCAATTGAAACCAAGTTAAGCAAAAAGGGGACCATGTGGACAGAGGTCCCAGCATTCCATCCTGGCTTTCGGCTTCCTACTCCTGCACCAGGCCTTTGTGAGCGGCTTCTCCGGCCCAGCAGGGGGACACCTTTCCTCTGCCAGGCTGGCATTCGGAGCCTCACCCTGCTTCCTGGGGGCCTTTGGACCTCTGATCTAGCTTATGCTCCCCATGCAGCTTTCGCTTGAATGCCACCTTTATAGAGCCTTCCTGTCTGCTCCCCCAAGACACCTGCAGCCACTCCCTTCGTCTCACCTGCCCCATTTCCTCCCTGTGGGCAGACACTCACCTGCGTGCCTGATGTGGCCCATCTCTCCACAGAGTGCCCCTCGCACAGGCGCTCTGCCTTGTGCCTTGCGGTCCTGGGTGCCTGTGGGTATATGCGAGCACACTGCTCAGGCTCCCGTGCACTGAGCAGATAGACGATCGCCACTCAGTCTTTGTGCTTGACTGAGTCTGGATTCCTCTGTCTCAAGTTCAGCATCTCCGGCTGTAGCTTCCCAGGGCTCCCCGTCCACTCCAACCTGACTCCTCGGTGCCATATGCTCCTGAGCCCTCCACTACACCAGTGGGAGCCCAGTGCCTTTCCGTGGGCCACAGGCCCGTCTCATGCTTCCTCCCTCTCTTCCTCTTTTGCGCTGCTCAGCCAGCCCCAGCCCAGCAGTTCCCACAGGTGGTGCACGTGCCGCTGTGGCGAACGCGTGGGCCTGGCTCTGCCCAGCCCGGCTCCTGGCACTTAAACATTGGAAATGAAGAGATGAAAAAATGTGGTTGTACACTGACTATGTGGCAGACATTAAGCTAACATGAACATACATACCTTATCTCATTTTCTCGGCAACCTTGCGATGGAGGCACTTTTATGTTTGATGGATTAACACATGAGTGAGCAATGAACTTAACTGAGGGCAGAGCCACAGTCCAAGAGCAGCAGAGGTCAGGGAGTGCTAGTGGGAGGCGCCAGGGTGGCCCCAGGAGTGGAAGGAAACACAGCATGTTGCAGGTTGACATGTTTCCTCAAAAGTGTATGTTGGAGCCTTAATGCTCAGCACCCCAGAATGTGACCTTCCTAGGAGAGTCCTTGCATAAGGTGGATGCAGACGAGGTAGTCGGTGGTCCCGAGCCAGTACGCCTTGTTCTTATGGGAAGAGGGAGCCTGGACCGAGAGGGACGCTGGCATGCAGAGACACTGAGGCCCTGGCAGTGGCTCCGTCTGGCGGAGCCTGGTCCCGGGCACAACAAAGGTTGTGGGTTTGAGTTCCAGTCTGGGCACACCCGAGGTTGCAGGTTCCATCCCTGGTAAAGACAATTGATTGGTAAAGACAATTGATTGGTAAAGACAATTGATTGGTAAAGACAATTGATTGCTGGTAAAGACAATTGATTGCTGTCTCTCTCTCATATTGATATTGCTCTCTCTCCCTCCCTTGCTCTATTAATCAATAAAGCAGCATATCCTTGGTGAGGATTTTTTTTTTCAAAGAGACACAGTAAAAATGGCCTCCTACGAGCCAGCAGAGCCAGCCCTATAAGCTGCTCCCTCAACTGCAGAAGAAAGCTCCCCACCTTAACCTTGGACTTTCAGTCCCAGAACTGTGACACCATGATTTCTTTTAAGCCGCCCAGGCCAGTGCTCCTGACGTGGGCAGCCTCGGCAGGCCACACAGCACCCAAATGCATCCACACTCCCCGATTTCCCACACAGTGGCGGGCGGGCTCTGTGGGAAGCAGAGGGCAGGTGGACCAAAGGGGCACTTGGTTGCCGCTTAGAGACAAGTCTGTGAGGTACTGACTACATGAGGAGCGGGCTGGAGGCGCCCCAAAGTTGGGCACTGCCCCTCACAGCTGGGTGCCAGGGACTGAGAACCCTACCAGAGCAGAGAGGCGTCCAGTGTGTGGGATGTTCAGACGTGATAGCCCACCAACACCCAGCAGGCAGCACTCACCCTCCATAAAGCCCGTTGGGACTGCCATTTCCAAGAACCTGCTAATGATTAAAGTGGAACCTACTTTTCTGGCTCCTTTTAGTTGAGAAATTTCATGTGATACAGAAACCAACCTTTGAGACAGCTTTGTTGGAAGCATCTATTTCAGTTTCTCCAAGAGGAGCCCTCAACCTCCGCACTGGGGAGTGCGGGCTCGCTGGCCAAGCAGACCCCGGCCCCCACAGCCCCACAGCCCCCACGGCCCGGAGCCGCCTCTCTAGGGGCCTAGGGAGCTGGGTGAACCAGAGGCCATGCCGAGCCTCCCAAACCATCTAAAATGTAGGTTTTCTCGTTTTTCCATTTAGGATGAGAACCACTATCCTTTTCAACCTGTTGGTCTAGTTGCAGAAGTAAGGGGTCTCCAGTTCTGGGCCACAGTGAGAACCAGGCACTCTCAGGTCTTCTTGCCGCCGACTGTGGGACGGTAAATGGTACATCGCTGGTGGGTGACACGTGCTACGCAGCCTTCCTCTGCCTCCGGGGAGCGCCAGGCCTCCTCTTCCTGTGGTCGCTGGATGGCAAGCACAGAGCAGGCCAAGCCCTTCCCTATCACAGCCTTCTCAGAATCCACTTCTCTGCTGCCAAGTGTCCTTGAAGATCGGGCAATGCTGGTTTCTGCCTGTGTCCTCTGGCCCTTCCTCACCCCACATGTCCACACGTGGTCACAGGCTGTCAGCATGGTCCCTATCCTGGGCTTTGGGTGGCTGAGCATCCATTTGGGTCAGGGATGGCACAGGCCCAGGCTCCCTAGGACTGACAGCAGTGTGCGTACACAGTCCTCCTCTTAGAGAACAGATTCAATTCTCTGCTGTCAGGATTATGCCCCAGCTTCCAGGACCAGCTTTCTTGCTGGATAGAATGTTTCTGGCTCCTGCGGGCTAACAACAGAGATGATGAAGATGACGACGACGAAGAAGAAAACAGTTAAATATTATGAAATGTTACTGTTTGCAGCACTGTTCTAAGCACACTGCATACATTACCTCAGCGAATCCCCACAACTCTCCTCCTGCCCCCATCACTGGCCACAAGGCCCAGAAGCCGAGGCACAGAAAGGTTATGGAGCTTGTAAAAGGTCCCATGATAAGCAAGAGTGAAATCCAGGCACCAGAGTCTACTCCCAACACTCTACCGAGTGAACAAGGGTAGGAGGAGGTGATGCTGGGAAGCCCCTGACCCAGCTGCCTGAGCTGGATTTCCCAGTGACACACACCCAGTTCACTCCCTTCACCCCAGCTGCTTTCTTTGTCCATCCCTGCAGGCATTCTCCCTGGTGGCAGCTGGCATCTCCTGGAGTCTATGAACAGAGTGCTGCCTTGAACATAAAGTTCTCTCTATTGATCTTGTTCCAGACTCTGCAACTGAGAGATGTTGCGATTCATCCAAGAGCCCTTCAGGTCTGCCGGACCCATTGTCCAGGATGGACTACCTCCAAACCTGCAGTGCATAAACTCACCCGACTACTTCCTCAGCCACCAAAGACCTGTGTAGACCTGCAATGCCAGATATCTACGTTTTTTCTGTTTGTTTTTTTTTTAACACAGATTGATTTATATATTATCTATAGTTCATACCACACAAGCCCAGCATGTGAAGTGTACAAGTCATGGTCTTTTAGCATATTTATAGAGCTGTGCAAGCATTGTTGAAACAATCTTCACAACATTTTCATCGCTCCCCAACACACCCTGTATCGGTTGGTCCCCATTTTTCTCCAGCCCTCTCCCCAGTCCTAGGCCACCACTCCTCTGCTCTGTCTCTATAGATTTGCCAGTTTTGGACATTACATAGCAATAGAATATACAATATATCTAATAGAGTTAGGGCTTCCACCTATGAATTCTGGGAAATAATTCAATCATAACATTTAGCATTCCTTGTTGATCTAGGAGATTCTTTAGACTTGGGTGTTTGAATATGGTGTGTCTGAAGCACCGCCACGTCTCAAGCATCTGCTTTAATGCCAGGATGGGGCATGGAGAGCCGGGCTAACCATGGACATTGTTAGACAGACACCATGAGTCCTTCAGGTCATCAGTCACCGTCAAGAACTACAAAGAGGGACCGATTCACACAAAGTTCTGCCAGAGCAGAAGCAAAGTGTAGACCTGTGACTAAAAGTACATTTCTTCCTGCTCTAAAGCTCAGACCACAAGCCTCCCAACTCTAGTGACCGTTCTCAGTCTTCGCTTTAGAGAAGTCTGACGAGAAGCAAAATGCCACCTGCAACCGCTGGCTTCACTTTTCTTACAACTCCAACAATGCAGCGAGAATGAAGAAACAGGGCACTGGCTGGTGTGGCTCAGTGGATAGAGCATCAGCCTGTGGATCAAAGGGTCCCAAGTTCAATAATGGTGGAGGGCACATACCTTGGTGGCAGGCTCCTCCCCGGCCCAGGCCCTGGTCAGGGGTCATGCAGGAGGCAACCAATCGATGTGTTTCTCTCACATCGATGTTTCTCTCTCTTCCACTCTCTAAAACTCAATGAGCAGATACATGCGTGACCTCTCAGAGGCTTGACGGCCAAGCATGTGTCGCTGTCCCTTCTGCCTGAACACTATGACATCTGAGAAAGGCTGCTCCATCGGCCAGTTTCCAGAGCAAAGGCGACACAAGATGGAGCTGTGAGAGATTTGCAGGGTGGGTGACAACCAACCTTCGTTGTTGTCAGCTTTGGAGCTTTAAGGGCATTTGTTATAGCAGCAAAATACAGCTTGAGCTGACTAGGGTGAGGATTTCTCCCATATGAAACTGCCTCAACAGGCCCCCATAAACTCACACAGGCATCACATTCTCTGAATGATGTAGATTCTTCCTTATCATAGAGGGCATCATTGAAGGAGAAGAGAAAGCCAGACCAAAATCATCTGATCCTTCTTAGCCTGTAGTAGTACTTCAATTTGGGATCATGGAACCATTCTAGAATACAATAAAACCTCTAACCACTGCCCTCTGTAAAAATTCATAACTGCAGTAAAAGACACACATTTTTAGTAAATAATTTCAAGGACTTCACCGCACCTCTGATCACCTCTGATTTAAGATCTAACTTCAGTCTTTCTTCAAAAATCCCCAGCAGCAGAAGCTAATTTGAGAGCTGAGACCTGACACAGCATGTCAGAGCCCTCTGCTCGAGGATGCCTCCCCTAGCTATAGGCCACCAGTGTCAGCACAAAGCAGACCATCAAGACAAGGGTGTTGAACTAAACACAACAGTGTATTGGGAGGCATTCATTGAACAGGAAAACTCCAGCTGGCAAGTGAGAATTGGATCTTACCCTAAATCTACTGGCTTCAGGCCTGGCATTGGCCATGGCCCTGCCACTCAGACCGGGCCCAGGACCCTGCAGGAGAAATGTAGCACATTTTGCTGAAGCATCATTTCCACTAGGAGTTTTTTCAGCATCTGCATATGACAGAAAACCCGAAATAACAGTGTGTGATGGTCAATTCTATATGTCAGCTTGCCTGGGCCAAGGGACACTCAGACAGCTGGTTAAATTATTTCTGGGCATGTCTGTGCGGGTGTGTCTGGAATCAGTGGCCAGCTTGGTAAGATCTGCCCTCAGCGCCCCCCTCCCCCCCACTCCCAGGCCCAATAGCACAGGAAGGTGGAGGAAGGATGCATTCCCAGTCACTGCCTGCGCTGGGACAGCATTGTCTCCGCCCTCAGACATCAGCGTTTCTGTTTCTTGAGATTATGACTCAGACTGAGGTTTCTATCATCGGCCCGAGTCTCCTGCAAATTCAGACTGAATAACCCACCATTTCTTTTGGGTCTCCAGCTTGAAGATGGAGATTGGGGGACTTTCTCAGCCATGTGAGCCAATTTCTATTACCCCTTTCCCCCCAGAATGTAGCTTCCATCTTAAGGTCACCTCATAGTCCAAAATGACTGACTGAGTGTCAACCCTCAAGGTCGAGTTCTAAGATGCAAGCATGAGGAATCAGGCACAGCAATGGATGCTGCCCTCCTCCCATCTTCCAGAAGTGAGTGGGTGAGCTGCTAAGCCTTTCAAGGAGCAGTGAGAGGCTGCTCTCTCCCCCTTCCCCGCCTCCTCCCCAAGGCCTGCTGCCCTTGGAATGCAGCTCCCTGCAGGCCGGGCTGGAATGGGCCTAGGGAAGGGAGAAGGTTGATCAGCAAGGTCACTGCCTTGAAAGGATGCCATTTTCACATCAGTCAATGCCGTCTTCCCGAGGGGGAGTCGGCTTTATGGGGGACAAACCACAGAGGGCAGGAGGTGGTTCCCAAGTTTCTGAGGCAATCGGGGGTGGGAGTATGCCAGTGCTGGGCAAGCGGAGGCACCGGCAGGGGCCGTGACCCGCCCCTACTGCAATCACATTCAGCCCTCTCCAAGTTAGTCAGGCTCATGGGTGGGCAGGAAAGCAACAGGGTACCCACTCTGCAGCTGCAGCACTGCCAGGCAGGAGCATAGCTGAGGTCTGTGCTTTGTTTCTAAAACCCATGTGAGGCGCTCCCCCCCCCCCCCCCCCGCACCACCATGCGGGGCAGTTGTGTGTTTAGCTGCCTCCTGGCAAGGACAGCCACTCCCAGGCCCTGGGCTCCCAGTCCCTCCCCTCCGCTGGGCAGCGGGGCTGGGCAGGGGGCAGAAGGGGTCTTGAAGGCGCTGCCGTGTCTCCACCCTGGGGCTGCAAGCTGCTCCTGCTGTCCGGAGAAAGGCCTTGGTATCCAGGAAGCAGAGAGGCGGGCTGGGCATCTGCACTGTGGGTAGACATGCGGGGACACTCCCCTGTTCACAGTTAGAAGCAGGCCTTCCTGCTTGGTGGGTTGTTGTCTTAGCTCCTATTGTCCTGCCCTGTAATTGAACGGGCACTTGAGGGTGAGGAGCAGCCCTGGCAGAGCTGGCGCAGCTCCGATGTGTCCATGGGGCCGGTGGGTGTGCGTGGCGCACGGGGCCGGAGCCAGGCCCGCTCACTCGGCTGGGGCGGAGATGCGATTGGTCCCAGCAGTCTTCACCATAAGTCACCACGAGGCCTTTCCCACTACATCCTTTGGGAGAAGGTGGGCCAAATGAGTTTTATAATCATTGAAGAACATGCAGAGCGCCTTGAGCCTTTGACACACTGGCGTGACCACAACACCAGGTGGATGTTTATGTTAGCTGTGTATGTTAGCAGCGGCTGCCACGCTTACCTGGCTTAGGGCTGAATGGCTTCCAAGGGACGCGGTTTTGAACAAGCTCCCCATTCAGCCTCTTGGCACAAGAGCCAGGCTGCAGCTGAGGGCGGATTCGGCTTCGGACTCCTCCACAGACAGGGGGTGGCCCCACCACCTCTCCCAGGCACCCTGCAGGTGGAGCAGGCAGGCCCTTCCTCCTGCACCCTGCACCTCCCTAGGTCGCGAGAGCACCCCTCCCTCCTGGGCGGCCGTGCAGCACACTCCCAGGGCCAGAGGTATGTTTTGTTTACAGTGCCAGGCAACAAACCCAGTTCCAAGAGCCACAGTCTGTCACCAGAACGCGGGAAAGTGGCCCTAGACAATGGGTGAAGTGGGTGCAGACCTCACTGACAGACGCTGGGGTCCCCTCTGACAGCACGCATGTCACAGGCCTCCGCAGCTGCACCCAGGCCCTTTCGACAGGACTCACGTCTCGCAGAGCGGGTGCAGGTGGAGTCAGGATGCGGCCGAGCTGCCGCAGGGCTCACCCCCACTCACGTGTCTCCAGGCCCGAGTTTGGGCAAAAGTACCCACTTGGATTTGTCAGTTTCTACAGAAAAGCGGGGAATCTGGCGAGATGCCCACCAAAATGGTCCTCGCCTTCTGCCATCTCCTGGGGAGGTCTGCCCCAGGGTGGACAGGTGATGGTTGCCTGTTTGCTTGCTGCCTGTCCACCTGCCAGGATGACTCTGCAAGTGCCATTCGTTAGAGGGCCCAGCCACTTGGGATGCCTCGCTGGCACCGATGCTCCACCCTGGTAGGCGCTACCATCCCAGCCATGGTCCACTCCCCCACACGGGGGCCAGCCCCTTTGTGAGAGGCAGAGAGCACAATGCATGTCTGCCTTGTCCACGCACGGAGCTCCTCTTGGGAGGATGCTAGTGGCGGGGCTCCGGCTGAGCAACAGCTCTCACCCAGGGCCACCCGAGGGCACTGTGGCTGTCTAGTGGCTCTGGAGCCCAAACTTCTCTGCGCTAGCAGCTTGCACCATTCACACCTGAATTAACAAACCTCGTTGTGTGCCTTGAGACTTCTCGGGGTGACCACGTTATAAGGGGCATCAATGTGCACCACAGCTGTACACCTGAAATCTAATAGAACATCACTCGTCAACTGTAATTGAAAAATAAATTTTAGAACTCTCATTCTTTTTTTTTTTTTTAATATATTTTTTAAATTGATTTTTTATAGAGCAGAAGGGAGAGGGATAGAAAGTCAGAAACATCGATGAGAGAGAGACATCGATCAGCTGCCTCTTGCACGCCCCCTACTGGGGATGTGCCCGCAGCCAAGGTACATGCCCCTGACCAGAATCGAACCCGGGACCCTTCAGTCCGCAGTCTGACGCTCTATCCACTGAGCCAAACCGGTCCTGGCTGAACTCTCATTCTTAATTGATATGCCGCTCCTGTGTGTGCACACAAGTGTGTAGACTTGGGTTTGACTCCCAGATGTGCGTATGTGTGGCTCAGCACTCACACTCACTACGCCCCTATGTGCAGGGTGCCGGCTCTCTGCAGACCTCTCCTCTCACTGGGCTCCGCACTCGCTCTCCTTTACTCACACCGGTCAGCAAGCACCATAGCACACTTTCAATGAAGAAAAGCCGTGTTCCTTGTAAACGTTATTTGCAGAGACACACACCAGGCAGCTGGCAACAGTACCAGGGGTTCTATTTCCATGTGACTGACTGCCCCTCCCTCTGGGCCAAGAAAACAAATATGTAAATAAATACATGACATTTGACCTTTGAAAGAGGATAAAACAATCACAGAACAAAATAAGCCCTTTCTTTTGTTCATGCCTGGTGTTAACACCAGTGAAGCATTAGAAAAAATGTTCGGAAAAAATGGCCGCTTCCCATTAAAAATCACAGCATATTACAAGCAAGCACTGGGCACGGCAGAGCCCCTGGCGCCGGGAAGGTCACGGGGAGGGGGGGTGTTTCCCAGACAGACCTCGAGCGGAGGGGGGGGGGGGGGGCGCGCTGCGTCCCACACCCTGGGAAGTGGGTGTGGCTGATGCCACAGGAGCTTGTGGTTTCCAGGAATCCCTCAGCCTGTGCCCTGAGAGCCCCTGGGGCTGACAGAACCAGCGTGACAGTTGGGGCAGGTCCTGTTGGGCCTACATGGCTGGCAGGCCTGGGTCTGGCATTGAGAGCTGCACCGGCTGCTTGGTCCAGGACACTTCTGAAGGGGGCCTGAGCCTTTGAAGAGTTGGATGTTAGATACTGAGTTCTTTCCTTCCTAACCCTCCAAGCCGCTCACCAGCCTCCTCCCGGGAAGAGCTTGTACACACAGCCATGCCAGGTCCCAGGTGCTTTGGGTGGGTATTTCCAGGGCAGGGATGGCACGAGTTGTGTCACAGGAACGTGGGGTTGTGGCACCAGAGCAGGTGGAGGGAAACGCGCAGTGAACCACCGACCAGGAGGGCTGTGACTGGCGACGCTGGCACAGCCCTGGAGGGCAGCATCCAGAGCACCTGCACTGCCCTGGGCGCGGCCTGCCCAGAATCCCCTGCACTCTGCCCGCCTTACAGCGAGCCCGCCGACCCGACCCGGGGCTCCTGCTAGCATAGGTGGCTTTACCCGCACATCTGGCTGTCTCCTTTCAGCCCAGGCTCTGGGCCCCACCCAGATATGCCCGACGAACTTTCTGATGAAAATCAGAGCTTGCAGAGACTCACTTGATTGTGCTTAACAGCCCTTCCTGACAAACGTCAAGACGGCGGCCAGATGGACTGGCTCCTTCAGATACTCAGCAAACAGGAGTGTGACTTGAGCAGACGCTCTTTTTAATCCCAACAGGAGGTTCTTCGCTTTTCCTTGCCATAGTCTCAAGGTTTCAGCGTAGCTCTCGGAACTGCTGGAGTCAGGAACCAAGGGCCCCCTGACAACTCTCCTCTCCTCTTCGCTGCCCAGGAAGATACTGAGTAGAGAAGCTTGGGCACATTCCAACTTAAAACATCTTCCTACGACTGACCAAGATTAACCCAGCGAGAGCTTCTCACCACCATGGCGCCCCACACCAGCCAGGGTGTTCCTGCAGGATATCCGAACGTGGCCCAACGCCGGGGGTGAGCCTCGCCTCCCTTCTTGCACTTTCTCGGTCGGGCCCCATCCTGCTGCACGCTGTCTAGTGTGGGGTCAGCTCCCATCCTCCCAAATGGTGAAGCCAGTGCCCAGCAAGGACCAGCCCTCACAACTCCTCAGGCAGCACAGAAACCCTGCACCCACAATGCCCCTGGGAGACACCAGACACCAGGATCCCCCCTCCCCCCTTCAACCTTTCAGATTTCTGAGGGGCTAGACTTGGGTTTGATTCCTGGAAATTAGGACAAGGACAAAAGAAAGAATGTGCCAACTTTTTGTTACCAGGACAAACCTATTTTCAAATGAGGGTCCCGAGCCATTTCTAGTCCCTTTCCTTCAGTACTGATGCAAACGCTGAGGGGTCCAGCAGTCCCCGGGGATGCCCTGGGGCTCTGGAGGCAGCCGCAGGGGCCTCAAGAGCAGGGAGAGCCAGCTCTGCGGGGATGAGGGGGAGGGGGAGGCAGGTCTGACCTTGTCTTCTGCTTTAGCAGAGCGTTTACCTAATTTCAAGGCCAGAACCAGACTGTCTTCTGAGGCTTTCAGCATCACTGAACCAACCAACCACTGTGGCGCCTTCCCCACTGCCTCCTTCAGCTCACTGCGCTCTTCCCAAAGGATGCGCGTGACACATCACCCCTTTCCTTCCAAAACTCGGCCACCGCTTGCCCAACACTTCCTGCAGCCACGTTGCCACGCCCTTTGCCTCCTGCTCCCAATGGGCTTACTCCACCAGTTAATAAACTTAAGTTCGAAAAGGAATCATTTCCCACACAAAACTAAGATTTCAATGTAAATTTTACTATTTTATTTGTGAAAAAACTACAAGCAAAATTCATAAATAGACATTTCTATTTAAAGCAGGAAAATGATAAAGTGGCTTCTAATAACAGTCGTGCACATGCCAGCAACAGGAATATATTAACATCTTTATTTGCTAGACGAAGAGCAGTGTCCAATATAAATTCCCCCAAACATTTAAGACCTGTGAATTTCTGACCAGTTCACAAAACCACCAACTGACACTTGCGAATGAAGAAAAATCGGACCTAAGACTCAGCTATAAAGACGAACAGAGCAGAAACCTCCGAAGCGAGACAAGCTGTCTTACTGGGAAAATGAAAAATATAGCTCGTATAATACAGTAACAAAAATTCACAAGATTATGTTTGACATACTTAACAAGCATTCTCTATTTGTCTCCAACAAACAAAGCTAAGGAAATAATGTAACCATCTTTACACAGTAAATTAAGGTTACAAGTCATACACAAGAACAGAACTGCTTGCGCATTAAAAACTGTTCAGCTCCACTGTCATACTCTAACTGTTGGCTCTTAAACCATTTTCGGTTACATACAAGCAAAGGTTATTATATATTCAGCAATTAATAAATTTTCAATAATTTACGATATGGTAGCTTAGAAAAGTAGGCTGAGAATGGTCTTGATAAGGCAGGTGAGACGTCTTTGTAGAACGTAACTCCCAGAAGTTTCTGCCATTGTTTTCAAATATCCAGATTGAAACAGAAGGGCTTTGATTGAAATGTTCTGTGGGTGTCAAGATACTTCACCTTTCAACTGCTCAAACAGCATGTCAGGTAAGCCGTGTGCTCGCGCTGAAGACCGGGTGGTTAAAACCAGTGGAGACTTGCAAGGGTAACACTGTGCTTTTTGTTTTGGCTTTATGACCTGCTTACTACTGTGCTACCGAACACCAGGCATTTCTGACGCTTTAACGTACACCGTTCTAATCTACACTAGTGTTTGTACACACTGCCCATCCTGCAGGGCAAACTGCAAATGCAGGAAGTTCCACCCATTCCGGCTCCAGAGCGCATGTCTGAGGGATCTCCATGTCAGACATCAAGCCTCAAGTGCCTACCACCTCGGGCCTCAGCAGCCTGCAGGTGCAGGGGCCGGCCCAGGACAGGGGCCCAGGAGGCTCCACTGTCACTTGCAGTTCCACCAAAATGGTCACGTCATCCCACCTGTCCTAAAGCACCCTTCCATCCGTCACCTCCCGTTCTCTGTCCACCCCGGAGGCAAAGCCGAAACACCAAGACATTGGCAATCGTTAATTAGCAGCCGAGTAGCTGGTTATTCAGCTTTCCCCACTAATCTAGGAGTCCAATAATTTTACAGGAGACTAATTTTTGAAAAGTTACACAGTGTTTCTGAAATGCACACCAACACTTTATGGTTCAGAAAGCAGTGCAACCCACGAGTTTGGTGACATCTAATTTTTCTTATTAAAAAGGTAATTTTCAAACTTAGCAATTCCTTAAATCTCTGGAAAATAAATATGGCTGACTAATTTACCCTCCCTGAGACCCTTAATAAAAGGAATATTAAAACTTTAGAAGGAATGTCTTTGCAATATCCCACGAATATTAAATTGTGGATTTAAAATTCATAGTCAAATCACTATGTATTATATATTCTGATACTTACAGAAAGCATTTGATTTCCTTTGGTTCATTAATAAATACTTGAAAAAGGTATCTAAAAAGGTAAGCACAGCTTGCATCCCAGATGCAAGCATCATTGTGAAGAGGGGACATGTCCGAGGGTTTGCGAGGAGGACCACAGCCACCATGGCACTGCGTTGGACCCTGTGCTTGGAGAACAGACTGAGCTCATGCGCAGGAGTGACGGGAGAGTCCTCATGTCAATGGGAAAGGAGCCTTTCCTGTCGGCTACTCAAATCAAGCTGTTCATGTTTCCTTGTCACTGTGGCCTCCAAACAGAAGTGACTTCTATTCTTAAGCATACCAGGTTTCTCACACCCACATGGGGGGCTTCCTCACAGCCAGCTGCCCTCCCAGGCACCCTCAAGTTATGACCAAATAAAGGAAGGTGGCATCAAGTGCCCAGACATGACTAAAGTCTGGGTGTATGGACACGCGTGGTGGGAGTTACACAGGAGAGAGACCCTAATCCAAACAACAAAACACAACATTGTAAAACGCTGGCGGGTGGAAAACTTAGTGGTCTATATTTTCGTCTCCTCTAACTACCCCCCCCCCCCAACCCCAAGAGAGTGAAAAACGGGTGAAAAGAAAATTTACAACAGAGTTTACTGAAGTTCTCCTCAGGCCCAGGAAGGAGCCAGGCTCTTCCCAGCAGGGAGGTGAGTGCCTGCAGCTCCTCAGGACCAGAAAGGAGTGGAGTCTGAAGGAAGGAAAACAATTCCCACCACTGAATAAAGGAACGCCTGAGGGAAAGGAGGGCAGGAGGCAAACCAATTTCAATGACAAAACCACCAGGGCAAGGCCCTGTGGGAGTGGAGTCAGGGATTTGCTTCTTGTATGGACCAAAAATGCATTTAGTCAGTTTTAACCCTAAAACTAAGCGACAATTTACAGACTGCCCCCAGCCCCGAGCAGAGGCCTGGGAAGTGGTGGAGTCTCGGACAGAACAAACAGCAGTGAACACGACCGCAGTCCGAGCGACACTCGGCACGGACGCCCACTGGGTGCTGCTGGTGGACAGAGCCTCCCAACCAGCACCTGGGTGTCCGCTGTTCCGCTGCAAGTGCAGGCTGTCTGGAGCAGTCTTGAAACAGGAGATCATTGTTTAAAAATCTGTGTTTTCCTATCATCCAGTACTCTTTAGACAGAGAGAGCCAAGCTGCCCGTGGGCCGGAACACAGTTCATGTAAAACTGATTTTAATGCAATGTCGGCGCTTCCGTAGAAGGGACTGTCCCGGGTCTGTAACTGTTCAAGGTTGTACTCACTTCACAGTGTATCAAGCACCAGCGTTGCCATGGGTTGGTTTCAAATAACCTTTTATATATAATTTTATATTTATATATAGTTATATCAAAACTGATAGTACATAGTATAACTGGAAGAAGGAAATAAACTTAGAAGGATATGCTGAGAGGATGGAGCTTGTGAACACAATAAATAAAAGTTCCCTCCCCCTCCCAGACCATCCCCCAACAAAACAAAAACCAGTTGTAATGTACATGGAAAATTGTGCACAGCAGATTTTTTTTTTCTTATAAAAAGTAGATTCAGGAGCACATCCAATTATAAATGATTGTTAGGAAAATCATATAAAACAATGGAATACATAAAAGTGTCAAGAGTAATAGTCAGGGTGCGAAATTCCTTGGTGGCCAAATGCCCATGGCAAGCAGAAATGATCCTGGCAGCATCACTAATAGGTCGATGTCCACAGAAGGTTCTCCAGGTGCAAGCAGCATGGGCAGGTGGAAATTTGAATTTCAGACCCTGATTCATAGTTTTCACAAGTCCATGTGCAATTTCAGAAAGACTCGTCGTTCACTGCGGACAGGTCGCCCTTGGGAGTGGAGGAGCGGGAAGAGCCCTTGTCTGTGCTCTCCGACCCCGAGCTGCTCTGGTGCTGCTGTTCAGACCCTGCACTGGAGGTCACTGTGGAGGAGGATGTGGAGGAGGTGCGAGTCTTTTCCTTAAAGTCTGTGATAATGACAGTGACGTTGCCCACAGTCACTGCCAGCTGCTGCGCGGTGCTCCTGTCCACATTTTTCAGCCGGGGCCTGAAAGCACCACCACAAGGAACAGTTACGTAAGCTATGGATTAGAAGGGCAGACATCAACACACAGATTTCATGACACCCCCCACATGCCACAGCTGACCACAAAACCTGCAGCTTAACCTCAGCAGTAACAGAAACCACAGCCTGTCAGCAAAGCTTTGGACCACTCCAAAATTACCAACGTGTCTGTCTCCTGTTTAGCCACCGGAGACAGGGAGTGAAGACGGAAAGTCTCCTGTGCGCACGCACTAGCTGAGTCTCAGACCTAGTTCTCCACCCTATCCCTCAGCTTATAAACCCACAGGCACAAAACCATTTGGTTCTTGAGTACACTAGAGCAGCACTTGAGCTTTGCGTTCTAGTTTTGGTACCTTGAGGTGTGATTTGACTCGCTGGTCTTGGTTGTAGCATTTGCAGACTGTATACTGTTTGCTTCACTAGGAGGATCTTTCAGGACATCGGACTTTGGTCTAAGGGGGGAGGGGTTCAAAAGAGGCATTTAAAAGGTATCTTTGATTCACCTGCAAAATAACACATCATGCTGAATTACCCAGGAACTTACTTTGTTTTCTTGTTGGTATTTTTCTTGGTAACACTAGGACTAATTTCCTTATCTTTCTCAGGTTTCTCTTTGTCTTGCTTTTCAACTTTCTCCTTCTTCTCCTTCTTTGGGGGAGGTGGGGTGGCATACTGCTGTGCCACCTGCTGTGCCACCAGCTGAGAATTGATTCGAGGTTTTCTAAAACATTAAAGGGAAAGACACACCATTACTTGCTTTACAAATGTCAGTCTTTATTTTGGTCTTCCCTGTAGCATGGAAATCTTCTCTTTCAAACTCACTTCCTGCACATCTACCTTTGAGGGCATGTGTAAGTGTCTCAGCCATGAGGGCACTGTGCTGGTTCTGGGAATGCTGTCAGGATCACACAAATGGCCCCCTCTTCCCCCTGAAAGGGGTCACCTCTTTTCATTACATGGACACTGGTAACCCCTTGAGAAGGGGATAAAATCACAAGTGTGACATTTCCCCTCAATGATCCCAACGTGGTCTGCTCCCTGCAGCTGATTGGCAAGAACAACAGACAATACAGAGCAATGAAGGGAAGGGAGTGAAGTCGGAAAGTCACTATAAAAACCCTTAAATGATGACACGTCCACTGTGAGAGTAACCATCATGTCCTCACCACCCTGCAATTGACGCTGGCTCTCAGCACGACTGCTCACCAATTCTAAGTGGTGCCAAACCCTTCTTACTCCGCAGGACCATGCGGGCCTCCGTGGAAGGCAGACGGGAAGGAAGCCTGTGCAGTGCTCTTCGTTAGCGACAGTGCACCAGACGGACCTGTACAGCACAGTAAACGCTCCGAGCACAAGGTAGGCAACAAACAGAAAATGGATCCACTTTTGAGGTGAAACGACTAGTTGCGGCCATTAACGATGCCCAGCTCCCTCTTTGCTCCCCAGGATGGAGGGCTGGACAAGAGAAAAGCAAACATAAGAAGAACAAAACAAAACGAGTTTGCTGGATGCATGGCTGCCTTGCACTAGGCACTGTCTGCTCCAAGCGGTCAGCGCTCAGTGGCATGTGCCTTCGCCAGAAACATGCCAGCAAAGAGGCATGCTCAGAGCCAGTTTCCTAGGGCTCTGGCAGCACAGGCCTTGGTCGGCTGCCACCCAACGGAAGCCAGCAAGGTACACCTCAGACTGGATTGCAAAGGGCCACACTAGTCACTCGGCAAGGGCTTCAAATACAGGTGGGAGTACCCCTAGAAAGGGAGGAAGGGACTTATCCTAAGCCACGCCCCCCAGCAGAAGCCTCCTCCTCCTTCAAGCAGAAGTGTGATACGGGCACCCTCATGAAGAAGGTCACCGACGCTAGCGGGGGACACAACAGCTCAATGTCCACAGGGACCACCAACCATTTCTGTCTGCATGCCATCCACACTAACCAGAAACACGCCAAAAAAGAGGCATGCTAGTGTTAACACTGTGAACAATTCATTAAAACTCAGAAGAGCGGTACTTTGGGGAGAACTTCCATTACGCCAGTACATGTGCTGTACTCCAGGGCAATCTCACATGAGAACAAGAGGACATCTGGACATCAGTGCAAGAGTATCTTCAATGAAGTCATCAGGCACTTGGCCACTCCAGGGCAGGCGCCCCATCTATGATGTCACTACCATGGGGCACTGTAATTGCCAATCAACTGTATACTCCTCAGTGGCAAAACTGCATCCGAATCATCTTTGTTAGTAAAATTATCTACTGGGTGGATAACGAATAAAAAAACATTGCAGAGAAAAACAAAGCAAAAGGACGACTGAGGAGAGGGCCCAAACTCTGGTGATACCGGAAGTCACTGCCTACTTTTACAGCAGGCCCCATGGGAGCAGGCTGTAGAGGCCAGGGCACCGGGGACACCAGGGGATAATTCAGTGCCTTCTTTGAGAACCTGTTAGAAGGGTGAGCAGGTTAGAGATTTCTGTAAGAAAGGGAGACACGCTGTGTTGTGCACTGAAAGAGAAAGACCGACGGCCACGGAGTTTGGAGTTAATTCAGGAGACAGAGGAGAGAAAGAACATATTCAGGAAGTCCTCGGGAAGAAATGGGGACACTTTTCATCTGAGAAGCGGAACATGGCAATGAAAAGGCAGAGAGGAGATTCAGGAACCATGGGCACTAGACATAGCACTGGTCTGGTGGGCAGCAGGGAGAGCAGCAGCAAGAGAGCTGGTGATGAGCAGAGAGAAGGGAGTTCTGTATCTCGCACGTGGCCTGAATGGCCCGTGTGGTGTGCTTTACGGACACTCTCAGCTGCCCGACAAGCTTATCCAGAATGGGCCATCCCCTACTCAGGCACGCCATCAGGGAGCTGCCCATCCCCATGTCTCTGCCACTGGCAATCCTCTAACGTGTCGGCAAACACACCAACAAGATACTTCAGCCTAGCACCACAATCCAGGATCAGTAGCGCAAACTTACACATGCAACAGGTGAGATAAGCTACACCCCTTCACAGGCAGCACACCTGCCAGCCGTGTGCATGCTCTCCCATGCTCCTAAGAACATGATTAGAATGGTAGAGTAGTCCAGCGCCTCTTTCCTCTAATGCTCAGCCAAAAAAAATGTCGCAAGTGAGAAGGAGCCAAGGCTATCTGGGACCTGCCTGTTATTAAGAAAATAGAGGCCTGGTCCACAGATTTGTGCACACTGAAAGGAAATTAATTAGAAGGTGGCTGGCGGGGCAGGACTGGGGGAGACGGGCCAGACACACCTTGGAGCCAACCTCCTACGGTCCCTCCCAGGATGGCTGCGCCTGGGGCAGTGCCACAGCTTGAGAAGCATCTACAGTCACCGCAGCTCAGCAGTAAACCAGATTTGGGGCTGACAGTGCCCCATCAACAACATAATCCATGGCCAAAGGTGGAATAGCAAGGCCCTGTGAGGAATCAGGCTCCCTCCTCTCTGGTTTTGGGTGTGTTACGAGATAACCACTGCTGCCAAGTCACTGCAGCTCAGGAGCATCTGCCCCCTGATGGACAGTGCACATCATACGTACTGGACGGTCAAACAGTCACTTAGCCTTTTATATATACTACAGGCCCGGTGCATGAAATTCGTGCACTGGGGCGGGGGATGTCCCTCAACCCAACCTGCACGCTCTCCAATCTGGGACTCCTCAAGGGATGTCTGACTGCCCGTTTAGTCGGCCATCCTTTTCACAATCCAGGACTGTTGGCTCCAAACTGCTCACCTACCTGCCTCCCTAATTGCCCCTAAACACTTCTGACTGTCAGCCTGATTACCCCCTAACCACTATCCTGCCACCCTGCTTGCCCCAACTTCCCTCCTCTGCCAGCCTGGTCACCCCTAACTGCCCTCCCCTGCAGGCTTGATTGCCCCCAACTGCCCTCCCCTGCTGGCCTGATGGCCCACAACTGCCCTCCCTTGCAGGCCTGGAACCTCCCAATGGCCCTTCCCTGCCAGCCATCTTGTGGTGACCATCTTGTGTCCACATGGGGTCAGCCCTCTTGTGTGTTGGAGTTAATAATAATATTCCAGCTATACGAAATGAGAAAACTGGATCTAGGAAAAAAAGTGGGGCGAGAATTCCATTCATTTACTTCATCCTTTGTCACCCATTCTCTTCTCTAAATTCATTGTTACAGCATCAGACACTTGCCAACCTCCCAAATCCTTCGAGTTTCACAAACTTCTGGCTGGGGCTCCTCCCGCCAGGGGCTGGTATTGACGGATGGCTGTAGGGACACGTTGTGAGACAGAGAGCGCCCAGATCCCACACAACACAACAGGAACTGCGAAAACTACCCATGGAATGAGCAGAGTACCAGCCGCTCCAGGCTAGTTCCCAGTGATTCAGCAGCGGTTCACTGGACAGCAACAGGATGACTCCCCCCCCCCCCCCCCCAAAAGAACAGGCAGGCAGGTAGTCTGCCTGTCATCCCAGAGGAGTACTTCATTGTTCTCCAAAGAGCCTTTCTCCAGTGGAGACTGAAACAAAGACGCAAATTGCCTTTTGCCCCCCTTTAATTCGGAGTCAATGTGCCTCTTCTAGAAGTGAAGCACAGGAGCCCATGGACAGATTTCTCACATGCCTGTACCCTCTGGGACGCACAGTGTGATGCATTCCCCACAGGCAGTAAACTTGTCACAGAAATCCACTCTTCAGGGCACCTGGGTGCATCAAGATTCCAGCGCACACCCCTGGAAAACCATGCCCCCCCCCCCCCCCCCCCCCCGTCTCTGTGCAATCTCTCCCAGACCGCCGGCCTGAATTGGAGCAGTTTCTTTCCCAGGCTGTTGGATGGGGGTTTCCTGCCCACCTCCTGCTGGGGATGGGGTTGGGGCTGCGATGGGGACCCTCACACCTGCAGCGTCGCCATGGCCGGCTCAGGACAGAGGGGACCCACCCGCCATCTTGCTTGGGGGTTAATTTGCATATTGCTCCTATGGGCTGATAGTGTAGTGAAGGTACAGCCAATTTGCATGTTTCTCTTTTATTAGATAGGATTATTATAGCTGCCATTTCAAGTGAATACTCCCAGGACCGAGGGATGTGGGTGAGGTAGGAAAATACACCAGACTCGTTTGGAAAAGGCCCACGATGCTTCTGGGCAAAGAGCTACTAGAACTTCCTGGCTCAAAAAGCAGCACAGCCCCTTGGAAGGGGAAGGTGAGGAGACCCCTTTGCTCTTGCAATAAAGGTGCTATGTACCCCAATACTCTGGCAGCTCTTGCCATGTGCCCCTTCATGTTTCTAGGCTAATATGCTGATTACATGCGACAGAATGGAAATGGCCAGCCCCCAGGAACAGGGCTACACACACTTCACTCCTGCATAGTCCAAAGCCAGTCAGCTTCCAGGTCAGGCATTACAAGCTGCGCCTGAAGTCAAAGAGGCGGAGTGGTCCACAGGCAGCCAGACAGGCCCACCACACAGCTGGATGTAGCACAACAGCCTCTAGAGGAGGAAGTCTACTTCCCCTTTTACAATGAAGACAGAAAGATTAAGAAAGGTAGCTATGGGTTAAGTGGCTGAGCTGGGATTTTTAACCCAAATCCATCTGGAATTCCCATAGGTTCCTCTTATGAAGGAACTGCAAATGAGTCTCTCTGCTTTGGAAGAGCCCAGATTTATTTTCAGGTTTGTGTGGGGGAGGGAGTGCTCCAGCAGAAGGTACTAGGGATGAAAAGCCCAGGTCAACCCCAGGCTATGGTTTAGACACCTCCCAAGAGTCCCACTGTCCTCACTCATCTCACCAGCTTTACTCTGACAAGAAGAGACCACTTGGTTTTCCCTTCAGAGAAGGGAAAAGGGGCAGGAGAAGCTAGTAAGAATGTCTCCCTCTGTCTGTAAGGAAGACAGTGAGCACTGCTGACCCTGACAGTCTTTCCTACATACTAGCTGCTCAGTGAAGTCTTCCCTGAGTTACACAATAAGCTGCCAACGGCTCATTTGAGGGGCAGAACTTTTGTGTTGTAGGAAAGTCGATGCTCCAATGTGGGTCTCCACAATGACTCAAGTTTCCCAACTAATAAACCTTAAATAAGCAAATAGAGTGGAAAGCATTAGATGACAGCACATGGTTTATAGCTTTTGGTGTCAAAGCCTCCAATGAAAGCTAATCAACCACCACTAATACCAAACAAATAAAAAGCCCTATTTGTCTAGAAATGCTCTGAACAGCGGTCTGGTTTCCTGTATGAAGAAGTTTGGCACCAAATGAGCCTTTTGTATTTTCTTCTCCAAAACTATACATTTTAAAACAAAATAAGCAAACAAGCAGAACAGAAACAGACTTACAGCTACCGAAAACATTTTGACAGTTGCCAGGTAGAAGGGGGGTTGGGGAGGATGGGTGAAAACGGTGAAGGAAGTCAGAAGTTACAGAACAATCACGGGGGATGTAAAGTACAGCACAGGGAATATCCTATATAATAAAGAGCTAATATGCAAATGGTTGTCATACCCTTGTGCCAGGTCTGGGGGACCTGAGGCTGCACCCTTCGCCCTGCGGGGCTTGATGGTGGTGGTGGGGCTGGCTGGGTCTGGGTCTCGCACGACTTCAAGGCGCGTGTGCGGGTGGGGCCCCACAGCATGCCCCAGACTCTGACAGGAGGGAGATTTTCATATACATTTCACTAATTTTCTTTCATCTCTGACATTTCTATCATAGAAAAATGGCAAGTAGCAATATTAAAATATTTCCTTTAATTCCCTTTTAACATGCATGAATTTCGTGCACTGGGCTATTAGTAGTTAATAATATTGTAATAACTATGTATGGTGTCAGATGGCTACTAGACTTACTGGGGTGGATCACTGTATAAGTTATATAAATGTCTAATCAGTATGTTGTACACCTGAAACTAATATAATATTGTACATCAACTGTGGGAAAATGTGCCTTCTTAAAATTATTTCATAAGATCTATTTTTATTTCAATAGAGTTTACAAGTGAAAATCTGTTCTGAAAACATCTATTTGCATTTAAATAGCTAATATTTCAGAGAATTTATTCCATAAAAAGTGAAGTAAATCTTTATCTAGAGACATCAATGTGAAAAGGCAAAATTTCAGAACTCAAGCATATATGAATGAGATCACAAAACAAGATACCTTTCATTCAGAGTTGTTCTGATATGTGTACCACTGGGGAACATAGGCAAACCCTACCTTTTAAAGAGACAGGTCTACCATATACCTTTTCCTTTTCCTTTTCCTTTTGAGCACTCGGGGAACCTGAGATCTTGCCATTTGTTTTTCACTGTGATTCTCCATACCTCAGTGACTACAACAGCAACCGGCATACAAGTCCTGTGGTTCAGGCAAGCAAGAGCAACAGGCACCTCCAGTAAATCCTGGCTTTTCCTCACATTCAGCTCTTTTTAAGTGATCATTTGTGCCTTTTTCATTTAAAATACACCAAAGGTGCTAAAATCAGACAATTCATTCATCAAGAAAGAGGAGGCCCCTAACTGGTTTGGCTTGGTGGATACAGCATCAACCTGTAGACCGAAGGGTCCCAGGCACATCCCCATTAGGAGTTGAGCAGGAAACAGCTGATCGATGTTTCTCTCTCATTGATGTTTCTGGCTCTCTATCCCTTCCCCTTTCTATCTGTTAAAAAAAAGAAAAAAGGAACGGAGGGGGTTATAAACAGTGTTCAAGTTGCCCTAGCTGGTTTGGCTCAGTGAAGAGAGCATCAGCCCGTGGACTGAAGCGTCATGTGTTCGATTCCGGCCAACATCATGTACTTCAGTTGCAGGCCCAATCACTGGCCCTAGTAGTTGGGTTATGTGCAGGAGGTAATCAATCAATGTGTCACACATCACTGTATCTCTGTCTCCCTCCCTCCCTCCCCCTCAAAGAATAGTGAGAAAAATATCCTTGGGTGAAGATCAAAAACAAACACTGCCCTGGAGTTCTTTGGACATCGCCTCCATAAAGCCCCCAATCCCTCCCTTGCCCCGGCCATCTGTTTGCTGAGGAATGAACAACTTCAAGAGTTTAATGACTCTGTGAATGCCTTTCCACTTAGCTCATTCTATCAGGAGCCTGTGACTCTTCATGACAACACCCCCTGGATCTTGCACAAGAAGCCTCTCCATGTGCCCCATTTTCCTATGCCTACACTCAACAGATCATCCTAAACATGTGCATTGGGCCGGTTGGGACAGGGATGAATTTTTGCATTACTAATAACCCAAAACATAAGTACTAGCTGGGGGGAAAAAGCAAAGTATTTCTGTGCATGGCCGTTATTTAGTAACACCCACTAAAACATCTAATCTAATATGGCACTCCACCACAAAGATGGCAGCGTTCCACACCCTGGCTGCAGAGGGAGGGTTGTCTGGGCAGGCAGCATGCCTCCACCCCAGTGAACACAATGCGTGAGCTGCAGAGGAAACACCTTTTCTGACCACTCACTGGCTAAGTTCCCAGTATGCCACACACAGTGTTCTTGGTAACTTGGGTAATAAGAATCCAAGAAGGTGATCTAGGGATTTTGCACCTCGATCCTGTAGGAAAAAATGAAGGTCTACTGCTGGAGGGGCTAAGAAATGTCATATCCTGCCCTAGCTGGTTTGGCTCAGTGGACAGAGCCTCAGCCTGTGGACCAAAGGGTCTGGGTTCAATTCTGATCAAGGGCATGTACATAGGTTGCAGGCTCCTCCCTGGCCAGGGCCCAGGTCAGGGCTCAAACAGGAGGCAACCAATCAAAGTGTCCCTCTCACATTGATGTTTCTGTCTTTCCCTCTCTCCCCCACACTCTCGAAAAATCAATGAAAAAATATCCTCAGGTAAGGTTAAAAAAAAGAAAGAAATGTCATATCCTATGAAAGATACATCTCGAAAATGCCTAAAGAAAGCTGTCACTTTTTCATGGTGAAGGGACTGAAGTCTGTGTTGATGAAAACACCTTGGCGGCTACAGCAGCGGGCAGTGGCTGCAGCAGTGGGGTGAATGGGGCTGGCGCATTCCCCTGATCAGCCCAGTCACCTCCCACAGAGGGAGGCCAGACTGTGGCTTAGGTCTGCCAGGGAGCAGGCCTAAGCTGTCAGTAGGACATCTACTGAGGGCTCCCAGTCTGTGAGAGGGGGCAGGCTGGGCTGAGGGGACCCCTCCCCAGGTGCACAAATTTCATGCATTGGGCTTCTAGTTCTAAAAGTAAAATAGAAATAACAGTAAATTCAACCTCAGGAAACTGGGTAGGCCAAATGGGTAAAAATGCTTTATAAAGGGAACAAAATTATTCTTCGCAAAAGCATCTTGTTAAACTACAATGAGGTTAATAAATCTGATCTTTGAACTAGTCTGCATATAATAATGCATTCCAAATTGTAAACAACCAAATTGCAAATACATTTGTAGACTACAATCCACTTTTAAATTGGGTAAAGCCTGCATTTATCTCTAAGGCAATGTAAGTGTTAAACATGGAGTGGTTGTCTATCCCAACAATACCTTCCACTGAACAGAATGCTACAGGCTTTGATGACTAATACTGAAGAGGCCTACAGGAACAACTTGTTTTCTGTCCATTTATTTACTCAGCTCCCAATTCATTCAATTTCGGAAAATAAAAGATAACGGAGAGATGGGGAGGAGAAATGCTGCGAGTGAAACCCAGAAGAGTTCTAACTCCAACATTAACAACCACGAGACCTTATGTCGAATGGATCCAAGATTTATTGAATGACCACTTAATAAATTATGTAAGGTCAACACTAGGGTGTATGCCGGAAACTAATATAATATTGTATATGTCATCTGCAATTGAAAAGTAAAAAATTATTTAAATTTAAAAAGTAAATCACACACACACACTGAGACCTTTAAAGGTGATATAAGACTTTTTAGTTCAGTATTACTAAGAATCACCAATGTGATCCCAAAGAAGAATAAGTAACATACACATAAGGAAATATGGTACATAATTTGGTTTATAAGTAAATTCCCAGGGAGTTTTCAGGTAAGTGCTTTCTTTTCAGTCATTTTATTTGTTTGTTTGTTTGTTTATTATTTCAGAGAGAAAGGGGAAGGGAGAGAGAGATAGAAATACCAATAATGAGAAAGAATAATTGATCGCCTGCCTCCTGCATGTCCCCTACGGGGGACTGAGTCTGTAACCAGGGCATGTGCTCTGACCAGGAATTGAACTATGATCTTCTGGTTCATAGGTCGATGGTCAACCACTGAGCCACGCCAGCTGGGCCTTTGCAGTCATTTTAAAGGCCCGATAACCTTGAGAACATTGTACAAATATTCATCTGTTCAGCTATGGGAAGATGAAACCACATTAAGAGCTCCAGCCTAAGTCTCCCTTGATGTACAGCAGGAAAGAAGATCTCGTACTAGTGGTTAGCCCCAGTGACAGCGGTCCCATTCTGCGGGTGGGTTCAGGCCCATGTCCACATGACTCAGCCCTAGCAGGCCGTGCTCTGGGAAGAGGAGTACTCATGGCCAGAACTCCTCTTGCCATAGTACAGGCCACAACACCAACATCAAACAAGGATCACTGTCACCTTGCTGGATCGGTCATACATGGCATGGGATTATTAATTTCCCTCTGCTCCCCAAATCGTCTCTCATCTTTGTGTATGTGTGTGTTTCTCTCCCAAATAGTTCTTTCCCCTCTCATGTAAGCACTTGTCTTCATGACATTTCTCAAATCCTTTAGCTCATCTTCTAGAATGAGCCAGTGGATGATATGAAGGGGTCTTAGTTTGTCTTCTAGGTTATTCTTCCCCATCAGTACATATCCTTCACTCAGGAGAACTGCTGCTCAGATAGCTAGTTATTTTCCCTCAAATAGACTATAAATTATTCAATAAAAAAAAAAAAAGGTGGGGGGAGGAGACAAGCCATCCCTTTCTCCCACCTATCCTTCCTTTCTTCTGTCACCTTCACATGCTAGGCAGGTATGGACTTTGAGTATGACAGCCTTTGGAATTTATCCAGGCCCAGCTAACTAAGCTCAGGTAAATTACTCAAAATGGGACACACCTAATTTAACAGTGTGGAAGTCGACTAAATAAGGCCAAGTTCACTTAGTTGTTGCAATAATGTATATACATAATATACACATTTCAAAGCAGCACCTCCCACCGGCCTCAGCACTGGGCTCAGTGGGAAGCTGCACAAGCAGAAGGCAGGCAGTCTTCCTCCAGGCCGTGATCTAGATGCAAAGCCCTCACATTAGCCAGGCAGTCCACAGCAACAGCAGCACTAAGCATGCTCACTGACTTAATCCTGCTTTTTCTGCATGTTTCAGAATTTTGGTTTTGCAGATATTCCTTTTTAAAAAGGACGCCTTTAGGAGGCCACCAGACTGTACAATATACATGGCAACACATGCACACTCACCACATACAATATACGTGGTATCACATGTAAACTTACCACACACAACTTGGTTAGGAACAACTGGCTCCAACTGAACTAACCAAGTTGTATGTGGTGAATGTATGTGGTGAGTGTACATCATTCTTAACGTTATAGACAGCAGAATCAGAAATGCTCTACTCTGGATTCACAATTATCATTTTAAATATTCAGATGTCTCTATGTCCTGAAAGCACACTTAGTTAACATACAGCTGAGCACTACTAAGAGTGGGCATTATGACTTTTCTGCAACTCAGGAACATACATTCAATGAGTAAAAGGAGCTACAAGTAGCTTAGATTCTTAAAAACAAAACATCTATTTCATAAGCCAACCTGGCAGCAACAGATAGGTGTCTTAACCTCCTAGGGGTCCTCATAATCCTCGGGGGGACGGGGAGGCAACGAGGACATAACTACTTCCATACTGATTTTGTTTTCTATAATAATTCTAAGACATTACTAGCCATGGCTGAAAATAACAATTTTAAGCTTACTAAACACCTGCACGCTTACTGCGTATGTGTCCACAACAAGGTACATGCCCTTGACTGGAATCGAACCTGGGACCCTTGAGTCCCCAGGCTGACGCTCTATACACTGAACAAACCAGTTAGGGCGGGCTTAAGGTATTTCAAACAGAGTATAGATTTGGCTTCCTCTCCCCTGTGGTGCCTAAAAATAATTGTATTATGGTCATTCGAATAGTTTAAGTAAATGTCCCATAATAAATATGCCCTTTGGATCTCACACAGCATTTCCCCAGAAGCCAGCCCACTGAAAAAGAAAATATAACGTAAACCAAATCCTCAGAGCAAGGCCAGACCTCTGCTGAGGACTGCATCTGGGCAGCAGTGCAAGGTCACTGGCAAACCTGAGCCAGTATGCATGTCCTAGCAGCTACAACTGCCACTGCAAGCAGGTAAGGTGGAGACGTGCCTTTCTTCACCTGCCATGTTTCTGACGAGGAAAGCCCATGGAGGTCTCCAGTGTCTACTTTCTCTGGGTCACCTCCCATGCTTCTCAAACCCTGCTTGGGTAAAGAACCTGCCTTCTGCTGTCTCCTCTCCGTTTCAACGTTGGCATTCTGGCTTATGGTTCCAAATTCTTTAAAGAGACTTTTCCTGGGACCCAGTGTATGCTAAGACAGGTGCTGCGCATATGTGCTCATTTTCTATGAAATTGCTAAGATATGACACGACAGACGTCAGTGGCCTAGGTCTCTGGTGAGGGTCCTTGTGTTTATGGGGTGCAGCCTGCACACAAGCTGGACCATAGGACTTCACAGGTGAGGTACCTGAGCTCTCCCTCTACTTTCTGTTTTTCTTTGAGAATCTTACTCGGTGACATCGCATGAGTTATATGCTCTCCAACACTTGTGTTTCCTCACTGGTAGAGCCATTCCTACAGTTCCTTTAACTCAGACACTTGTATTCAACATTTAATAAAGACAACTAAATAGAGCATTTGTTCTTAAGGCACAACAGGCAAGCTGACAGTTTATGCTGTCATTATACTCATTTAGTCCTTTTTTGAAAGTCAGAAATAAGCATCATGAGGCACATTCTACAAACTAGAATTACAGTGTTGGTTTAGTGACTTTGATATGACCTCTCCCTTGCCCCCCAAAAGATAATAAAAAATTACCTTTTAAATCATGTCAATGATTTAAGAGGACTCACAGAAACTACAAATCCCTAAGCAAACTCTATCTTCAAATAAACATGATGAAGAATCAGCTCTTTCTCCAAGAAACACTACACTAAATCAATAACATGCTCTACAAATTACTTCATAGTTGTCAAAATCCCATTTAAAATGCATTTAACTATTTTGAAATAACAGCTCATGTCACAAAAACTGGGCACTTGCAAAACACACAAAAGAATTAGTACTTCTTCAAAGAATATAAAGTTCTGAGATAATTCAAAGAAACCCAAGTCCTAAAATCAGCTGATCTCTTCAGGTCTGGGTTTCCTCACAAGTAAAACTTAGAGTTTGACTCTTTAAAGAAGCCCTTCAATTCTACTCCTCCCACTAGAAACATGCATAATAGAAAATGACAGTGGTACTCAACAGCCTCATTCATGGTCAAGGTATGTTATAATGGGCCTCCTCAATCACTCGAAATCAAAGCTTTGTGAGCCTATCACCACTTCAGAAGGATGTCTAGTTTAGGGTTTCTTACCTATAGTGCTGCTGCTGTGAGGGACTCACAGTCTTTGCTACGGGGCTGTACTGACCCACTGCAGGGTGTTTCGTGGCAACCCCAGCTTCTACCCACTAGAAGACAGCAGCCCAAACAACCCCTAGTTGTGGCAGTTAAGAATCTCTCCAGCCCTGACCGGTTTGGCTCAGTGGATACAGCATCAGCCTGCAGACTGAAGGGTCCCAGGTTCGATTCTGTTCAAGGGCATGTACCTAGGTTGCAGGCACATCCCTAGCAGGAGTGTGCAGGAGGTAGCTGATTGATATTTCTCTCATCGATGTTTCTGACTCTCTGTCCATCTCCTTTACTCTCTATAAAAATATCAATAAAATACTTTTTTTTTTTTTTTTTAAAGAATCTCTCCAGACATTACCACATGTACCCTGGGTGGGAACATTACTCTCGAGAGAGAACCATTCGTCTACACAAGGATACAGGAGACTAGGAATATTCACAAAAGTGTGAAGGCATCCCAGGGAAAAACAGCACTTCAAAAATTAATCCAAAGTATCTATCAAAAACAACTGTAAGGTGTTCATCACTCTTAAAGATATGTTTTAGGAGAAGAATCCTAGAACTCTGAATATACTGACATTGTGGGTGTGTTTTTTAAACACATACTAAGTTGTAAGATCATGCTCCTCAAAAATTTTGCAGTAGTTTGGAAGATGGTGGTGTAGGTAAGTAAAGGCTTGTGCTTGGTGCCTCCCACTACCACATAAAAATTACAACTAAAACACAGAACCACCATCATCCAGACCCATGGGAAAGTTGGTGCAACTAGAGAGGTAAAGAAATAAGTGCACTGAGACTGGTGGAAGGAAGATGCAGAGGCGCAGAACACCTGGTCCAGCACCCATGTGTGGTGCTTTTTCAATAGAGAGGGAGGCCACTCAGAGGAGTGAGGGGTCCCAGTCCAGGGTCCCAGAGCTGGGACAAGAAGTCCCTATGGGCAGTAAGATCTACGGACTGTAAAAAACAGTGCAGATTGGGGCTGAGTGACACACAGGCTGCTGGAGACCCAGCTGTTTGTCTTAAAAGGCCAGTACCACAAATTGAACTTAGAAGGCTTCTTCTTAGCTCCAACACCAGGATGAGGCTCTGGGGGACACAGACACATATGAAGAGGTTTTAGGGCTGACTGGCAACCATTTCTGTTTGCTCCACCCTGGTGATTCCCTGAGATCCTGCCTCCTGAAATTAACAGCCCTACCCAAGCTGTGCACAGTGGCTTTTGCATATGAATGGTCTGTCCTGGCTGAGGGTAAAAACAAGCTGCAGCTAGGTCAGGGAACACCAAACCTATCAATAAAAAGTGCAAGGCATGGCACCAGCACCAGCCTGTCTTGCTTCACAGCTGGGCCTCCTCTGAGCCCTTCCAAACTGATACAAAGAGGAGGAACCTGCAGATCTCTCTGTAGCTCCTCCTGGGTGGCCACAGGCAGTGGCTGCCTTTGCACCTCCCTGGAGACTCAGTCAGTGTGCCCACTGGTCAGAGTGAGACATCCAAATTACAACTCTTCACATCTATAAGTGACACATTCAAGGGGCAGACTCTATGAGCACCAGAGCCCCCACTGAAGCCAGTCCTGTTCCATAAAGGTATCTCCTGCACAGCAGCCCTCCCACTGTAGTCACAGCTGGTCCTCAAAAGCAATTGGCCTGGAGGTCAATGCCTCCCAGTGACATCAGCAGCAATAAAGGCTCAACTGTGACAAGACTGTGCTCACAGCCCACAAAAGGGTATACCTGGAGTGCCCAGTTCAGGTGACTGGGGAGGCTGAGCCACTGGGCACTATGGGACACCTACTACAAAAGGAGATTCTACCAACTCAAGGAGACATAGCAGCTCTACCCAATACTTAGAAGTATACACAGAGAAGCAGCCAAAACACGGAGACAAAAAAACATGTCACAAATGAAAGAAATGGAAGAGAGCAAACTATTGGAAATCACAGTTATAAGGTTACTCAAGAATATTCCAGAAACCTCAAAAAAAAAAAAAAAAAAAAAAAAAAAAGGACCAGTCAAAAATTAAGCATACACTGACTGAAAAAAATAATATGGGGATTCAACAGTAGAGTAGAGGCTTCTGAGAATCAAATCAAAGTTGTGAAATGAGGAAGCAAAAAACACCAGAACAGAAGAGCAAAAAAAAAGAATCCAAAAATTTGAAGATAGCTTAAGGAGCCTCTGGGACAATTCAAGCATACCAACATTTGCATTATGGGACTGCCAGAAGGAGAAGAAAGAGAGCAAGATACTGAAAACCTATTTGAAGAAATACTGACAGAAAACGTCTCCCATCTGGTAAAAGAAATAAAACTTACAAATCCAGGAAGCAGAGTCCCAAACAAGAGGAACTCAAAGAGGCCCACACCAAGACACATCATAATTAAAATGCCAAGGGCAAAAGACAAAGAATCTTAAAAGCAGCAAGAGAAAGGCGGTTAGTTACCTCCCAAGGAGTGCCCAAATGACTGTCAGCTGATTTCTCAATGGAAGCTATGCAGGCCAGAAGGGAGTGACAAGAAATACTCAAAGCAAGTACCTACAACCAAGATTACTCTACCCAGCATAGAACTGAAGGTCAGTTAAAGAACTTCACAGACAAAGAAAGCGAAGGAGTTCAATTACCACGAAACTAGTATTACATGAGATGCTAAGGGTATTCTTTAAGAAGAGGAAGAAGAAAATGATAAAATATGAACAGCAAAATGGCAACAAATACATACCACCTATCAACAACTGAATCTAAAAATAAAAATAAACAAATAAGAAATCTAATGAACAGAATAAACTGGTGAATAAAATAGACTCAGAGGCATGGAAATGGAACAGACTGATGATTCTCAGAGGGAAGAAGGATGGGACGAGATTAAATAAAGATCTTACTAGTATATGTATACTAGAGGCTCAGTGCACAAAATTCGTGAACAGGTGCGGTAGAAGGCCTGGCCAGCAATTGAAGTGTTGAGTGTCTGGCATGGAAGGGCAGGTCCCAGCTGTCCTCTGAGCCCTGGGCAGCACCTGGGCCCCCACGTACTCACTTCCACCAGAGTCACAGTGCCCGAGTCCCCACACAGAGAAGCAGCGACTGTGACCAGACGCTGTGGGCCAAGGTGCAGCATGGGCCTCTGGGCTGCCCAGCAGCACTGCACAAAAGCCAGGTGGTCAGCACGCTCTCTCCTGGCTGGCCTCGCAGACCAGCTTTTGGGGCCCAACTGGCCCCTGCTGTCCCAGTGGCTGCAGCCCAGCCCACCCTGAAGAGGCCATGTGGGTGCAGGGCAAGCTCCTCACAGGCGCTCAGCACCTGAGTGCGGGGGGCTTCCCTGGTGCATGAGCCCTGGTGTCCTGGGGAAGGTAGCAGGGGGAGTGAGAGCAAGCTCGGCAGACACCCTGCATTCTCACCACCACCTCCGTCCCTGTTACTCCCAGGTAGTTGGTGAGAGTTCGCAGCTCCCCGCTCAGGCGCCATGGGATGTTGGTTGCCACCACTCACCCCCAATTGCCCATCCCAGCCTGGTGCCCAGCCCAATCAGGCAATAAGGGCCTCCCAGCCACCCTGCCTGGCTCCCTCAGCACCTGGGAGCCGGGTGGCAACGCCACCCCATGCCACTGGTTGCTGTCTATGGGGCAGTTGGCAGGGCAATTGGGCCCCTGCTCTCGCTGGGGCCCATTGGGGCTGACAGCACCTCCACTGCCACCTGCTGCCAGTGTCATGTCGCCAATGCCTATCATGTATTGCGCTGCCCCCTGGTGGTCAGCGCGCATCACAGTGAGCAGTGGAACTCCCAGTTGAACAATTAGCATATTACTCTTTTATCAGATAGGATATGCATTACCCATGGACACATACTCAATAGAATGGTAAAGGAATGGGGCAGGAACTGGATGAAGGGGAGCAATGAAGGGTAAAAAAGAGGGGCATCTGTAATAATCTCAACAATAAAACTTAAAAATAATTTTTTTACAGTAGTTTTATTAAATAAAGTCCTGTACTGCATAGCAGCACACAGACGCACTCATGGTAAGATATACCATTTACACTTTTTAAAAATGATGTCTTTGGTTCTTCTAAGCATCACACTTGGTCAGGAACCTATCAGCTGCTTAGATCTAAGGAATATTATTTTCATGTGCAGCGCCTATTCTAGAGGAACCAAGGACAATATGTAGAGAACCTATGTGTACAAGACCTGAGACCAGCTGGGCCAATCACCAGACAGAGGCTTGAGGGAAGACACTTTGATGATCTCTGCACAATTACAAACTCTGACAGTTCCTATCATCTATCATGCAGGCATGATATTTCCAGGAAGGGACAGGGATTTTAGGGTGTCTTGCTACTTCAATAGGTTAAAAATTAGATGGAATGAAGGTGAAGACTCTGAGACCAACAGGTCTCAGCTAGAGACACTAGCACCGAGTTTGAAAATTCCTTCAACTCAATAGATAGAATTTTGCTTTGCTGGGGCAGTGGGTGAGCATGCAATACGGGTTGAAGATGGGAATCCTATCTTATCTAATAGAAGAGTAACATGCAAATTTGACCATATCTTCGCTATGCTACCAGCCAATCAGGAACGGGGGGCAGGGCAGAGCGCAGCGCTCAGGAGGCTGAAAGAGCAATCAGCAGGGACCTGAGGCTATACCCTCCCACAATCCAGAGGGGCTTGAGAAGGGACCTCAGGCCTCAACTCCCACCCTGGCAGGGCTTGACAGGGGACCACAGGCCACGCCTCCCCCACCCAGCAGGGTTTGACAGGGAAACTCAAGGTGTGCTTTCTGCCCGGGTGCTGGGCTAGGGTACCTCAGGCTGCTCCCCCTACCCCAGTTCCAGGTTGAGGGACCTCAGGCCGTGCCTCCCACATGGTGCGGCTTGACAGGGGTCTACAGGCCACACTCCCAACCAGGCAGGGCTTGACAGGGTACCTCAAGGTGCACTTCCCATCCTGGTGCTGGGTTAGGGAATCTCAGACTGTTCTCTCCACCCGGCAGGGCTTGACAGGGGACCTCAGGCTGCGCCCCCACCTGGCAGGGCTTGACAGGAGACCTCAAGCCACACCCTTACCCTGGCACCAGGCTGGGGGACCTCAGACCATACCCTCTGCCCCAGCACCAGGACAGGGGACCTGAGGCTGTGCCCCCCACCCAGGGGACTTCACAGGGGTCCTGAGCCTGTGCCCCCATGCCAGTGGGTATTGAGGGGGGACCTGAGGCTGCGCCTCCCTCCCGGTGCTGGGTTGGGGGTCCTGAGGCTGTGCTCCTCTGCCTGGTGGGGCTTGACGGGGGACCTCAGGCCATGCCCCCTACCCAGCGGGGCTTGACAGGGGATCTCAGGTTGTGTCTCCCACCTGGTGGGACTTGATGGGGAACCTCAGGCCACACCCCCCGTCCTGATGCTGGGCCAGGGGACCCGACGAGGCCCCCTGCTTTGCTGGGCTTGACAAGGGTGGGACTGGCCAGGTCTCGATCTAGCCCAATGCGGGAGGGGGTGAGGGTGGCTAGGTCTGGGTCTCACGTGGTTTTGAGGCACATGTGAGTGGGGACTTGACTCTGGGTCCCGCGGTGCACCCCAGACTCTGACAGGAGGAAGGTTTTCATATACATTTTACTGATTTTCTTTAGTCTGTGATACTTCCATTTTAGAGAAAGAGCAAATAGCAATATTAAATTATTTCCTCTAATTAATATCCTTTTAATGTGCACAAATTTCATGCACCGAGCCACTAGTTCATATAACATTTAAACAGTACAGTAAATCTTAAATTAATGTTAATCATATTTGGTACAAGTGGATTAAACATTTCTAAGAAATAATCAGAAAATATTAGAATTATTTGGCTAGGAACAGAAACTTGGGTAAACAGGAAAGATTTTGAGATTACTGTTAATAGTCATATCTAACATCCTAACAAATCATCTTATCTCAGTGCCTAGAAAATCAGTCCTGCTAACATCAAAAGCCACGTTAGCTAAATAAAACATTTGTGAGAAAATCCTGATAACCAACTTGGTCTGTATCCTTTTAATGCTGAAGGACCTAAAGAAGTGGTGTTCCGGGCAATAACAAGCATGTGCAGCCCCTGCCCATGAGTACTTTTCTCACCTACGCAAACTTCTCAAAAGAACTTTCCTAGCAAGGAAGTGTGGCAAGTGGCAAGTATGTCCTACTGCAATGTCCCAAGCACTTCCTGGGAACACTCTGGAATTCACTCTCTCTCCTCTTCCTCATTCTTCATGAGCCACGAGGACCTCTATCACCAAGTCTTCATCACCTTTTTATCCCTTTAGTCCAGGACAGACACTCCTTTCTCCACAAGATCCTGGTCACTTTTGCTTTCCCTCTAGATACCTTAGATGATACTACTGAGATTACAGGTCCAAAAACAAAATGCAACTTATTTCTATGCTTGAAGCATTTGCCCACACCTGTGGCTTAGAGAAGTAAATCTTAACTCTCTAGCTTGACATCACAGGGCTCCTAGAATTCAATTCCTTTACCAGCTCACCTTTCCTCTTCCTCCACTTGCCACCCCACATTGCTTCTGAGTTCTTGCTCAAGCCACACAGGACTTTATCTTTTCAGAAGGTAACTCGGCCATCTTCATCTGCTGATCCCAACGTTTCTGAAACATCCTTACGCATACTGCACCTGCAGAACCCACACCTACTTTAAAATCAAGTTCAAATGCCAGCACTTGATCCATTTCTCCTGCCTGATAACAGTGTGTGCCTGGATCCGCAAGGTTCCCACACTACCCTGACATGCCTCTACTACTTAATGCTCTTAGAACATCACCCAGCTTCTGCCTCTCCCTACTAGAGATTATGAACATCTCTGAGGTGACAGCAACCTCTCAATTCTAAGCTATACTTCCCCCAAACCTACTTCAAAATAACTCTTTCCTGACAGTGGCTCAGTTCATACTGCTGCAAAAACATATATCCTCTGTGGAGCAGTGCCCCCGCAGGGAACATCACACTGCGTTATGATGTTAGACTTCACAGTCTCTCTGGGCCTGAGAACTGAGGGAATTTGAATAACTCCTCTTTCATACTGCCATCCCCAAGCAAAAAGCCTAGGACATAGGAGGCTCTCAATGAATATGATTTTCTACCCCAGTGACAGAGGAACTCCCAGTTTAAAAAGGGGGAAAGTAAGAAACTCCACAGGTAATGACAGTGCTTCTTCATGTAAAGAGGCACTGTAATGAATATTCTACGTTCTCACAACTTTTTGAAGTTGCTGAAGGAACCAAAGCCTAAAGACTCCACAGTAAAAAGACAACTAAGCAAGGGTTTAAGTCAAGTTTATGCTCTTTGTACACTGCCCACCCAATGAAATGACACAAGAACCGCTCACTTCACACTAGAAAACCACATCGTCACAAGAGTAAGCACTATGGCATCAAGGTAGTTGCCACATGACCACCAAGCTCCCCCATTCCACAGATGTGGACACACTGGGAAGGTGGTGCAATACATACGTTGAAACAGTTGCCATCAAGATTTTCGAACTGGCATTCCACAATTATCTTTGGTATCAAAGTAAGCCAATGTGCATGCCTTATCATAAGGTTGGAATAAGGTTAGGGTCCTATGTGTCCCATAAACAACTCTGAAATGTGTGTTTGAAAAAGACTGCTTTTCCTCATAAGCTAAGTTGCTGCAAGCACACTGTCTTTAAAGACTTGCTGAAAGTATAATTAACTTAAGTTGCAAGGATAACGCAGATATCTCTAATGCCTTTTGTAAGTCCGAAGTTTTAATCATTTCATTTTAACTTATGTCAGAGCTGCTACTAACAAAGTATAGAGTTCCTGTACCACCTCACCCAGCTTCTAATGTTCACCTCTCATATAAACATAATATAACTAGAGGCCCAGTGCACAAAATTCATGCATGCGGGGCGGGGGATGTTTCTTAGCCCAGCCTGCACCCTCTCCAATATGGGACCCCTCGATGGATGTCTGACTGCCAGTTTAGGCTCGATCCTACAAGGATAGGGCCTAAACGGGAAACTGGACATCCTTCTCACAATCCAGGACTGCTGGCTCCAAACTGCTCCCCTGCCTGACCCCTGATTGCCTCTAACTGCTTTGCCTACCAGCCTGATCACACCTTAACCACTACCCTGACAGCCTAATTGATGTCTAACTGCTCCCCTGCCAGCCTGTTTGCCCCCAACTTCCCTCCTCTGCCAGCCTGGTCACCTCTAACTGCCCTCCCTTGCAGGCCTGGTCCCTCCCAACTGCCCTTCCCTGTTGGCCAGATCGCTGACAACTGCCCTCCCTTGCAGGGCCTGGAACCTCCCAAAGGCCCTCTCCTGCTGGCCTTCTTGTGGTGGGCATCTTGTGTCCACATGCGGGCAGGATCTTTGACTACATGGGGGCAGCCCTCTTGTGTGTTGGAGTGATGGTCAATTTGCAAATTACTCTTTTATTAGATAGGATAGAGGCCTGGTGCATGGGTGGGGGCTAGCTGGTTTGCCCTGAGGAGTGTCCCAGATCAGGGTGGGGGTTCCCTTGGGGTACGGGGAAGCCTGGGCGAGGGGCCTGTGGAGGTTTGCAGGTCGCCCCCCCCTCCCCCGCAACCCAAGGGGAGGCCCTGGGATCTGGGATTAATCTATGTCTACAATTGAAACTTTGTAGCCTGGAGCAGAGTCAAGCCACTTCTGTTTGAAACTTTGTAACCTAGAGTGGAGGCCTAGGCTGGCAATGGCAGGCTGAAAGCTTGGCTTCTTCCATTGCCAGGGAAACCCAAGTCTCGGTTCTCTCCAGCTCAGTGGCTGCCAACATTTCTGTATCTTTTATAACTGAAACGTTGTAACATTGAGTGGAGGCCGAAGTCCACAACCACAGGGGGAAAGCTAGGCTTCCTGTTGCCAGGGAAACCCAAGCCTTCCCTCCAGTTCTCAGTGGCGGCAGCCATCTTGGTTGGGGTTTATTTGCATAATCTGCTCCTGACTGGCTGGTGGGTGTGGCTTGTGGGTGTGACAAAGGTACGGTCAAATTTGCATATTACTCTTTTATTAGATAGGAAGGATTATCAAAGCCAGAAAATGAGCCCTGGTTTAGTTTACAACACTGGTAACTAAACACTTTTTTAAAATTCTCACACCAGCTTTCCCATGAACTTCCTGTTCTGTTTCAGCATTGTATCCAGGTTCCCATGTCACTTTCTGCTGTTCTCATTCTTGTGTCCTATTTTTAATGGCCTCAACACTTCTGAAGACATTAGTTATTCAGATATATGTCCCTCAACTTAGGTTTGTCTGATGTTTTCTTTTTTAAAAACTTCACGTGAAGATGTGTTTTTCTTGATTTTAGAGAGAGGGAGGGAGGCCTGGCATAGACAGAGAAACATGGTTCGGCTGACTCCCATAGGTACCCTGACCAAGGATCCAACCCGTAACCTTTTGTTGTACAGGAAGCTCGAACAACGGAGCCTGCTGGCCAGGCTCTCTGGTGTTTGCTTAGGGTCAAGAATGAGGTTATGTGTTTTGACAATACCACACCAAAGACATGTGTCCTCCTGGTGCTTTGAATTAAGGGGTTCATATTTCTGTCTTATTATGGGAGATACTAACCACAATCTTGGGCTATGGTGGTGCCTACCAGGTGTCTTCACTTTACAGTTACTATCTTTTAAATAAATATCTTAGAAGAGACATTTTGAGATTAGAATCCAAATGTAGATTCTGCAAAAATTACTATTTTTGTTTTGTTTTGGCCTAATGGGGAACCCTTTTCCCCCTGCATCTACTGACTGAAATCCTTGTAGAAATGTCTCTTCTTCTCCACTTACTTACTCATGAAATGCCTGACATATGTATAAGCTCACAAATATTCATTTACCCCCGGGTCAGAATCCAGCGCCACATGCTTGCTGCTCAAGGTGCCAAGCTTTTGGAGCTGCCACCAAGAGTCTTCTTTGGGTAAAGATCTTTTGATGACTCCTATCCTTGAACCCTTAGAATCGAGAAGCTTTTAGGAACAAATAAATGTTCTTTAGACTATTTTACAGTCCTAAGCACTGTACTAAAAAACCACCACCACCACCACCACAGCAAATACATCGCAGACCAGCTAAAGAAAGAATATAACTTGTCAGTTATGAAAAATGATAAACCCTTACATCCTATCCTAATGGCATGATATACTATTAACAGAAGCTGGGTGGTGTGCAAGACAGTGGGAAGCTCTGATCTAATGAGAGCATTTTCTCAGAATGCACGCATTCATCTAATGCCCTCTACTCACAGGAAAACTACAGACATCATACTCAGCAGCCAGAGATCAAAGTACCAGCAGGAAAGAGACAGATGTCAGAGTAGTGGGATCCCTACAATGACTTCCTGCTTGCTTTCGGCTGTGTGGTCTCCTGCCATTACACACAAACAAAAAATAGGTCTAGGAAGAGGAACAAGTTAAGTGCTGAGATTTGCTGACTTGGCCAATTTTTACCTAGGATAAATTTTAATGAAGTAGAATTCAGACATAAAATACCACACATTTTTTTTGTTAATATTCACCCAGGATATTTTTTTCACTGCTTTTCAGAGAATGCAAGGGAGACTGGGGAGAGTAAGAAACATGATGCCATATTGGCTGGCTGCCTCCCACACTTGCCAATCAGGGCCGGGGATCAAGCCCGCAACTAAGGCAGATGCTCTTGACTGGAATCAAACCTGGGACCCTTCAGTCCTGGGGCCTACGTTCTAGACACTGAGCCACCAACTGGCTACGGCAAGGACGCACTTCTATACATGCACAGTTGATGGCTTTTATAATATTTGTATAGACCCGTGGTCGGCAAACTGCGGCTCGCGAGCCACATTTGGCTCTTTGGCCCCTTGAGTGTGGCTCTTCCACAAAATACCATGGCCTGGGCAAGTCTATTTTGAAGAAGTGGCTTTAGAAGAAGTTAAGTTTAAAAAAATTGGCTCTCAAAAGAAATTTCAATTGTTGTACTCTTGATATTTGGCTCTGTTGACTAATGAGTTTGCTGACCACTGTTGTAGACCAGCAAGCTTGTCAATATGATAACTGACAAAGCTGGATGACTGACAGACTGTTGTTTCTATTGTATGTTCAATTGTGTTCATTTAAAGGGAAAAAAATAAACCTAAAGATAAATATGCATACCCAGGCGCTGTCTTAATGTTTGACTGAGGTACAAGGGCCCAGGAAAGAGACCCAATCAGCGAGGTTTTCAGAAATCAGTGGATACGCCCTGGGAAAGAGTGGCTTGGGGAAAATCTGAAGAGGGGTTCAGTGAATTGCAATGGCGACTTTGAGATCAGCTACTGACTTTACAGGATAGCAGTATTTATGGAAATAAACTGCTTGCTCTATTTCTTCATCTGAATGTAACTGGCCCAGTGAAGAGTGGCAGGTGTTGAGAAAGCAAATTATAGCCCTAGTTCTTTTCATCCATTTGCAGGAAGACTTATAACAAAGAACCACAGGCTTCAGCCTCAGTGTTCCCAATTGATAAGAGAGAAAGAGAGTATCTGTCCTGCGTGCGGTTGAGGATAAAATGTTGGGGGGCAAAGTACAGGAAGTTATTTTGGTTTTCACATTCACACATATACATATTCCTAAGCAAACTAAAGTTTTAAAAACTTCCGTTTTAGTAAAAACAGAAGAATATTTTGCCAAGTTTTACACCAATATGGATTGACACTATGTAAACACTCCAAAAAAAAAAAAAAAAAAAAAAAAAAAAGGACAAACCTTACTGGCCATTCTGCGATTCATGAATGAATTTCCTGGAAAAAGAACTCGGCTCAGTGCCAAATAGTGTTTTTAAACTGGTTTAAAAACCGGTTCTGCATATATCTCATATTATTAAACACAACATGGAAAACGTCTAACCTCTGACTGCGTTAGGCTGGGATCACAGCGAGATTCTCTGGAGGAACATGCAGAACTACAGCAGCCGGTCGAGCTGGGCAACCGCTGCCATGGTAGGCATCAGTGACACTGTCATCTATTTATTATGCCATTCTTACCCAGGAACCGGGGTGGGGAACCTTTTTTTCTGCCAAGGGATATTTGGTTATTTATATAATGTCATTTGTAGTCCATACAAAATTATCAACTTAGAAATTAGGCTGCTGTATTTGTTCAAACATTCAATTAACTCACCCAGACATCTCATGGCCAGATGTTCCTAACCCCTGCCCCAGAAGCTGTCCATTGTTCCTGCTGGTAATGTAGGAGCCATCCACACCCACTCTCATTTTGGGAGACCAAAATTCACTTAAAATATGCTAGAATTGAGAATATAATTGTTTCAGAAGCAGATTACAATGCTTTTGATCACTAATTCAGCATCGCTTAAAGAAAATTGTTCTTGCAAATGAGTTACTGCATTGAATCAATCATAGAAAAACTTCTTCCATACTTAACTGTTCTTAACAAATAAGCTACAACCATGCTTTCTCAATATGTATGCACATCCCAAATTGAAAATCCAGTAAGGAAAACTTCAAGATACAACCACATCAATAATCATATTCATTCTATAAGTATGAATTATTATCTCATGGGAATGACAAATACAGTAATTTAAGACCAAAATCCTTCATTTCAAACACCAGCTAGGAAGTATAGGTATTTCTGATCGACAGGGCTATGGGAGAAGACTTATCACAATAACCATTAAAATCTTAATTATAGGAGAGGAACCAAGATGGCGGCATAGGTAAAACACCTATCTTGCCGTCATACTCAGCAATTTTAATACTACAACTTAACGAAAGAACAAACACCTTCCAGAATCACCAGAAAGCTGGCCGAGTGGAAATTCCACAAATAAAAGTGAAGATAAGACACTGTGACTCGGAGGAGCGGAGGCGGACAGCGTTGAAAGATTCGCGCAGAGAGAGGTTTCGAGGGCGGGCAGCTGAAAACCGGCCAGTTTTCTCGAACGGGGAGACAAAGACGTCCCACTGGACTGATTCTCCAGCTCTGGGCGAAGTCCAGGGAACCCACTATCATACGGGGTGAAAACTGTACAGTGGGAGAGCACGCCGAAGCTTGGGTGCTGCAGGGGTCTCCCGGCTTGTGGAGAAGGCAGCTTGCGCGAACAGCTCGGCTGAGTGACCCCGTCGAGAGCACTCTGCAACTTGCCCTCTCATTCGGGAAACCGTGAGACTGCTTTGTTTTATGACCCTGGGTGAGACATTGGGCGTGCAGACTCATTTGGGGAGAGTCTGAATTCCCCGGCAGCCAGTGGAGCTTGGCAGCGGCTCTCTCTCAGAGGTGCTGGCGGCCATTGCCTCCGGCACAGAGTCCCTGGGGCCGCATAGGGCGGAGCTGACGCTATCTGCTTGGCCCAGAGACTCCGCCCATCCAACCTGAGCACAGCTGAGCTTCACAGACAATTGGCCTGGAGGTCAACCCCTTCAAGTGCTAACAACGATTAACCTGAGCTTAACTTCAGCAAGACTGTGCAACCCAAATCCACCTCAGGTAACTGGGGAGGCTGAGCCACTGTCCCTAGTAGGAAGTCTACCACACAAAGCTAATTGACCAACTCAGGGAAGCAGCCACCATGCAGAGACATGGAAAGAAATCAGATGTGAAAGAAATGGAGGGAAAAAAACGACTGGACATGGAATTCAAAACCATAGTTATAGGGCTTCTCAAGAGGCTCATACAAAAGGTCGAGGCCTATAAGGAAATAAGCGAGACCGCAAAGGAAATGAATAAGACCCTCAAGGATATGAACGAGACCCTCAAGGATATGAACGAGACCTGCAAGGAAATGAAGGAGACCCTCAAGGATATAAAGGAGACTCTCAAGGATATGAAAAAGGACCAACCAGAAATTAAGCATACACTGACTGAAATAAAAAATATTATACGAAGACCTAAAAGTGCTCTGGATCACCCCAAGAACCAAGTTCAAGATTTGAAATACAAAGAGGTAAAATCTACTCAGCTGAAAAAGCAAGAAACCAAAAGAATCCAAAAAATTGAAGATAGTATAAGGGGCCTCTGGGACAACCTCAAGCATACCAACATCCGAATTATAGGGGTGCCAGAAAAAGAGAGAGAGCAAGACAATGAAAACCTATTTGAAGAAATAGTGACAGAAAACTTCCCACACCTGGTGAAAGAAATTGACTTCGGAGTCCAAGAAGCGCACCGAACCCCAATATATAGGAACCCTAAGAGGACCACACCAAGGCACATCATAATTAAAATGCCAAGAGCAAAAGACAAAGAGAGAATATTAAAAGCAGCAAGAGAAAAACAGTTAGTTACCTATAAGGGAGCACCCATACGATTGTCAGCGGATTTCTCAACAGAAACGATGCAGGCCAGACGGGAGTGGCAAGAAATATTCAAAGTGATGAATAGCAAGAATCTACAACCAAGATTACTCTACCCAGCAAAGCTATCATGCAGAATTGAAGGTCAGATAAAGTGCTTCGCAGACAAGAAAAAACTAAAGGAGTTCATCACCACCAAACCAATATTATATGAAATGCTGAAAGATATTCTTTAAGAAGAGGAAGAAGAAAAAGATAAAAGTGTAAATTAGGAACAACAAATACACATCTATCAACAAATGAATCTAAAAATCAAGTGAATTAATAAGCTGATGAACAGGATAAACTGGTGAATGTAACAGAATCCCGGACACAGAGAGGGAATGGACTGACAACTCTTGGGGAGAAAGGGGGTGTGGGAAGTGCAGCAAGAGACTGGACAAAAATCATGCAACTATGGGAGAGGACAGTGGAGGGGGGTGAGGGTGGAGGGTGGGATGGGTACCAGGTGGAGGGGAACTATAGGGTGGAAAAAAATGGAACAATGTAATTAATAAACTGAACAATAAAGATAAAAAAAAAAACTTAATCATAGAAGAGGTGTTTCCTACCTAGCAAATGACACGTCTTCTCAAAGAATTAGGAAACTCAATCCCTAATTTTTACAAAAGTACAAAGCTCTAAATAATATTATCATTTAAACTGATTTGTTGTGAATAATAACAGAATTAGTTTCATTCAACCTTTTCAGCTGCTGAAGAACATGATGAACCTCTGATGACTAAGCTTTGGCAAAACTGAACAAACTATCCCACAGAGTTAAGAAAAATATAAATGTGTTAAAACAGAGAAGTAATAAGGAGAGTAAGGGTTAACTTTGGGGGTGGGCAGCACAAAGCAATTTCCCACTACAACCTGCTGAGGTGTGAGTGGTTATCCAGTCCAAGACCCACAGGTGGCAGTCACTAGCCTGGACCAGGAGCTTACAATCAAGCTTCCATATGGCACCAAACTCCTGAAAAGCCCTTCTGGGGGCCTATAGGGTATTGCCAGAAGTCGGATCGTGTCCCTTGCACAGCTACACTGAGGAGAGGGAAATAAGCAGTATGCCAGAAAAAGCCAGAGAGATGCTTGTCTATGTCTCGTGCTGTTTATCAGGGAGGATAGGCTTTCACATCTATACACAGTAAGGGCCTCTTCTTAATGTACCAAATGCAAACGTGACCCCTACTAGATGCCGTAAGAAAAGGACAAGGCAGGACCACAGCTACTGCAAGATAAACACTAAAAAGCCACAAACTGTACCAGAATTTCATGCAAACAGGACAGTAAGTGTAGTTGGTGTGACGGGAAAAAAAAAACCAAAACAAACAAACAAAAAACCTTAAAAGGAAAGGCTTCAAGTGGGTTTTAGGGAATAAACAAGATTTCAAACCCTTCAAGATTTAGCTCGGCCCTGCAGTCCTACTGTGACTTACAGAAACCCAGAGCATTTGTCAAGTAGTGTTTGGCACAGTGCAAACAGACGCCTCCTGAAGAAACCCATTTGAGAAACACACCTTACAGGGGCCACTTTAAGGTTCACAATGTACGGTAAGCCTTTAAGACCTTCAAGTTCTATAGTAAATGTGTGTAGCTCTGTTTTACCCAGCGATTCCACATTTATTTGATCGCAGAAGCTTCTGTAGCTTGGGTTGTTTTCCGGTGACGCTCACTGACTTTCCAGCTTTCGCAGGGTTTGCTTATGTGCCCCGTTGGTATCGCTATCAAGCTAATCTATAGGACTTGCTTCTCTTCTGAGGGGTGGGATTGAAGAGGTCCTTGAGTTGTGATTCACTGTTTTCCTTTTTTATAGTAACTCCAAAATGTGCTAAGTGTTTGTAATAAAAAGGCTGAGTTAGTAACCAAGAGGGTAATGAGTTTATACATTTTACTCATTACAATTCCAAAGGCAATCTCATCGCAGGTGTGTGATTATAAATGCTGTCCAGCAATGCTAAGTGCTGGCACCCTTCAGTTTTTGGAAATTTGCATATACCACTCGCTTTTAGGAAAGACCTACATTATTATATTAGTACCTGTATTTCATAATTGACTTGCAGCAGCCACTTTAGAGGCAGCATGCACCCAGGGCCTGCCAAGCTCCTCCTCTGGGAACCACACTCAGCATCTCAGTCTCCAGCCACCAGAGAGAGGGCCTGTCCATGAGACCTGGGGATTTTTTTCTCTCCTTACTCAGCAACACTGCAAAGCCTGAGAGCTGGAAGGGGTGCAATGATTGGTGTAGAACTGCACGTAATTAGGTATTTTGATCTTGGTGTACTAAATAGACATTGTGTGTACTTAAAGTGGTGTGCATCCACGATTCGCACTATTTATATTCAGAGAGAAAACTCTTGAAGGCTGCGGAAACTGCGGTTGGTTATGCGGGTAGCAAAGTGGTCTCTTTAGTGGGAGTCTAGTAGTGGAAAAGAGGAAGTAGTGTTTGACTAGGTTAATGGTGCTCTAGGAAGTTACCGCTCAAAAATTTTTCCATATAGGCTAATAATGGTCAGCTGCTTCTTTGTCTTACACCATTTATGCCATTGAGAAAGGATTTGTCCTGGCTGGTTTGCTCAGTGGTTAGTACATTGGCATGGGTTCAATTCTGGTCAAGGGCATGTACCTCAGTTGCAGGATGTATCTGATCCCTGGCCCTAGTTGGGGCACATCCAGGAGGCAGCCAACCAATGTGTGTGCCTGCCTGCCTCCCTCCCTCCCTCCCTCCATTGTCTCTAAAAATCAATGGAAAAAATATCCTCGGGTGAGGATCAACAACAAAAAACAAAAAAGAAATGGGAGAAAGGAAGAAAGACAAGGGGAGGGGAGGTTTCATAAGAACACTCTACTTTCAGATACTGGAAAACTTCCCATACCCTTCAAGGCACCCCCAATCCATCCCACACAGGCGAGAGATTACTCAAATGCACATGCTCTTCAAACACACACCCTGTCACCAACAAAATACACACACACACACAGATATACCACCCAAGAGACACATATCCACACACTTTCACCGTCACTTATCTGGAGAAGCTGCCAACACTTGATGTACTATATGTAATACATTCACACAAGTATGGATCCCATTCACACCTCCCAAAGCACATACCACCCCAGTTTCTACTATCACCACCGAAATAGATGGTGCTGGTTTTAAAATTTGTCCAAATTCTTTGATACTTCTCACTTCATAAACACAACACACCCCAAAACTAGGAAGCCTAATTTTCTTCTTGGCTTTGAGCCGCCCTTAATGACATACACGTAGCAAACAGAATATGACTTAAGTGATTTCTGAGCTTAAGTATAAAGGCTTTCTCCTGGCACTTGTTGGACCACTGAGGAAGCCAGCAGTCCTGTCATGAGGACACTTGGAAAGCCTTCAGAAGAGGTTCAGATGGTGAGCAATTAAGACCACCTGCCTTGCCTGCCAACAGCCAGCAAGGAAATGGAGGTCTCGGCAAAGTCCTGTAAGTTATCTTGAAAATCGGATCCTCCAGCCCCAGTCAAGCAAGCCTTCAGATGACTGCAGCCCATTGCAACAGCTTGCTACAACCTCATTGGGGACCCTGAGTCCAAACCGCCTATTAAATCCTAACTCTTAAAACAGGTGTGAGAATTGGATAAAGGCGGTCAAAAGGTACAAACTTCTAGATGTAAGACTAGAAGTTGTGTAAAGCATGATGACAATGGTTAACACTGTTGAATGGTACACTGGAATGCTAAGAGTAAATCCTAAACATTCCCATCCAAAGAAAAATAAAACCTGTTTTTCTGTACCTAATGAAGTGATGTGTTTAACTGAACCTTCTGTGATAACCATTTCACAATGTATTTGAGTCAAGTCATGATGCTATCTATACACCTTAAACGTATACAGTGCTGATTGTCAATTGTGTCTCAATAAAACTGAAAGAAAAAAGGTGTATGAGATAATACATGTTTTAATGGTTATTTTGGGGATTTGTTACACAAAAATAGAGAACTCATAACAAACACAAGTCTGTCACATTAAAATATAGAAAAATGCCTAGAAAATGCTCCAGGTTATATGATACATCTACTATTTTGTACAAAACATTCTGATCAGATCTAATATAGAGGGAAAAATGGTTAATTTGAGGAAGCCAGAAGTGAAACAATTAATGTAAGTAACCCAGCTCTGACCTCACAACTCTTCAGACATTAAATCAAATACTGTCAATATTTATATTATTCCTTTTGACTAGGGGTCAGCAAACTATTTCATCTTTATAGGCTAGGAGTCAAATTAAGATGATTATGTAGACACAGTAACGACCATTTAAAAATACAAGTGTTGAGCCATAGTTTGACAACTAGAGTCTAGGCCATAAAAAGTATATGGTTTCTCATACTAAAGCAAATATGAAACTTTCAGGGTCTATATTTCAAAGAACTCCCCCATAGGTTGCATAGTATGCAAATCTTAATAAAACAGCAACAAAACTTATAACTACAATAGCCGCTTTTTCATGAGAGCAACAGCTACCATTCCAAAGTTAACAGTATCTCAACACCAGAATCCTAAGAACAAAGACCCATTTTATCAAATTGCAAAAATGCAAATTTGTTTCAGTCTGAATATTAAGGGCAAAACGGTGATGGTCATAATGTTCCAGCAAATAAATTTATCATAAGCAAGTAAGAGGTTTGAATAGCAAGCATGATATACTGGTTAGCCAACACAGCAAGAAGTCACGCAGTTCACCATCAATTACTGCCATTATACACGCTCTGGCTTTCAAACCCCACAAGTTACAGATTATTTTTTTAAGGTACACACAACTCTACAAATTCAACTGATGTGGACCAATGGATTGTTGGAATGAGAGTAATCATTACATAAGCCCTCGTAGCACTAAGGGCCAGGAGACTCCAGTGCCTAGTCCTTCCTCACTGCTCAATCTCTGCTCAGTCGTTTTCTCTTGGTGTACAGACTTCACCTGGTAGAGCTAAAATGTTTGTCTGAATGGCCAAAATCCATGATTTATGCTTAAAACAAACATGAACAAACCTAAAATAATTTAATTCTGCCTACTTAATCGACATTAGGTGGTCAGTAAGCAGAGGTAATGAAAATAAACTAAGGTCTGGAGAATATTTCATTTGCTTAGGTTCTCTAGCAGGAAAATTCCCTAAGCCAATGAAATGTTTTCTGAAGGAGATGCAATTTCCTTGCTTAATCTGCCTTAAAAGACAGTGTTTTGTCTCTGTCTCTAAATTATAGACCCACTAATCTTCCCAAAATTCATCCATCTCACCCCTGAAATAAAACCTTATTAAATGTACTCTCTTCAAGTGAAAGTAAAATACTTAAACCAGTCTGTGGAACCAATCAATGACCCTGAAAAAGCCCAGAGGAAACATTAAGATCCAGCTGTCCCTGCCACAAATGAATAGCTGGATATTCCCTGTGCCGTACGCAGTCCTGCACTCACCTGGCCACATGGTCTCCTGCGTAGGGGCTGAGAGCATTAGGGAAGCCTCATTACCTACCTGGGCATCTGGTAACAGGTACGGATCTAGTTGCAATGGAGGTACAAGCAGGTACAATGTTCGCCAACCTTTCGGACTTCAAGGACCACCAGGGGTCCTCAGACCACCAGTTGGTGACCTCTGGTTTAAAGTCTTCAATATTTTAGACACACTTCGCATAAAGATGTGACTGTGCATACTTAAGTGAAAATCTTTAAAAATGAAAATATCAATCTTAAGAAAACTTACATTTTCTTAAATTTGTTTAATAAATTTAGTGCTATGCCATGGCTAATTATCTCCTTGACAATACATGTATTCCATGCATTACTTCAATGGGGTTGAAAAGAACAGGAAAGGTCTAAATGTTTCAAAGTATAGAGTGGACATGAAAGTAATATTTAATGGGCTGATTTGGTACTTAAAAATATATAACCATTATTTTATTCTCCTTCCACTGTGTTCCACAAAGAGTGAGGCAGTTTGAAAATTTTTAATTGCATGTACTAAATATGTATGCTAAATATGAATGCTAATGAAAAATGCAGAAAATTAAGACCAGGGGAAAAGAATATACATTGTTGCTACAGTTTAGCAATTTTTAACCTTTTTCATTCCAAGGCACACATAAACTAATTATACAGCACACCAAAAAATACATTTTTTGCCAGTCTGACAAAAAATAGTTGTAATTCTGATTCACGCACACCGGACAGCTATTGTTGTGTTGGCTGTTGTCATTTTCTAACCCGACAATCTAAAGAGGAGGCCAGCACCTCAGACTAAAGAGTCAGGTATAGCACGTTTTAAACATTCTTGCAGCACACTGGTTGCAAATGGCTGCCCCAACCACAGAGGTGTCAGTAAATGCAGACCCCACCCTTAGGGTTTCTTTCCTCCTTACTTCTCTACTTAAAATCCCTGCCGCACTGCTGCTGTCAACGCTAATAGCCACAGAAATCTTTTTCTGTGAGCTCTCCTATTTGGTTCTATAGACACAGGTTAGCTAGTGCAATTTTTATCGTTACCCTGCACTTTTTTTTTCATTCATTCATTCCATGTAGGCTACATGCTAGAAATGCAGTGGTGTGTGAAAACAGGCAATCCCTGCTCTTCAAGACCTTGGTCTAAAAAGAGAGAGAAAGCAGCAAACAGGCACACACGTCAATGAAATACTACCACTGAGGGAAGTGTTCTCAAGAACAGGAACATGCCCTGACCAGTTTGGCTCAGTAGATAGAACGTCAGCCTGCGGAATGAAGAATCCCAGGTTCAATTCCAGTCAAGGGCATGTACCTTGGTTGGGGGCACATCCCCAGTGAGGGTGTGCAGGAGGCAGCTGATCGATGTTCCTAACTCTCTATTCCTCTCCCTTCGTCTCTGTAAGAAATCAATAAAACATATTTTTTAAAATAGAACATGAACATCAAGGGCATATTCAAAGAAAGTGGCTTTCGGGTAAGGAAGCTAACTAGGGAGGGGCGAGTCTCAGGTACGGCCAAGATGGAAGGAAGACCATGTCGCTGTTAAGACCACACCACAGGTAAGGCCAGAAGGCAGGCAGAGAGCCAGATAGGCACTCTCATTTAGGACCATGTACTCGGCGACTACAAATCCCCTCTGCTGTCTACTATAGGACTAATGAGATGGAAACTTAAACCTCACTGGCCATATCAATAGGACTATGCTAAAATGCTGAACAAAACACACACAAATTGCCAAAGAAATAAGCAGCCTGGCAGACAGATTGCTGATTCTCATCTATGCCTACCCATAAGTTAGTGATTCTCAAATTTGGCTGATTCGAATTAACAGGGACTCTGGTCGCGCAACATTTATTCCTTTAATGGATCTGAGAAAGGGCCCACCTAGGAGAAAGTGTTTTAAATGGATCCCCACGAGACTCTAATATAAAGTCTGGGTAGAGAACCGGTTATCTTAGGCAGAGCATCCTAACTTCTCAGAAATTGCTGTTTCTCAGAGCCCTTCCCTACACCTAGACATTTCAACCGGCCCCCAAGTTAACCCACTGCACTGTCTTCCACGCACATCAGAGCAGCTAAATCCCAGGAAAGAACACTCATTCTTCCCATACCCTTTCAAATGAGCAAGTTGGTATAAAAAAATAAAGTGGGGGGTGGAGTGAGGTGTTGAGTTGGACAGTTAGCAGTTCAAACTTGAATATTCTAGTAAAAACTCTAGTTTGTGGAAGAGGGTAAAATCCATAAAGTAGCCGACTCTGTCCAAGAAAAAGAGGCTCACCTCTACCACCAGCAAAGGGAAAGAACAAGAAAAGGGAAGCTACTTGAATGGTGTTCACCTGTCCCAGGCAAAAAGCTTGGAGAAGCTGAGAATATTAGTCAGCAATGTCTCCAGAAACTAGGAGAGGAATGCCTTCAAATTGGCTCCTGAAGTTACAGGCAAGTGACAGTTATAACTCCAATATAGGTCCACTCTTAAACTATTAAAATTGCCTGAATTTAAGTAGGCAAACTTTGGCTATAGCTTGTATTTTGTTACATAACAAAACTGCTAGTCAACGTGATGTGTATGGTCCCTGAGAAAGGAAATACCTACCAACTAGAACTCCGGGTGGACTAGACTCAAATTGTACAAAAACAGAGCTTACCCAGCGAGCATAGCTGGTGGTTGAGCGGTGACCTATGAACCAGGAGGTCAGGGTTCGATTCCCGGTCAGGTTACATGCCCTGGTTGCAGGCTCCATTTCCAGTGTGGGGTGTGCAGGAAGCAGCCTATCAATGATTCTCATCATTAATGTTTTTATCTCTCTCCCTCTCCCTTTCTCTCTGTAACCAATAAAAATATATTAAAAACAAACAAACAAAAAACAGAGCCTAGCAGCCATTTCTAAATAAGGGCCTCTCATGCAAACAGCAGACCTGCTCTAAGTGGCAGGTCTCCCAACCTGGCCCGCCCTGCCTGCACTGTGCCCCTGCCATCTGAGCCAACCTTTATAAAGGAGTTCCTAGAACCCTATTTCAGCCAAAAAGACTGAAGCTTCCTTTCCCCATCCACTCAGACCTATATTCCCATCAGCTTCTTCACTGACCAATCAGAGCACCTCCATTCTGACCAATCAGGACAGTGTCTTCTAAACCAATCAAACTGTGAGGACTTGATGTCTTGATCTGCATGAAGACACACCAATCTGCTTATAAGTCAGCTCCCTCTGGCTCTGAGAGTACTTTCGCTTCCCACTGAAGACTGCTTTACCCCCCATGTTTTGCCAGAGCAGACCAGTGCAAACCAGAGTAAGTGACACAATGAGAAAAAAAGTCGCTCTTTTCAAGAACTTTCCATCCTAAAATGAACCTGGGGGAATTGTAAATCACACCACACAGGCACCATTATTTGAAGTCATTTTCCATTTAAAGAGTCTTACATCCATGGCAGAAGTGCCTTTCCTTAACCATTCACTTAATACCTAAAATCTCTCCCCAGTTCCACTGACTACAGTACAGAGCTGATTTGAGAACAGGTTATTGGGCTCCTTAATGCCTTTCCTTCGTATTAGCTACAGGTTGAACACTTGACCTTGTGCCTGAACTATATAAGGGATTGTCAGCTTAACATAAAATGTCTTTAAAATAGTCTTGAATGAATGAATGAACATAATGCCTGCTCAGCAAATGCCTTTCGCCTCCAAACTTCTGTAACTTTCAAACATGTTAAATGTTTTTTTCCCATTAAATCCAGGAAACAAGAACATTCCCATTCCAACTTTTGATGACATAGTTTAAAACACATTTCATCCCAATTTTTATTTCCTTCTCAAAACACAGTTACACTTTGGGGAAAAAGATGACTTGAAATGTCATCCAGTCCTTTTAACAATGTTGCATTCTTGTAAATGTGTACTCTATTCCATTATCACCTAAGGCAACAGTATATGCCTTTGTGTTTTACAAAACTTAGCATGTTATAAAAGTGAGAACTAAATAGTGAAAAATTACTGTATCACACATCAGGCATCTTTTTCAAACACATTTCTTTACCTTTAGTTTTTAATCTAAAGTAGCTTAACACACACACACACACACACACACACACACACTACTTCTTACTAAAACTGTTTAAAGTTATGAGACTGTTTATACGGGGCTAAGCTCAATACTATACAAATGAAAAACATTACAATTCCCTTTTAGAGACTATTACCTAACCCCGTGTTTAGCAAACTGCGGCTTGCGAGCCACATGCAGCTCTTTGGCCCCTTGAGTGTGGCTTTTCCACAAATATCACGGCATGGGCAAGTCTATTTTAAGGAAGTGGTATTAGAAGTTTAAGCTTAAAAAATTTGGCTCTCAAAAGAAATTTCAATCGTTGTACTGTTGATTATTTGGCTCTGTTGACTAATGAGTTTGCCAACCACTGACCTAACGTATAAAAAAAAAATACTCAGGGCACACAAAGTAAAAATAATAATGAAATAAAATATTTAATGCAAGCTAAATAGTGCATTCAGTGAACTGGTGAATAAAAAGTAAAGGACAAATGGCATTATGTTGCAATAAATCATCACAACTCCTATAGGTCAACACTTCCTGATATTATAGAAAGCTACATAATTCACATTTCTGAGGTTACCGAGGGGAGAAATCTGACAAACTGATATAAGGCACACTTCAAAAATAAATGCAATTAGAAAGAAGGCTGGCATGCAGGAATAGAAAACGTAAATGAAGTGACTCACTGTGTATAAATCTATAGGGCAGTGATGGGCAACCTTTTGAGCTCTGTGTGTCAAAATTCGCCAAAAAAAAGAGCATAACTCAGGTGGTGTGTCACTTCAAGAAAAAAACCATAATTTCGCGATATTTATAGTTTAAATAACAAAAATGCACAATTGTAATATATAACTGTATTTAATAAACCAAAAACTAATTATTTAACTTACCTACAATGTTTCATCCTCGGCTACTGCACCTGGCCGTGCAGTAGCTCAGGATGAATCGTCCTTCTCGGCATGCGGCCCCATACTTCTCTGTATGCGACCACATGCAGCTGCGTGTCATTGAAAATGACTACGCGGGTCAGTGCTGACACGCATGTCATAGGTTCGCCATCACGGTTTTAGGGTCTGCAGAAGGCAAAGAAGTGTGAACACACAAAAGGGAAATGACGTATCTGCTGGAGAAAGGGGCGGTAAAGCCACCATCAATGCATGTGCATAGACAAGTTGGAAGGGTAAAAACTTTGTTTTCGTCTCTTCTTTGGGTGGTTAATGTGATTAAGTTAGTGAAGTGGAAATTTAATTACTGAACAGTCCTTAACTTTAATTTCAAAAGTATGTAACTTATTTTCCTCCCAAATTCAAAATTTTAATACATCACCACCAGTCATTCATCAGAAAATCTTTTAAAAATAATATACTTTCTCAAAGTGGTTAAAGATCCTTCCTCACAGTAAGATTAATGTTCATCGTAACAGAGCAAACTTAAAGGTCTGACTTATTTAAATAATTTAAATAATAATTAGTAAATTATTTTAACAAAACCAAGTACCATTTCCAAAGAAATCAAAACCATCTTCACCTTAGTTCTCCATCAAATCTGTAAAGGCAAAGCCTCAAGAGGTCACAGTTGGAGGCAATCCTTCACACCATTCCTACTTCCCAGCACTTTGATGTACCTCCTTCCTCTGCAACTCCAGTTAGTACATCATCCAATCCTATATAATAAAAGGGTAGTAGGCAAATAGACTGAATAGCAGAACAACCAAACATATGACATGTATTTGACGACCAGGAGGTACGTGTGGAACATGGCCGGCGTTGGCCATAGTAGGATGGTGAAGCAGGTGAGCAGGGGCGCCAGACCAAGGTGGGGCACTGGTCACTGTCATCAGGGCAAGCCTCTAGTGGTTACTGAAAATTCTTTGCTCCTGCGTACTGCGATCCTGCCTAGCATAGCACCTGCCCCACTCACAACCGCTGCCAGAACTGGAGCCGCTACTCACACCCATTGCCAGCACCAGCCCTGCTCACTCCTGCAGCCAGCGCCATAGCCGCTGCAAGCACCCGCTGCCAGTGACAGGCACTGGTCCCAATCACTCAGTGCCATCAGGGAGTGTGAGTGGCGGCGGCTGGCCCTAATCATCCCTGAGGACTTCTCCACCTCCCCCTGCTCCTAAGGGTCCATCGGGGCAGCAGCCACTCCCAACCGCTGACAGCACCGGCCCTGCTCACACCGGCTCCAACTGCTCGGTGCCATCAGCGGGTACGAGTGGGGGCAGTGCCGTCATTGCATGAGAGTGGCAGGAGCGGGACTGTCAGCAGCCAGAGGTCTGGGGCCACAGTGGGAGGGGCTGGGCAGCGGCGCAGAAGATGGGCCGAGACCCACCCCTGTGCTTTGATGCTCACAGTTCCTTTTAAGGTGCACGAATTCATGCACTGGACCCCTAGTACTATTGTATGTATGCTGTGGATGGGTTTTGTCTACCCTCATCTTTAAAACTGGAATACTAGGTATCTTCATAGCTGCTGTACTGATTAAAGTCATCTAGAACAGCAGTCACCAACTGGTGGTCCGTGGACCACTGGTGGTTCATGAGGTCCAAAAGGTTGGTGACCACTGATCTAGAATATGCCTTGTATCAGGCCTGATATATAATAGTCACTCAATAAAAGATTATTATCTCATCTTCTGCTACTCACTACAAACCTCCTCTTTGTTGTGTTTATCACCAAGAATGGAAAAATTCATTCTACTGCTGTCACAAATTAATTGTACCACTCCCCTTCCTCAAAAGTATCAGCATGCACTTCCAAATGCATTATGGGCCAGATCTGGCCTCTTACCTTCACCATCCATTCCCAAGAATGCACTGGTGGTTCTAGACATTCCCAAGAAGTACCTTTAGCAGGACTGCTCTTTCTGCATCTCAATTCAACTTAAGTCATTCTTGTTCATTATATCCTGAAGCCTCACTTTTTCCAGTTCACTAAAGAAATATCTCATAAACATCTACTATATTTATTAACCTGACTGAATGATGAGAGAGAGCTAGAAACCTAGAAGTTGTTTGGTTTCCTTACACTTCAAAGTTCTTTTTATTCTTTTTTCCTTTCAACAAGGTTGCTCATACACCCCTAAACAATTCTCTCACAAGGATTTCCCAAATAAGGAAACTATAAGAGGCCCATAGATGGCATTAACCTTTTAAAACCTTTTAACTAATGACAATGAAGGCAATCTCATTTTCATCATCTGAGTACATACTTCCTTTGAAGCTCTATCTATTATCCATCTAATCTAATCTAAGTCAATCATCCCACCCATCCATTTGTTAAAAGACTCCATGACTTGTTCTCTGCCATTAAATACATGCCAGTATTTGATTATTGCCTTATATCACTCAGGACATGTCTTATTTCATTTACTTATTTATTTACTTACTTATTTAATTACTAGGGCCAGATGCATGAAATTTGTGCACAGGGGGGGGGGGAAGGGTGTCCGTCCCTCAATCCAGCCTGCACCCTCTCCAAACTAGGACCTTGGGATGTCTAACTGTCAGTTTAGGCCTGATCTCTAAACCAACAGTTGGATATCCCTCTTGCAATCCAGGACCTCTGGCTCCTAACCGCTCATCTGCCTGCCTACCTGCCTGCCTGATCGCCCCTAACCACCTCTGCCTGATAGCCCTCTAACTGCCCCCCTCCCCGCTGGCCTAACCGCCCCTAATTGCCCTCCCCTGTTGGCCTGATTGCCCCCTAACTGCTCCCCTCTGCCTCGGCTCCTGCCACCATGGCTTTGTCCCAAAGGACATCCAAAAGATGTCTGGTCTAATTATCATATTACCCTTTTATTAGTATAGACTGTTGACACCATTACAGATGTCTCTCATTTTCCCTCCTTTTGCCCACATCCACCCCAACCAGTCATTCACCACCGTACTGTCTGTGACCATGGGCTATGCATACATGCACATATGTTCTTTGGCCAATCTCTTCCTGTCACCTCCCTTCTTCCCCTCTGAAATCTGTCAGTTCCATATATCCATCCTTCTGGTCCTATTTTGTCCATCAATTTATGTTCATTTAGATTATACCTATAGGTGAGATCATATGGTACTTGTCTTTCTCTGACTGACTTATTTCACTTAGCATAATAACCTCCAGGTACGTCCATGCTGTTGCAAAGTGTAAGAGTTCCTTTTTACAACTGGTAGTATTCCACTGTGTATCGATGTTTTAATTCACTCATCTACTACTGATGGGCACTTGGCCGTTTCCAGATCTTGGGTATGGTAAATAATTTCTGCTATGAACAGAGGCGTGCATATATCTAAAAAACCTTCTACACAGAAAAGAAACCATGAACAAAATGAAAAGCAAATCCACTGTGTGGGAGAACATATTCAGCAATAATACATTCAATAAAGCGTTACTTTCCAAAATTAATAAAGAACTCATATAACTCAACAAAAGAAAGACAATCAAATTAATAAGTGAGCAAAGGACCTGAACAGGCACTGCTCCAAAGTGACATACAGATGGTCAACAGACATATGAAAAAATGCTTGTCACTGATCATCAGAGATGCAAATTAAAACTACAATGAGGTATCATCTCACACTATCAGAATGGCTACCATCAACAAATAACAATTTTGGCAAGGAGGTGGTGGGAATGCAGATTGGAGCAACCATTATGGAAAACAGTATGAAGGTTCCTCAAAAAATTAAAAATGGAACTGCCATTAGACCAGCCATCTCATTTCTGGGAATATATTCTAAGAATCCCAAAACACCAATCAGAAAGAATGTATGCACTCAGGACATGTGTAAATGTCTTTATCCCAGTAGTAGTAGTTATGGGTTCAGCTCACTTGAGTGTTAGGTTAATGAGGCCAAGCCTGTATTTCTATCTCCATGCAGACCAATGTGTTCTGCTATTTGGTGCCCAGATACATTGCTGCTTACTAGTGGAAACCTTTACTATAAATGTCTACCATTACACGGCAAGAGAGTATAAATGAATCATTCAATATTCAACCAATATACAGTGGACAGTCACAAATCTTATAGTCCCTGCTCTCTGGGGACAAATAGGTAAGAAGTGCTGAGACAATTTTAAATGTGGAAGATAATGGTCATGAGACCAGCTCCTGTGGCATAAAAGAGTAAATACCAACATTACCCTGAGAGGTGAGTAAACATCAATTTTAAATGTGGAAGATAATGGTCATGAGACCAGCTCCTGTGGCATAAAAGAGTAAATACCAACATTACCCTGAGAGGTGAGTAAACATCAATCAATCAATCAGGTGAACCAGGGGAACATCCCTAGAGGGAAAAATACCTCTAAGGCATAGTGTCACCAATGACAGGAAGGACTGTAAGTGTTCACTAAGAATTTGGGGGGGAGGGAGGGGGATATATTACAGTGTGTGTATGGGGGAGGAGGGTGTCAAGTACAAAGAACATCTATGTTGGCAGTTTGTTTTGCATTTCTAAATTCACATCAGAATGGAGTAGGTCCACAAGAGGGGAGCGTAATTCACTATCTCTGATGGAAACCTTAAGAGCAATAGAGCTTAATTCTCTCAAAACCGGTTAAGAAAGGCTTTTGGGTTGAAGAAGAATGTCTTTGCAGTTATCTTAGTATTGAACACAAAACATTATTACTGAACCCAGGAATAAATGCACTCTTGAGAAGGGCTCCTGCCAGCTATCTGGGCTCAAATATATAAATAGCCCAGCAGCCAATGCTAAACAGAAACTTCTGACAGAAACTGCACTTGTGGGAGAAGACTCCTGCACATGTTCTTGCCATCTGATCCAACCTATGAGTTCCTAGAATCCTATTTCAACCAACAGGCTATAGACTTTCCTTGTACAATAGGCAATTTGCAGCTATTACCACCCACCCCCATTAACTTATTCACTAACCTCTGGACAGTGATTTTTGGACCAAAACAAGCTATGAAGATTTGGACCAATCAGGGACCAGGGGCAGTGACTTCTCTTTATATAAGTCATTTTCCTTCTAACTTGGGGAGGACACTTTCCCTTTCCACCTAAGACTGAGGCCTGCATTTCTCTGGCAGCAAACAGAAAGGAAGGAAGCAGAGCTGTCTAGCCCCAGGGCCATCTCAGAGCCATGCTGTCCCCTACTCCTGTAGTCTTAATTGCACTGTTTGTATTGCATAATCTTTCCTCCTTTATCAACCCCCAAATTAGGAATTCCTATTGGCATTGAATTGGCCCTAATGACCATCTGTTGACAATATATATAACTCAATGTGAGCTCTGTGCTCTTTACATGAAAGCTAGTAAATAAGGAATTTCCATCTCTGTTCTAGTTTTCTCAAAGAGGTGAAAGGAGAAAAGGCAGTGAGATGTGTGCTAATTCTCTCAGATGGTATATTTATTTAAAAAAAAAAACTTGAGGAAAAGGAGAAAACAAGATGTTGGCATAGGTAAACACCTTAATTGCTACTTCCTACAACAATATCAAAACTACAACTAAAAGACAAAACAGACACCATCCAGAAGCGTAGGAAAGCTGGATGAGTGGAAATTCTACAACTAGAAGAAAAGAGAAAAGTACACTGAGACTCAGAGGAGCTGCAAAAGTCTGAGGTACGGAGATGCACACGCAGAGAGGAAGGGCAGCTGTGTGCACGGGCTGCTGAGTGTGCGGCTGGCTTTCTAAAGCAGGAGGGAGACAGAAGCTCCCAACTGCACTGAACTCCAGTCCTGGGTGAGACACTGAGAAATCAGACTCATTCAAGGGCAATCTGGACTGTCAGGAAAAGGGAAAGCACACTGAGACTCGGGAGCTGCGGAGGGCAAAGGTCCAGAGGCACGCGCGCACAGAGAGGACTGACTGCTGAATGCACAAAAGGGTGAATGCACCGCTGGCTTTCTAAAGTGGGAGGGAGACAAAAGTTCCCGACAGCGCTGAACTCCAGTTCCCAGCAGGTTTCTGGGAACCCCACTCATTTGGGGAGAAAATGGACTGTCTGGCCACGGGCAAACCTCGAGGGCGGCTTTCTCTCAGAGTTGCTTGCAGCAATTACCGAGGGACACTGAGACCCAGGGGCTTCATAGGGCAGGGCTGACAGGAAGCTAAGGCTGCTGCTCTGCCCTGAAACTCCGCCCATTCAAGCTGAGCACAGAGGCTTTTGCAATTTTGCAAGTCTTGTCTCATAAGAGTGTCTCCAGTCCAGAAGTTCTCCCAGCATAGACACAGCTAGCTGATCCTCACAGCCAGTTGGCCTGGAGGTCAGTTCCTCCCAGTGATACCAACAACAAGCAAAACTTAACTACAACAAGGATGAGCACACAGTCCACAAAGGGATGCACCAAGAGTGTCCACCTCAGCTAACTGAGGAGACCGAGACACTGTGCCCTAAAGGACACCTACCACACAAAGCTACTCGATCAACTAAGGGAAGCAGCAAAAATGCAGACATATAGAAATAGATCACAAATGAAAAAAAAGGAGGAAAGCAAAACACTGGATATAGAGTTCAAAACCACGGTTATAAGGTTTTTCAAGAATTTCCTAGAAAAGGACGATAAATTTTAGTGAGACCCTCGAGAATATGAAAAAGGATCAACTAGAAATTAAACATACACTGACTGAAATAAAAAATATTATACAGAGACCCAACAGCAGACTAGGGGAACACAAGAATCAAGTCAAAGATTTGAAATACAAAGAAGCAAAAAAAATCCCAAAATTTGAGGATAGTGTAAGGGGCCTCTGGGACAACTTCAAGCATACCAACATCAGAATTATGGGGGTGCCAGAAGAAGAGAGAGAGCAAGATAATGAAAACCTATTTGAAGAAAGAATGACAGAAAACTTCCCTCACCTGGTGAAAGAAATAGACTTAAAAGTCCAGAAATGCAGAGAACCCCAAACAAAAGGAATCCAAAAAGGACCACACCAAGACACTTCATAATTAAAATGCCAAGAGCAAAAGACAAAGAGAGAATCTTGAAAGCAGCAAGAGAATAACAGCTGGTTATCTACAAGGGAGTGCCCATACGACTGTCAGCTGATTTCTCAACAGAAACTATGCAGACCAGACGGGAGTGGCAAGAAATATTCAAAGTGATGAATAGCAAGAACCTACAATCAAGATTACTCTACCCAGCAAAGCTATCATTCAGAATTGAAGGTCAGATAAAAAGCTTCACAGATAAGAAAAAGCTAAAGGAGTTCATCACCACCAACCAGTATTATATGAAATGCTGAAAGAAGAGAAAAAAGAAAAAGGTAAAGATAAAAATTATGAACAACAAATACATATCTATCAAGAAGTGAATCTAAAAGTCAAGTGAATTAAAAATCTGATGAACAGAATAAACTGGTGAATATAATAAAATCAGGGGCATAGAAAGGGAGTGGACCGACAATTCTCGGGGGGGGGGGGGAGGTGCGGAAGGGGTGTGGGAGATGTGGATAGAGACTGGACAAAAGGCGTACACCTATGGAAGAGGACAGTGGGGGGGAGGTAAGGGCAGATGGTGGGTTGGGAACTGGGTGGAGGAGAGCTATGGGGGGAAAAGAGGAACAATTGTAATAATCTGAACAATAAAGATTTATTAAATATTAAAAAATAAAAAATAAAACAAAACTTGATTTAAAAAAAAGTACAGCCCACACATTAGAGGATTTAATGAGGATTAAAGGCAAGTAATGAGCCTTTCATTGTGCTGATTAGAAAGTAGAAGCCAGGGGCGGTTTAGGTGACTGCCTGAAGTCCCATGTGGTGCTCAGGTACAAGCAGAGGAGCTCAAAAGGCTCCCCACTCTCCACTTCAGTTCCCTGCCGGTTCTCTTTTCAACTGATCCACCTCACTTCAAAACAAAAGGACTTTATGCTGGAATAAACATTAGCAACAGCAACAATGGGAGAAAGAGCACTAGAGTGTATGCTGCACAGACTCCGCATTTACACTCACTTGACCATGCACTATAATAACTAGGCATATCTGGTTGTGTTTCAAGTTGACATTTTAAGGTCTGAAATACCTTTGAATTCGCTTACTCTATCATTGATGTGCATGTTCTAGGCAGTGAGGAACTGATGATTTATTCAGGAGAAATGTCCTCTAATATCCTAAGAACATCAAACTTACATGCAGGCAATTTTATAGCAGGTTTTAATTAAAGCTTAAAATACAAATTCCATATTTGAGGTTCTGTTACAAGATATTTTACAAATTCAACTTTAACAGCACAGCACCTTTGCTTTGCCAGAAGGAATAAATGAAGTTTGAATTTACGTGGTTCAGACCAAAGTAACTTACTTTTACTGGGCTGCAGGCTCTAACAGTGGTTATCACTTAGCTTTTGTTGTGATCTACTCAAAAACTTCAAAAAATATAAACACTTCAGAATATGTAAGCCAAGTAGATTCTGTACTTAAGGAAAATGACAAATTCTAGATCAACAAATAGCAAAAATTAAGGATGATGCAGCCAATCTGTAAGCCTGTGATAAACATAGCTGTCACTAGTAAACGAGTGAAACTGATTAAAAAGACGATCTCCCAGGTCCCACGGAACCATTTCTTAGGTGACCAGGACTATAAATGTGTTGTTTTTTCTGCTTTAAAGGCCAAAATGGGGGCTGTGGGCACCACCATCTTTGAGGGCAGGGCATCAATTAGCACATTCCCTCTTTATTAGGATGCTTAAATGGAGTAGAACAGCCTAGAGATCAGGTCAAGTTTTCTCGGTAAATTCAAAATTCCTTCCCCAAACTCCTCCCCAAAGATATGAACATAATTAAATCATACAGGGATGACTGAACAGGAGGCTGCGTGGGGCAACCAGCCTGGGGGGGGGGGGGGGGGTCAGGGGTGAGTTAGGGGCGATGAGGCAGGCAGAGGGGGGCAGTTGGGGGGCAATCAGGCCTGCAGGGGGGTAGTCAGACATTCCCCCCGAGGAATCCCGGATTGGAGAGGGAACAGGCTGGACTGAGGGGACCACCCCCCCAACCATTCACGAATTTCGTGCATCACGTCTCTAGTCTAGTAATGGTGAGCCATTGACAAAGACAGAATTGAGATATACAGGTATGGAGGAAAATTATCACAAAATTTTGACATCTCTCACCCTGCCAGTATGGCTCAGTGGTTAACATGCACCTATGAACCAGGAGGTTATGGTTCAATTCCCAGTCAGGGCACACACCTGGGTTGCAGCCTGGACCCCCAGTGAGGGGAGTGCAGGGTACAGCCGACAAATGATTTTCTCTCATCATTAACGTTGCTATTTTTCCCTCTCCCTCCTGAAATCAAAAAATATTTTTGACATCTCTCAAGCTGGAATTAGTGCTGTAATTGACCTCCAGATGGCAATTTTTAAAAAGTTTGCTGCAACAATCAAGTCTACATTAAAAAGTTACAAAAGGAAAAGTTAGTCTTTTTATTCTTCTGCTTTGAGTTCTAAACAGAATGAGGACAACAGAGCTCCAATAGAGACACTTGTTTCCAACTAGCCTGAATTTCTCATAATGATCTGACAGCACTCCACGTTAGCTTTCTCACACACACATGCACACACACACACACACACACACACACATTGCATCTCAATCAACTTTATTACTTGCTCTTCAAGAAAATGTCCTGAACAGGTCTGATGAAAGTATTTCTTGCTTTTTCAATATAAAGTAATATGATGCAAACCAAAACATTTCACAAGATTTATAATACATTCAGAAGTTTGGGGTAAAAAAAAAAAAAGATACTATTACCTGTTTTTTCATTTGGGAATTAATAACACTAAAAAACAAGAATTAAGCCAATAACCCAATAACATTTTAGAAATAGACTAATAAAGGCTCAGCTCATAAGACATATACATCATTCTCTCACAAGTACAGCAGCCTTTTAAAAAAATATTTCTTTTATAAGAACAAAAGGATGAAGTTTATCAAAATTGCTCTTCAAAACGCATCAATAGGAAAATTAAAAGACACATATACTTGATAAAGGGCATATATCCAGAATATAGAAGAACTCTTGTAACTCTAAAAGACAGACAACCCAATTTTAAAAAGATAAAATAATGAACAATTAATTGACTAAAGATATACAGATGACTAATAAGCGCCAGAGATGCTTGACATCATTCATCACTTGAGAACTGCAAATTACAGCCACACCGAGGCTCCACAATACACCACCAACAGGGCTGTATCACAAAGACAATGCCAGGTGTTGGTGAGGAACCCTCAGATATTGCTGGTTGTTAATATAAAGTCATAAAACCACTTTGGAAACCGTTTGACTCTTTTTACAAGGTTAACCATATAAATCAGCAATCCACATCTACGGTATCTACTTAAGAACACGCATGCCACACAAATGTTTACAGCAGTATTCATAACCCACAAATTAGAAACAATCCTTAATCCACTAACAGGTAAATACAGAAAATGTGGTTTGCTCATGCAAGAAAACACTACACAGAAATAATGTAACAAGGTGGACAGTCCTCAAAAACAGTCATGTTAACTGAGAGAAGCCAGACACAAGACTATCTATCCACCGAATGATCCCACTGACATGAAATTTCTAGAGACTACACGGAGATCAAGGGTTGGTTGCCCAAAGAGTGAGGACTGACTGCAAACAGGCACAAAGGAATTTTTTGAGGTGTTGGGTTCTACACTGGGCTATGGTATTATGATGATTGTTTAACTGTGTAAGTTCACTAAAACGCAATGAATTATTTGGTAGGAGAATTATACAGAAAGTTATTTAACACACTGTTAAAAGTGAAAACTTTTAAAAAACTGATTTCAGAGAGGAAGGGAGAAGAAGAGAGAAAGAGAAACATCAGTGATGAGAGAGAGAATCATTGATTACCTGCTCCTGCAATGGAGCCTGCAACCCAGGTATGTGTCCTGACTGGGAATCAAACTGTCACTTCCTGGTTCACAGGTCGACACTCAAACCACTGACCAACGCCAGCCAACCAAAGCAAAAACTTAAAAACCCCAATTCTCTAGAAGTGTTAACACATTTCGTACCGCATAGAAATCTCTAAGACATACGCCAGGGACCGCACATATTTGAGCAAACTGCACGTTATTTAAATCTTCATAACTACAGATCATAATGCACTTTGTGTTTCTCGATAATTATAACATTTTTATTTACAAAAACAATTAAAGTTCCTAGTACTTTTTTAAGGTATGGTACTGCATCAAACATGTTCCTCTCTGAAGAGGGACCAAACAAAATTTACGTAAGAATCTAGATTCGCTCCTCTTTCCATGGGCGGCACACGCTCGTAGGAAACTTTTCTCTCCCCTCGCTGGAGTACACGTAGGTTCATGCTGCTTCGTGTCACCTGACAGCCTTTTGGGTGGATCTTTACGAGGTGCTCTCCTTGCACCCCCGGGGAAGGGCTGGACAGATTTGTCTCTGGCTCCAGAGAGCCTTCATTATTGTCATCCGTTATCCAGTCTCTCTCGCCACCGATAGCAGAAACTGTTTACACTTCATTTTTGCTTGTGGATTGAGGACGTTGTACACTCTAAATGAATTGGAAAGTCCACAGTTTATAAGGTACAGCACTACTTTTTTTGTCCATTTCATTGTTTCCCTTAGAATGGAACAACACGAAAGGAATTGACCCGCACGGTCAATGCCTTTTATGTGGGCACTGTATTCCTTGATGCAGGGAGGTTTTACAATACTCTCTCCCGTTTTTCTATTTTTTTTCCCGTTGTCGAGACAGAAGTGTCATGGATCGTTTATATCATTCGGACAACCCGCTTGTCTTTCCATGCTAGGAGATGAGTATCGCCTTTTCTGGAAAATACTGTGTCACCTTTCTTCATTCTTTATGTTTCATTTTCAAATTTGGTGGTAAACCGCTACTCTCCCTAACAGTCCCACAGACTCTAGCTTTGTTCTGCAGCAGCAATTCAGCAGATGTAGCATTGTAATAATTATCCTGATAAATATGGTGCCTTATGCCAAGATGGGGTCCAAGGACTGAAAGAACAGTTTCTTGCCATTTCTTTCCTTCATATCTCCATACTGCAGATATAGCCATGTCACTCTCGCACACCACCCCAACAAATAAACCGTATTTTGTTCTTTCCGCTGGGTTGTACGTGCGAAATTTTAAACGTCCTCTCCATGGAATCATCCCCTCGTCCAAAGACAACTGTCGATTTGGTTTGTGTACTGTTCGAAATTTGTGCAGGAAATAATCCCGCACAGGCTGGATCTTGAAAAGTCTCCCCGAGTGCCTGTTCATTTTGACATTATCATTGAAATGCCAGAATGTCCATATTTGCTCAAATCTATGGCGACTCAATGTCTGTGGAAATATAGGGGTACATATCAAAGGATCTGTTGACCAATAGTCTTGTCTGGTTTGGCCGTCAGAATAATTAGGCCAAGGAATTTCCTGATGTCCTTCTGTGTAACCAGAGACCCTTTAGTGTTCTAGATGGTGTTTTGCGTTTCATTGAGGTTTGATCGTGATAGTTGGGACAGCTCTTTGCACAACATCTCAAACAATTCATCACCAAAAAAGAGATTGGTCACAGACGGTACCGAGTCACATTGAGACGGAAATGTAGTGACCCCAGCATGACCTTCAAACATTTGTAAGCATGGTGGTGTGTCAAGGTTCATGCAATTATATAGTTTTTCGTAGATTGACCTGCACAGTTTCCACCAATGAGATCGCTTCGTTCGATGTGGACAAGACAATGTGTTGACATCTAAGGTCCATAACAGATGGCGCGTGAAAAACGAATAAACTCGTGAGCGGTCCTTAACAGATGGCGCAAGAAACACAAACTCATGAGTGGTACAAAATGTGTTCATATTGAAGTTAATTTACTTTTCAAAATATTCTCGTATCTTATTCCTTACTAGTGGCCCAGTGCACGAAATTCATGTACAGGGGTGGGGAAGGGGTGTCCCTCAGGCTGGCCTGCACCCTCTCCAACCTGGGGCCCCTAGAAGGATGTCCTACTGCCGATTTACAGGGATCAGGCCTAAACAGGCAGTTGGACATCCCTCTCACAATCCGGGACTGCTGGCTCCTAACCGCTCACCTACCTGCCTGCCTTATTGCCCTTAACCACTCTGCCTGCCACGCTAGTCGCCCCCAAGTGCCCCCGACAAGTGTCCCCCCATAAATACCTCCCCCTGCTGGCCTGCTCACCCCAAACTGCCTCACCCCCGCTATCCTGATCACCCCCAACTGACCCCATTGATGGCCTGCTCACTCCCAAATGGCCCCCCCTGCTGGTTTTTTCACCCCCAACTGCCCTCTCCTCTCAGCCTCTAACCACTTCTACTTCGGCCCCGCCACCATGGCTTTGTCCAGAAGAATGTCCAGAAGGTCTCCTGGAAGATCTCCCAGTCTATTTAGCCTAACACTCTTTTATTAGTATAGATAGAGAGGCCTGATGCTGGGATTGGGGCTGACTAGTTTGTCCTGAATGGTCCCCAGATCAGGTTGAGAGTTCCCTTGGGGCAGCCTGGGTGAGGGGCCTGTGGTGGTTTGAAGGCTGGCTATGCCCCCATGGGTTGAGGGTCCCCACTGGGGGGCATGGCCAGCCTGGGTGACGGCCTGAGGGCTGTTTTCAAGCTGGCCACACCCCCTTCAGGGTGGGGGTTTCCGCTGGGGTGCCTGGCCAACCTGGGTGAGGGGCTCAGGGCCATTTTCAGGATGGCCACGGCCCCCAGTGACCCAGACTCCAAGCCCCTCCTTGAGCGGAGGCCAGGGAGACGTCTGGTCACCTAGTCTAATTAGCATATTACCCTTCTATTATTTTAAATGGGCCCAGTGCACGAATTCGGGCAGCGAGGCTGGGGAAGCTCAGGGGCAGGTCTTGGACCCTCCCACCATGGCCCCTGGTACTGTCTGTCTGAAGCCTCACTCCCACTGCCGCTCCCATGTGCTGACAGAGCTTGCACCTGCTGACACCGCTGAACAATTGGGGGCAGTGTCAACAGCAGTTGTGAGCAGGGCTGGCGCAGTCAGCAGGTGCAAGTAGCGGCTGCTGCCCCAATCGCCCCTCAAGAGCAGGGGGAGGCAGAGAAGCCCTCAGGGATGATTAGGGCCGGCAGCCGCCACTCACACCCACTGATGGCACCCAGTGATTAGGACCTGCGCTGGGCACCAGCAGCAGGTGCGAGTGTGGAGCGGGACAGCAGCGCGGGAGCAAAGAATTTTTCAGTAACCACCATAGACTTGTCCCAATGGCAGCCACCAGCGCCCTGCCTTGGTCTGGATGCCCCCACTTACCTGCTCCACCATCCCATGTTGGCCAACACCCGGCATGTTCTGCAAATGCCTCCTGGTGGTCTGCACATGTCATAGCAGCCAGTTGTTCAGTTGTTCCACCATTCAGTCTATTTGCATATTAGCCTTTTATTATATAGGATAACTAAAAGGTTATACCTTCTGACCACCTTCCTCCAATTCCCCACACCCCTGAAAAACACCGAAGAAAAGCCAGACTAGAATAAGACATTTACAAAATACATCTGACAAAAAAACTATTATCAGAACATATGCTAAACTCTAGGTGTTCAATAATAAAGAACAGAATTTAAAAATGGGCCAATTTGAAGTCACTTCAACAAAGATATATGGATGACTTATATAAACACATGAGAAGAGGATTATGATGAATCATTAGGAAAATGATTAAAATTACCATCTACTAGACTGGCTTTTAAATGCAAAACACTGGCAATACCAAATACTGAGGAGGCTGCACAGAAATTAGAATTCCTACACTGCTGCTGAGAAAGCAAAACAGCACTTTTTAGGACAATAAAAATATCATTTTTCTTTATTGTAATTACAAAACTTAGTTCACCAAAATTCACAGACCTGCATACCGAAGAGGGTCAATTTTACTTTATTTAATTATCAATTTTTTAAGTATTTTCTCTAAAGTATTTTAACATTTCAATTTTCCATTGAAAAACTCCTGTTTCATCATGCACTTCTAAGAACCTTCTAAGAACTTCATGCAACCAGCTTCAAATGCATAGAAATGTAAAACCAATCACATAAGCTTCAAAAAGGATAAAGACAAGTAAAGCATTCCACTTCTGCCAAAGCACCCACACACACCTACTTCCCACTGAGAGAATTAGGTGGGAAGAAAAACATAAATGTATCAAGAGAAAGCAAGTTCACACACAAGGCCTCTTGTATCAAATCAGACGTTTACTTATCAAGCAAGCCAAATCAAAGACTTGGAAAGAAGCCAATCACAAAAGACTAGGTATTATGATTCCATTTCTATGTAATATCCAGAATAGGCAGATGTTTAGAGAGAAAAATTGTATTAGTAGTTTCTTAGGACTGGGGATGGGTATGTGGGAAGGAGTTGGAGTACCTTGAGAGTCACAATTCGGAATACACAAAACACCAGTGAATTACACACTCTAAATAGATGAACTAAATACTATGTGAATTGTATCTTAATAAAGCTGTTAACTGAAGAGCAAAATGAAAAGACATAAAACAGACACAAAATAATCACTTACCACAGGGGAATCTGGATCCACAACAAAGGAATGAAGAACACCAAAAAGGCAAAAAAATATGTGGGAAAATATAAAAGACTTCTTCCATTGTATTTTGAGATCCCTTTAAAAGATATGTGATTACACAAAGGAAAAGTTAATTTGGGGGGGTGGGGGGGGAAAGAGACTACAACATGTGTAATCCAATTTGAAGTCACTTCAAATGTGAGTCAGTATATGCCAATAACACCACAAAGGCTTTGGTGTAGCTCCACGGGGGTGGGGGGTGGGGGGGATTCAAAGGCTGAACATCCACCCAGAACCAAGACTCAGGTAGGGCACATGCCCTGGTTGCGGGCTCGATCCTCAGTAGGAGTGTGCTGGAGGCAGCCAGTGATGTCTCTATTTCTCTCTCTCTCTCCCCTCCTCTCTAAAAATCAATAAAAATAATCTTAAAATTTTGTAAAGGCTTGGTGTAGGAAAGGTGCAGTATATTACTGTAAGGTTCTTATGCTACTATATAAAGTAGTAGAATATCACTTGAAGGAAAATTGTGGTAAGTTAAAGATGTATACAAAAGCAACAACGAAAACAACCAAGAGTTATAGCTAAGAAGTTAAGAAAAAACATATATGGGATTAAAAAAATAATCCAAAAGAAAGCAGAAAAGAGGGAACAAAGAATGGGAGGGGGAAAACAGAAAAAGAGTAGGTTTAAAACCAACCATATCAGTAATCACCTTAAATGTAAATAACCCTACAACAATTTAAATGCAAAAATTATGTGATTAGAAAAACAAAATCCAACTACCTGTAGGCTATATAAACTATACTATATAAGACACCCATTTCAAACACAGACACAAAAAATGGAAAAAGGTAAGCCATGCTAACCCAAGTCAAACAAACAAGCAAAAAAGCTGGAGTGGCTATATTATTTTATGATGAAGTAGATATCAGAGCAACAAAATTACCAGGGACATTTCATAATGACGAAAGACTCCACTTAGGAATTCTGAAACTAAATAACATAATTCTAAATACAGTCATGCACTACATAATGACATCTTGGTCAAAGTCGGGCCACATATATGATGGTGATCCCATAAGACTGTAAGAGAGCTGCAAATTCCTATCCCCTAGTGATGTCACAGGAGTCTTAATGTTGTAGCCCAACACATTACGCATGTGTTTTTGGGTGATGTTGGTATCAACACACCTACTTCACTGCCAGTAGCCTAACAGTGTGTACAGTTACGGAAGTAGCTATACCACTTAGGTTTGGTTAAGTCACATTTCTCAGACTGAAACCTGGTCATAAGTCAGCACGTGACTGTAATGTGTGAGTCCAAAAAAATTAAAGGGAAAATTAGGACGTATTTTAAATTTAATGAAAATGAAAACACAAAATTACTTAACTTTATGGATTGTAACAAAAGTAGTACTTGAGAGGGAAATTACCAAATACATAACCTGAAAGACAAAGTTCCCAAATCAGTGCCCTCAATTTATACCTTAAGTAACAATGGAGAGAAGAACAAATAACATTTAAGCAAAAGAAAGTGAATAGCAAAGATCAGATAAGAAATCAATAAAATACAAAGGTGAAAGGAAGAAAACTCAGTGAAATCAAAAGCTTATTGAGCTCAATAAAATCCTAGTAAGCCTAACTCATCAGGAAAAGAAAAAGAATAAATTATCATTGAGAAATAAGAGAGGTGACATTTGTATAGTTACTAAAAATATGAGCTTATTAAGAATAACTTTATTTCAATGAATGGAAAAGTTCTACATTCCTTGAGAGGCACAAACTGCCAAAGTTCACTCAAAAAGAAAAGAGTAATTTAAGTATTCCTATACATTTTAAAGAAATTTAATTTCTAGTTAAAATTAATCTAGGACCAGATGGCCCCACTGGTGAATTCTACCAAACATATCCAACATGGATTACTGCTATGAGAATACATCATGACAAAGTGAAATTTATCCCAGAAATACCAGGTTGGTTTATAATTTTAAAAATCAACCAATGTAATTAAGCATTTAATATGAAAAACCATAAAATTATCTTAATATAGGAGGAAAAATGTATTTGGCAAAGTCCAACATCTATTCCTTAATAAAAAGTCTCAGCAGGAGGAACCAAGATGGCGGCATAGGTAAATATCTATCTTGCTGCATCACACAGCAATTTCAAAACTACAACTTAACGACCAAACATCATCCAGAATCACCAGAAAGCTGGCTGAGTGAAAATTCCACAAATAAAAGTAAAGCTAGGACACTGTGACTCAGAGGAACAGCGGAGGGCAGCACTGAAGATACACACAGAGTCAGAGGTTTGGAGGCCTGCGGGCACGCGAGCGAGTGGAGAGGGCTGGCAGCTGCAAAGACAAAGGCGTCCCACTGCACTGATTCCCCAGTTCCGGGCGAGGCCCGGGGAACCCACGCTCATACGGGTGAAACTGGACAGTAGGGAAGCACGCTGAAACAGACATTGCAAAGGTTTGTGAGCTTATGGAGAGGGCGAGCAAACTTGGGAACAGCAGAATAGCATGAGCGTACAGAGAGGACTCGTGACTAGCTCTCTCGTTTGGGAAACCACCGGACTGCATTGTTTTACAACCCTGGGTGAGACTTTGGATGTGCAGACTCATTTGGGGAGAGGCTGAACTGTCCGGCAGCGGGTAGAACTCTGCGGCAGCTTTCTCTCAGAGGAGCTTGCAGCCATTACCACCCGGCACAGAGACCCAGGTGCCGCATAGGGCAGAGCTGATGCTGCCTGCTCAACCTGAGACTCCGCCCATCCAACCTGAATACAGCTTACTACCCTCACAGACAATTGGCCTGGAGGTCAAACCCTCCTAGTGCTAACAACAATAATCTAGGCTTAACTTCAACAAGACTGTGCAGTCAAGGGTACATGCCCGGGTTGTGGGCTGGATCCCCAGTGGGGCTGTGCAGGAGGCAGCCAATCAATGACTCTCTCTCATCATTGATATTTCTATCTCTCTCTCTCTGAAACCAATAAAAAATTTTTTTTGAAAAAGTCATTTCTAAAGCATTATTTCATACAAAACTATAGTGCGTGGATAAAGAACAGGGAAGTAGGAGGTAGAAAGATAATCAGGTCATATTTACCTGGCAAAATCACCACTGGAAGCAAAACAAACTGCTGGTGACAACAAAGCGAAGCTTTAAAGTGCATTTTAAAGATGATACTGTCACTGAGACAAAATAACAGCCTTATGCTAATTTTCCATGATCAAGTTATCAATAAAATTAATTCTGAAGATACTGTACACCTTTCAAAATGACCTAAGTTACCATTACTTGGTTTAACTCTTAGGATTAAGTAAATTTTGTGAAAATTCCCCCATCTAGGGAGCAACCTAGTTGCTATGCACTAAATGTATTTATTTTTGTATAGGACATTTCCAGTTGTAGCTGTTTTTTAAAACTAGGTCTTGACTGCACAAAAGCTTTCATATAACACCTATTTAGAAACCAACTCTGAGGTTCACTATTAATCTCTATTTTCACTGAGAATTTATCTATTCTCAAAATTCATGTTCCAGTGAGTGATTAATGTAACAAATCCTCTTTTTAATAAAACATCCCAATTCATCCTGAGAAATATCTTCTCTCATAAAATTCATTATTAATCCAGAGTTCTGAAAATGCTCACATGCGATCCTAACGCTTCATTTATAAAACGGAACCAGCTGAGAGGGTAAGACCATCCAGAACTTCACTCCTGAAGAATCCTGTATGACAACAGGCTAATATGTTATTTGAGCAGTGGAACGACCAGTTGCTATGCACTAACCACCAGGGACCAGATGCTCTTGTGGTCAGTGGGAGCACCGCTCAGCCAGAAGCCAAGTCAGGCTCACTATTGGCAAGCGCAGTACTGCCTCCACCGCAGACTGCAAGAGGGAGCAGACTGGGCTGAGGGACACCTTCACCACATACAAATGCATCAATTTTTGTGCACCAGGCCTTTAGAACAGATAAAATTCTAATATCTAAATTACTCATCAGTTCAAAAAAGTTTGCAGCCTACCTCTTGAAAATCCTCTCCTAAGAGAATTAACCACTATTAATGAGTCCTAATTCAGCTACAATATTTCCAAGAAAAATAGAAACTTTGTGATCTTGCCCATTTTACCCACCTTTACCTCCTGAAGCCAAGGTCTTCGTCTTGAAAGGCCCTCTCTAGCATCGGTCGCCAACCTTTCAGACCTCATGGGGTCCGCGGGCCACCAGTTGGTGGCTGCTACTCTATAGTCACTGCTTTTAGACCTTTTTGAGATACCTGTTTCCAAAACCTCAAGCCAGACACACAGATCAGAATGCAACTCCAGAGGAAGGCATTCTTTAGTTCTCCTGAGAAGTCACCTTTTTTAAAACAGTGCTTCAGAATATTTTTTAAATGAGTTCAGAGGGAGTGAGAGGGGAGAGAGAAACATCAATAATAAGAATCATTAATTAGCCACTTCCCACACATCCCACACCGGGATCCTTCCAGCAACCCGGGCATGTTACCTCCTGGTTCGTCGGCCAGGCATGTTGTTATAGTACCATTGACATACAATATATTATTACAATTATTAGTTCCAGGTGTACAACATAACAATTCACTATTCATATATACAGTGTTATGAAAGATCATCACTTATACTGTATACAGTTAACACCTCATCATACATAGTTATCAATTTTTTTTCTGGTGATGAGAATGCTTAAGATTCTTGGCAACATATTAATATACAAGGGTCCTCTTTTGTGGTTGCTATGAATGGATGTCTAGGTTTAGTCTATAGATTGGGTGGCTATCAGTAGATTGATGATAGTGCCATTACTAGAGAAAAAAGAAAAACACTAAAGAGAAATAATAGACAATACTGTGACACTGGGAAAGATCAGAGTACAGGGCAGTTCTTCTATATAAACTTGGGTTAGGAATGGAGCTTTAGGCCTGTTTGTTACCTATAAATGGGAATATATCTATGTATACATCACAGTCTCAGGTTAAATCAGACCATGCACGAAGTGGATTTAATATAGTAACTGCACTATGTAACACCTATTAAATGTTGGCCCTTACAAGCAAGCACTCTTACTGGATTGGATGAAGATCACCAATAGAGCCTTTGATGAGCCATGGTCTTCATATTATCTAATGAAGTTCCTTCTGGGCCTGCATTACCCTTACAGCACCTAGCTAACTCAGTAAAAGTTGTTAAAAATGCTAAGCATGAAAAATGTCCAAGATACACCTGTTCTATTAGAACCAAGCATTGCCTTGGGGCATGAGCCAAGCACTATTTCAATAATCTAAATTATTTCAAAAAAAAAGATGGACCAAAGTCATTTTTTTTTAATCCCCACCAGAGGATACTGTTTCCATTCGTTTTTAGAGAGAGTGGAAGGGAGAGAGAGAGACAGCGACACCGATCTGAAAGAGACATATAGATTGGTTGCCTCCTGCATGCCCCCGATCAGGAGGCTGCAACCAAGGTCTGTGCCCTTAACCAGAATCAAACCCGGTACCCTTCAGCCTGCAGGCCGACGCTCTATCTACTGAACCAAACTGGCTAGGGCCAAAATAATTCTTTAAGTGACATAACAAAGACTATGCAGGGATATCCTGATGCATCCCCACGTCCCGCCCGGACATTCCGCCACCATGGCCACCATGCCCAGCAGAAAAGCTGAAGGGGATGCTAAAGCAGACAAAGCCAAGGTGAAGGACGAACCACAGAGAAGATCCACCAGGTTATCAGTTAAACCTGCTCCTCCATAGCCAGAGCCCAAGCCTAAAAAGACCCCTGCAAAGGGAGAGAAGGTACCGAGAGGGAAAAAGGGGAAAGCTGATGCTGGCAAAGATGGGAATAATCCTGCAGCAAATGGAGATGCCAAACAGACCAGGTGCAGAAAGCTCAAGGTGCTGGAGATGCCCAGTGAAGTGTGTGCCTTTCTGATAACTGTGTATTTCTGGTGACTGTACAGTTTGAAACACTATTTTCTATCAAGTTTTATAAAAATGCAGAACTTTGTTTTACTTTTGTTTTTAAGCTATGTTGTTAACACACAGAACACTTCATTGTTCTTTTGAGGAAGGGCAGATAGTAGTAATAGAATGTCTCCAAAGCTGGACTGACATGGGGGAAGCACCTTTGCCTTCTACTTTTGAGAAACTTCCTCTTAATTCCTGGGAGAAGGGATCTCTTGATATTGACACACATTAGCCATCTTTGGCACAAACACCTGGAGTGTGGGAAAACTAAAATTTGTTTTTATATCCCTTCCTCCCTCTCTACTAAGCATAGACTTTGGCTCTCTTAACCCCAGAGACCCATTGGGACCTGACCCCCCAAAATTGGTTTCCAGTATGTTGGGCAATCTGGACTTTCCAGTGTCACCATTGATGGCATTCCTCAAAAGAACAGCAGTTCCTTTTTAGATTGTGGATCTAGATATTCTCTGCCATTTCATTTCCTTTCCTCAAAATCAGAGTCGGCTTGTGAAAGTTGTTAAACAACATGCTCAATGTGAAATGTCAAACTTCACATGGAGCATGTTCAAAGTTTAGCTCACTCTAAACTTTCCCTGTTCAGAGCATCAGATGAAGACTTTACTGGGATTTACAGTGGCTTTCATTGAAGAAGCAAGTTTGAAAGTTGTTGTATACTGTGAACAATCAGCTGCCCATGTCCTGCCTGGAATACCATGATTATTTATGGAAAGTATCTAGACAATAAAGAGGTAATATGCAAATTGACCCACACACCATCACACAAGATGGCTGCCCCATGTGGTCAAAGATGGCTTCCTCAAGATGGCTGGCAGAGGAGGGTAGTTATGGCAACCAGGCCAGCAGGGCAGTTTGGGGGAGACCAGGCCTGCAGGGGAGAGGGCAGTTGGGGGGGGGGGGGGAGACCAGGCCTGAAGGGTAGGGCAGTTAGGGGCAATCAGGCCAGCACAGCAGAAGTTAGGCATTGATCAGGCTGGCAGGCAGGTGAGTGGTTGAAAGCCAGCAGTCCTGGATTGTGAGATCGGGCCTAAACCGAGGGCTCCCAGATTGTTCAGACTGGCCTGAGGGATACCCCTGCCGCCACCCCCAGCCCCAACCCCGGGCATAAATTTCATGCACCAGGCCTCTAGTCTTTAATAAAGCTAGATAAGGTTGGACACACACAAACAAACAAAAAAGAACCTTCATCTTGCATACTAGATGTTTTAAGAGGAAGCCCTTATCTAAAACATCCTTAACAGATTAACTGAATCTAGTATTTTGGGCAGCTGCAATGAATTTCTTAGACTGGGATATCAGGCACAAGGATATATTGTTACCCATACATGAAGGATTACAAAATAAAAACATTAACTATAACTTAAATATGGAAATTGTTCAGCTACACATAAAGTCTACAATGCCAAAACACTTTAAAAGATAAAGCTTTCCTATTCAGATACTCTGAAATGTATAAATATCCCTGAATATATATTGGGAGGTGACACATTACAAACAAATTTTCTATGTATTTTTAAACAATTTGGCACTGGGATAGCTAAGGGTCATTTTATTTATTATAAACTAGAGGCCTGGTGCACGAAATTCATGCCCGGGGAGGAGGAGTATCCCTCAGCCCAGCTTGCACCCTCTCCAATCTGGGACCCCTCAAGGGATGTCCTACTGCACATTTAGGCCCGATCCACATAGAATCAGGCCTAAATGGGAGTCGGACATCCCTCTCACAATCCAGGACTGCTGGCTCCCAACTTGCTTGCCTGCCTGCCTTCCTGATTGCCCCTAACTGCTCCTGCCTGCCAGCCTGATCACCCCCTAACCACTCTCCTGCCAGCCTGTTTGCCCCCAACTTCCCTCCTCTGCCAGCCTGGTCACCCCTAACTGCCCTCCCCTGTAGGCTTAATCACCCCAACTGCCCTCCCTTGCAGGCCTGGTCCCTCCCAACTGCCTTTCCCTGCTGACCATCTTGAGTCCACATGGGGGCAGGATCTTTGACCACATGGAAGCAGCTGTCTTGTGTGTTGGAATGATGGTCAATCTGCATATTACTCTTTTATTAGATAGGATAGAGGCCCAGTGTATGGGTAGGAGCCAGCTGGTTTGCCCTGAAAGATGTCTCGGATCAGGGTGGGGGTTCCCTTGAGGCGTGGGGGGCCTGAGCAAGGGGCCTGCGGTGGTTTGCAGGCCGGCCACACCCCCCAGCAACCCAAGTGGAGGCCCTGGTATCTGGGATTTATTTATGTTCTACAATTGAAAACTTTATAGCCTGGAGTGGAGCCAAGCGTTCTGCTCACTCTGTGGCTACAGCCATTTCTGCTTGGGTTTATTTACCTTCTATAATTGAAACTTTGTAGCCTAGAATGGAGACCTAGTCCAGCCAGGGCTGCAGAAGCTTGGCTTCCTCCATTGCTGGGGAAACCCTAGCCTCCTGCTCTCTCCAGCTCTGTGGCTGCTGTCATTATTTTCTATAATTGAAACTTTGTAGCACTGAGTGGAGGCCTAGGCTGGCAAGGACAGGTGGAAAGCTTGACTTCCTCCATTGCCGGGGAAACCCAATCCTCCCTCCTGCTCTCAGTGGCTGCAGCCATCTTGGTTGATGTTTATTTGCATAGTTGCTGCTAGTTGGCATAGCTTGTGGCTATAGCATAAGGTATGGTCAATTTGCATATTACTTTTATAAGATTGCCAAAGCTATACAAATCACAGTATTTTAGAACCAAAGAAGATACAGAAATCATCTAGTTCCAGAAATTTCAGAAAATTTCAAATATTAATTGCAACGCACATTTTAAAATCCAAACTCAACAGAAATATCTATCTGCACATATTTAGTGTCTTACAATGTGGTTATTTTTAAAGATTTTATTCACAATTAATTGCAATAGCAGTGACTGGGTACAATTACACTTTTCAGAAATCCTAGGCACCGAGATTCCCCCTGCCAAAACAGAAATATTTGAAACTTGACTGCATTACACAAAACTTCATCCCAAAATTCAACTGGGATATCTACATTCCACAACCATCACAACAATACTTCAATAAAGAAAACAATGAAGAATTTTATGTTGCTAAGATTCACCAAGATCAGGAGTGATCAGTTCTTAGCATAAAATTCTGATGGGTTTTTGTATTAAGATTCATAGTCCAAGATCTATAGTAAAGATTAGGTAGACAAGAAGAGAGGCATTGCATTCTCAAGCAAATAATGTGAAGCAAAAGCGGGGAAAAATCTGAAGGTAGAAAACCAAGGGGCAAAGAATACACCACCTACTTCCCCAATTCTGAGCACCAATAAATACTAGATTACCCATTATAAATACACTCTAGAGGCCTGATGCACAAAATCTGTGCCAGAGGCTCGGCCCTCGAAGCCCCAGCTGTCTCTGCCAGCCCTCATCCGGAATGTCATCCAGATAGTTGTTCTATTTGGTCTAATTAGCATATTAGCTCTTTATCATATAGGACTAGCAGCCCTGCACAGGAATCTGCACCAGTAGCTCACTGCCACCCTCCTGTAGCTCCCCCACTCGGCCCTCCCTCATAGCTTGCTGCCCTGCCCCTTCCTATAGCTCTCCACTGCCCACTTGTAGCTCACTGGCTCGCCCTCCTGCTGATCCATAATCCGGTCATTACATGGTCAGTCATTACACTTCACGGTGGAACGACTATTTGCATGTTACATCTTTATTACATAGGATATTGTGGATGCATGCCAAAAGTACTTGTCAAAAAGAGCTGATAACTTACTATCATACATTTTGTCCCAGAGCACCCAACAACAAATGGACATCATGTGAATTTCCTAATTGGAGAAGAAACATGAAATAAATGAAAGCAGAATCTATACCTTGGAACATGTACACTGAACATCTAACGACAAGTGTCTCCCACTGCACTCCTGGGTTGGGAGGGTCCGTCATTCACAGCTGCCGTTAAGGCGGCCTGCAGTGTTCTTTCAGAGAACTGTGCGCCCTGACCAGTGTGGCTCAAGGTCAGAGCGCCATCCTGTGCACCAAAAGGTTGTAGGTTCCATCCCAGGTCAGAGGCATGCATGAGGCAACCAATCAATGTTTCTCTTTGTCCCCCTCTCCCTTCCCTTCCTTCTAGACTCAATAAAAAGGCATATCCTCTGGTGAGGATAAAACAAAAAAAACAAGAACTATTAATTTTCTGAATAAGTAAGTCAAGTGATGAACAGCACTTAAAAGAATCTGATTTTAAGGCAGTTGGTATGTATTGCATATTCTCAGCCTATTTTTAAGGATATATTTAACCAAGAGACAGAATGATATCACAACAAGCAAAATAAACCAACTAATCTACACAGACATATGTTAACTTTTTACATCACAGCTGATCTGATTAAGCTAATAATCTCAGGATAATCATCAAAGCCCCTTGCACTGATTTAGAATATCATCCCCTCTTCTAATTCATATGGCCCTGGAGGAAGAGGAGGATGCCCTCTCTCCAAGACAGCCCAGGTGCCAGGGAAAGAATCAAAAGTATGCAGTGAATAATGTGTCCATTCAAGTAAGCCAACTTTCTATCTCTTCTCCTCTACTGAGTGTGAAATTAACTAAGTCACTAGGCTTGTCTGAGTCTGGGCTTCTTCATCTGCGAGATAAATAATGAGTCGCTCAGGATTCTGAGAACGTACATATAAAATGGGCATGCAAAATGTAAAATACTGGGCTAATATATGGTGTTGGTCTAAATATTCAAATGGCTGATGCTCAAGTATCTGTCCATTCACTAGTCATAATATAAAGATTACCTCATGTACGAATTATATGTTTATTCACTAGTAATATTAAAAGAAACCAATCATGTTTTTAGACTGATCAGTCATTCAATCTAATACACACTCTAATTGAATAACAATAACATTACCAACAGGTGAATGAATACTGCTTGCACTATGTGTTCTGTGCCAGTTCCTATGCCTCGTATGCTATACTCATTTAATCCTTACAATGCCCACCTCCTGTGGAGAAGTTATTACCCACACATGAAAAATGAAAGCACAAGCTCAAGTAGCATGCCCAAGGTCACCAGGTTGGCAAATGACAGAGTGGGCTGGTTCAACACCACAGCCCTGCTCTCCCCTCCCCTCCACTATGGCCATAATTGTAAAATACACACCAAATTTTGAAGAATTATGAAAAAAAGAATGTGAGATATCTCACTGCAAGTTTATAATCATTACATGTTGAAATATTTTTTATAAGATGTATTCTTAAAAATTATTTCACCTGCTACTTTTTACATCCTTACTGTAGCTACTAGAAAGTTTAAATTTACATGTCGCCTGGAATGCATTTACTTACATTGGATAGCACTAATTTTAGAACATCACACAGGATATTTTGCAAATACAAAGAGCACAAAGCAATTTCAAATTTACAAACAACATGTGTAGAGCACAGATATTTTCCAATCTTAATAGCTGTTCTAATATCAAATTAATGTAACCAATATAAACAAAACTTTAAAATTCCTTAGTGTAAATATATAGTTCTAGTTATTTAAATGTCAATATTGCAGAATTTTTTAAATACCCTATTATGAAAATTAATCTTTCCAACTACAAAAGTGATACCAACTCATCTACACAATAGAAATTATAGAAAAACACACACAAGGATAATCCATCATCCTACCAATCAGAACATTCTGATCAGCAGTTACTTCTTAGTGTGTACTAGTATATTAAATGGTATGAATACTACTTAAAGTGGAAGCACACTGCTTATCATTTTGTAACTCGCTTCTTTCTATTATGACATTATCTTTTATTATGTAAGTCTTCTTGAAATTTTTATTTTTTATTTTGAAATGATATTCACAGGAAGTTGCAAAAATAGTATGAAGTCCCATATACCCATCATCCAGTTTCCTGGAAATGGTTGCATCTTCTTGATTATAGAACAATATCAAAATCAGAAAGTTGACATTAGTACACGGTGTGTATACATAGGTCTTTGCCATCTTATCACACACATAGATTCACATAACCATGACCACAATTAAGGCACAGATCGATTCAGAACCACAAAGATCTCTCTTGTTACCCTTTATAGTGACACCCATCTCCCTGCTCCCCACAAGCCCTAAACCCTGGTGACCACTAATCAGTTCTCTCTAGGCACTTTGTCATTTCAAGAATGTTAACGGTACCCGAGCATTGTGCCCTTTAGAGACTGGCTTTTCCACTCACAATAATGCCCCTGAAACCCATAACAGTTACATGTGTCAACAGTGTGCTCCTTTTCATACTCTGATTAATACTCCATGGCATGAAGGTACCATTCACCTACTGAAGGGCAGTAAGGTTGTTTTCAGTTTTAGGCTACTATACATAAAGATGCCATAAGCAGGTTTTATGTGAAAATAAGGTTTTACTTCTCTGGGATAAATGCCAAGAGTGCAAACCCTAGGTCATAAGATAGGTATATGTTTAGTTTTGTAAGAAACTGCCAAACTATCTTCCAGATTAGTTGTGCTATTTTATATCCCATTCCCAATGTATGAGAGACCCCGAAACATTTTCAAGAGATGCAAAATATTCATATCTATTCTGTACTTTTTAAACAACTCCCTGCTGATTCCTATATAGGTGATTTTCATTTTGTTATAATAAGGGCACAATTAATATACTAGTACGTACACAAAATTTTTTACATGCAGATCACACAAATTCCTAGAATTGGGTCACAGGGTACAAATATTCTAAAGAAATTTGATGCCAACCACCATACATAATAGTCTTCAGAAAACAGAAGTCACCTTACCCAAGTTTGTGAGAGAATGACCATGTTCCAACTTCACCAAAAAAATTTTTTTAAATATTTGACTTGCTAAAAAGTATTAGCATTTTTCGTATTCGAGAAATGAGGTTATACATTTCTCATCTTTTCCAGCAATTTGCTGTTCTCTTATTAATTACCTGTTCATGTTCTTTGCCAATATTATTGGAATGTGGATTTACTGATTATCAAGACCTAGTTCTGTTTCTCTTGCATAAGATACAAAAAAAAAAAAAAATAATACGTTTTAAAAATACATATACCTGAAATCCAATGCAAGTGCTAGTAATGGGAGACAACAGCTGATTTTAGAATGTAAATAAGATACGAAGTAAGCTAAGTTTCCCAATTTATAAGCATCCCTACACTTTACACTTAATTGATAATTAAGGCATCTTTTCTGGTGCCAGCTCCAGGATGGTTCCTAGAATGTTGATCAGTTATATCTCGAAGTTCACGGCATCATTTGCCATAACACCACCAAATACTATCAACCAGTTTCAGTAGGAAGCCTGGCTGGCCATCTAAACCAGCAGTTCTCCAAGTAGGTTCCCCAGACAAGCAGCATCACCGTCACACAGGCACTTATAAAAATGCAAATTCTCAGGCTCCCCAGACCTACTAAATCCAACATGCTGGGGTTGGGGCCCAGCATGTTGTTCAACAGCCTTCCAGGTGATTCTGACACATACTACAGTTCGAGAACCGCCAATCTAAACAAACGTAACCTAAAAACATTAAATCAAGATTGCCTTATGTACATAATTGTTCTTTGATAAAGGATTTGGGAAATGTAAGTTATGCTACATATATATTAATTCAATGACATTTCCGTTCTTCCCCAAATTAAATGAAGAAAACACCTGCAAACTGGAGTTTAGCCTTATTTTCTACAAATAGAAATCCCAAAGCCATTAGTGCTTACAAAACTTTTCCTTAGAAGAATCCAAAATGAACATGTAAACTAATCAACTATTATACATAAAGATGCCACATACAGGTTTTATGTGAATGTAAGTTTTTTACTTCTCTGGGGTAAATATCACAAGTCAAATGCTAGGTCATATGATAAGTACATGTTTAGTTTTGTAAGAAACTGCCAAACTATCTTTTTAATTAAAAAATGAATTTACTACATATTTTTCAAACAAGAGACTTGATTTGTTTATCACATACTGCCTGATTTCCCAACTCCCACATGGGACTAACATCTACATCATTTTGAAAATTCAACGAACTAGCACATTAAAACACGGCATGTGAAAAACTATAGTTTCTTAAATATTTGTGGTTTCGTGAACAAATTACTTAATAAGTAAAAATAATTGTGGCCCTGGCTGGTGTGGCTCAGTGGATAGAGCACTGGCTGCAGACTGAAGGGTCCCAGGTTCAATTCCGGCCAAGGGCACATGCCTGGGTTGTGGGCTTCATCCCCAGTGGGATCGTGCAGGAAGCAGCCAATTAATGATTGACTCTCATCATTGATGTTTCTCTCTCTCTCTCTCTCTCTCCTTCCTTCCTCTCAGAAATCAATACGAATATATTAAAAAATAATAATAATTCTGGATAGCAGAATTATGAGTGACTTTTGTTTATATTTTTAGTTGTTTTCCCCCAAATTTTCTGTAATGAAAGTATTACCTTCACTAACTAAAAGAACCAATGGCTATATATAATGATAAAGAAAATTAACCTACAGAACATCACTGACCATTTTTATTTTATGGGATAAAAATTAAGGTGCTGGGATAAGAAATTATAGTTCAAATTTAGAACAGAGCCTATCATGAGTACCAACCCAGTAACAAATTGAAATGGAGTACTAAACTATGGCAGCTATTTCCTGTCCACCTAGCTTGTGTCCATTCTCCCTTCACGTAACAGCTCCTGAAAATGTGTTAGGGCTGGCCAATCACAGTATCACACCCTTCAGACAACTACAAATGGTCCAGGAATTGGGCAAGTGACAGAAGTCCTGATTCCTGCAGTTATTGCTTTTATTCTGAGTTTAAATGGTATCCTAGTCTTTGTTGTGTTATGTGGGCCAGTAAATTTTCCCCCCGGAATTAATGTCGTTTAAGTTAAATTCCCATTTCTTGCAACCCTGAATGTTCTTGCAGCACTTAAGAAATTAAACTTTTAATTTTGTAAAGGAATGAAGAGAACAGTGCATAAACCTCACATCCTTCATATATGTTAGTGAAATTATAACTAAACTAGAGGCCCAGTGCAGATTCGTGCACCAGTAGGGTCCTTTGGCCTGCCCACTGGGGATTGAGCCTAAACTGGCAGCACGACATCCCCCAAGGGGTCCCGGAGAGCAAGAGGGTACTGTGCAAAGTTGCTGTTGTTCAGCAACTCCTGTGTTGAGCATCTGCCCCCTGGTGGTCAATGCACATAACTACCAGCTGGTGGGCTGGTGGCTTAGGCTTTTATATAGATAAAGCAAATGAGTCAAGATTTCAACCTAACAGAAGTAATTTATCCAAATTACTAAACAGAATACTAATGTACACCATGTACATGGTACAATGCCCAAGTTATGAATAAGTGGACAGCATAACATTTCTATAACCCAAAATGTTCTGTAGCCATTTTAAAACTACCTTTAGGTGCCAACTTATCAGCACAGGCATCCAGTTCCTCATCAGATCTCAAAATTGGTTTTGCACAACAAAATGGCCCTCTGCTTTATTAGCAGGCTTTTCAATATATCTTTTGATTGCTTAAACCAGCAAATGAGCAACCAGAAAGGATTAGGAAGTATCCCAGTTACTGTAATGTGGGCCACTGATGCTACTCCTGGAAGCACTGTAAGTGCACTGGCTTCAGCCTCCGAAGCGCTAATTCTGTTTCATTTCTAGTACACGTTAAGGAAACAAAGCCGAAAAGCAGGCACACTACTTTCAGGGACGTACTTCTAAAGACAACTTCCCCCTAACCCAGTGACATTTACATACACAAGGCAGATGCCCTAATATGAAAGAATATTTATCGGAACTCTTAACTAGACCTGTTTTAAAGGGGACTCCAATTGAAACACCGGGTCTTCATTTATTCTATACATATTTACTGAAGCCCTGCCAAGTGCCAGACATTATGACAGACATAAGAAAATAAAGCTATGAAAAGATCCCACTCAAAACAAAGATGAAAACAGCAAAAGTGATCAATGACAATACAGTGCAACTGTCATGAGGAGGTCTATCCCAATGGAGGGCGATAGAAACATCCAGAATAGACAAGAGTCAGCAAGACACAAAGGAAAGGAAAAGCATTCCAGAACACAATCCAAAGAAACAGACTGTACAAAGGCATGGAAATAAGACATCATAGTCCTTCCTTGGAAAACACCAAGCAATCTGGTATGAAACGCACAAACTGCTTATGATGGCAGGCTGCTGCCAGACAGTCTAAAGAAGAACAGCCAGGCTGTCCCATGCACCTTTCCCCTTTGCTCTTTTGCTTTTATGTTTTTACTGCAATAAACCATAGCCATGAAAACAAACTAACAAGACACATCAAAAAGACAAAAATAAAGAAAAAACAGTAAAGAACCAACCAAAAAGTCCATTGTGATGCTCAGGATCTGGACTTTACCCTAGGGCTGGTGGAAACCAGGAGATAATTTAAGTTTTCCAAGAGGAGAGACCCAAGAACCAGCTGGATGTTTGTGTCCCCGTGTTCTAGTATGTGTGCATGGGGAGGCGCCAGGTGCTCTGTCAATAGTATTTGGGGATTTCCAGCCTGTGGGAGCAGTGGAAGGTGTGGATGCCATCTGAAGAGAGTATAGTTAATAAGGAGGTAGGAGGAAACAGAGAACTACTTAACTTGCATAAGTCAGCCTGTATAGCAAGCCCTACCTCAACGAATCATAAAGGCCTAGTTTACAGTCCAGACTGAGGGAGGCACCCCTGAATGCCCTTCCCCACCCAGACTCTGTCTCCTCTAAAACGCACTTGTGCTCTTTACCATGTACCACCCACCCCACACCTGCCGTCAAGTTCCTTCACTCACTGGCTGCTTCACACCACTGGTTATCTTCCTATGGTCTTAACTTTTCAACAAGTTTGTTAGGTTCCCTGAAAGTAGAAATTTCCTATCCATTTAACCCATATCTTGAAATTTTAATGACTGATGAACAATACTACCAATGAGAAACAAAGTTTACTTCCATTTATTGTATTTTCCAGTGTATAAGATGACTTTTTAACCCAGGAAAATCTTCTCAAAAGTCGGGGGTCAAAATCAAATATGATTTTTTAAAATTTTTATTGCGTTGGAAGAGGGGTAGTCTTACACGGCAAGTATAGCCCAAACTCTATATTTTAACTGGAAAAGTTGGGGGTCTTATACGTCCCGCCGTCTCACACGCCGGAAAATATGGTATGTACTTTAGAGTCCCACACACCAGGTTTTGTCCCTTTCACCTTGATGTGGGGATTTCCGCTGCAGTCGGGAAGAGACAGCTCTAGTGAGAAAGATCCGATCTCCAGAATGCGATCCACTTAAACGTAATTTTCAAAAGTGAGCAAAACTCACCTCAGGTGTTAGAAGGGGGGGGGGGGGGGGGTGGCAGGGGGAAGGGGGGTGACAACAGCGTACCAGGGGCTTCTAGGGTTCTCGTACTGTTCTGCTTCACAACCTGGGTGCTGGTTACACAGGTATGCTCACTTTGTGAAAGTTCATCAAGTTTTATCATTGACTGCACAATTCTTCGTATATATGCTGCAGTTCAAAACATTCGCAGTTCAAAAGGCAAATCAACAAGCAAAAAAACAAACAAGAGGAAGGACCAGTGATGAGGAGCAAAAGGAAAATGCCACAAATAAAAGGTCCTGCTGATGGGGCAAAAGATAAAAGAGCCAGGAAGACTATAGAACGTCTTAGTCAGGTGGGAAAACAGACATTTAGAGACCTACTATCACCTGAAGTACTAATTAATGAATTTGTGCTGAGAACTATTTTGGTAAATTATAGCCACTTAAGGAACTTTTTACTCATCTTAAAATGCCTTCAGCATTACGGAAGGACATTGTAAATGTCTGCCACATTAACACACAACTGAGTCCGTTCTGAACCTCCCACCCGGTAACCAATGAGATATCCCGGCCGTCTGGCCGGTGGTTTGGTGATTGAGCTTCAACCCATGAACCAAGAGGCTGCTGGTTCAATTCCCCATCAGGGCACATCCCCAGGTTGCAAACCTAATCCCCAGAAGGGAGAATGCTGGAGGCAGCCAATCCATGTTTCTCTCTCATCAATGTTTCTCTCTACCCCTCTTCCTTTCTCTCTTAAAATAAAAAAATCAATAAAAACATTTAAAAAAATATACTGGCAAGTTAGCTGCCTAGGCTTAGTATGCAATAAGCAACTAAAAAAACTTTGAGTAGCTTGTACACCAAGGTTCCAACTCTACTGTTCCAAAAAAAATGAACTAAATGGCACTAGTCAACCCACAGAAATAGCTATTCCCTTTTCCAAAAGAAAGTATTATAGTTTCCTAGAAAGGTAAATGTGCATCTCCACCAGCAGTCACTTCACGCAGCTCTTACCACTCTCAAGTTCACAATCCTCAAGGCACATGACCAGGGTTTCAGAAAGGGGGGAGGTGCAGAAGGCAGCCGATCAGTGATGCTTTTCGGAGATGTTTTTCTCTCTCTATCCCTTTCCCTTCCTCTCTCAAAAAAAAAAAAAAACACAGGAGAAGCAAAGATGGCGGCATAGGTGAACACCTATTGTTCTGCCCTGCGCAACAATTTAGGAACTACAACATAACAGCAGAACAGACAGCACCCAGAATCGCCAGAAAGCTGGCTGAATGAAAACTCCACTAACTGGAGTGGAGGTGGGACACTGAGACTCAGAAGCGGTGGGAGCGCAGCCTTTCAGACGGAAACAGGTTAGGAGCCGTCCTGGTCGCGCGCGAGGGCTGGGGCTGGAGCAGCAACGCCCGACCCACTGCCCAGATTCCCCAGCATCAGGCGAGATCTGTCCCACTGTCCGGACCCCCCAGCGCCAGGCGAGGTCCGGCCGAGGTCCATCCCACTGCCCGGATCCCCCAGCCCCCAGCGCTGGGCGAGGTCCGGCCGAGGTCCGAGGGACTCACCCTGGAAGCGGGGTGCGGCAGAGCCTCCTGAACTGCGAGTTTCCGCAAAAGGGTCGCGCAAACCCATGACTTGCCCCCTGGAAACTTGTCTCCTGGTTCTGGAAACCATTTATTTTTACAATCCTGGGCTAGACTTTTGGTGTGCAGGCACATTTGGGGAAAGGCAGAGTTGTCTTGCAAGGGGAAGAGACTAGCGGCTTTCTCTTGGAGGTGTCTGCAGCCATCCCCATCCAACAGAGACCCGCCCGCGCGAGCTCCACATAGGACGCAGCTGACGCTGACGCTACATGCGCAGCTCAGAGACTCCGCCCATCCAACCTGAACACAGTCTCCCTTCAGAGCCAATTGGCCTGGAGGTCAAACCCTCCTAGGGCTAACAACAAAAAGCTGGGTTTAAATTCAAAAATACTGAATACAACCCATAAAGGATTGCAGTAAGAGCACCCACCTCAGGTAACTGGGGAGGCTGAGCCACTGTCCCTTTGAAGATATCCACCACATAAAGCAGCCACCATGCAGAGACATGGAAAGAAATCAGGTGTGAAAGAAATGGAGGAGAAAAGACGACAAGACATAGAGTTCAAAACCACGGTTATAAGGCTTTTCAAGAGGCTCCTACAAAAGGCTGATCAACTTAATGAGAATTACCAGGAAATAAACAAGACCAACCAGCAAATGAATGAGAATTACAAGGAAATGAATGAGAACCTCAAGCAAATGAATGAGACCCTCAAGGAAATGAACAAGGCCTCTGAAGATACGAACCAGACCCTCACGGATAAAAAAAAGGACCAACTAGAAATCAAGCTTACACAGACTGAAATAAAAAATAATACACAAAGTCCCAAAAGCAGTCCAGAGGGCCACAAGAACCAAGTCAAAAATTTGAAATACAAAGAAGCAAAATCCACTCAGCTGGAAAAGCAAGAAACAAAAAGAATTCAGATAATTGAAGATAGCGTAAGGGGCCTCTGGGACAACCTCAAGCATGCCAACATCCGAATTATTGGGGTGCCAGAAAAAGAGAGAGAGCAAGTTAATGAAAACCTACTTGAAGAAATAGTGACTGAAAACTTCCCCCACCTGGTGAAAGAAACTGACTTAAAAGCCCAAGTACACAGAACCCCAAAATATAGGAATCTAAAGAGGACCACACCAAGACATATCATAATTAAAATGCCAAGAGCAAAAGATAAAGAGAGAATATTAAAAGCAGCAAGAGAAAAACAGTTGGTTACCTACAGGGGAGCACCCATACGATTGTCAGCGGATTTCTCAACAGAAACTGCAGGCCAGACACAAGTGGCAAGAAATATTCAAAATAATGAAGAGCAAGAATCTACAACCAAGATTACTCTATCCAGCAAAGCTATCATTCAGAATTGAAGGTGAGATAAAGTGCCTCGCAGATAAGAAAAAGCTAAAGGAGTTCATCACCACCAAACCAATATTATATGAAATGCTGAAAGATATTCTTTAAGAAGAGGAAGAAGAAAAAGGTAAAAATATAAATTATGAACAACAAATACACATCTATCAACAAATGAACATAAAACTCAAGTGAATTGATAGGCTGATGAACAAGATAAACTGGTGACTATAACAGAAACATGGTCATAGAGAGGGAATGGACTGACAATTCTTGGGGAGAAAAGGGTTGTGGGAAGTACAGCAAGAGATTGGACAAAAATCTTGCAACAATGGGAGAGGACATTGGGGAGGGGGAGGGGAGGGTGGAGGGTGGGATAGGTACAGGGTGGAGGGGAGATATAGGGGGATAAAAAAGGGGAAACAATGTAATTAATAAACTGAACAATAAAGAAAAAAATTAAAAAATTAATTAATTAATTAATTTTAAAAATTAAATAAAAAAACATTTTAAAAAAGAGAAAAACATTCTGTTAAGCAAGGGCTTTGTAAAGGTATTATTTCTGCCCTCCTTTGCGGCCTGAAAATTTTATTAATCAATTCCTGATTTTAAAGTTCTCCTTCCTGTTCTAAATTCTTTGTAGCACTTGCCACTTGCTGAAATTATCTTGTTTACTTGTTTTATTTTCTCTCTCCATAGCATTTTAAGCTCTGTAAGAACAAGGACCTTATCTGTCTTTATACCACTATAACCAGAGCCCAGATGGCTGTGTGCTCAACAAAAACTTGTTAAATAACCAAAGCTACCCAGGTAATTTACTTTAAGGTCCCCAAGAACTAGAACACATCCATAAGATCATGTCAGTACCAAGAAATCGTTAGGTTCAAGGTCACCTATTTCTGGGTGAGAGTAACTGACCCAGCTTTTGTACCGGTTAGAGATCAGACAAAGGTTTGAAAATTTAGAAGACAGGCAATGTTCTATTTATTTTTGAAGCAGTTTTATGAAAGACAAACACTCTAACAAAATCAATCTGACCTAAGGAACAAAAGCCCAGTGGTGGGTGACTGAGCCCCTGAAGAGGCTTGCCCTGCTCCAAATTAGGTACCTACTCCCTCTGCTTTCTTGGCGTTGTCCTCTCTGACACACATTATAGGATGATGTGCTTTTGAAGCTTCAGCAAAGATAAAAATTTTGACATTATTACTAATCATGTATGTGACCCCCTATAACTTCTAAAGTACTTCATGTTTACTAAAGAGATTCTGAGTTGTCAGGGAATTGGAATTTAATGGGAGAAAAAGTCCAGTTACAACTGCAAAGAATCAGGGAACAAGGAAAACATTTTACACACAAAACAACTTGAGTACCAACTTCCAATTCAGTATTCTAAAGCACCAACTTTTTATTAAGCTACACAATCTTATTACACATCTAAAGTAAATGCCTCACTTATACTTACTTGTCTGTAAAATCTCTAGAAACAGTACTATTTTCAGAGAGGTAGCATTAAAATAAACAGAGATTAAATAAAACATGATTACAACTCAACATGGTGATAAAATCTGGAGTTATAACCAATAAAGTTATAAATCTCTGGTAATTACGCAAAGCAAAAAAATTTATAATTTTTCAAGTGAGTGTGATGTAAGCAGTAGCTCCAAGTAAAAAACCATTCATCATTAAGACTTGCAAAACCATCTTGGTAATTTTTATTTTACAATACAGACATCACCCAGACATCACTGCATTCACAGAAACAAGACTAGAAGTAAAATATACTTACTCTGCCCAACACTCAAGAACTACAGCTTAACAATGGTTAGATAAATTTGCCAATTTGTGGGGTGTTCTCCACCCCCCCCCCCCCCTTAAGAGCCAGTTTCATGAAACTGGCAAAACGGGCTGGGAAATACTAGCTATTACCTAGGAAGGAATGGTGTTTCTTCCCCACATCATCGCCTTACACACATGCTCCCTCCCTTTTCAGCTTGCAAGGTTGAGTCTGTCAGCAGGGTGGGTGGGTGCAGAAGCAATCATTCCCACTGCAGGGGCTTCTCAGGTGCCAGTGTCAAGACTTAACTGAATCACACCACAGGCAGGGGGAGACCCAGGATGGAAATGTTCTAACCTGGTTTGTAGGGAGCATCCCACACTCTTCAAAATTACTAAGTCATTACAATTGGTGAATGTTATATATAGTATGCATACTATAGCTCAATAAAGCTATAAAAACAACCAGCAAGGGTAGACCCAACACATAACTGATAATATATCCAAAATGTAAGATCCCTACTTCCCCCTGAACTCCAAGTAGTCTATTAAGTATTCCCTCCTTCTTCCCGTAACATATTCCTTAGGAGTTTCTAAACTTCCTTTCATTCTGCTCTATGCTGCACCAAAAAGGAAGAATAAATACCTTCTAAATTACTTTCATGACTCCACTTGCAGAATTAAATATATTTAGTATATAAGGCAATAATAGTGAAGATTTGGCAGGTAATTTTGTAGATATCAATTCTCCTGTTCTGAAGTAAAGGGAGGGGGGACTCCTAATTGATCCCCAAGCCAGACTGCTCCAACCTCCCATAGCTTTTTATACCTCTCTTAGGGCCCTTATAACTTGGAGTATGGTCATTCCGGTATATGTCTCACCAACCTTTAACACCCTCCTCCTTTCCCCAATGTCTTGAGCAGTATCTTTCAAATCCTGAGAATATAAAAATGTTCTCTAGATTAGGGGCAGTATTTTCCTAACCAAACCGAGGAATATAAATTCTATTCTCAGAGGATAAATACAGTTCTGAGTTCTACTGCACTACCGATAATCCAAAGCTGACTTCTTTGGTTGACTGGTCAATGGTGGCAATAAGGATGTCAAAAAGGATGAATTAACTCAAAAATCACCTTGGGCTAAACAACTAGCTGCTATTCTAAAACCAAACATTAACTCAGAACACAAAACCCAATTTCTATGCCAGTCAACATGTTAGAAAAACCCTTTTATTATTTAAAATTACAAATTTTTGCATATTGCCCAGCATCCAAAAACAGAGCAACAAGTTTTCTACTACCATCACTACCAAGTCTGACTAAAACATTATGCAAGGCAGAAAACGTCAAACAGAGAAAATTACAAGAAAATGTCCCAGGAAGGAAAAACATGAAGTAACTAGAATAAAAAAAATCAATACACTAAGTAGGATAAGATGAAAACCTGTGAAATTTACCTTTCCACATGAAGTACAAATATTATTTGCCTTCCATTAGTGATGACTTCTAGAATAGCTCTAAAACACCAAAATAATGGCAATAAACAAAATGAAACAAATTTAAATGGTTAAGAGTATCTATCATGAGCTGATAAGACATTAAATCCTCATGTCTCTGAAATCTGTGTTCAAAGCCTACTCAATAAAAAAATTACACAAAGATCCTTAAAGATACTAGGTGAGTATCCTATTCCTGAACAGATTCTAAAATATTTTAATAATTAATGTTTGCTTAAAAACTGAATTTCACTGTCATCTGTGACTCTGAAAAAAAACTTTAAACATCCATATTTTTTCCTTTTTCCATATTGTTTTTAAAGTCAAAATCTTCCACAAGCTTCCAAAAAAGTTACTGAGTCAGATTTTTAATACATGTAAAAACTGAAATGCATTTCATTATGTGAGATAAGTATTCCCAGCAATGTATCATATGCAAACTTTTGAATTTGGTAATAAGTTTCTTTCACCAGTAAAGTTCTCAAGTTCTTATGCGTTTCCCAGTCACTTACTTGAACATCACCTATGATAAATCAAAACAAAACCACAATAAAGAGGTCTGGCCTCTGAGGGAATCTACACGTAAAAAAGAATAGTCATAAATACCATCACAATTGCTTTAAACAACACGTATATTCCTAAACTTGCATGCCATTTGATCAAACTCCCTGTTTCGAACAGCAAAACAAAATCTAGCCCTTGCTTGGTTTGGCTCAGTGAAGAACACTGGCCCCTCAGAACGGGCTGAAGAGTTCTAGGTTCAGATTCAGTCAAGGGCACAGCATGTCCCTTGATTGCAGCTGGATTCTGGGTGCGAGACTCTCACATCAATACTACTCTGTCTTTCCCTTTCCCTCTCACTCTCTTTAAAAATCAATGGAAAAATATCCTTGGTGAAGATTAACAACAAAAAAGAGAAAAACCTATTAAGCTCACAATGAGTGTTTTTACTTTAAATTAATCTATTCTATAATCTATACTAATAAAAGGGTAATATGCTAATTAGACCGGGAGATCTTTCCAGATAAAGCCATGGTGGCAGGGCTGAGGCAGAGGCTGTTAGGGGCAATCAGGGTGGCAGGGGAGGGCAGTTGAGGGCAAGCAGGCCAGCGGGGGGGGGGGGGGGGGGACGGACGGACGGACGGACATTTGGGGGCGATCAAGACAGTGGGGGGGGGGGTAGTTGGGGGTGATCAGACTGGAATGGGGGGCAGTTGAGGGTAATCAGGCTGGCAAGCAAAGTGGTTAGAGGCAATCAAGCCTGCAGGCAAGTGGTTAGGAGCCTGGATCTGGAGAGGGATATCCAACTGCGGGTTTAGGTATGATCCTGTGAGCCTAAATTAGCAGTCGGACATCCCCCAAGGGGTCGCAGATTGGAGAGGTGCAGGTCCGGTTGAGGGTCACCCTCCCACCCCTGTGCACGAATTTCGTGCACCAGGCCACTAGTATAAAATAATTGACCTGAATTTACTTTGAAAACTACTTATGATGAAATGCCTTCACTTTTTGAGTACTTTTATTCAAAGGTCTCATTTCTAACTGATGTAGTAGAATTCACATAACTGTTCCATCAGTAATAGGACCAACTGATCTGATATATTCTTTAGCCTGCCCAATATCCTATTTAATCCCAGGTATAAATAAAGCAATGATATCCTAACAGACACACTGAGTTAGTGAAAGAAAAATATCCAGTTAAAACTATGGAGTTACTACTACAGCAATATTGGAATACCACCAATTCAAAAACAAGTGCCTGATGAAATGAGACCTCTGGCATATCAAAGTTGTCTTCAAGGACTTACCAGAAACTCACTAATTCTGTCTCACTTTCACACACATATCCATCAAGAATAGTTTGATGGATATGTGTGAAAGAAATTCAATATGTAAGTCAAAAGATGACTGGAAGGCTAGAAAACCGACTCTGACCTGTCACTCCAGTGCTTTGACATGTTATTCGTTTTGACACCAGATTCAGTTTACTACCGTCACCAACATAACAAGAAATTCTCTCAGAGCTTTTCATTATCATAGTTTTAAACGCCAACTTCAATATGGTCACACAATTCATTTCACCATTTTGCAAAATCGTCTTCCATCAGTGCTCTGCACCAAGATCAGGCAAAAGCACACCAAAAGGACAGGTAGGCCCCCCCCCCCCGCCCCCCACAAAAAAAATGCAAAGCTCAATCTTTATTTTCAAATGCACAAAAATAACAAACATCTGCAGCTCAATACAGGAAACGCACAACCAGCGTTACTGTATAACCACCACTAAATTTCTCAGAGAAAAATAATTCAAGATAGGCAAATTATATACATTCTGCGCAAGCCAAAAATAAAAGCTCTACTGTCCTACAACCCATAACAAAGTCCTGCTTCCTCTCTTTAGGGAACCAATACCAATGAGCCAATGGATACAAGTATGGAGTAAATTCAGTGTCTGTTTAAAATAAGACAAAAACCATAGAACATTTATTCAACATGAGAATTTGCAGCCCAAACAAAATACAACCAAAACTACACATTACCTACCCAATGGTAGAGCCATAATCAACAAGTTGGAAAGAGGGCAGAATGAATAGCTCACTACCCTCTTCTCCACATTTGAAAACAAAAAAGTCCTTTAACAAAAGGTAACATCTTCAAGTACCTGGTGGAGGTGCCTTTCCGCACATCACAGATGCTGCATTTAAAGGCTTCCGCGCTGTTTCTGAAGGTGCAGACGCTACAATCCCAAAAGCCTTCGTCTGCAGCAGGTTTCGCTTGTCTTTTCGGCCTGCAGAGTGGGGAGAGGAAGAGGAAGGGAGAGAAGAGGAGAGAGGGTGAGGGGAGAGGGGGAAAGGGAGAAAAGGGGGAGAGGAGCGAGGGAAGAGGAAAAGGGGGAGACAGCAAATCACAGGCGCTGGTGAGCCGTCGTAATTTCGCAAGAATCCAAGGCAGGAAACTTCGCTCCGGCGACCACCCACCCTCCTTTTCCGGAACTAGAGGAGGGACCCGGCCCCCACTGGCGCCCTGCACCCTCCGGGCCGCGTGGCCTCCCACGGCGGGCGGCGGCCGGCTCCGGAGCTAGGCCGCGGCCCCGCAGGAAGCTGGCGGACTCGGCGACCCGCGCGTGGGGCCGGAGGCCGGGAGGAGCGGCGGGCGGACGCGGGGCGCGCGGAGCCGCCCGGCAGGACGGCGGGGCAGGGCCGCACCCCCCTCTCCCACCCACCTGGTTAAATCTCCCTTTGTCTGGGCGGAGCGGCGGCGGAGGCCCGGGAGGGGCCGCCATGGCTTCGGCGCGCACGGCCGCCGGCCCGAGTGCGGCGGCAGCAACGCCGCCCCCGCCCCTGATCTCCATCTTAGCGGCGCCTCCCCCGCCCGGGGGCTCCAGGCCTAGCCGTCGGCCCCCGCCTGGCCGCCCTGCCCTCCCTCCCCTTCCGCCTCGGCTCCCAGCAGGTACCTGGTCGGGCTCTTCTTGTCGCCCATGGTCATGGATAGGCTGGACCGCCGCCCCCCCAAAGCCGAAAAACGGCGCGCCTCGGAGGAGAAACGCCGTCCGGGGAGTCGTCGCGGAGCGACCCCCCTCCCTCCCCCGCGCGCACCCGCCCTCAGCCGCTGCGGCTCGAGCTCCAGCTGCCGCCGCCGCCGCCGCCGCCGCCAGTCTCCGGCCGAGACTAGTCCCCGCCAGCGCCGCCTCCGCCGAGCGACTGACGGGGGGCGGGGCCTGGCGCCTCGCGTCACGTCTCGTGCGGCCAATGGGAAGCCACGGCCTGCGCCGCGGGGCGGGGAGCGGGGCGGGTGGACGTGGGCCGGCTGGTGGGGTGCGTGCGCTGCCGTGCGCTCTGGTGGCGCGCGTGCCTCCTGGCGGCCCCGCGGCGGGGCGGGCGTGCCCGGCGGGGCTCCCGTGGCCGCGCCTGGAGCCCGTGGCGGGCCTTGAACCGCGTGCGGTCGCCTAGTGCATCCGTCCTCGGTCCCGCAGCCCCGATTGCGCCCCGGGGAAGTAGTTCCGCACAGAGGCTTGCAACAGCCGCGCTGCTCGCAACGCCTAGAGGCTGGCAGAGTCCCAGAGACAGCGGGCCTCTGGGTTCGCCCGCGCCCTGGCGCTCTGCCACGCAGAGCTGGCATCTGCCTCTCCCAGCCCACCTCAGCCCCAAGACCCCGCGCAGGCCCCTGGCGCCGGGGGCACTGCAGAAAGGGTGTGGCACAAGTAAAGCTTCCCCGAAGCCCGGCCCGGCCGCTACGCACGGAATCCCCTCCTAGCCCGCCCAGAACCTAAATAGGGCGTTTCCCTGAGGAAGTAGCTGCTGGAATCCTGGCAGCCACGTGCCAGCAGTCAGACCTTGGGCCTCAGCTCCTTTATCTCCAAAATGAAATAACCCTCCTTCTAGGAGTCTTTGGAAAATTCAGAGACCTATGCACGATAAGCACGCAGGTCAGTACCTGGCACTTGGGAAGGACCATACAAAACCTTGGGTGAGAGCTACCATAAGGGGGCCTGGCCAGGGCAACACCCACAGCTTTCTGCCTGCTTTAAGGCTGCTTGCCAAACGACTGGAACAAGACTCAGGCCTCTCTGCCCTCAGGCAGTCCTGGTAGGGGAGGATCCCAGGTGATGAGATAAAAGGCCTGGCAGGCTGAAGCCCTGGGTAGGGGTAGGACGGAGTCAAAGAATGTTGCTAGCAGTTGGGAGATGTCTGCTCAGCATCCACTGTGACAGACCCCATTTATATGTAAACAAAAGTGGGTTATTATCAGGACTGCTCCTTGGAAGAGAAGTACACTGAGGCCAGGGGGCAGGAAGTCCTAGGGTTAGTCCAGGGATCAGAAACCAAAGAAGGAAAGAGGGAAGGGATGTGTCAACTGATCAGCACAGGTGGTCCTTTCTAGGCAGGCACACCCGGAGGGACAGCACTGTGCAGCTAGGGTCAGCGCCCTCAGGTCACTCTGCCACCTACTTCTCAAACAAGAAAGGAAGAAGTAGAGGAGGGAGGCAGGGGACAGGAAGCCCAAGGGGACAGAGAAAGCCAGGGGGCATGCACACAAGCCTGGCCCTGTGCCCACAGCCTTGACCTCTGGTGTCAGCCTGGCATGCTTCCAAGACCCCAGCCCTGGGTTGAAGGTGCTGAGAGGAAATGGGTAGTAAAGTCCCAGCTGCAGAAGGGGCCTCTGGGGAGGGGAACTGGTAGCTGGAGCCACAGGTATGGGAAGGAGACTTACTTTGTTATTATTATTACTAGGGGCCCAGTGCAGAAAATTCGTGCGGGGGTGGGGGTGTCCCTCAGCCCAGCTTGTACCCTCTCCAATCTGGGACCCCCCCCTTCCCCCTAGGGATGTCCAATTGCTCATTTATGCCCGATCCGCAGACATCCCTCTCACAATCCAGGACTGCTGGCTCCCAACTGCTCGCCTGCCTGCCTTCCTGATTGCCCCTAACTGTTTCTGCCTACCAGCCTGATCACCCTCTAACCACTCCCCTGCCAGCCTGATTGATGTCTAACTGCTCCCCTGCCAGCCTGTTTGCCCCCAACTTCCCTCCTCTGCTGGCCCGGCTACCCCTAACTGCCCTCCCCTTCAAGCTTGATCGCCCCCAACTGCCCTTCCATGCAGGCCTGGTCCCTCCCAACTGCCCTCCCCTGCTGGCCTGATCGCCCACAACTGCCCTCCCTTGCAGGCTAGGTCCCTCCCAAGTGCCCTCCCCTGCTGGCCATCTTGTGGTGGCCATCTTGTGTCCACATGGGGGCAGGATCTTTGACCACATGGGGACAGCCATCTTGTGTGTTGGAGTGATGGTCAATCTGCATATTACTCTTTTATTAGATAGGATAGAGGCCTGGTGCGTGGGTGGGGGCCAGCTGGCTTGCCCTGAAGAATGTCCCAGATCAGGGTGGGGATTTCCTTGGGCACAGGGTGGCCTGGGTGAGGAGCCTCTGGTGGTTTGCAGACCGGCGACGCCCCCACCAGTGACCCAAGTGGAGGCCATGGTATCTGGGATTCACTTATCTTCTACAATTGAAACTTTTTAGCCTGTAGTGGAGGCCTAGGCCGGCCAGGGCTGCAGAAGCTTGGCTTCCTCCATCACTGGGGGCAACGCTAACCTCTGCTCTCTCCAGCTCCATGGCTGCCGCCATTTATGTTGGGATTTATGTATTTTGTATAATTGAAACTTTGTAGCATTGAGTGGAGGCCTAGGCTGGCAAGAGCAGGTGGAAAGCTTGGCTTCCTCCATTGCCAGGGAAACCCAAGCCTTCCTCCTGCTCTCAGTAGCTGTACCCATCTTGATTGGGGTTTATTTGCATATTTGCTCCTGATTGGCTGGTGGGCATGGCTGGTGGGTGTGGCAGGATACAATCAATTTGCATATTGCTCTTTTATTAGATACTCTACATTAATAATGTAGAGTAAAATGCATGAATCATTTTTCAGCCCTGTGAGTTAATAGATGATAGATAGTAAGCCTTTGTAACTATCCAGATCAAGATAGAGAGTATTTTCACCCTTTCCTTCCTTCCCCACAGGGAACCACTATTTCACCTCTGCCTATTTGTGGCTGTCATGTACCTGGGTTTTTGGTATTCATGTATATGTCTGGCACCCTTTTCTCAATGTAATAATTGTGGTATTTATTCATATTATTGCCTATATCAGTAGTTCATTTCTGTTTGCTTAAGTGTGTAGAATTCCACTATAAATACAACATAATTTAATTGTCACCCATAAGAGACTGACTTTTTTAGTATTGTTGTTTTTTGTTTTGTGTTTGTGTGTTTGTATTTTAAGCTGTTTTACCTTTTCAAAAAATACATAGTTTTAAACATGCTTTAAGGGGAAAAAGAGAAGTCCCAGTACAGAGAACTAATTTCTAGGAACACATCAGACCCAACATCGCCATGTGGCTGGAGCTGTGGAAGCTCTCATTTCATTAGCGCCCCCTGAAAGGCTCCTTGTAGTGACAAAGCCAGACAGGACTCCTCTGAGGCAGGTGCTGTGGGATGCAGGCTCTGCAGGGAAGCCTGGGAGGCACACCTCCCTCTGCAGTGTTGCTGTGAGCCATCCTGGTGTGAAACATGCTGAGGAGCCAGCCCTTCCGCTGTCCCTCTGTTTCCAATCTGGAACTTCCAATTCATGTTTCCCTTAAAGAAAGGGTTCTGGCCCTGACCAGTTTGGCTCAGTGGATAGAGAGTCGGCCTGCAGACTGAAAGGTCCTAGGTTCGATTCTGGTCAAGGACATGAACCTTGGTTGCAGACACATCCCTGGTAGAGAATATGCAGGAGGCAGCTGATTGATGTTTCTCTCTCATCGATGTTTCTAACTTTCTAGCCCTCTCTCTTCTTCTCTGTAAAAAACCAATAAAATATACTTTAAAAAAAAAGAAAAAGGGTTCTCCTGTAAAAATTATTTAAAACCCATGGTTTTAGAATAGATGTTGATTAGAAGCATCTCCTGTAAATGATTCCGTGGATCATAGCACAGAGTAAAAGACCACATTCTGCCTCCAGGTCCCTCCAGTCCAGTCATGCCAGCTTCTTTGCTGTTCCTGGGACTGTCATCCTCCCACCCAGGGCCTTCCCACTTGCTGCTTTGTCCCCCAGATAACCACATTTTCACTGCCTCCCTTCCTTCAGGTCTCTGTCCCAAAGTCAGATTTTCAGTTATGGATCCCTGTCACGGAGTCTAAAAATCTTGAGCTGAATCTAGGTGCCATGCCTCATTCCAGGGACTAGAAGATCAGATAAACAAGATAGACTTGATTCCTAACCTTTTGGAATTCACATTCTAGTTGAGAAGCCAAACATTTTACAATTAATTAATTATGATTGTGACAACTGCTGCAAAGGCAAAGTACGGGATGCAAGACAAGAGGAGGGGAGGGAGGGAGGGAGGCCCTGAAGAAGTTCAGTCTCCCTGGGGGAGAAGGAAAGCCAGTTCTGAGGGGAGGGCTGGGGAGCACTTTGGAGGAGCTGAAGGCCAGCAGCTGGGCCTGGGCCAGAGCCCAGTGTCCCCAGGGGAGAGGAGAGATAAGGTTGATGAGACAGGTTCTGGCTGGGTCCTGTGGGGAGGGCAGGCTTAGCTGGGATTGGGGTCTTCATACTAGTGCATGGAAGCCATTGTCTAAGTAAAGAACATCTTGTAGAAAATTTTTATGAGTATATTTGTGACAAAAGTGACAATTGCTAAACCAAGGTCGCAAATGTTCTGGAGAATAACAATTTGCATTTTCTTTTGTGTGTTTGGAAATAAGGTGGGAACATGGGAATATTACATGGAGGTAAAAGAAAGCAAGGTGGGGATTAGAATGCAGGCTAGTTGAAATTAGGTGCTCTCTCAAGGGATGTTAACCTGGCATTTCCAAGGTTCATTATCCTTGATGCTCAAGAACAATGGGCGGGGCTGGCTTTAAAATCGTTCATTAAAGAAGTTACAGGCCTGAGGGTACTACCCACCATGAGCTGCCCAGTTAGGAATTTGTATTTTTGTGCAGCACCCCCTTTTTATCCACACCACTGATAAGTTTGCCAACAATATTTGTCTACCTGGGACTGCCTGCAGTCTACCTTAGTGACTGAGATGCTGGGAGAATGCAGAGCCCTGGGGAAGATCATGAGGGAAACTTTAGATTGGCCAGAGAAATGGACTAGGAAGGACAGCTTCTGTGGGTCTCCTTCCTTTCTTTAATTCAAGAAAGAAGCAAAAACTACTGGTGCCTGCAAAGTCAAGATCTGGATTGTTATCAATGCAGCATCCTCCTGTCTTTATTTGCAAACATTATTCCCAGGCAGAAAACATAAATGCTCACTGAGACCTGTACTTTGAACCTTAGGAACACCCAATAAAATTATCATAAACAAGCAAAAGCAAAAGGCCTTTCTCCAAATAGCTCAGGGCTTACACCACCCCACTCTGTTACACCTTCATATGGTCTGAGTTCCAAATTGTGGTTTGGGGCGGGGTTTTCACCAATCTGCAGTGAAATGAGAAAACTAAGGAGTAAATGTTTAAATACTTGTCTACACCCAAGTAAATTACCAACAATTGATTCTCAGGGAAAACTTTTTTATTTGGAGATTATGTCTTTCCAAGTAGTTTCTTGGAGGGTGGGTAAATTTTTTAAATTTTTTTTCAAATACATGTGAAAATTTATTTAGAAAGTCACAGAGGTAGAAGGGAGCGAGCTGGGCTGCATGAACTCAGGAACCAGTTACAGGGCCCAAGAAGGGCCTTTGGAGCCAAGGAGAAAGAGGAAAAGAAAGCTCTTGGCGGAAGGAGGGGAAGATGCACATGTTCCAGAGAGCCTGGAGGCCTGGTAACCAGGCGCTCCTTTTATTTATTTTTTTAATATATTTTATTGATTTTTCACAGAGAGGAAGAGAGAGATAGAAAGTCAGAAGCATGAATGAGAGAGAAACATTGATCAGCTGCCTCTTGCACACCCCCTACTGGGAATGTGCCTGCAACCAAGGTACATGCCCTTGACTGGAATCGAACCTGGGACCCTTCAGTCTTCAGGCCGAGGCTCTAGCCATTGAGCCAAACCAGTTTCAGCGAGGTGCCCTTTTTAGAGGAGCAGTTAGTCAGATCACAAGTTGATGGTTCTGTGTTGGCTTCCTAACATTCTCTTGTCACCAATTTTATTCCTGAAATGTTAATAACCAACATCTAAATGGTTCTAATAAACATTCAGAGCTACTGTTGAGGGGAAAGGAAGGTGAAAACAGTATCATTTGGTGGCTAAAAAGGCCACCAATGAAAGACAGTAACTGGGAAGGTCTAAATGTGATTCTTTTTTTTTTTAAGATTTGATTCTAATTGCTAAGACTTGGTGTCCTACTTTGCACTGATGTTCCTCCAGGGGTTTAAAGAGAAAACATTGTTCCTGGAAGCAACCAAGTGCCTGGAGTGCCTTGGTAGCTGGCAGCACCCAGCTCTTTCCACTCGGGGACTCGGGCTTGTGCGGACCTCACTGGGGTCTGTGCCCCAAGAGTCAGAGAGGTGGAGCTTCCGTGACCACCTGGGTTTGAACCTCAGCCAGATTTTGCAAAGCCACTGTGTGTGTGCTGACCAGAGAAATGGGGTCTTATTGGTCTGCTTCTTGCATGGTGGGAAGTACCACCAGACACAACTGTCCTGGGTTATACCTTATACCATTTGTAACAATTAATTAATCTTTTAAAATAATTTATTACTTATTTGTTTAATTTCTTTATTGATTAAGATATTATATGTGTCCTCATCCTCCTATTACCCAACCCTCCCCACTCAGGCCCTCACCATCCTGGTTTCTGTGTCCATTGGTTAGGCTTATAAGCAGGCATACAAGTCCTTTGGTTGATCTCTCCCTCTTACCCCACCCTTCCCACCTTCCCTCTGAGATTTGACAGTCTGATCGATGCTTCTCTGTCTCTGGATCTGTTTTGGTTCATCAGTTTATGTTGTTCATTATATTTCACAAATGAGTGAGATCATGTGATATTTATCTTTCTCTGAGTGGCTTATTTCACTTAGCATAATGCTCTCCAGTTCCATCCATGTGGTTGCAAATGGTAGGAGTTCCTTCTTTTTTACTGCAGCGTAGTATTCCTTTGTGTAGATTTACCTCTGTTTTCAAACCACTCATCTGCTGATGGGCACTTAGGCTATTTCTAAATCTTAGCTATGGTTAATTGTGCTGCTATGAACATAGGGGTGCATATATCCTTTCTGATTGGTATTTCTAGCTTCTTGAGATATATTCCTAGAACTGGGATCGCAGCATCAAATGGGAGTTCCATTTTTAATTTTTTATCTTTATTTTTCAGTTTATTAATTACATTGATCCCTCTTTTTTTACCCCTCTATAGCTCCCCTCACCCGGTTCCCATCCCACCCTCCACTCTCACCTCCCCCGCCCCACTGTCCTCTCCCATTGTTGCATGATTTTTGTCCAGTCTCTTGCTGCACTTCCCACACCCCTTTTCTCCCCAAGAATTGTCAGTCCATTCCCTCTCTATGTCCATGATTCTGTTATATTCACCAGTTTATCCTGTTCATCAGATTATTAATTCACTTGATTTTTAGATTCATTTGTTGATAGATGTGTATTTGTTGTTCCTAATTTACACTTTTATCTTTTTCTTCTTCCTCTTCTTAAAGAATATCTTTCAGCATTTCATATAATATTGGTTTGGTGGTGATGAACTCCTTTAGCTTTTTCTTATCTGTGAAGCACTTTATCTCACCTTCAATTCTGAATGATAGCTTTGCTGGATAGAGTAATCTTGGTTGTAGATTCTTGCTATTCATCACTTTGAATATTTCTTGCCACTCTCGTCTGGTCTGCATAGTTTCTGTTGAGAAATCCGCTGATAATCGTATGGGTGCTCCCTTGTAGGTAACTAACTGTTTTTCTCTTGCTGCTTTTAATATTCTCTCTTTATCTTTTGCTTTTGGCATTTTATTTATTTTTTTAAATATATTTTATTGATTTTTTACAGAGCAGAAGGGAGAGGGATACAAAGTCAGAAACATCAATGAGAGAGACATCGATCAGCTGCCTCTTGCACGCCCCCTATTGGGGATGTGGCCACAGCCAAGGTACATGCCCTTGCCGGAATCGAACCCGGGACCCTTCAGTCCGCAGTCCGACGCTCTATCCACTGAGCCAAACCGGTCTCGGCTGCTTTTGGCATTTTAATTATGATGTGTCTTGGTGTGGTCCTCTTTAGATTCCTATATTTTGGGGTTCTATGCACTTCTTGGGCTTTTAAGTCAATTTCTTTCACCAGGTGGGGGAAGTTTTCAGTCACTATTTCTTCAAGTAGGTTTTCATTACCTTGCTTTCTCTCTTTTTCTGGCACCCCCATAATTCGGATGTTGGCATGCTTGAAGTTGTCCCAGAGGCCCCTTACACTATCTTCAATTATCTTTGACTTGGTTCTTGCGGCCCTCTGGACTGCTTTTAGGACTTTGTGTAATATTTTTATTTCAGTCAGTGAATGCTGGATTTCTAGTTGGTCCTTTTTCATATCCTTGAGGGTCTCATTCATATCCTCATAGGTCTCATTCATTTCCTTGTAGGTCTCATTCATTTCCTTGTAGGTCTCATTCATTTCCTCATAGGTCTTGTTCATTTCCTCGTTGATCTTGTTCATTTCCTCGTAGGTCTTGTTCATTTCCTCATAGTTCTCATTAAGTTCATGGGCCCTTTCTAGGAGCCTCTTGAAAAGCCTTATAACCGTGGTTTTGAACTCTATGTCTAGTCATCTTTTTTTCCTCCATTTCTTTCACACCTGATTTCTTTCCATTTCTCTGAATTGTGGCTGCTTTCCTGAGTTGGTCCATTAGCTTTGTATGGTAGATGTCCTCTAAGGGACAGTGGCTCAGCCTTCCCAGTTACCTGAGATGGATACTCTTACTGCAATCCTTTATGGGTTGTACAGTATTGTTGGAGTTAAGCCCAGCTAATTGTTGTTAGCACTAGGAGGGTTTGACCTCTGGGCCAATTGGGTGTGAAGGTGAGCTGTGTTCAGGTTGGATGGGCGGAGTTTCCAGGCTGAGCACACAGCATCAGCTCCGCCCTATGTGGCACGCGGGTCTCTGTGCCGGGTGGTAATGGCTGCGCACCTCTGAGAGAAAGCCGTCGCCGGTCCCCACCCGTTGCCAGACAACTCTGCCTCTTTCCAAATGAGCCTGCACACCCAAAGTCTCCGGTGGTCTCCCGAACGAGGGAGCAAGTCACGAGTCCTCTCTGCGTGGTCGCGAAGTTCTTTCCCCAAGTTTACGTGCATACTGCTATTCCAAGTTTAGCACACTCTCCTCAAACTCGCAGACCTCTGCTGCGCCTGGCTCTTAGTGTGCCTACCCCGGACCTCAGACCTTGCCTGGAACTGGGGGATCAGTGCAGTGGGGTGCCTCCACCCTCCCCATTGGAGAAACCCAGCTGGGATTGCTGTTGCCCGCTCTACAGCTCGCGCATGTGCACGGCTCTGAACCTCTGGATCCACGCGTATCTTCAAGGCTGCGCTCCGCCGCTCTTCTGAGTCTCACTGTCCCACCTTTACTTTTATTTGTGGAGTTTTCACTCAGCCAGCTTTCCGGTGATTCTGGATGATGTTTGTTTTGTTGTTATGTTGTAGTTTTGAAATTGTTGCGCGGGGCAGCACAATAGGTTTTTACCTATGCCACCATCTTGGTACCTCCTTCCATTTTTAATTTTTTGATGAATCTCCATGCTGTGCTCCACAGTGGCTGCACCAGGCTGCATTACCACCAGCAATGATGAGGGTTCCTTTTTCTCCGCATCCTAGCCAGCACTTGTCATTTGTTGATTTGTTGATGATAGCCATTCTGACAGGTGTGAAATGACAATGCGGTACAACAATTAATTTAAAGACTGGAAGAAAATACTTGCAAAGCATGTATTTGATAAAGGAATCTAGAATATAAGAAAACAAGCCACTTAATGAAAACATGACCAAAATATTTAAATGGACATTTCACCCAAAAAGATGTAGGAATAATTAATAAATACATGAAAAGATGCCCAACATCATTATTCATTAGGGAAATGCTGACGAAGACCACAGGAGATAACACTGCACCTTGAAACAGCTTAAGTCAAACAACCCTGACAATCTTGAGTGCTGGGAGGAGGTGTAACTACCCTCCCGCAGTGCTGGTGGGAGTGTAGTATGGCTCAGTTCCTCTAGGAAATGATTGGGCAATTTCTTATAAAGTTGAACATACACTTTTAGCATGAGCCAGAAATCCCACTTTGGAAGATTACCAAGAGAAATAAAGACCTGTGTTCACAGGAAAATCTGTACTCAAATATTTATAGTTTTATTTATAATCACTAAAAGCTGGAAGCAGCCTGAATTCCCTTTAGCAAGTGGATGCTGTCCGTCCATGCCATGGGAGAAAAAGGAAGAAACGATTTACATGTGCAGCACAGCGGAATCTCGACTTCATATCCTACGTGAAAGAAGCCATACTTTGTGATCCTACTCATGGGACATTCTGGAAAAGACAAAATTATAGGATGGGGAACAAATCAGTGGCTGCCTGGGTGAGGAGTGGAATGAGGGTTTGAACATAAAGGAAAAGCAGCAAAAGGGAATTTGGAGAGGTGATGGACATAATTTACATCTTGATAGTAGGGGTGGTTACAAGACAAAAATGGATTTATCAAAGCTTAGATCTATATGCCAAAAAGAGTAAATTTTACTCTATACAAACTACACTTTAATAATCTGGCTTCTGGTCATTCAGAATGGAGAGTTCTCCAAGCCTCTGCATTCCACATTGCCTGTTCCCTTCAAGTAATAGCCACAGAGCTAGCGTGCTGCAGTTTAGCGGTGTACCTACCCTGGGGGTAAGCCTGTCCTTTTCTGAGTGTTCTTTTCACTACTAGGGCCATACATCTTGGAGTCATTCCTGTCTCCTCTCTTTCTCTACCTCCTACATCAGCCCATCAGCAAACCCTTTGTGCTTGACCTTCAGTATAGATCCTGAGTCTGACTCCTTTTATTTGCCATTGCCACAACAGCCTTTATTCCTCATTAATGTGCAGGGTGGCTGCTGCAGCTCTGCTCCACATGTCTTACCATTTGGTACCCAGGTTGAAGGAGCAGCCTCTATTTGAAAAATATGTTTTCATGGCAAAGGGAAAAGAACATGAATGTTCCACACTGTGGCTCTTCACGGAAGTCCACCCCTCCCCTGGGGAGGGGGTGGGTGCTGCAAGAAGTCACCTGCCTGCAGGTAAGGACATAGGAAACCCTCTAGGTACAATTGATGATGATGACTTAATGTGCCAAAAGGTTTTCCAGTTTAAAAGGCACAAAATTCTAAAAGGTGGAAACTGGGGAAGAACACAGAACCCACTGCCCACGTGTACCATAGTCCTCCTACGGCAAAGATCAAGAAAACTGGCAAACCTTCCCGTGGTGCTGGAGGGTCCCCATTTGTAGGCGTTTGCAGATGCAGCAACAGGACCCAGCTCTCCTGACCCATCCTCCCCCTAAGCCTCTTCAGTATATACAGAAAAGCCCTCCTTGCTCATGAGATAACTGGAGGCCAGTTTCAATGTCAATGCCTTAAATTACATGCTTTGCATGTGCAGTTTGAGGGGTAGCTTTTCCTAAGCCTCTACCTCTACCAAGGTTCAGAGCCAGGCTGCTGCATCCTGAGTCAGTCCAGGGAGTGCTTTGGGTCAGCTGCTGTGGCAACCGCAGCAGATGGTGCCTTCAGAGAGAGAGAGGCTGGGTTAGCACAGCCCAGAGCCCAAGGATGTCATGACCAAGGCACAGAACTCTGCATCAACAGAATAGAATGAGGACTCGCTGAGGCTCAGCACCTTGACCAGTGGCTGCATCTCTGGGAAGGCAGCAGCCCTTCCCTGCCCACAACATGAGGAAGGACCGTGTCCAGGGTGACAGAAAGAGGTGCTGGATTCCAGGACAATGTCCAGTTGATTCAGAAATGCTGCACTCCAGGCAGAGGAGGATCTGGGAGGAGATCCAGGTAGCCTGGCTCAGTCGCTCTACCTGTTGCACCTTTCTCCCCCGGAGATAATTTCTACAAAAAGGAGAGAATCTCACACAGACCAAAAATGCTGGTGTCACAGTTTTTACAAAGTACCTGGGATGCTGCAGCACCTGCAGCTGGGTACTCTTAGGAGGCACCTGGTACAGCTCTGTCCTGTCCTCATCCTCAAAGTAGACCTCAAAATTATCAGGGCAGTATTTTCCTTAATTTTATTTGGGAGAGAGAGGGAGAGAGAGAAAAACATCAATGACAAGAGAGCATCTCTGATTAGCCGGCTCCTGCACACTCCACACTGGGGATCAAGCCCCAAACTTGGGTATGTGCCCTGACTGAGAATCAAACCATAACCTTCTGGTTCACAGGTCAATGCTCAACCACTGAGACACGCCGACGAGGCAGCAGGGCAGTATTTTTGCCCTAAGTCCCAAGAGGGTGTTCCACCAAACATCTCCATTAGATGATCAGTAAACCTGGAGTCCTCATGAAAGGCAGAGAGGAAATCTGACTGGGCATACTCTGGTCCAGAAAGAGCACAGGCAGCTCAGTCTGTCTTGGTCACCTCTGCTCAGTCTGGCGTGTAGGGGTTCTCCAGCTGAGCCCCCTAAATGCACTCAGCCCTCTGGAGGCAACGCCTTCATCACCACTGGCCCAAGGGCCTGCGGGTCTTCTTCTGGTTCTGCTCCTTCTCTTTCAACTTTGCTTTCCTTGTATCCCTCGGTTCAGTTAGCTTTAGTGTATCTGCATTCGTCCTCATTTCCAGAAGCTTCTTCTCTTTGGCATCTCTCTGCAACCCCTCATCACACCAGTTCACAGCCTCAGCAGTTTTTCCCACTCCATATGGTATGGACACCCCTAACATTGCGTTGAGGTGGCAGGGTCTTCATTTTCTGGCAGCCGTCACATGGAGAGCAATGCCCAGATCGTACGACGCTGCTGCTTGGTTGGTTAAAGAACAATATTCAGATCAGGATGTGCATGTTCTCCTTGAAGCTTCAGTCTGGGAAACCACAGCCTTTCATCGTCCTTTTCTTTAACATGTTCATTGTCTTGGCCTGTTCTTCTGGAGATTGCTCGTCACCAAAAATAACTGACTGGAGGCAAGCCAAGTCAGGATTCTCCTTGGGATCGATTTCTGATGGTGCTTTCTTCATAAACAGGGTGCTCTTTTCAAATTCCTCTTCCCTTCCGGTCCTCGAGGACGTAGCCACCGTGAGGCTGGCTCTGGAACTTCTCCCGGAATAATTCCACGTGGTCGTCATCGGAGGCGGCGTCCCATTCCGCCGCTCCAAGGCAGCTCCTGGGCCCTTTGGTCATGGCCGTCCCGGCACCCAGCACTGCTCCGGCTCCTCCTCATCGCAGCTGCTGCCACTCATTCCAGCACAGGCTCGTCTTTTAGACTAGTGATTGGCCTCCCTCTACTCTTGAACTGTCAGGTCATTTTAGACTGTGCTGTGGTGTGAGTCCCAAATCTTCATGACTTGTCCCTGCAGAGGGCAGGTGCTCACTGAAGTGGCCTCACAGTCGCTGCAGGGCCCTCGGGCCGCCTCAGCACCCCGGTGGGAGGGGCAGCACCACCTGAACAGTGCTGGATGCTGAGCCCAGGAGCAGAGCTTCCCAAGGGCAAGAACTGCCTGGCCTGGAAGTGACACTGTGCTTCTGCTCACAAAGCTGTGTGCTGGGCGGTGAGAGCGGGGAACACTGGGCCAGCAGGTCTGTGATTACCATGATCCTTTAAACCCTCTTCTCCCAACAGCAGGTTCTTTTAAGATGCATGTGACAAAGATCCCTGCTTGAAGTCCTCTAATGACTTTTCATGACACTGATTAAAATTCAGAATCTTGACCCTCAATTTCAAGGCCACTGGCCAGCTTCAGGTTCACTGACCTTGGATGGTGTCTGCCAAGTCCAGCCACTCCTGCAGCCTTCCCAGCTGTCCTCCCAGAAGCTCCAGGGCACATCTCTGCTCACCCAGGGCCTATTCACGCCCCCCCTTCACGAGGCCCGCCCTGACTAAGTCGTCCTGCATGGCCTCCCCTGAGTTGGCGTCATCCCTTGTCCTACTGCCTTTTTCTTTACAGCCTTATGACTGAGCATTTCATGATCTATTGTTTGTTTCCACCTGACTCTTCCACTAGAATTTAATTTCTATCAGGACAGTGACTTGGTCTTGTTTTATTCTGTATCTATAGTAAAAAGAGCATTATAGTAATGTTCCCACACATAGCAGGAACACAAATATTATGTATAGAATGAATGAAACATTTTCATATTTGTTACCCCATTGAAACTCCAAATGACTCAGTGAGTAAGACCTATTGTTGCCCTAGTTCGTAGATGAGGAAACTTGGTCATAGAAGTGATTTGGCCAGAGTCAGGGTCAGAATCTGAATTCTTACTCAACAACTGATCTCCCAGTCCACCTCTGACCTCTCTCTTCACCATGTTGCTTCTGAAGCACATGCCACTGAGAGGGCTGGAGGTTCTGGAGAGGCCAGGAAGGTGGGCAGGTGGAGAAGTTGGCCTGGTCCTTTCCAGCAGATGGCCCAGGGTCACCATGAATTCAGGCGGTTCCTTGGCCTTTATACTCCTAGTTTGTTGGTCCCTGTTCCTGTGAGTTCCTGCCAAAGCAGGCAGCCACATGTGCCAGAACCCAGGGAATGTGTGGGCCTCAAGAATGTGCAGAGAGGGGGATTCCCTGGAAAGCATGATTTCCTTCATTGGTTCAATAATACCTATTGATGCCTCGGGCCCAGAAACTGCTTCCCCAGCAGCTTATCCTTGATAATTGAATTTCCACCCTTAGAATCAGAGTCTCAGAATTCTGAGGGTGGGAAGAAGAGGGAAGCTCAATCACCCAGGACTGCCTTTTGAGTTCAGAGGCAGAAACCTGGAGCATGGAGGCCACAGATGCCTGCCCCACACACTTTCCTGGACCAGCACTGCCTCCCGCGCCATCAGCAGCCCTGGCTCCTCAGGAGGAGGACTGAGGATGCTTGCTGAGGCTCAGGCAGGGCCTTGACTGGCCCAAGACCATGGAACCTGAGCCAGTTTGGAGCTCGGTTTTAAAACCTGATTCCAGGTCCTTTCTGCTGTGACCACAAATGGAGTCCCTAGAACCCAAACATCCTGGGATTCGTTAATTACAAATTAGATTAAGAAAGAGGCTCAGCATAGGCTCAACACCTAGTGTAGTCTTGCACTAAACTCTTTCCCCCTTATATTCATTAAGGCTTCCCTGGTACCTCATAATGTGACTGCCTTAGGAGGGCTTTTACAGGGCCTTCAATTAAAATGAGGCTGTTAGGAGGGCCCTGACGCCCTCTCACTGTGGCCTTATACACATAGGAAGAAACCCAGGGCCACACGAGTTTAGGGGAAAGGCCACATGAGGCACAGTAAGAAGGCAGCCATCTGCAGCCAAGGAGAGAGGGCACAGGAGAAACCAACCTGTTGACACCTCGATCTTGCACTTCCAGCCTTTACCACTGTGAGGCAATAGATTCTGTTATTTAAGCTGCCAGTCTGTGGTATGCTGTTATGGCTGCCCAAGCAGACTATACACATGTTATGAATTTGTGTGTGGCTAAAGAAACCTTGCCTGTGGGATAATATCCAAAATCTATGGAGTATTTACTCAGGTAGCATGTAAACACTTTAGGTGCTTTAACTCAATGTCTGTGAGTGATAACCCTGCAGTGTAGGTTCTATGATTAAGCCCCGTTTATAAATAAGGGGAGTAGGACAAAAAAAAACAGTCACTTTCACACAGTTGCACATTTTGAAAGCAGCAAGCCTGGGCTTGGAACCCAGGGCTCCGGGGCTCCTGAGCCCATTCTTTCAAGAACCTGGTAAGGTTAGATATCACTCCTGTTTTTCACATGAGGAAACTGATACTCACTTGTCCAACATCCCACAGTCAGGGCAGGGTAGAACCAGAATTTACATTCTTTGTACTTTCTCACAAACTGAATCCCTGGACCTCCAGGCTCCTAAATATCGTTACTTAGAGCAAGGGAGGGGTAAGTTTGCAGGGGCATCTGACATGGGAGGCTGGGCCACTTGAGGGTCAGGAAAGACGGTATAATTGAACCAGGAAGGTGAGGAAGGGGGAAATGGCAAACGACAGAGTGCAGGAGCACTGGGCCCTCCCTCTGCTCAGCCCTTTCCTCCCTGTGGCTGCTGCCTGTGGACAGAAAGGCCCAGGAGTCTGCCCCAGCTCACACCACTAGGAAGACAGCTAGCGAGTCATTCAGATCTCCTTGACTCTAAAGTCCATGCTTCTTACTTTTATTTTAAGTTTGACAGTTAGTTTTGAGGCAACTACTATCTGCCTGAGGCAGGTGCTGACCCCGCGGATGAAGGACATAGCAGGCTTTGGCCTCTAGGAAGCAGTCAGGGGAAGTGGGCACAGACACAGGTAACGACAATGATGGTAGGAGGTGTGTGAGGTCAGTGGCCGCCGTCGCCCCTCTGTGCTCCTTTGTCTTCTGGCATCGTTCCCTTCCCCAGGTGATAGTGGGCTCGTGTTCTCTATCGTGAGGAAGAAACATAATAGAGTATAAGCAAAAGGCCTGTCAGTGCCCAGCCATCTGGCTTGGTGGTTGAGCGCTGACCTATGAACCAGGAGGTCACAGTACAATTCCCGGTCGGGGCAAATGCCTGGGTTGCAGGCTCGATCCCCAGTGAGGGGGGTGCAGGAGGCAGCTGATCCATGATTCTCTCTCATCATTGATGTTTCTCTCTCTCCCTTCCTCTCTGAAATCAATAAAAATGTAGATATATTTTTAAAAAGGCCTGTCAGCTTCTGTCTCTTATGTTCCATCATCCTAACCTCTCCTCCCCCTGAATTCCCACAGGAGAACTTACATGGGAAGGTGCAGGATAGACAAGTATTTGGAGGAAGGAAGTGGGGAGGGTGCTTTTTCCAGATGAGAAAAGCCTGCCATGGGAGAGAGGGAGGCGGGAAGCGCTGAAAAGGAGGGGCTGAGGGACACCAAGCAGAGTGGTCTGTCAGCAAATAGGGCTCCATGAGAGTAGCAAGACCTCTGAGCAGAAATGATGTGATGGCGTTGGTGCAGACAAAGCCGAACTTTCTGGCGGCGATTCTGCACCCGGAGGAGTAGGCATTTTCAAGAGACTCTTGGACGTGAAAGCGCCATGGAGAGGAAAAGCAGGCCGGTGGCACCTGCGATGAGCAGATGCTCTGAGACCAACACCTGGCACCAGGGTCTGCCCCTGAGGCAAGCGCTGAGGAAATGGGAAGCAGCAAGCTGACTGGGCTCAACATGAAAATAAGGGTGCTGGTTATGCCAGAGTTGGAGCAGTGCTGGGGTGCTGGTTGTGCCAGAGACAAAGCAAAGGGCAGGAGAAAGGAGACAAGTGGGGCTGGGCACTCAGCCAGGGCACAGCTGCGCGGCAGTAGGAGCAGTGTCTGGATGCAGGACATCCATGTGCTGGAGCTCAGTACAGGTTTGGGGGGGCGGGTGGCTGGAGCAAAGCCATCCTGAAGCAGCTCACAACCATGAAGATCCATTGGATTGTATCTTGAAGACAAATATGAACACATTTAACCAGCTTGCAGGACTTGTACTGAGTTTTTAGAATCTCTGGGAGCAGTGTAGAGGACAGTGGCTGGGTCAAAATGAGAAAGGGGGCAGAAGGTCAGTAAAAATGGCAATAACTGAAAAGAACAAAGAGCAGGGCAGTTGGAAGAAAGAATGAGAGATTTTCAACAGTAGAATCTCCTGGACTTTATTGCTGATTGGATTTTGGGGTGGAAGTGGAGGGGATGCAGAGGGTGGAGGCAAGGATGATGCCCAGGATTGTAACTGGACAAACGAGTCCATCACGGGGACATGATCAGAGCCGGGAGGGTAGCCTCTAAAAGGAGACAGTGGGTTAAAGTGACAATGTGACAAAGATGAGGGTCACTTAGGGGGCTTTGGCTGCAAGTAAGAACAACTGCAAACTAAACCCTGGGACAATGGGGAAGTATGTTAGGTCACAGAGCAGGAGGCCATTCCAGCAAAGATGCGGCTCGTGGCCATGCCGGCTCCTTCTCCAACTGGATCCCACCTGCCCACAGAGTGCAGGTGGTTGCAACCACCCCAATGCTCAGGCTCCGCATCCAGATGGAGAAAGGAAAGCATCTCTCAGTCTGGCTCAGCGGGACCACAGCCTCTCCCAGCCTTTCCCAGACATCTCTCTTATCATGTTTGATCGGCAGAATCAGGTCACATGCCCACTCCTTAAGCAGGCATGGGTTTGGACAATCACCAGTGGGACTGGCAGTGGGAGTGGTGACCAGCCGAAGTAAGCGGACAAGTCTTGGAAAGAGTTGGAAGTGAGGGTCAGAGGCCAGCCCTTGGCCCGAAGACATCCTAGAGGAGCTATGAGAGGAGGCAGAGAGAAGGGGGCCTAGCAGAACCCTGAGACGCTCTCCATGTGAGGGGCTGCCTGAAGAAGAGACCTGACTGTGGTTGCTCAGAGCCTGACTCTGGACTGAAAGGAACCAGGAGGGAATCCCAGTCCTGCTGTGCATCGTAAGCAGTGGGACCTGGCGAGGGGCCTGCGCCATGAGGAGCCTCACAGTCTCTGTTTGTAAAATGGAACCACTAAGTCCTACCCCACAGGGTTGCTGGAAAGAGCTGATAAGATATGAACACAAAGTCTCCCAGAACCTCAGCCCACAGCAGCTTCTCATAGCTTTTGGAGGAAAAGAGACCAGACTCGAGGGTCTAAGAGAGACGGGAAAGAAGGGGGAGGCCCCCTTCCCGGGGATCGCATCAAGGAGGACAGGCAGCCAGAGGACCTTGCAGAAGAAAGAGTGGACAGTGCTGTCATCTGCTGATGACTCATCAGCTCAGAAGCAGATGAAAAGTGCCCCGGGGTATCAGAAGGGCACGGGGCCCTCAGCAAGGGCACTGAATGGAGCGCTGGGGCTGGGAGCCGGGGGCTAGGGCCAACGTCAAGCCCGAACTCCAGTTGCCTGGTTGCCAGCATCAGGGCCCCTCACCAGCCAGAAGCTGCTGCATGGCGAAAGCCCCACTCCGTGCCTCCCTGAGCAAGGCCAGCCCAGCGCGGGAGAGCAGGTGCCAGACCTGTGAAGGCGGTGCCACAGCACTTGGATTTTTCTGCCGATAAACCAGCCGCTGTTTCCCACCGTTGGAAACACGAACCATCTTTCAGAGGGTTTGCATTGCGTTACTTTATTGCTATGTGGTTCTTGTGTAATAGTACATATATTGCAACATAAAAACAAACAAAACCCAAACGACATATGTACTTTGCATTAAAAGTTCAAACTCCTCATTCTTGAGGCAAAGTGAATGCACATTTAGAGGCAAAGTGTGAGACTAAGAAAACCCTGGAAGTTGGCAGTCTGGCAAACCCACCATTACTAGCGAAAGCAGCTGCTTCGAGGTCATTTTGCCACACAGATCATGGTGGTCAGGGCTGTCATTACAGCCTGACGCTGTCCCTTGCTCAGTGCCTCCCACTGAGGCTGCCGCAGGCCGGCGGCCTCTGTCCTCTTCCTCCTGTCCAGGTCCCGCTGGCTCACCACCCCATAGACAATCCCTCAGTACCAGCGAGGCTGCAGCGATACTGCTTCTGGACTCTGGCAAGAAGGTGGGCTTGGCCAAGTCTGTGGTCCAGAGCATCCTGTGGAAGATACTGGAAGAGAGTACCAAACATCTGGAGTGAGCAGTATTCATAGGTCCTACACGTGTGTCTGCACCTGGCCTGGCCGTGGAGGTGAGCCCATCTCAGACCAAGCCCTGGGCCTCACTTAGGGAGAAGGCTGGATGCCAAATGTAAAATACCAACTCGCCATCTTCTCCACAGGCCTTTGCGACAAGAGGGGCACCTGACCCCTGCCGGTCTCCCCGCTCCCCGCTCCCCCGCAGCCAGTTTGAAGGTTGGCTTCCTTTAATGGCACCACCTGAATTAAAAAAAAAAATCATATTAAATGTAAACAAAAATTTAAAGTTCTTTTTCAAAAGTTAATACAGTATCACAGCTCTTTCCCACTGTTAAACTCACTGGAGCCTCTTGCCTGTCAGATTGTCTGCTGGGTGCTAGGGTGCTGCCATATGCTGGAGTGTCTGCTGGGTGCTGGGTGCTTCCGGGTGCTGTGGTGCTGTTGGGTGCTGGGGTACACCCTCAGCCTGAGATAAGGGTGCTGGGCTGATGCTGGACTGCTACTGGGTACTGGGGTGCACCCTGAGCCTCAATTAAGAGTGCTGGGGTGGTACTGGGATGCTGCCAGGTGCCAGATGCTGAGGTGCTGCCGGTGGTGGAGTGCTATGCCACTGGGTGCTGTGCTGCGGGTGCTTGGGTGCTGTTGGGTGCTGGAATGAACCCTGAACCTGAGCTAAGGGTGCTGGGGTGCTGCTGGGATGCTGATGGGTGTCAGGTGCTGGAGTGCTGCCGGGTGGTGGGGTGCTGCAGGGTGCTGTTCTGACAGGTGCTGTGCTAAGGGTGCTGGAGTGCACCCTGAGCCTGAAGTAAGGGTGCTGAGGTGCTGCTGGGATGCTGCCATATGCAGGAGAACGGCCAGGTGCTGGGGTGCTGGCAGGTGAGACTCCTGACCGGGGAGGAACTCTGCACGCTAAGGGCTCAGTGGCAGGCCAGATGAGCACACAGCGAAGGGGGCCTCATTCTACTCAGCTCTGAGCCCTCCCTCTCTGTGTCAGCTCTGAGCCCTCCCTCTCTGTGTCAGCTCTGAGCCCTCCCTCTCTGTGTCAGCTCTGAGCCTTCCCTCTCTGTGTCAGCTCTGAGCCCTCCCTCTCTGTGTCAGCTCTGAGCCCTCCCTCTCTGTGTCAGCTCTGAGCCTTCCCTCTCTGTGTCAGCTCTGAGCCTTCCCTCTCTGTGTCAGCTCTGAGCCCTCCCTCCCTATTTCAGCTCTGAGCCCTCCCTCTCTGTTTCAGCTCTGAGCCTTCCCTCTCCGTGTCAGCTCTGAGCCCTACCTCTCTGTGTCAGCTCTGAGCCCTCCCTCTCTGTGTCAGCTCTGAGCCTTCCCTCTCTGTGTCAGCTCTGAGCCCTCCCTCTCTGTTTCAGCTCTGAGCCCTCCCTCTCTGTTTCAGCTCTGAGCCCTCCCTCTCTGTGTCAGCTCTGAGCCCTCCCTCTCTGTTTCAGCTCTGAACCCTCCCTCTCTGTTTCAGCTCTGAGCCCTCCCTCTCTGTGTCAGCTCTGAGCCCTCCCTCTGTGTTTCAGCTCTGAGGCCTCCCTCTCTGTTTCAGCTCTGAGCCCTCCCTCTCTGTTTCAGCTCTGAGCCTTCCCTCTCTGTGTCAGCTCTGAGCCCTCCCTCCCTATTTCAGCTCTGACCCCTCCCTCTCTGTTTCAGCTCTGAGCCTTCCCTCTCCGTGTCAGCTCTGAGCCCTACCTCTCTGTGTCAGCTCTGAGCCCTCCCTCTCTGTGTCAGCTCTGAGCCTTCCCTCTCTGTGTCAGCTCTGAGCCCTCCCTCTCTGTTTCAGCTCTGAGCCCTCCCTCTCTGCTTCAGCTCTGAGCCCTCCCTCTCTGTTTCAGCTCTGAGCCCTCCCTCTCTGTGTCAGCTCTGAGCCCTCCCTCTCTGTTTCAGCTCTGAGCCCTCCCTCTCTGTTTCAGCTCTGAGCCCTACCTCTCTGTGTCAGCGCTGAGCCCTCCCTCTGTGTTTCAGCTCTGAGGCCTCCCTCTCTGTTTCAGCTCTGAGCCCTCCCTCTCTGTTTCAGCTCTGAGCCCTCCCTCTCTGTGTCAACTCTGAGCCCTCCCTCTCTGTGTCAGCTCTGAGCCCTCCCTCTCTGTGTTTCAGCTCTGAGCCCTCCCTCTCTGTGTTTCAGATCTGAGCCCTCCCTCTCTGTGTTTCAGCTCTGACCCCTCCCTCTCTATGTCAGCTCTGAGCCTTCCCTCTCTGTGTCAGCTCTGAGCCCTCCCTCTGTGTTTCAGCTCTGAGCCCTCCCTCTCTGTGTCAGCTCTGAGCCCGCCCTCTGTGTTTCAGCTCTGAGCCCTCCCTCTCTGTTTCAGCTCTGAGCACTCCTTCTCTGTGTTTCAGTTGTGAGCCCTCCCTCTGTATTTCAGCTCTGAGCCCTCCCTCTCTGTTTCAGCTCTGAGCCTTCCCTCTCTGTTTCAGCTCTGAGCCCTCCCTCTCTGTTTCAGCTCTGAGCCCTCCCTCTCTGTTTCACCTCCGACCACTCCCTCTCTGTTTCAGCTCTGAGCCCTCCCTCTCTGTTTCATCTCGGAGCACTCCCTCTCTGTATCAGCTCTGAGCACTCCCTCTCTGTTTCAGCTCTGAGCCCTCCCTCTCTGTTACAGCTCTGAGCCCGCCCTCTGTGTTTCAGCTCTGAGCCCTCCATCAGTGTTTCAGCTCGGAGCCCTCCCTCTGTGTTTCAGCTCTGAGCCCTCCCTCTCTGTTTCAGCTCTGAGCACTCCCTCTCTGTGTTTCAGCTGTGAGCCCTCCCTCTGTATTTCAGCTCTGAGCCCTCCCTCTCTGTTTCAGCTCTGAGCCCTCCCTCTCTGTTTCAGCTCGGACCACTCCCTCTCTGTTTCAGCTCTGAGCCCTCCCTCTCTGTTCCATCTCGGAGCACTCCCTCTCTGTATCAGCTCTGAGCACTCCCTCTCTGTTTCAGCTCTGAGCCCTCCCTCTCTGTTTCAGCTCTGAGCCCTCCCTCTCTATGTCAGCTCTGAGCACTCCCTCTCTGTATCAGCTCGGAGCACTCCCTTTCTGTTTCAGCTCTGAGCCCTCCCTCTATGTTTCAGCTCTGAGTCCACCCTCTCTGTTTCAGCTCTGAGCCTCCCTCTCTGTTTCAGCTCTGAGCACTCCCTCTCTGTTTCAGCTCAGAGCACTCCCTCTCTGTTTCAGCTCTGAGCCCTCCCTCTCTATTTCAGCTCTCAGCCCTCCCTCTGTGTTTCAGCTCTGAGCCCTCCCTCTCTGTTTCAGCTCTGAGCACTCCCTCTCTGTTTCAGCTCTGAGCCCTCCCTCTCTGTTTCAGCTCAGAACTCCCTCTCTGTTTCAGCGCTGAGCCCTACCTCTCAATTTCAGCCCTCAGCCCTCCCTCTGTGTTTCAGCTCTGAGCCCTCCCTCTCTGTTTTAGCTCTGAGCACTCCCTCTCTGTGTCAGCTCTGAGCTCTCCCTCTCTGTTTCAGCTCTGAGCCCTGCCTCTCTGTGTCAGCTCTGAGCCCTCCCTCTGTGTTTCAGTTCTGAGCCCTCCCTCTGTGTTTCAGCTCTGAGCCCTCCCTCTCTATTTCAGCTCTGAGCCCTCCCTTTCTGTTTCAGTTCGGAGCACTCCCTCTCTGTTTCAGCTCGGAGCCCTCCCTCTCTGTTTCAGCTCTGAGCCCTCGCTCTCTATTTCAGCTCTCAGCCATCCCTCTGTTTTTCAGCTCTGAGCCCTCCCTCTCTGTTTCAGCTCTGAGCACTCCCTCTCTGTTTCAGCTCTGAGCCCTCCCTCTCTGTTTCAGCTCAGAACTCCCTCTCTGTTTCAGCTCTGAGCCCTCTCTCTCAATTTCAGCTCTGAGCCCTCCCTCTCTGTTTCAGCTCTGAGCACTCCCTCTCTGTTTCAGCTCTGAGCACTCCCTCTCTGTTTCAGCTCTGAGCTCTCCCTCTCTATTTCAGCGCTCAGCCCTCCCTCTCTGTTTCAGCTCTGAGCCCTCCCTCTCTGTTTCAGCTCGGAGCACTCCCTCTCTGTTTCAGCTCTGAGTCCTCCCTCTCTGTTTCAGCTCTGAGTCCTCCCTCTCTGTTTCAGCTCTGAGCCCTCCCTCTCTGTTTCAGCTCGGAGCACTCCCTCTCTTTTTCAGCTCGGAGCACTCCCTCTCTGTTTCAGCTCTGAGCCCTCCCTCTCTATTTCAGCTCTGAGCACTCCCTTTCTGTTTCAGTTCGGAGCACTCCCTCTCTGTTTCAGCTCGGAGCCCTCCCTCTCTGTTTCAGCTCTGAGCCCTCGCTCTCTATTTCAGCTCTCAGCCATCCCTCTGTGTTTCAGCTCTGAGCCCTCCCTCTCTGTTTCAGCTCTGAGCACTCCCTCTCTGTTTCAGCTCTGAGCACTCCCTCTCTGTTTCAGCTCTGAGCCTTCCCTCTCTGTTTCAGCTCAGAGCACTCCCTCTCTGTTTCAGCTCTGAGCCCTCCCTCTCTATTTCAGCTCTGAGCACTCCCTTTCTGTTTCAGTTCGGAGCACTCCCTCTCTGTTTCAGCTCGGAGCCCTCCCTCTCTGTTTCAGCTCTGAGCCCTCGCTCTCTATTTCAGCGCTCAGCCCTCCCTCTCTGTTTCAGCTCTGAGCCTTCCCTCTCTGTTTAGCTCAGAGCACTCCCTCTCTGTTTCAGCTCTGAGTCCTCCCTCTCTGTTTCAGCTCTGAGTCCTCCCTCTCTGTTTCAGCTCTGAGCCCTCCCTCTCTGTTTCAGCTCGGAGCACTCCCTCTCTTTTTCAGCTCGGAGCACTCCCTCTCTGTTTCAGCTCTGAGCCCTCCCTCTCTATTTCAGAGCTCAGCCCTCCCTCTCTGTTTCAGCTCTGAGCACTCCCTCTCTGTTTCAGCTCGGAGCACTCCCTCTCTGTTTCAGCTCTGAGTCCTCCCTCTCTGTTTCAGCTCTGAGTCCTCCCTCTCTGTTTCAGCTCTGAGCCCTCCCTCTCTATTACAGCTCGGAGCACTCCCTCTCTTTTTCAGCTCGGAGCACTCCCTCTCTGTTTCAGCTCTGAGCCCTCCCTCTCTGTTTCAGCTCTGAGCCCTCCCTCTGTGTTTCAGCTCTGAGCCCTGCCTCTCTGTGTCAGTTCTGAGCCCTCCCTCTCTGTGTCAGCTCTGAGTCCTCCCTCTATGTGTTTCAGCTCTGCGCCCTCCCTCGCTGTGTCAGCTCTGAGCCCTCCCTCTCTGACTTTCAGCTCTGAGCCCTCCCTCTCTGTGTCAGCTCTGAGCCCTCCCTCTCTGTGTCAGCTCTGAGCTCTCCCTCTGTGTCAGCTCTGAGCCCGCCCTCTCTGTGTCAGCTGTGAGCCCTCCCTCTCTGTTTCAGCTCTGAGCCCTGCCTCTCTGTGTCAGTTCTGAGCCCTCCCTCTGTGTTTCAGCTCTGAGCCCTCCCTCTCTATTTCAGCTCTGAGCCCTCCCTCTCTGTTTCAGTTCGGAGCACTCCCTCTCTGTTTCAGCTCAGAGCACTCCCTCTCGGTTTCAGCTCTGAGCCCTCGCTCTCTATATCAGCTCTCAGCCATCCCTCTGTGTTTCAGCTCTGAGCCCTCCCTCTCGGTTTCAGCTCTGAGCCCTCGCTCTCTATTTCAGCTCTCAGCCATCCCTCTGTGTTTCAGCTCGGAGCACTCCCTCTCTGTTTCAGCTCGGAGCACTCCCTCTCTGTTTCAGCTCTGAGCCCTCCCTCTCTGTTTCAGCTCTCAGCCCTCCCTCTGTGTTTCAGCTCGGAGCCCTCCCTCTCTGTTTCAGCTCGGAGCACTCCCTCTCTGTTTCAGCTCTGAGCACTCCCTCTCTGTTTCAGCTCTGAGCCCTCCCTCTCTGTTTCAGCTCTCAGCCCTCCCTCTGTGTTTCAGCTCTGAGCCCTCCCTCTGTGTTTCAGCTCTGAGCCCTCCCTCTGTGTTTCAGCTCTGAGCCCTCCCTCTCTGTTTCAGCTCTGAGCACTCCCTCTCTGTTTCAGCTCTGAGCCCTCCCTCTCTGTTTCAGCTCTGAGCCCTCCCTCTCTGTTTCAGCTCAGAACTCCCTCTCTGTTTCAGCTCTGAGCCCTCTCTCTCAATTTCAGCTCTGAGCCCTCCCTCTCTGTTTCAGCTCTGAGCCCTCCCTCTCTGTTTCAGCTCTGAGCCCTCCCTCTCTGTTTCAGCTCTGAGCCCTCCCTCTCTATTTCAGCACTCAGCCCTCCATCTCTGTTTCAGCTCTGAGCCCTCCCTCTCTGTTTCAGCTCGGAGCACTCCCTCTCTGTTTCAGCTCTGAGACCTCCCTCTCTGTTTCAGCTCTGAGCCCTCCCTCTCTGTTTCAGCTCGGAGCACTCCCTCTCTTTTTCAGCTCGGAGCACTCCCTCTCTGTTTCAGCTCTGAGCCCTCCCTCTCTATTTCAGCTCTCAGCCCTCCCTCTGTGTTTCAGCTCTGAGCACTCCCTCTCTGTTTCAGCTCTGAGCACTCCCTCTCTGTTTCAGCTCTGAGCCCTCCCTCTCTATTTCAGCTCTCAGCTGACCCTCTGTTTTTCAGCTCTGAGCCCTCCCTCTGTGTTTCAGCTCTGAGCCCTGCCTCTCTGTGTCAGTTCTGAGCCCTTCCTCTCTGTTTCAGCTCAGAGCACTCCCTCTCTGTTTCAGCTCTGAGCCCTCGCTCTCTATTTCAGCTCTCAGCCATCCCTCTGTGTTTCAGCTCGGAGCCCTCCCTCTCTGTTTCAGCTCGGAGCACTCCCTCTCTGTTTCAGCTCTGAGCCCTCCCTCTCTGTTTCAGCTCTCAGCCCTCCCTCTGTGTTTCAGCTCTGAGCCCTCCCTCTGTGTTTCAGCTCTGAGCCCTGCCTCTCTGTGTCAGTTCTGAGCCCTCCCTCTCTGTTTCAGCTCAGAGAACTCCCTCTCGGTTTCAACTCTGAGCCCTCGCTCTCTATTTCAGCTCTCAGCCATCCCTCTGTGTTTCAGATCGGAGCCCTCCCTCTCTGTTTCAGCTCGGAGCACTCCCTCTCTGTTTCAGCTCTGAGCACTCCCTCTCTGTTTCAGCTCTGAGCCCTCCCTCTCTGTTTCAGCTCTGAGCCCTCCCTCTCTGTTTCAGTTCGGAGCACTCCCTCTCTGTTTCAGCTCTGAGCCCTCCCTCTCTGTTTCAGCTCTGAGCCCTCCCTCTCTGTATCAGCTCTGAGCCCTCCCTCTCTATGTCAGCTCTGAGCACTCCCTCTCTGTATCAGCTCGGAGCACTCCCTCTCTGTTTCAGCTCTGAGCACTCCCTCTCTGTTTCAGCTCTGAGCCCTCCCTCTCTGTTTCAGCTCCGAGCCCTCCCTCTCTGTTACAGCTCCGAGAACTCCCTCTCTGTTTCAGCTCTGAGCCCTCCCTCTCTATGTCAGCTCTGAGCCCTCCCTCTCTGTTTGAGCTCTGAGCCCTCCCTCTCTATTTCAGCTCTGAGCCCTCCCTCTCTGTTTCAGCTCTGAGCCCTCCCTCTCTGTTTCAGCTCTGAGCACTCCCTCTCTGTTTCAGCTCTGAGCCCTCCCTCTCTGTTTCAGCTCTGAGCCCTCCCTCTCTGTTTCAGCTCTGAGCCCTCCCTCTCTGTTACAGCTCGGAGCACTCCCTCTCTTTTTCAGCTCGGAGCACTCCCTCTCTGTTTCAGCTCTGAGCCCTCCCTCTCTGTTTCAGCTCTGAGCCCTCCCTCTGTGTTTCAGCTCTGAGCACTCCCTCTCTGTGTCAGCTCTGAGCCCTCCCTCTCTGTGTCAGCTCTGAGTCCTCCCTCTATGTGTTTCAGCTCTGAGCCCTCCCTCTCTGTGTCAGCTCTGAGCCCTCCCTCTCTGACTTTCAGCTCTGAGCCCTCCCTCTCTGTGTCAGCTCTGAGCCCTCCCTCTCTGTGTCAGCTCTGAGCTCTCCCTCTGTGTCAGCTCTGAGCCCTCCCTCTCTGTGTCAGCTCTGAGCCCTCCCTCTCTGTGTCAGCTCTGAGCCCTCCCTCTCTGTGTCAGCTCTGAGCCCTCCCTCTGTGTTTCAGCTCTGAGCCCTCCCTCTCTATTTCAGCTCTGAGCCCTCCCTCTCTGTTTCAGTTCGGAGCACTCCCTCTCTGTTTCAGCTCAGAGCACTCCCTCTCTGTTTCAGCTCTGAGCCCTCGCTCTCTATTTCAGCTCTCAGCCATCCCTCTGTGTTTCAGCTCGGAGCCCTCCCTCTCTGTTTCAGCTCTGAGCACTCCCTCTCTGTTTCAGCTCTGAGCCCTCCCTCTCTATTTCAGCTCTCAGCCCTCCCGTTCTGTTTCAGCTCTGAGCACTCCCTCTCTGTGTCAGCTCTGAGCCCTCCCTCTCTGTTTCAGCTCTGAGCCCTCGCTCTCTATTTCAGCTCTCAGCCATCCCTCTGTGTTTCAGCTCTGAGCCCTCCCTCTCTGTTTCAGCTCTGAGCACTCCCTCTCTGTTTCAGCTCTGAGCACTCCCTCTCTGTTTCAGCTCGGAGCCCTCCCTCTCTGTTTCAGCTCTGAGCCCTCGCTCTCTATTTCAGCGCTCAGCCCTCCCTCTCTGTTTCAGCTCTGAGCCTTCCCTCTCTGTTTCAGCTCAGAGCACTCCCTCTCTGTTTCAGCTCTGAGTCCTCCCTCTCTGTTTCAGCTCTGAGTCCTCCCTCTCTGTTTCAGCTCTGAGCCCTCCCTCTGTGTTTCAGCTCGGAGCACTCCCTCTCTTTTTCAGCTCTGAGCACTCCCTCTCTGTTTCAGCTCTGAGCCCTCCCTCTCTATTTCAGCGCTCAGCCCTCCCTCTCTGTTTCAGCTCTGTGCCCTCCCTCTCTGTTTCAGCTCGGAGCACTCCCTCTCTGTTTCAGCTCTGAGTCCTCCCTCTCTGTTTCAGCTCTGAGTCCTCCCTCTCTGTTTCAGCTCTGAGCCCTCCCTCTCTATTACAGCTCTGAGCACTCCCTCTCTTTTTCAGCTCGGAGCACTCCCTCTCTGTTTCAGCTCTGAGCCCTCCCTCTCTGTTTCAGCTCTGAGCCCTCCCTCTGTGTTTCAGCTCTGAGCCCTGCCTCTCTGTGTCAGTTCTGAGCCCTCCCTCTCTGTGTCAGCTCTGAGTCCTCCCTCTATGTGTTTCAGCTCTGCGCCCTCCCTCGCTGTGTCAGCTCTGAGCCCTCCCTCTCTGACTTTCAGCTCTGAGCCCTCCCTCTCTGTGTCAGCTCTGAGCCCTCCCTCTCTGTGTCAGCTCTGAGCTCTCCCTCTGTGTCATCTCTGAGCCCGCCCTCTCTGTGTCAGCTGTGAGCCCTCCCTCTCTGTTTCAGCTCTGAGCCCTGCCTCTCTGTGTCAGTTCTGAGCCCTCCCTCTGTGTTTCAGCTCTGAGCCCTGCCTCTCTGTGTCAGTTCTGAGCCCTCCCTCTCTGTGTCAGCTCTGAGTCCTCCCTCTCTGTGTTTCAGCTCTGAGCCCTCCCTCTCTGTGTCAGCTCTGAGCCCTCCCTCTCTGACTTTCAGCTCTGAGCCCTCCCTCTCTGTGTCAGCTCTGAGCCCTCCCTCTCTGTGTCAGCTCTGAGCTCTCCCTCTGTGTCAGCTCTGAGCCCGCCCTCTCTGTGTCAGCTCTGAGCCCTCCCTCTCTGTGTCAGCTCTGAGCCCTCCCTCTCTGTGTCAGCTCTGAGCCCTCCCTCTGTGTTTCAGCTCTGAGCCCTCCCTCTCTATTTCAGCTCTGAGCCCTCCCTCTCTGTTTCAGTTCGGAGCACTCCCTCTCTGTTTCAGCTCAGAGCACTCCCTCTCGGTTTCAGCTCTGAGCCCTCGCTCTCTGTTTCAGCTCTCAGCCATCCCTCTGTGTTTCAGCTCTGAGCCCTCCCTCTCTGTTTCAGCTCTGAGCACTCCCTCTCTGTTTCAGCTCTGAGCCCTCCCTCTCTATTTCAGCTCTGAGCACTCCCTTTCTGTTTCAGTTCGGAGCACTCCCTCTCTGTTTCAGCTCGGAGCCCTCCCTCTCTGTTTCAGCTCTGAGCCCTCGCTCTCTATTTCAGCTCTCAGCCATCCCTCTGTGTTTCAGCTCTGAGCCCTCCCTCTCTGTTTCAGCTCTGAGCACTCCCTCTCTGTTTCAGCTCTGAGCACTCCCTCTCTGTTTCAGCTCAGAGCACTCCCTCTCTGTTTCAGCTCTGAGCCCTCCCTCTCTATTTCAGCTCTGAGCACTCCCTCTCTGTTTCAGTTCGGAGCACTCCCTCTCTGTTTCAGCTCGGAGCCCTCCCTCTCTGTTTCAGCTCTGAGCCCTCGCTCTCTATTTCAGCGCTCAGCCCTCCCTCTCTGTTTCAGCTCTGAGCCTTCCCTCTCTGTTTCAGCTCAGAGCACTCCCTCTCTGTTTCAGCTCTGAGTCCTCCCTCTCTGTTTCAGCTCTGAGCCCTCCCTCTCTGTTTCAGCTCTGAGCCCTCCCTCTCTGTTTCAGCTCGGAGCACTCCCTCTCTGTTTCAGCTCGGAGCACTCCCTCTCTGTTTCAGCTCTGAGCCCTCCCTCTCTATTTCAGAGCTCAGCCCTCCCTCTCTGTTTCAGCTCTGTGCCCTCCCTCTCTGTTTCAGCTCGGAGCACTCCCTCTCTGTTTCAGCTCTGAGTCCTCCCTCTCTGTTTCAGCTCTGAGTCCTCCCTCTCTGTTTCAGCTCTGAGCCCTCCCTCTCTATTACAGCTCGGAGCACTCCCTCTCTTTTTCAGCTCGGAGCACTCCCTCTCTGTTTCAGCTCTGAGCCCTCCCTCTCTGTTTCAGCTCTGAGCCCTCCCTCTGTGTTTCACCTCTGAGCCCTGCCTCTCTGTGTCAGTTCTGAGCCCTCCCTCTCTGTGTCAGCTCTGAGTCCTCCCTCTATGTGTTTCAGCTCTGCGCCCTCCCTCGCTGTGTCAGCTCTGAGCCCTCCCTCTCTGACTTTCAGCTCTGAGCACTCCCTCTCTGTGTCAGCTCTGAGCCCTCCCTCTCTGTGTCAGCTCTGAGCTCTCCCTCTGTGTCAGCTCTGAGCCCGCCCTCTCTGTGTCAGCTGTGAGCCCTCCCTCTCTGTTTCAGCTCTGAGCCCTGCCTCTCTGTGTCAGTTCTGAGCCCTCCCTCTGTGTTTCAGCTCTGAGCCCTCCCTCTCTGTTTCAGCTCTGAGCCCTCCCTCTCTGTTTCAGTTCGGAGCACTCCCTCTCTGTTTCAGCTCAGAGCACTCCCTCTCGGTTTCAGCTCTGAGCCCTCGCTCTCTATATCAGCTCTCAGCCATCCCTCTGTGTTTCAGCTCTGAGCCCTCCCTCTCGGTTTCAGCTCTGAGCCCTCGCTCTCTATTTCAGCTCTCAGCCATCCCTCTGTGTTTCAGCTCGGAGCACTCCCTCTCTGTTTCAGCTCGGAGCACTCCCTCTCTGTTTCAGCTCTGAGCCCTCCCTCTCTGTTTCAGCTCTCATCCCTCCCTCTGTGTTTCAGCTCGGAGCCCTCCCTCTCTGTTTCAGCTCGGAGCACTCCCTCTCTGTTTCAGCTCTGAGCACTCCCTCTCTGTTTCAGCTCTGAGCCCTCCCTCTCTGTTTCAGCTCTGAGCCCTGCCTCTGTGTTTCAGCTCTGAGCCCTCCCTCTGTGTTTCAGCTCTGAGCCCTCCCTCTGTGTTTCAGCTCTGAGCCCTCCCTCTCTGTTTCAGCTCTGAGCACTCCCTCTCTGTTTCAGCTCTGAGCCCTCCCTCTCTGTTTCAGCTCTGAGCCCTCCCTCTCTGTTTCAGCTCAGAACTCCCTCTCTGTTTCAGCTCTGAGCCCTCTCTCTCAATTTCAGCTCTGAGCCCTCCCTCTCTGTTTCAGCTCTGAGCACTCCCTCTCTGTTTCAGCTCTGAGCCCTCCCTCTCTGTTTCAGCTCTGAGCCCTCCCTCTCTATTTCAGTGCTCAGCCCTCCATCTCTGTTTCAGCTCTGAGCCCTCCCTCTCTGTTTCAGCTCGGAGCACTCCCTCTCTGTTTCAGCTCTGAGTCCTCCCTCTCTGTTTCAGCTCTGAGCCCTCCCTCTCTGTTTCAGCTCGGAGCACTCCCTCTCTTTTTCAGCTCGGAGCACTCCCTCTCTGTTTCAGCTCTGAGCCCTCCCTCTCTATTTCAGCTCTCAGCCCTCCCTCTGTGTTTCAGCTCTGAGCACTCCCTCTCTGTTTCAGCTCTGAGCACTCCCTCTCTGTTTCAGCTCTGAGTCCTCCCTCTCTATTTCAGCTCTCAGCTGACCCTCTGTTTTTCAGCTCTGAGCCCTCCCTCTGTGTTTCAGCTCTGAGCCCTGCCTCTCTGTGTCAGTTCTGAGCCCTTCCTCTCTGTTTCAGCTCAGAGCACTCCCTCTCTGTTTCAGCTCTGAGCCCTCGCTCTCTATTTCAGCTCTCAGCCATCCCTCTGTGTTTCAGCTAGGAGGCCTCCCTCTCTGTTTCAGCTCGGAGCACTCCCTCTCTGTTTCAGCTCTGAGCCCTCCCTCTCTGTTTCAGCTCTCAGCCCTCCCTCTGTGTTTCAGCTCTGAGCCCTCCCTCTGTGTTTCAGCTCTGAGCCCTGCCTCTCTGTGTCAGTTCTGAGCCCTCCCTCTCTGTTTCAGCTCAGAGAACTCCCTCTCTGTTTCAGCTCAGAGCCCTCGCTCTCTATTTCAGCTCTCAGCCATCCCTCTGTGTTTCAGATCGGAGCCCTCCCTCTCTGTTTCAGCTCGGAGCACTCCCTCTCTGTTTCAGCTCTGAGCACTCCCTCTCTGTTTCAGCTCTGAGCCCTCCCTCTCTGTTTCAGCTCTGAGCCCTCCCTCTCTGTTTCAGTTCGGAGCACTCCCTCTCTGTTTCAGCTCTGAGCCCTCCCTCTCTGTTTCAGCTCTGAGCCCTCCCTCTCTGTATCAGCTCTGAGCCCTCCCTCTCTATGTCAGCTCTGAGCACTCCCTCTCTGTATCAGCTCGGAGCACTCCCTCTCTGTTTCAGCTCTGAGCACTCCCTCTCTGTTACAGCTCTGAGCCCTCCCTCTCTGTTTCAGCTCCGAGCCCTCCCTCTCTGTTTCAGCTCCGAGAACTCCCTCTCTGTTTCAGCTCTGAGCCCTCCCTCTCTATGTCAGCTCTGAGCCCTCCCTCTCTGTTTGAGCTCTGAGCCCTCCCTCTCTATTTCAGCTCTGAGCCCTCCCTCTCTGTTTCAGCTCTGAGCCCTCCCTCTCTGTTTCAGCTCTGAGCACTCCCTCTCTGTTTCAGCTCTGAGCCCTCCCTCTCTGTTTCAGCTCTGAGTCCTCCCTCTCTGTTTCAGCTCTGAGCCCTCCCTCTCTGTTTCAGCTCGGAGCACTCCCTCTCTTTTTCAGCTCGGAGCACTCCCTCTCTGTTTCAGCTCTGAGCCCTCCCTCTCTGTTTCAGCTCTGAGCCCTCCCTCTGTGTTTCAGCTCTGAGCCCTGCCTCTCTGTGTCAGTTCTGAGCCCTCCCTCTCTGTGTCAGCTCTGAGTCCTCCCTCTATGTGTTTCAGCTCTGAGCCCTCCCTCTCTGTGTCAGCTCTGAGCCCTCCCTCTCTGACTTTCAGCTCTGAGCCCTCCCTCTCTGTGTCAGCTCTGAGCCCTCCCTCTCTGTGTCAGCTCTGAGCTCTCCCTCTGTGTCAGCTCTGAGCCCGCCCTCTCTGTGTCAGCTCTGAGCCCTCCCTCTCTGTTTCAGCTCAGAGCACTCCCTCTCGGTTTCAGCTCTGAGCCCTCGCTCTCTGTTTCAGCTCTCAGCCATCCCTCTGTGTTTCAGCTCTGAGCCCTCCCTCTCTGTTTCAGCTCTGAGCACTCCCTCTCTGTTTCAGCTCTGAGCCCTCCCTCTCTGTTTCAGCTCTGAGCACTCCCTCTCTGTTTCAGCACGGAGCACTCCCTCTCTTTTTCAGCTCGGAGCACTCCCTCTCTGTTTCAGCTCTGAGCCCTCCCTCTCTATTTCAGCTCTCAGCCCTCCCTCTGTTTTTCAGCTCTGAGCCCTCCCTCTGTGTTTCAGCTCTGAGCCCTGCCTCTCTGTGTCAGTTCTGAGCCCTCCCTCTCTGTTTCAGCTCTGAGCACTCCCTCTCTGTTTCAGCTCTGAGCCCTCCCTCTCTGTTTCAGCTCAGAACTCCCTCTCTGTTTCATCTCTGAGCCCTCCCTTTCTGTTTCAGCTCAGAACTCCCTCTCAATTTCAGCTCTGAGCCCTCCCTCTCTGTTTCAGCTCTGAGCACTCCCTCTCTGTTTCAGCTCTGAGCACTCCCTCTCTGTTTCAGCTCTGAGCCCTCCCTCTCTATTTCAGCGCTCAGCCCTCCCTCTCTGTTTCAGCTCTGAGCCCTCGCTCTCTATTTCAGCTCTCAGCCATCCCTTGTGTTTCAGCTCTGAGCACTCCCTCTCTGTTTCAGCTCTGAGTCCTCCCTCTCTGTTTCAGCTCTGAGTCCTCCCTCTCTGTTTCAGCTCTGAGCCCTCCCTCTCTGTTACAGCTCGGAGCACTCCCTCTCTTTTTCAGCTCGGAGCACTCGTCTCTGTTTCAGCTCTGAGCCCTCCCTCTCTGTTTCAGCTCTGAGCCCTCCCTCTGTGTTTCAGCTCTGAGCCCTGCCTCTCTGTGTCAGCTCTGAGCCCTCCCTCTCTGTGTCAGCTCTGAGTCCTCCCTCTATGTGTTTCAGCTCTGAGCCCTCCCTCTCTGTGTCAGCTCTGAGCCCTCCCTCTCTGTCTTACAGCTCGGAGCCCTCCCTCTCTATGTCAGCTCGGAGCCCTCCCTCTCTGTGTCAGCTCTGAGCTCTCCCTCTGTGTCAGCTCTGAGCCCGCCCTCTCTGTGTCAGCTCTGAGCCCTCCCTCTCTGTTTCAGCTCTGAGCCCTGCCTCTCTGTGTCAGCTCTGAGCCCTCCCTCTGTGTTTCAGCTCTGAGCCCTCCCTCTCTATTTCAGCTCTGAGCCCTCCCTCTCTGTTTCAGTTCGGAGCACTCCCTCTCTGTTTCAGCTCAGAGCACTCCCTCTCGGTTTCAGCTCTGAGCCCTCGCTCACTATTTCAGCTCTCAGCCATCCCTCTGTGTTTCAGCTCTGAGCCCTCCCTCTCTGTTTCAGCTCTGAGCCCTCCCTCTCTGTTTCAGCTCTGAGCACTCCCTCTCTGTTTCAGCTCAGAACTCCCTCTCTGTTTCAGCTCTGAGCCCTCTCTCTCAATTTCAGCTCTCAGCCCTCCCTCTGTGTTTCAGCTCTGAGCCCTCCCTCTCTGTTTCAGCTCTGAGCCCTCCCTCTCTGTTTCAGCTCTGAGCCCTCCCTCTGTGTTTCAGCTCTGAGCCCTCCCTCTCTGTGTAAACTCTGAGCCCTCCCCGTCTGTTTCAGCTCTGAGCCATCCCTCTCTGTGTCAGCTCTGAGCCATCCCTCTCTGTGTCAGCTCTGAGCCCTCCCTCTCTGTGTCAGCTCTGAGCCCTCCCTCTCTGTTTCAGCTCTGAGCCCTGCCTCTCTGTGTCAGCTCTGAGCCCTCCCTCTGTGTTTCAGCTCTGAGCCCTCCCTCTGTGTTTCAGCTCTGAGCCCTCCCTCTCTGTTTCAGCTCTGAGCCCTCCCTCTCTGTTTCAGCTCTGAGCCCTCCCTCTCTGTTTCAGCTCAGAACTCCCTCTCTGTTTCAGCTCTGAGCCCTCTCTCTCAATTTCAGCTCTGAGCCCTCCCTCTCTGTTTCAGCTCTGAGCACTCCCTCTCTGTTTCAGCTCTGAGCCCTCCCTCTCTGTTTCAGCTCTGAGCCCTCCCTCTCTATTTCAGCTCTGAGCCCTCCATCTCTGTTTCAGCTCTGAGCCCTCCCTCTCTGTTTCAGCTCTGAGCCCTCCCTCTCTGTTTCAGCTCTGAGCCCTCCCTCTCTATTTCAGCTCTGAGCCCTCCCTCTGTGTTTCAGCTCTGAGCCCTTCCTCTCTGTGTAAACTCTGAGCCCTCCCCCTCTGTTTCAGCTCTGAGCCCTCCTTCTCTGTGTCAGCTCTGAGCCCTCCCTCTCTGTGTCAGCTCTGAGCCCTCCCTCTCTGTGTCAGCTCTGAGCCTTCCCTCTCTGTGTCAGCTCTGAGCCCTCCCTCTCTATTTCAGCTCTGAGCCCTCCCTCTCTGTTTCAGCTCTGAGCCCTCCCTCTCTGTGTCAGTTCTGATCCCTCCTTCTCTTGTCAGCTCTGAGCCCTCCTTCTCTGTGTGTCAGATCTGAGCCCTCCCTCTCTGTCTCAGCTCTGAGCCCTCCTTCTCTGTGTCAGTTCTGAGCCCTCCCTCTCTGCGTCAGCTCTGAGCCCTCCCTCTCTGTGTCAGCTCTGACCCCTCCCTCTGTGTGCCAGCTCTGAGCCCTCCCTCACTGTCTCAGCTCTGAGCCCTCCCTCTCTGTGTCAGCTCTGAGCCCTCCCTCTCTATTTCAGCTCTGAGCCCTCCTTCTCTGTGTCAGCTCTGAGCCCTCCCTCTCTGCGTCAGCTCTGAGCCCTCCCTCTCTGTGTCAGCTCTGACCCCTCCCTCTGTGTGCCAGCTCTGAGCCCTCCCTCACTGTCTCAGCTCTGAGCCCTCCCTCTCTGTGTCAGCTCTGAGCCCTCCCTCTCTATTTCAGCTCTGAGCCATCCCTCTCTGTGTCAGCTCTGAGCCCTCCCTCTCTGTGTCAGCTCTGAGCCCTCCCTCTCTGTGTCAGCTCTGAGCCCTCCCTCTCTATTTCAGCTCTGAGCCCTCCCTCTCCGTGTCAGCTCTGAGCCCTATCTCTCCCTGTCAGCTCTGAGCCCTCCCTCTCTGTGTTAGCTCTGAGCCCTCCCTCTCCCTGTCAGCTCTGAGCCCTCCCTCTCCCTGTCAGCTCTGAGCCCTCCCTCTATGTGTCAGCTCTGAGCCCTCCCTCTCTATTTCAGCTCTGAGCCCTCCCTCTCTGTGTCAGTTCTGAGCCCTCCCTCTCTGTTTCAGCTCGGAGCACTCCCTCTCTGTTTCAGCTCTGAGCACTCCCTCTCTGTTTCAGCTCTGAGCCCTCCCTCTCTGTTTCAGCTCTGAGCACTCTCTCTCTGTTTCAGCTCTGAGCCCTCCCTCTCTGTTTCAGCTCTCAGCCCTCCCTCTGTGTTTCAGTTCTGAGCCCTCCCTCTGTGTTTCAGCTCTGAGCCCTGCCTCTCTGTGTCAGTTCTGAGCCCTCCCTCTCTGTTTCAGCTCAGAGCACTCCCTCTCTGTTTCAGCTCTGAGCATTCCCTCTCTGTTTCAGCTCTGAGCCCTCCCTCTCTGTTTCAGCTCTGAGCCCTCCCTCTCTGTTTCAGTGCGGAGCACTCCCTCTCTGTTTCAGTGCGGAGCACTCCCTCTCTGTTTCAGCTCTGAGCCCTCCCTCTCTGTTTCAGCTCTGAGCACTCTCTCTCTGTTTCAGCTCTGAGCCCTCCCTCTCTGTTTCAGCTCTCAGCCCTCCCTCTGTGTTTCAGCTCTGAGCCCTCCCTCTCTGTTTCAGCTCTGAGCCCTCGCTCTCTATTTCAGCTCTCAGCCATCCCTCTGTGTTTCAGCTCGGAGCCCTCCCTCTCTGTTTCAGCTCGGAGCACTCCCTCTCTGTTTCAGCTCTGAGCATTCCCTCTCTGTTTCAGCTCTGAGCCCTCCCTCTCTGTTTCAGCTCTGAGCCCTCCCTCTCTGTTTCAGTGAGGAGCACTCCCTCTCTGTTTCAGCTCTGAGCCCTCCCTCTCTGTTTCAGCTCTGAGCCCTCCCTCTCTGTATCAGCTCTGAGCCCTCCCTCTCTATGTCAGCTCTGAGCACTCCCTCTCTGTATCAGCTCGGAGCACTCCCTCTCTGTTTCAGCTCTGAGCACTCCCTCTCTGTTTCAGCTCTGAGCCCTCCCTCTCTGTTTCAGCTCCGAGCCCTCCCTCTCTGTTTCAGCTCCGAGAACTCCCTCTCTGTTTCAGCTCTGAGCCCTCCCTCTCTATGTCAGCTATGAGCCCTCCCTCTCTGTTTGAGCTCTGAGCCCTCCCTCTCTATTTCAGCTCCCTCTGTGTTTCAGCTCTGACCTCTCCCTCTGTGTTTCAGCTGTGAGCCCTCCCTCTGTGTTTCAGCTCTGAGCCCACCCTCTCTGTGTCAGCTCTGAGCCCTCCCTCTCTATTTCAGCTCTCAGCCGTCCCTCTGTGTTTCAGCTCTGAGCCCTCCCTCTGTGTTTCATCTCTGAGCACTCCCTCTCTGTTTCAGCTCTGAGCCCTCCCTCTCTGTTTCAGCTCTTAGCCCTTCCTCTCTGTTTCAGCTCTGACCCCTCCCTCTCTGTGTCAGCTCTGAGCCCTCCCTCTCTGTGTCAGCTCTGAGCCCTCCCTCTGTGTTTCAGCTCTGACCCCTCCCTCTCTGTGTCAACTCTGAGCCCTCCCTCTGTTTTTCAGCTCTGAGTCCTCCCTCTGTGTGTCAGCTCTGAGCCCTCCCTCTGTGTTTCAGCTCTGAGCCCTCCCTCTGTGTTTCAGCTCTGAGCCCTCCCTCTCTGTGTCAACTCTGAGCCCTCCCTCTGTGTTTCAGCTCTGATCCCTGCCTCTGTGTTTCCGCTCTGAGCCCTCCCTCTCTGTGTCAACTCTGAGCCCTACCCCTCTGTTTCAGCTCTGAACCCTCCCTCTCTGTGTCAGCTTGAGCCCTCCCTCTCCGTGTCAGCTCTGAGCCCTCCCTCTCTGTGTCAGCTCTGAGCCCTCCCTCTCTGTGTCAGCTCTGAGCCCTCCCTCCCTGTGTCAGCTCTGAGCCCTCCCTCCCTGTGTCAGCTCTGAGCCCTCCCTCTCTGTGTCAGCTCTGAGCCCTCCCTCTCTGTGTCAGCTCTGTGCCCCCCCTCTGTGTGTCAGCTCTGAGCCCTCCCTCTTTGTGTCAGCTCTGAGCCCTCCCTCTCTATTTCAGCTCTGAGCCCTGAGCCCTCCCTCTCTGTGTCAGCTCTGAGCCCTCCCTCTCTGTGTCAGCTCTGAGCCTTCCCTCTCTGTGTCAGCTCTGAGCTCTCACTCTCTATTTCAGCTCTGAGCCCTCCCTCTCTGTTTCAGCTCTGAGCCCTCCCTCTCTGTGTCAGTTCTGATCCCTCCTTCTCTTGTCAGCTCTGAGCCCTCCTTCTCTGTGTGTCAGATCTGAGCCCTCCCTCTCTGTCTCAGCTCTGAGCCCTCCTTCTCTGTGTCAGCTCTGAGCCCTCCCTCTCTGTGTCAGCTCTGAGCCCTCCCTCTCTGTGTCAGCTCTGACCCCTCCCTCTGTGTGCCAGCTCTGAGCCCTCCCTCTCTGTCTCAGCTCTGAGCCCTCCCTCTCTGTGTCAGCTCTGAGCCCTCCCTCTCTATTTCAGCTCTGAGCCCTCCCTCTCTGTGTCAACTCTGAGCCCTCCCTCTGTTTTTCAGCTCTGAGTCCTCCCTCTGTGTGTCAGCTCTGAGCCCTCCCTCTGTGTTTCAGCTCTGAGCCCTCCCTCTGTGTTTCAGCTCTGAGCCCTGCCTCTCTGTGTCAGTTCTGAGCCCTCCCTCCCTGTGTCAGCTCTGAGCCCTCCCTCTCTGTTTCAACTCTGAGCCCTCCCTCTGTGTTTCAGCTCTGAGCCCTGCCTCTGTGTTTCCGCTCTGAGCCCTCCCTCTCTGTGTCAACTCTGAGCCCTACCCCTCTGTTTCAGCTCTGAACCCTCCCTCTCTGTGTCAGCTTGAGCCCTCCCTCTCCGTGTCAGCTCTGAGCCCTCCCTCTCTGTGTCAGCTCTGAGCCCTCCCTCTCTGTGTCAGCTCTGAGCCCTCCCTCCCTGTGTCAGCTCTGAGCCCTCCCTCCCTGTGTCAGCTCTGAGCCCTCCCTCTCTGTGTCAGCTCTGAGCCCTCCCTCTCTGTGTCAGCTCTGTGCCCCCCCTCTGTGTGTCAGCTCTGAGCCCTCCCTCTTTGTGTCAGCTCTGGGCCCTCCCTCTCTATTTCAGCTCTGAGCCCTGAGCCCTCCCTCTCTGTGTCAGCTCTGAGCCCTCCCTCTCTGTGTCAGCTCTGAGCCTTCCCTCTCTGTGTCAGCTCTGAGCCCTCCCTCTCTATTTCAGCTCTGAGCCCTCCCTCTCTGTTTCAGCTCTGAGCCCTCCCTCTCTGTGTCAGTTCTGATCCCTCCTTCTCTTGTCAGCTCTGAGCCCTCCTTCTCTGTGTGTCAGATCTGAGCCCTCCCTCTCTGTCTCAGCTCTGAGCCCTCCTTCTCTGTGTCAGCTCTGAGCCCTCCCTCTCTGTGTCAGCTCTGAGCCCTCCCTCTCTGTGTCAGCTCTGACCCCTCCCTCTGTGTGCCAGCTCTGAGCCCTCCCTCTCTGTCTCAGCTCTGAGCCCTCCCTCTCTGTGTCAGCTCTGAGCCCTCCCTCTCTATTTCAGCTCTGAGCCCTGAGCCCTCCCTCTCTGTGTCAGCTCTGAGCCCTCCCTCTCTGTGTCAGCTCTGAGCCTTCCCTCTCTGTGTCAGCTCTGAGCCCTCCCTCTCTATTTCAGCTCTGAGCCCTCCCTCTCTGTTTCAGCTCTGAGCCCTCCCTCTCTGTGTCAGTTCTGATCCCTCCTTCTCTTGTCAGCTCTGAGCCCTCCTTCTCTGTGTGTCAGATCTGAGCCCTCCCTCTCTGTGTCAGCTCTGAGCCCTCCTTCTCTGTGTCAGCTCTGAGCCCTCCCTCTCTGTGTCAGCTCTGAGCCCTCCCTCTCTGTGTCAGCTCTGACCCCTCCCTCTGTGTGCCAGCTCTGAGCCCTCCCTCTCTGTCTCAGCTCTGAGCCCTCCCTCTCCGTGTCAGCTCTGAGCCCTATCTCTCAGTGTCAGCTCTGAGCCATCCCTCTCTGTGTCAGCTCTGACCCCTCCCTCTGTGTGCCAGCTCTGAGCCCTCCCTCTCTGTCTCAGCTCTGAGCCCTCCCTCTCCGTGTCAGCTCTGAGCCCTATCTCTCAGTGTCAGCTCTGAGCTATCCCTCTCTGTTTCAGCTCTGAGCCCTCCCTCTGTGTTTCAGCTCTGAGCCCTGCCTCTCTGTGTCAGTTCTGAGCCCTCCCTCCCTGTGTCAGCTCTGAGCCCTCCCTCCCTGTGTCAGCTCTGAGCCCTCCCTCTCTGTGTCAGCTCTGAGCCCTCCCTCTCTGTGTCAGCTCTGTGCCCCCCCTCTGTGTGTCAGCTCTGAGCCCTCCCTCTTTGTGTCAGCTCTGAGCCCTCCCTCTCTATTTCAGCTCTGAGCCCTGAGCCCTCCCTCCCTGTGTCAGCTCTGAGCCCTCCCTCTCTGTGTCAGCTCTGAGCCTTCCCTCTCTGTGTCAGCTCTGAGCCCTCCCTCTCTATTTCAGCTCTGAGCCCTCCCTCTCTGTTTCAGCTCTGAGCCCTCCCTCTCTGTGTCAGTTCTGATCCCTCTTTCTCTTGTCAGCTCTGAGCCCTCCTTCTCTGTGTGTCAGATCTGAGCCCTCCCTCTCTGTCTCAGCTCTGAGCCCTCCTTCTCTGTGTCAGCTCTGAGCCCTCCCTCTCTGTGTCAGCTCTGAGCCCTCCCTCTCTGTGTCAGCTCTGAGCCCTCCCACTCTGTGTCAGCTCTGACCCCTCCCTCTGTGTGCCAGCTCTGAGCCCTCCCTCACTGTCTGAGCTCTGAGCCCTCCCTCTCTGTGTCAGCTCTGAGCCCTCCCTCTCTATTTCAGCTCTGAGCCCTCCCTCTCTGTGTCAACTCTGAGCCCTCCCTCTGTTTTTCAGCTCTGAGTCCTCCCTCTGTGTGTCAGCTCTGAGCCCTCCCTCTGTGTTTCAGCTCTGAGCCCTCCCTCTGTGTTTCAGCTCTGAGCCCTCCCTCTCTGTGTCAACTCTGAGCCCTCCCTCTGTGTTTCAGCTCTGAGCCCTGCCTCTGTGTTTCCGCTCTGAGCCCTCCCTCTCTGTGTCAACTCTGAGCCCTACCCCTCTGTTTCAGCTCTGAACCCTCCCTCTCTGTGTCAGCTTGAGCCCTCCCTCTCCGTGTCAGCTCTGAGCCCTCCCTCTCTGTGTCAGCTCTGAGCCCTCCCTCTCTGTGTCAGCTCTGAGCCCTCCCTCCCTGTGTCAGCTCTGAGCCCTCCCTCTCTGTGTCAGCTCTGAGCCCTCCCTCTCTGTGTCAGCTCTGAGCCCTCCCTCTCTGTGTCAGCTCTGAGCCCTCCCTCTCTGTGTCAGCTCTGAGCCCTCCCTCTCTATTTCAGCTCTGAGCCCTCCCTCTCCGTGTCAGCTCTGAGCCCTATCTCTCCCTGTCAGCTCTGAGCCCTCCCTCTCCGTGTTAGCTCTGAGCCCTCCCTCTCCCTGTCAGCTCTGAGCCCTCCCTCTCCCTGTCAGCTCTGAGCCCTCCCTCTATGTGTCAGCTCTTAGCCCTCCCTCTCTATTTCAGCTCTGAGCCCTCCCTCTCTGTGTCAGTTCTGAGCCCTCCCTCTCTGTTTCAGCTCGGAGCACTCCCTCTCTGTTTCAGCTCTGAGCACTCCCTCTCTGTTTCAGCTCTGAGCCCTCCCTCTCTGTTTCAGCTCTGAGCCCTCCCTCTCTGTTTCAGCTCTGAGCCCTCCCTCTCTGTTTCAGCTCTCAGCCCTCCCTCTGTGTTTCAGCTCTGAGCCCTCCCTCTGTGTTTCAGCTCTGAGCCCTGCCTCTCTGTGTCAGTTCTGAGCCCTCCCTCTCTGTTTCAGCTCAGAGCACTCCCTCTCTGTTTCAGCTCTGAGCATTCCCTCTCTGTTTCAGCTCTGAGCCCTCCCTCTCTGTTTCAGCTCTGAGCACTCCCTCTCTGTTTCAGCTCTCGAGGCCCTCGCTCTCTATTTCAGCTCTCAGCCATCCCTCTCTGTGTTCAGCTCTGAGCCCCTCCCTCTCTGTTTCAGCTCTGAGCCCCTCCCTCTCCTGTTTCAGCTCTGAGCACTCCTCTCTGTTTACTCGAGTACTCCTCTCTGTTTCAGCTCACAGCCCTCCCTCTCTGTTTCAGCTCTCAGCCCTCCCCTCTGTGTTTCAGCTCTGAGCCCTCCCCACTCTGTTTCAGCTCTGAGACCTCCCTCTCTGTTTCAGCTCGGAGCACTCCCTCTGTGTTTCAGCTCTGACCATCTCCCTCTGTGTTTTCAGCTGTGAGCCCTCCCTTCTGTGTTTCAGCTCTGAGCCCACCCTCTCTGTTTCAGCTCTGAGCCCTCCCTCTCTATTTCAGCTCTCAGCCGTCCCTCTGTGTTTTCAGCTCTGAGCCCTCCCTCTGTGTTCATCTCTGAGCCCTGCCTCTCTGTGTCAGCTCTGAGCCCTCCCTCTCTGTGTCAGCTCTGAGCCCTCCCTCTCTGTTTCAGCTCTTAGCCCTTCCTCTCTGTTTCAGCTCTGACCCCTCCCTCTCTGTGTCAGCTCTGAGCCCTCCCTCTCTGTGTCAGCTCTGAGCCCTCCCTCTGTGTTTCAGCTCTGACCGCTCCCTCTCTGTGTCAACTCTGAGCCCTCCCTCTGTTTTTCAGCTCTGAGTCCTCCCTCTGTGTGTCAGCTCTGAGCCCTCCCTCTGTGTTTCAGCTCTGAGCCCTCCCTCTGTGTTTCAGCTCTGAGCCCTCCCTCTCTGTGTCAGCTCTGAGCCCTCCCTCTGTGTTTCAGCTCTGAGCCCTGCCTCTGTGTTTTCGCTCTGAGCCCTCCCTCTCTGTGTCAACTCTGAGCCCTCCCTCCCTGTGTCAGCTCTGAGCCCTCCCTCTCTGTGTCAGCTCTGAGCCCTCCCTCTCTGTGTCAGCTCTGTGCCCCCCCTCTGTGTGTCAGCTCTGAGCCCTCCCTCTGTGTGTCAGCTCTGAGCCCTCCCTCTCTATTTCAGCTCTGAGCCCTCCCTCTCTGTGTCAGCTTGAGCCCTCCCTCTCTGTGTCAACTCTGAGCCCTCCCTCTCTGTGTCAGCTCTGAGCCCTCCCTCTCTGTGTCAGCTCTGAGCCCTCCCTCTCTGTGTCAGCTCTGAGCCCTCCTTCTCTTGTCAGCTCTGAGCCCTCCTTCTCTGTGTGTAAGATCTGAGCCCTCCCTCTCTGTCTCAGCTCTGAGCCCTCCTTCTCTGTGTCAGCTCTGAGCCCTCCCTCTCTGTGTCAGCTCTGAGCCCTCCCTCTCTATTTCAGCTCTGAGCCCTCCCTCTCCGTGTCAGCTCTGAGCCCTATCTCTCCGTGTCAGCTCTGAGCCCTCCCTCTCTGTGTTAGCTCTGAGCCCTCCCTCTCCCTGTCAGCTCTGAGCCCTCCCTCTCTGTGTCAACTCTGAGCCCTCCCTCTGTTTTTCAGCTCTGAGTCCTCCCTCTGTGTGTCAGCTCTGAGCCCTCCCTCTGTGTTTCAGCTCTGAGCCCTCCCTCTGTGTTTCAGCTCTGAGCCCTCCCTCTCTGTGTCAGCTCTGAGCCCTCCCTCTGTGTTTCAGCTCTGAGCCCTCCCTCTGTGTTTCAGCTCTGAGCCCTCCCTCTCTGTGTCAACTCTGAGCCCTACCCCTCTGTTTCAGCTCTGAACCCTCCCTCTCTGTGTCAGCTTGAGCCCTCCCTCTCCATGTCAGCTCTGAGCCCTCCCTCTCTGTGTCAGCTCTGAGCCCTCCCTCTCTGTGTCAGCTCTGAGCCCTCCCTCCCTGTGTCAGCTCTGAGCCCTCCCTCCCTGTGTCAGCTCTGAGCCCTCCCTCTCTGTGTCAGCTCTGAGCCCTCCCTCTCTGTGTCAGCTCTGAGCCCTCCCTCTCTGTGTCAGCTCTGAGCCCTCCCTCTCTATTTCAGCTCTGAGCCCTCCCTCTCCGTGTCAGCTCTGAGCCCTATCTCTCCCTGTCAGCTCTGAGCCCTCCCTCTCTGTGTTAGCTCTGAGCCCTCCCTCTCCCTGTCAGCTCTGAGCCCTCCCTCTCCCTGTCAGCTCTGAGCCCTCCCTCTCTGTGTCAGCTCTGAGCCCTCCCTCTCTGTGTCAGCTCTGAGCCCTCCCTCTCTGTGTCAGCTCTGAGCCCTCCCTCTCTATTTCAGCTCTGAGCCCTCCCTCTCCGTGTCAGCTCTGAGCCCTATCTCTCCCTGTCAGCTCTGAGCCCTCCCTCTCTGTGTTAGCTCTGAGCCCTCCCTCTCCCTGTCAGCTCTGAGCCCTCCCTCTCCCTGTCAGCTCTGAGCCCTCCCTCTATGTGTCAGCTCTGAGCCCTCCCTCTCTATTTCAGCTCTGAGCCCTCCCTCTCTGTGTCAGTTCTGAGCCCTCCCTCTCTGTTTCAGCTCTGAGCACTCCCTCTCTGTTTCAGCTCTGAGCCCTCCCTCTCTGTTTCAGCTCTGAGCACTCCCTCTCTGTTTCAGCTCTGAGCCCTCCCTCTCTGTTTCAGCTCTCAGCCCTCCCTCTGTGTTTCAGCTCTGAGCCCTCCCTCTGTGTTTCAGCTCTGAGCCCTGCCTCTCTGTGTCAGTTCTGAGCCCTCCCTCTCTGTTTCAGCTCAGAGCACTCCCTCTCTGTTTCAGCTCTGAGCATTCCCTCTCTGTTTCAGCTCTGAGCCCTCCCTCTCTGTTTCAGCTCTGAGCCCTCCCTCTCTGTTTCAGTGCGGAGCACTCCCTCTCTGTTTCAGTGCGGAGCACTCCCTCTCTGTTTCAGCTCTGAGCCCTCCCTCTCTGTTTCAGCTCTGAGCACTCTCTCTCTGTTTCAGCTCTGAGCCCTCCCTCTCTGTTTCAGCTCTCAGCCCTCCCTCTGTGTTTCAGTTCTGAGCCCTCCCTCTGTGTTTCAGCTCTGAGCCCTCGCTCTCTATTTCAGCTCTCAGCCATCCCTCTGTGTTTCAGCTCGGAGCCCTCCCTCTCTGTTTCAGCTCGGAGCACTCCCTCTCTGTTTCAGCTCTGAGCACTCCCTCTCTGTTTCAGCTCTGAGCCCTCCCTCTCTGTTTCAGCTCTGAGCCCTCCCTCTCTGTTTCAGTGCGGAGCACTCCCTCTCTGTTTCAGCTCTGAGCCCTCCCTCTCTGTTTCAGCTCTGAGCCCTCCCTCTCTGTGTCAGCTCTGAGCCCTCCCTCTCTATGTCAGCTCTGAGCACTCCCTCTCTGTATCAGCTCGGAGCACTCCCTCTCTGTTTCAGCTCTGAGCACTCCCTCTCTGTTTCAGCTCTGAGCCCTCCCTCTCTGTTTCAGCTCCGAGCCCTCCCTCTCTGTTTCAGCTCCGAGAACTCCCTCTCTGTTTCAGCTCTGAGCCCTCCCTCTCTATGTCAGCTCTGAGCCCTCCCTCTCTGTTTGAGCTCTGAGCCCTCCCTCTCTATTTCAGCTCCCTCTGTGTTTCAGCTCTGACCTCTCCCTCTGTGTTTCAGCTGTGAGCCCTCCCTCTGTGTTTCAGCTCTGAGCCCACCCTCTCTGTGTCAGCTCTGAGCCCTCCCTCTCTGTGTCAGCTCTGAGCCCTCCCTCTCTGTGTCAGCTCTGAGCCCTCCCTCTCTGTGTCAGCTCTGAGCCCTCCCTCTCTGTGTCAGCTCTGAGCCCTCCCTCCCTGTGTCAGCTCTGAGCCCTCCCTCCCTGTGTCAGCTCTGAGCCCTCCCTCTCTGTGTCAGCTCTGAGCCCTCCCTCTCTGTGTCAGCTCTGTGCCCCCCCCTCTGTGTGTCAGCTCTGTGCCCCCCCTCTGTGTGTCAGCTCTGAGCCCTCCCTCTCTATTTCAGCTCTGAGCCCTGAGCCCTCCCTCTCTGTGTCAGCTCTGAGCCCTCCCTCTCTGTGTCAGCTCTGAGCCTTCCCTCTCTGTGTCAGCTCTGAGCCCTCCCTCTCTATTTCAGCTCTGAGCCCTCCCTCTCTGTTTCAGCTCTGAGCCCCACCCTCTCTGTGTCAGTTCTGATCCCTCCCTCTCTGTCTCAGCTCTGAGCCCTCCTTCTCTGTGTCAGCTCTGAGCCCTCCCTCTCTGTGTCAGCTCTGAGCCCTCCCTCTCTGTGTCAGCTCTGACCCCTCCCTCTGTGTGCCAGCTCTGAGCCCTCCCTCTCTGTCTCAGCTCTGAGCCCTCCCTCTCTGTGTCAGCTCTGAGCCCTCCCTCTCTATTTCAGCTCTGAGCCCTCCCTCTCTGTGTCAACTCTGAGCCCTCCCTCTGTTTTTCAGCTCTGAGTCCTCCCTCTGTGTGTCAGCTCTGAGCCCTCCCTCTGTGTTTCAGCTCTGAGCCCTCCCTCTGTGTTTCAGCTCTGAGCCCTCCCTCTCTGTGTCAACTCTGAGCCCTCCCTCTGTGTTTCAGCTCTGAGCCCTGCCTCTGTGTTTCCGCTCTGAGCCCTCCCTCTCTGTGTCAACTCTGAGCCCTCCCTCTCTGTTTCAGCTCTGAGCCCTCCCTCTCTATTTCAGCTCTGAGCCCTCCCTCTCTGTGTCAACTCTGAGCCCTCCCTCTGTTTTTCAGCTCTGAGTCCTCCCTCTGTGTGTCAGCTCTGAGCCCTCCCTCTGTGTTTCAGATCTGAGCCCTCCCTCTGTGTTTCAGCTCTGAGCCCTCCCTCTCTGTGTCAACTCTGAGCCCTCCCTCTGTGTTTCAGCTCTGAGCCCTCCCTCTGTGTTTCAGCTCTGAGCCCTCCCTCTCTGTGTCAACTCTGAGCCCTCCCTCTCTGTTTCAGCTCTGAGCCCTCCCTCTCTATGTCAGCTCTGAGCCCTCCCTCTCTGTTTGAGCTCTGAGCCCTCCTTCTCTATTTCAGCTCTGAGCCCTCCGTCTCTGTTTCAGTTCGGAGCACTCCCTCTCTTTTTCAGCTCAGAGCACTCCCTCTCTGTTTCAGCTCTGAGCCCTCGCTCTCTATTTCAGCTCTCAGCCATCCCTCTGTGTTTCAGCTCTGAGCCCTCCCTCTCTGTTTCAGCTCTGAGCCCTCCCTCTCTGTTTCAGCTCTGAGCACTCCCTCTCTGTTTCACCTCGGAGTACTCCCTCTCTGTTTCAGCTCACAGCCCTCCCTCTCTGTTTCAGCTCTCAGCCCTCCCTCTGTGTTTCAGCTCTGAGCCCTCCCACTCTGTTTCAGCTCTGAGACCTCCCTCTCTGTTTCAGCTCGGAGCACTCCCTCTGTGTTTCAGCTCTGACCTCTCCCTCTGTGTTTCAGCTGTGAGCCCTCCCTCTGTGTTTCAGCTCTGAGCCCACCCTCTCTGTGTCAGCTCTGAGCCCTCCCTCTCTATTTCAGCTCTCAGCCGTCCCTCTGTGTTTCAGCTCTGAGCCCTCCCTCTGTGTTTCATCTCTGAGCCCTGCCTCTCTGTGTCAGCTCTGAGCCCTCCCTCTCTGTGTCAGCTCTGAGCCCTCCCTCTCTGTTTCAGCTCTTAGCCCTTCCTCTCTGTTTCAGCTCTGACCCCTCCCTCTCTGTGTCAGCTCTGAGCCCTCCCTCTCTGTGTCAGCTCTGAGCCCTCCCTCTGTGTTTCAGCTCTGACCGCTCCCTCTCTGTGTCAACTCTGAGCCCTCCCTCTGTTTTTCAGCTCTGAGTCCTCCCTCTGTGTGTCAGCTCTGAGCCCTCCCTCTGTGTTTCAGCTCTGAGCCCTCCCTCTGTGTTTCAGCTCTGAGCCCTCCCTCTCTGTGTCAGCTCTGAGCCCTCCCTCTGTGTTTCAGCTCTGAGCCCTGCCTCTGTGTTTCCGCTCTGAGCCCTCCCTCTCTGTGTCAGCTCTGAGCCCTCCCTCCCTGTGTCAGCTCTGAGCCCTCCCTCTCTGTGTCAGCTCTGAGCCCTCCCTCTCTGTGTCAGCTCTGTGCCCCCCCTCTGTGTGTCAGCTCTGAGCCCTCCCTCTGTGTGTCAGCTCTGAGCCCTCCCTCTCTATTTCAGCTCTGAGCCCTCCCTCTCTGTGTCAGCTTGAGCCCTCCCTCTCCTTGTCAGCTCTGAGCCCTCCCTCTCCGTGTCAGCTCTGAGCCCTCCCTCTCTGTGTCAGCTCTGAGCCCTCCCTCTCTGTGTCAGCTCTGAGCCCTCCCTCCCTGTGTCAGCTCTGAGCCCTCCCTCCCTGTGTCAGCTCTGAGCCCTCCCTCTCTGTTTCAGCTCTGAGCCCTCCCTCTCTGTGTCAGCTCTGAGCCCTCCCTCTGTGTGTCAGCTCTGAGCCCTCCCTCTGTGTGTCAGCTCTGAGCCCTCCCTCTCTGTTTCAGCTCTGAGCCCTCCCTCTCTGTGTCAGCTCTGAGCCCTCCCTCTCTGTGTCAGCTCTGAGCCCTCCCTCTCTGTGTCAGCTCTGAGCCCTCCCTCTCTGTGTCAGCTCTGATCCCTCCTTCTCTTGTCAGCTCTGAGCCCTCCTTCTCTGTGTGTAAGATCTGAGCCCTCCCTCTCTGTCTCAGCTCTGAGCCCTCCTTCTCTGTGTCAGCTCTGAGCCCTCCCTCTCTGTGTCAGCTCTGAGCCCTCCCTCTCTATTTCAGCTCTGAGCCCTCCCTCTCCGTGTCAGCTCTGAGCCCTATCTCTCCGTGTCAGCTCTGAGCCCTCCCTCTCTGTGTTAGCTCTGAGCCCTCCCTCTCGCTGTCAGCTCTGAGCCCTCCCTCTCTGTGTCAACTCTGAGCCCTCCCTCTGTTTTTCAGCTCTGAGTCCTCCCTCTGTGTGTCAGCTCTGAGCCCTCCCTCTGTGTTTCAGCTCTGAGCCCTCCCTCTGTGTTTCAGCTCTGAGCCCTCCCTCTGTGTTTCAGCTCTGAGCCCTCCCTCTGTGTTTCAGCTCTGAGCCCTGCCTCTGTGTTTCCGCTCTGAGCCCTCCCTCTCTGTGTCAACTCTGAGCCCTACCCCTCTGTTTCAGCTCTGAACCCTCCCTCTCTGTGTCAGCTTGAGCCCTCCCTCTCCGTGTCAGCTCTGAGCCCTCCCTCTCTGTGTCAGCTCTGAGCCCTCCCTCTCTGTGTCAGCTCTGAGCCCTCCCTCTCTGTGTCAGCTCTGAGCCCTCCCTCTCTGTGTCAGCTCTGAGCCCTCCCTCTCTGTGTCAGCTCTGAGCCCTCCCTCTCTGTGTCAGCTCTGAGCCCTCCCTCTCTGTGTCAGCTCTGAGCCCTCCCTCTCTATTTCAGCTCTGAGCCCTCCCTCTCTGTGTCAGCTCTGAGCCCTATCTCTCCCTGTCAGCTCTGAGCCCTCCCTCTCTGTGTTAGCTCTGAGCCCTCCCTCTCCCTGTCAGCTCTGAGCCCTCCCTCTCCCTGTCAGCTCTGAGCCCTCCCTCTATGTGTCAGCTCTGAGCCCTCCCTCTCTATTTCAGCTCTGAGCCCTCCCTCTCTGTGTCAGCTCTGAGCCCTCCCTCTCTGTTTCAGCTCTGAGCACTCCCTCTCTGTTTCAGCTCTGAGCCCTCCCACTCTGTTTCAGCTCTGAGACCTCCCTCTCTGTTTCAGCTCGGAGCACTCCCTCTGTGTTTCAGCTCTGACCTCTCCCTCTGTGTTTCAGCTGTGAGCCCTCCCTCTGTGTTTCAGCTCTGAGCCCACCCTCTCTGTGTCAGCTCTGAGCCCTCCCTCTCTATTTCAGCTCTCAGCCGTCCCTCTGTGTTTCAGCTCTGAGCCCTCCCTCTGTGTTTCATCTCTGAGCCCTGCCTCTCTGTGTCAGCTCTGAGCCCTCCCTCTCTGTGTCAGCTCTGAGCCCTCCCTCTCTGTTTCAGCTCTTAGCCCTTCCTCTCTGTTTCAGCTCTGACCCCTCCCTCTCTGTGTCAGCTCTGAGCCCTCCCTCTCTGTGTCAGCTCTGAGCCCTCCCTCTGTGTTTCAGCTCTGACCCCTCCCTCTCTGTGTCAACTCTGAGCCCTCCCTCTGTTTTTCAGCTCTGAGTCCTCCCTCTGTGTGTCAGCTCTGAGCCCTCCCTCTGTGTTTCAGCTCTGAGCCCTCCCTCTGTGTTTCAGCTCTGAGCCCTCCCTCTCTGTGTCAGCTCTGAGCCCTCCCTCTGTGTTTCAGCTCTGAGCCCTGCCTCTGTGTTTCCGCTCTGAGCCCTCCCTCTCTGTGTCAACTCTGAGCCCTCCCTCCCTGTGTCAGCTCTGAGCCCTCCCTCTCTGTGTCAGCTCTGAGCCCTCCCTCTCTGTGTCAGCTCTGTGCCCCCCCTCTGTGTGTCAGCTCTGAGCCCTCCCTCTGTGTGTCAGCTCTGAGCCCTCCCTCTCTATTTCAGCTCTGAGCCCTCCCTCTCTGTGTCAGCTTGAGCCCTCCCTCTCCTTGTCAGCTCTGAGCCCTCCCTTTCCGTGTCAGCTCTGAGCCCTCCCTCTCTGTGTCAGCTCTGAGCCCTCCCTCTCTGTGTCAGCTCTGAGCCCTCCCTCCCTGTGTCAGCTCTGAGCCCTCCCTCCCTGTGTCAGCTCTGAGCCCTCCCTCTCTGTGTCAGCTCTGAGCCCTCCCTCTCTGTGTCAGCTCTGTGCCCCCCCTCTGTGTGTCAGCTCTGAGCCCTCCCTCTGTGTGTCAGCTCTGAGCCCTCCCTCTCTGTTTCAGCTCTGAGCCCTCCCTCTCTGTGTCAGCTCTGAGCCCTCCCTCTCTGTGTCAGCTCTGAGCCCTCCCTCTCTGTGTCAGCTCTGAGCCCTCCCTCTCTGTGTCAGCTCTGATCCCTCCTTCTCTTGTCAGCTCTGAGCCCTCCTTCTCTGTGTGTAAGATCTGAGCCCTCCCTCTCTGTCTCAGCTCTGAGCCCTCCCTCTCTGTGTCAGCTCTGAGCCCTCCCTCTCTGTGTCAGCTCTGAGCCCTCCCTCTCTATTTCAGCTCTGAGCCCTCCCTCTCCGTGTCAGCTCTGAGCCCTATCTCTCCGTGTCAGCTCTGAGCCCTCCCTCTCTGTGTTAGCTCTGAGCCCTCCCTCTCCCTGTCAGCTCTGAGCCCTCCCTCTCTGTGTCAACTCTGAGCCCTCCCTCTGTTTTTCAGCTCTGAGTCCTCCCTCTGTGTGTCAGCTCTGAGCCCTCCCTCTGTGTTTCAGCTCTGAGCCCTCCCTCTGTGTTTCAGCTCTGAGCCCTCCCTCTCTGTGTCAACTCTGAGCCCTCCCTCTGTGTTTCAGCTCTGAGCCCTCCCTCTCTGTGTCAGCTCTGAGCCCTCCCTCTCTGTTTCAGCTCTTAGCCCTTCCTCTCTGTTTCAGCTCTGACCCCTCCCTCTCTGTGTCAGCTCTGAGCCCTCCCTCTCTGTGTCAGCTCTGAGCCCTCCCTCTGTGTTTCAGCTCTGACCGCTCCCTCTCTGTGTCAACTCTGAGCCCTCCCTCTGTTTTTCAGCTCTGAGTCCTCCCTCTGTGTGTCAGCTCTGAGCCCTCCCTCTGTGTTTCAGCTCTGAGCCCTCCCTCTGTGTTTCAGCTCTGAGCCCTCCCTCTCTGTGTCAGCTCTGAGCCCTCCCTCTGTGTTTCAGCTCTGAGCCCTGCCTCTGTGTTTCCTCTCTGAGCCCTCCCTCTCTGTGTCAACTCTGAGCCCTCCCTCTCTGTGTCAGCTCTGAGCCCTCCCTCTCTGTGTCAGCTCTGAGCCCTCCCTCTCTGTGTCAGCTCTGTGCCCCCCCTCTGTGTGTCAGCTCTGAGCCCTCCCTCTGTGTGTCAGCTCTGAGCCCTCCCTCTCTGTTTCAGCTCTGAGCCCTCCCTCTCTGTGTCAGCTTGAGCCCTCCCTCTCCGTGTCAGCTCTGAGCCCTCCCTCTCCGTGTCAGCTCTGAGCCCTCCCTCTCTGTGTCAGCTCTGAGCCCTCCCTCTCTGTGTCAGCTCTGAGCCCTCCCTCCCTGTGTCAGCTCTGAGCCCTCCCTCTCTGTGTCAGCTCTGAGCCCTCCCTCTCTGTTTCAGCTCTGAGCCCTCCCTCTCTGTGTCAGCTCTGTGCCCCCCCTCTGTGTGTCAGCTCTGAGCCCTCCCTCTGTGTGTCAGCTCTGAGCCCTCCCTCTCTATTTCAGCTCTGAGCCCTCCCTCTCTGTGTCAGCTCTGAGCCCTCCCTCTCTGTGTCAGCTCTGAGCCCTCCCTCTCTGTGTCAGCTCTGAGCCCTCCCTCTCTGTGTCAGCTCTGATCCCTCCTTCTCTTGTCAGCTCTGAGCCCTCCTTCTCTGTGTGTCAGATCTGAGCCCTCCCTCTCTGTCTCAGCTCTGAGCCCTCCTTCTCTGTGTCAGCTCTGAGCCCTCCCTCTCTGTGTCAGCTCTGAGCCCTCCCTCTCTATTTCAGCTCTGAGCCCTCCCTCTCCGTGTCAGCTCTGAGCCCTATCTCTCCGTGTCAGCTCTGAGCCCTCCCTCTCTGTGTTAGCTCTGAGCCCTCCCTCTCCCTGTCAGCTCTGAGCCCTCCCTCTCTGTGTCAACTCTGAGCCCTCCCTCTGTTTTTCAGCTCTGAGTCCTCCCTCTGTGTGTCAGCTCTGAGCCCTCCCTCTGTGTTTCAGCTCTGAGCCCTCCCTCTCTGTGTCAGCTCTGAGCCCTCCCTCTCTATTTCAGCTCTGAGCACTCTCTCTCTGTTTCAGCTCTGAGCCCTGCCTCTGTGTTTCCGCTCTGAGCCCTCCCTCTCTGTGTCAACTCTGAGCCCTACCCCTCTGTTTCAGCTCTGAACCCTCCCTCTCTGTGTCAGCTTGAGCCCTCCCTCTCCGTGTCAGCTCTGAGCCCTCCCTCTCTGTGTCAGCTCTGAGCCCTCCCTCTCTGTGTCAGCTCTGAGCCCTCCCTCCCTGTGTCAGCTCTGAGCCCTCCCTCTCTGTGTCAGCTCTGAGCCCTCCCTCTCTGTGTCAGCTCTGAGCCCTCCCTCTCTGTGTCAGCTCTGAGCCCTCCCTCTCTGTTTCAGCTCTGAGCCCTCCCTCTCTGTGTCAGCTCTGAGCCCTCCCTCTCCGTGTCAGCTCTGAGCCCTAACTCTCCGTGTCAGCTCTGAGCCCTCCCTCTCTGTGTTAGCTCTGAGCCCTCCCTCTCCGTGTCAGCTCTGAGCCCTCCCTCTCCCTGTCAGCTCTGAGCCCTCCCTCTATGTGTCAGCTCTGAGCCCTCCCTCTCTATTTCAGCTCTGAGCCCTCCCTCTCTGTGTCAGCTCTGAGCCCTCCCTCTCTGTTTCAGCTCTGAGCACTCCCTCTCTGTTTCAGCTCTGAGCCCTCCCTCTCTGTTTCAGCTCTGAGCACTCTCTCTCTGTTTCAGCTCTGAGCCCTCCCTCTCTGTTTCAGCTCTCAGCCCTCCCTCTGTGTTTCAGCTCTGAGCCCTCCCTCTCTGTTTCAGCTCTGAGCCCTGCCTCTCTGTGTCAGTTCTGAGCCCTCCCTCTCTGTTTCAGCTCAGAGCACTCCCTCTCTGTTTCAGCTCTGAGCACTCCCTCTCTGTTTCAGCTCTGAGCCCTCCCTCTCTGTTTCAGCTCTGAGCCCTCCCTCTCTGTTTCAGTTCGGAGCACTCCCTCTCTGTTTCAGTGCGGAGCACTCCCTCTCTGTTTCAGCTCTGAGCCCTCCCTCTCTGTTTCAGCTCTGAGCACTCCCTCTCTGTTTCAGCTCTGAGCCCTCCCTCTCTGTTTCAGCTCTCAGCCCTCCCTCTGTGTTTCAGTTCTGAGCCCTCCCTCTGTGTTTCAGCTCTGAGCCCTCGCTCTCTATTTCAGCTCTCAGCCATCCCTCTGTGTTTCAGCTCGGAGCCCTCCCTCTCTGTTTCAGCTCGGAGCACTCCCTCTCTGTTTCAGCTCTGAGCACTCCCTCTCTGTTTCAGCTCTGAGCCCTCCCTCTCTGTTTCAGCTCTGAGCCCTCCCTCTCTGTTTCAGTGCGGAGCACTCCCTCTCTGTTTCAGCTCTGAGCATTCCCTCTCTGTTTCAGCTCTGAGCCCTCCCTCTCTGTATCAGCTCTGAGCCCTCCCTCTCTATGTCAGCTCTGAGCACTCCCTCTCTGTATCAGCTCGGAGCACTCCCTCTCTGTTTCAGCTCTGAGCACTCCCTCTCTGTTTCAGCTCTGAGCCCTCCCTCTCTGTTTCAGCTCCGAGCCCTCCCTCTCTGTTTCAGCTCCGAGAACTCCCTCTCTGTTTCAGCTCTGAGCCCTCCCTCTCTATGTCAGCTCTGAGCCCTCCCTCTCTGTTTCAGCTCTGAGCCCTCCCTCTCTATTTCAGCTCCCTCTGTGTTTCAGCTCTGACCTCTCCCTCTGTGTTTCAGCTGTGAGCCCTCCCTCTGTGTTTCAGCTCTGAGCCCACCCTCTCTGTGTCAGCTCTGAACCCTCCCTCTCTGTGTCAGCTTGAGCCCTCCCTCTCTGTGTCAGCTCTGAGCCCTCCCTCTCTGTGTCAGCTCTGAGCCCTCCCTCTCTGTGTCAGCTCTGAGCCCTCCCTCTCTGTGTCAGCTCTGAGCCCTCCCTCCCTGTGTCAGCTCTGAGCCCTCCCTCTCTGTGTCACCTCTGAGCCCTCCCTCTCTGTGTCAGCTCTGTGCCCCCCCTCTGTGTGTCAGCTCTGTGCCCCCCCTCTGTGTGTCAGCTCTGAGCCCTCCCTCTCTATTTCAGCTCTGAGCCCTGAGCCCTCCCTCTCTGTGTCAGCTCTGAGCCCTCCCTCTCTGTGTCAGCTCTGAGCCCTCCCTCTCTGTGTCAGCTCTGAGCCCTCCCTCTCTATTTCAGCTCTGAGCCCTCCCTCTCTGTTTCAGCTCTGAGCCCTCCCTCTCTGTGTCAGCTCTGATCCCTCCCTCTCTGTCTCAGCTCTGAGCCCTCCTTCTCTGTGTCAGCTCTGAGCCCTCCCTCTCTGTGTCAGCTCTGAGCCCTCCCTCTCTGTGTCAGCTCTGACCCCTCCCTCTGTGTGCCAGCTCTGAGCCCTCCCTCTCTGTCTCAGCTCTGAGCCCTCCCTCTCTGTGTCAGCTCTGAGCCCTCCCTCTCCCTGTCAGCTCTGAGCCCTCCCTCTCTGTGTCAACTCTGAGCCCTCCCTCTGTTTTTCAGCTCTGAGTCCTCCCTCTGTGTGTCAGCTCTGAGCCCTCCCTCTGTGTTTCAGCTCTGAGCCCTCCCTCTGTGTTTCAGCTCTGAGCCCTCCCTCTCTGTGTCAACTCTGAGCCCTCCCTCTGTGTTTCAGCTCTGAGCCCTGCCTCTGTGTTTCCGCTCTGAGCCCTCCCTCTCTGTGTCAACTCTGAGCCCTACCCCTCTGTTTCAGCTCTGAACCCTCCTTCTCTGTGTCAGCTTGAGCCCTCCCTCTCCGTGTCAGCTCTGAGCCCTCCCTCTCTGTGTCAGCTCTGAGCCCTCCCTCTCTGTGTCAGCTCTGAGCCCTCCCTCCCTGTGTCAGCTCTGAGCCCTCCCTCCCTGTGTCAGCTCTGAGCCCTCCCTCTCTGTGTCAGCTCTGAGCCCTCCCTCTCTGTGTCAGCTCTGAGCCCTCCCTCTCTGTGTCAGCTCTGAGCCCTCCCTCTCTATTTCAGCTCTGAGCCCTCCCTCTCCGTGTCAGCTCTGAGCCCTCCCTCTCTGTGTCAGCTCTGAGCCCTCCCTCTCTGTGTCAGCTCTGAGCCCTCCCTCTCTATTTCAGCTCTGAGCCCTCCCTCTCTGTTTCAGCTCTGAGCCCTCCCTCTCTGTGTCAGTTCTGATCCCTCCTTCTCTTGTCAGCTCTGAGCCCTCCTTCTCTGTGTGTCAGATCTGAGCCCTCCCTCTCTGTCTCAGCTCTGAGCCCTCCTTCTCTGTGTCAGCTCTGAGCCCTCCCTCTCTGTGTCAGCTCTGAGCCCTCCCTCTCTGTGTCAGCTCTGACCCCTCCCTCTGTGTGCCAGCTCTGAGCCCTCCCTCTCTGTCTCAGCTCTGAGCCCTCCCTCTCTGTGTCAGCTCTGAGCCCTCCCTCTCTATTTCAGCTCTGAGCCCTCCCTCTCCGTGTCAGCTCTGAGCCCTATCTCTCAGTGTCAGCTCTGAGCCTTCCCTCTCTGTGTTAGCTCTGAGCCCTCCCTCTCCCTGTCAGCTCTGAGCCCTCCCTCTATGTGTCAGCTCTGAGCCCTCCCTCTCTATTTCAGCTCTGAGCCCTCCCTCTGTGTGTCAGCTCTGAGGCCTCCCTCTTTGTTTCAGCTCCGAGAACTCCCTCTCTGTTTCAGCTCTGAGCCCTCCCTCTCTATGTCAGCTCTGAGCCCTCCCTCTCTGTTTGAGCTCTGAGCCCTCCTTCTCTATTTCAGCTCTGAGCCCTCCGTCTCTGTTTCAGTTCGGAGCACTCCCTCTCTTTTTCAGCTCAGAGCACTCCCTCTCTGTTTCAGCTCTGAGCCCTCGCTCTCTATTTCAGCTCTCAGCCATCCCTCTGTGTTTCAGCTCTGAGCCCTCCCTCTCTGTTTCAGCTCTGAGCCCTCCCTCTCTGTTTCAGCTCTGAGCACTCCCTCTCTGTTTCACCTCGGAGTACTCCCTCTCTGTTTCAGCTCACAGCCCTCCCTCTCTGTTTCAGCTCTCAGCCCTCCCTCTGTGTTTCAGCTCTGAGCCCTCCCACTCTGTTTCAGCTCTGAGACCTCCCTCTCTGTTTCAGCTCGGAGCACTCCCTCTGTGTTTCAGCTCTGACCTCTCCCTCTGTGTTTCAGCTGTGAGCCCTCCCTCTGTGTTTCAGCTCTGAGCCCACCCTCTCTGTGTCAGCTCTGAGCCCTCCCTCTCTATTTCAGCTCTCAGCCGTCCCTCTGTGTTTCAGCTCTGAGCCCTCCCTCTGTGTTTCATCTCTGAGCCCTCCCTCTCTGTGTCAGCTCTGAGCCCTCCCTCTCTGTGTCAGCTCTGAGCCCTCCCTCTCTGTTTCAGCTCTTAGCCCTTCCTCTCTGTTTCAGCTCTGACCCCTCCCTCTCTGTGTCAGCTCTGAGCCCTCCCTCTCTGTGTCAGCTCTGAGCCCTCCCTCTGTGTTTCAGCTCTGACCGCTCCCTCTCTGTGTCAACTCTGAGCCCTCCCTCTGTTTTTCAGCTCTGAGTCCTCCCTCTGTGTGTCAGCTCTGAGCCCTCCCTCTGTGTTTCAGCTCTGAACCCTCCCTCTGTGTTTCAGCTCTGAGCCCTCCCTCTCTGTGTCAGCTCTGAGCCCTCCCTCTGTGTTTCAGCTCTGAGCCCTGCCTCTGTGTTTCCGCTCTGAGCCCTCCCTCTCTGTGTCAACTCTGAGCCCTACCCCTCTGTTTCAGCTCTGAACCCTCCCTCTCTGTGTCAGCTTGAGCCCTCCCTCTCCGTGTCAGCTCTGAGCCCTCCCTTTCCGTGTCAGCTCTGAGCACTCCCTCTCTGTGTCAGCTCTGAGCCCTCCCTCTCTGTGTCAGCTCTGAGCCCTCCCTCCCTGTGTCAGCTCTGAGCCCTCCCTCCCTATGTCAGCTCTGAGCCCTCCCTCTGTGTGTCAGCTCTGAGCCCTCCCTCTCTGTGTCAGCTCTGAGCCCTCCCTCTCTGTGTCAGCTCTGAGCCCTCCCTCTCTATGTCAGCTCTGAGCCCTCCCTCTCTGTTTCAGCTCTGAGCCCTCCCTCTCTGTGTCAGCTCTGATCCCTCCTTCTCTTGTCAGCTCTGAGCCCTCCTTCTCTGTGTGTCAGATCTGAGCCCTCCCTCTCTGTCTCAGCTCTGAGCCCTCCTTCTCTGTGTCAGCTCTGAGCCCTCCCTCTCTGTGTCAGCTCTGAGCCCTCCCTCTCTATTTCAGCTCTGAGCCCTCCCTCTCCGTGTCAGCTCTGAGCCCTATCTCTCCGTGTCAGCTCTGAGCCCTCCCTCTCTGTGTTAGCTCTGAGCCCTCCCTCTCCCTGTCAGCTCTGAGCCCTCCCTCTATGTGTCAGCTCTGAGCCCTCCCTCTCTATTTCAGCTCTGAGCCCTCCCTCTCTGTGTCAGTTCTGAGCCCTCCCTCTCTGTGTCAGCTCTGAGCCCTCCCTTTCTGTGTCAGCTCTGAGCCCTCCCTCTGTGTGTCAGCTCTGAGGCCTCCCTCTGTGTTTCAGCTCTGAGCCCTCCCTCTCTTTGTCAGCTGTGAGCCCTCCCTCTCTGTGTCAGCTCTGAGCCCTCCCTCTATGTGTCAGCTCTGAGCCCTCCCTCTCTATTTCAGCTCTGAGCCCTCCCTCTCTGTGTCAGCTCTGAGCCCTCCCTCTCTGTGTCAGCTCTGAGCCCTCCCTTTCTGTGTCAGCTCTGAGCCCTCCCTGTGTGTGTCAGCTCTGAGCCCTCCCTCTGTGTTTCAGCTCTGAGCCCTCCCTCTCTTTGTCAGCTCTTAGCCCTCCCTCTCTGTGTCAGCTCTCAGCCCTCCCTCTGTGTGTCAGCTCTGAGCCCTCCCTCTCTGTGTCAGCTCTGAGCCCTCTCTCTGTGTCAGCTCTGAGCCCTCCCTCTCTGTGTCAGCTCTGAGCCCTCCCTCTCTGTGTCAGGTCTGAGATCTACCTCTCTGTCCCATCTCTGACCCCACTGTCAGTGCCAGTTCTTCCCCCCCCAAATTTCTTTAGTGATTAAGGTATTATATAAGTGTTCTTAGCCCTCTTTTAACCTCCCCACACCTCCCCACACACATGCCCTCCCCCCCTGGTGCTCATGTCCTTTGGTTAGGCTTATATTTATGCATACAAGTCTCCTCTTTGCCCCTCTCTCCTGTATCTTACCCCTCATATCCAGCATTCTGCTCGATGCTGCTCTGGATATGTCCCTGTTCATCAGTTTATATTGTTCATTATATTCCACAAATGAGTGAGATCATGTGGTATATGTCTTTCTCTGATGGCTTATTTCAATAAGCATAATGCTTTCTAGTTCCATCCATGCTGTTGCAAATGGCAAGAACTCCTGTTTTACTGCAGCTTAGTATTCCATTGTGTAGATATACCACCATTTTTTTATCCATTCATCTGATGTTGGGCACTTAGGCTGTTTCTAAATCTTAGCTATGTTGAATTGTGCTGCAATGAACATAGGGGTGCATAAATCCTTTCTGATTCGTGTTTCTAGTTTTTTGGAATATATTCTTAAAAGTGGGATCACTGGGTCAAATGAGAATTCCATTTATAGTTTTTTGAGAAAACTCCATACTGTTCTCCACAGTGGCTGCACCAGTCTGCATTACCACCAGCAGTGTAAAAGAGTTCCTTTTTCTCCTCATCCTCATCAGCACTTGTCCTTGTCGTTGATTTGTTGATATAAGCAATTCTGACAGGTGGGAGATGGTACCGCATTGTCATTTTGATTTGCATATCTCGGGTAATTAGTGACTTTGAGCAGGTTTCCATATGTGTCTTAGCCTTTCTTCTTTCCTCCTTCGAAAAGTGTCTATTTAGGTCCATTGCCAATTTTTTATTGGGTTGTTTACCTTCTTTTTGTTAAGTTGTATGAGTTCTCTGTAAATGTTGGAGATTAAACCCTTATCGGTGATGACATCGGAAAATAAGTTCTCCCATGCAGTGAGCTTTCTTGTTGTTTTGTTGATGGTTTCTTTTACTGTGCAAAAGCTTTTTATTTTGTTGTAGTCCCTTTTGTTTATTTTCTCTTTAGTTTCCATTGCTCTAGGAGCAGTATCATTGAAAAAGTTCCTTCAGCATATGTCTGAGGTTTTTCTGCCTGTGTATTCCTCTAGTATTTTTATGGTCTCCCTTCTTATGTTTAAGTCTTTGATCCATTTTGAGTTTATTTTTGAGTATGGTGTAAGTTGATGGTCTAGTTTTATTTTTTTGCATGTATCTGTCCAATTTTCCCAATACCATTTGTTGAAGAGACTGTCTTGACTCCATTTTATGTTTACACCTCCTTTGTCAAATATTAATTGGGCATAGTGGTTTGGATCGAATTCTGGGTTTTCTCTTCTCTTCTATTGATCTATATGTCCGTTCTCATGCCAGTACCAGGCTGTTTTAAAAACAGTGGCTTTGTAATACTGCTTAAAATCTGGTATTGAGATCCCACCTGCTTTGTTCTTCTTTCTCAGGATTGCTGCAGCTATTTGGGGTCTTTTTTTGTTCCAGATGAATTTTTGGAAAATTTGTTGCAGGTCAGTGAAATATGCCATTGGTATTTTAATGGGGATTGCATTGAATCTGTAGATTGCTTTGGACATTTCGCTGATGTTGATTCTACAAATCCATGAACACGGTATGCTTTTCCATCTGTTTATGTCTTCCTTTATCTCTTTTTCCAGTGTCCTATAGTTTTTCGCATACAGGCATTTTACCTCCTCAGTTAAGTTTATTCCTAGATATCTTAATTTTTTTTTGTGCAATGGTAAATGGGATTGCTTTTTTAGTCTCTCTTTATATATGTTCATTATTGATGTAAAGAAATGCAATAGATTTCTTGGTATTAATTTTGTATCCTGCTACATTGCCGAATTCATTTATTAAGTCTAATAATTTTTTGATGTAGTCTTTAGGGTTTTCTATGTACAATATAATGTCATCTGCAAATAAGGACAGTTTTACTCTTCTTTTCCAATTTGGATGCCTTTTATTTCTTCTTCTTGTCTTATCGCAATGGCTAGTACTTCTAGTACTATGTTGAACAGGAGTGGTGAGAGTGGGCATCCCTGTCTTGTTCCCATTGTTAGGGAAAATGGTTTCAGTTTTTGTTCATTAAGTATGATGTTGGCTGAGGGTTTACCATATATGGCTTTTATTATGTTGAGGTATGATCCTTCTATTCCCATCTTATTGAGCGTTTTGATCAAGAAGGGGTGTTGGATTTTGTCAAATGCTTTTTCTGAGTCTATTGATATGATTATGTAAGTTTTATCTCTCAATTTGTTTATGTGATGTATCATGTTTATTGATTTGTGGATATTGAACTATCCTTGCATTCCTGGGATAAATCCTATTTAGTGATGGTGTATTGCTGGATCCGATTTGCTAGAATTTTGTTGAGGATTTTGGCATCTATGTTCATGAGTGATATTGGCCTATAATTCTCTTTCATTGTGTTGTCTTTATCTGGTTTTGGTATTAGGGTGATGCTGGCTTCATAGAATGAGCTAGGGAGTGTTACTTCCTTTTGAATTTTTTAGAATAATCTGAGGAGGATAATTTTAAGTTCTTCCTTGAATGTTTGGTAAAACTTCCCAGTGAAGCTGCCTGGCCCAGGGTTTTTGTTTGCTGGGAGCTTTTTGATGACTGCTTTAATTTATTTCATAGTTATGGGCCTATTGAGATTTTTAGAATCTTCCTGAATGAGCTTTTGGAATGTTGTATTTTTCTGGGAATATGTCCATTTATTCTAGTTGTTTAGTTTGTTTGAATAGAGTTGTTCATAGTATTTTTTAACAATCCTTTGTATTTCTGTGGGGTCTGTTGTTATTTTGCCTCTCTCATTTCTGATTTTGTTTATTTGATTCCTCTTTCTTGGCTTCTTGGTGAGCCTGGCTAGAGGTTCATCAATCTTGTTTATCCTTTCCAATAACCAGCTCTTGGTTTCATTGATCTTTTGTATTGTGTTTTTTTTTTTTTTTGGTCTATAAGTCATTTATTTCTGCTCTGATCTTTATTATCTCCTTCCTTCTGCTCACTCTGGGCTTTTCTTGTTTCTCTCTTTCTAACTCTTTGAGTTGTAGAGTTAGATTATTTACTACCATCTATTTTTTCCTGATTTTTGAGGTAGGCTTGTAGAGCTATAAACTTCCCTCTTAAAACTGCTTTCATTGTGTCCCATAGATTTTGGATTGTTGTGTTTTTGTTGTCATTAGTTTCCAGGATGCTTTTAATTTCTTCTTTGATATCATTGAAAACCCATTGTTTAATAGCATGCTATTCAGTTTCCAGTTTTTGAGATTTTTGATTTGTTTTTATTGTGGTTTATTTTTAATTTTATGGCATGTGGTCTGAGAAGATGCTTGGTATGATTTCAATCTTCTTGAATTTTGGGAGACTTTGCTTATGACCCAATATGTGGTCTATTTTTGAATATGCCCCATGTGCACTTGAGAAGAATGTATATTCCATGGCTTTTGGATGAAATGTTCTCAAGATGTCAGTTAAGTCCATCTGTTCTAATGAATCATTTAGGATTGCTGTGTCTTTGCTGATTTTTTATCTAGAGGATTTATCCAGTGATGTCAGTGGTATATTAAAGTCCTGTACGATTATTATATTGTTGTCGTTCTCTCCCTTGATATCTTCTAAGAGTTTTGTTATGTATTTGGGTGCTCCTGCGTTGGGTACATATATGTTTATCAGGGTTATATCCTCTTGTTGTATCGATCCATTTAGTATTATAAAATAGCCTTCCTTATCTCTTGTTATGGCATTTACTTTAAGGTCTATTTTGTCAGATATAAGTATTGCTACCTTGGCTTTTTTTGTTTTTCATTTCCATTTTCCTGAAAGATATTTTTCCATCCCTTCACTTTCAATCTGTGTGAGTCTCTTGTTCTGAGGTGGGTCTATTGTAACCAGCACATATATGGGTTGTGTTTTTTTATCCATTCAGCCACTCGGTGTTTTTTGATTGGGGCATTTAGTCCGTTTACCTTTAAAGTTATTACTGAAAGCTATTTGTAGTCATATCTATTTTTGTGTCTGCTTTCCTTCTTCCCTGTTTATTTCTTCTTTTTACAGTATTTCCTTTAGCATTTCCTGCATTGCTGGTTTGGTGGTGATAAACTCCCTTAGCCTCTCTTTGTCTGTGAAGCTCCTGATTTCCCCTTCAAGTTTGATTGATAGTCTTGCTGGATAGAGTATTCTTGGATTCAGCCCTTTGCTTTGCAACACTTTATATACCTCCTTCCAATCCATTCTAGCCTGATGTGTCTCTGTTGAGAAATCATTTGATAATCTGATGGGAGTTCCTTTGTAGGTAACTCTCTGTCTCTCTCTTGTCGCCTTTAAGATTCTCTCTTTGTCATTGATATTTGCCATCGAAACTATTACGTGTCTTGGTGTGGGTCTTTTTGGGTTGATCCTGCTTGGGACTCTCTGTACTTGTGTAACTTTTTTCTTCCCCATATGCAGTAAGTTTTTGGTCATTATTTCTTCAAATAGGTTTTCTAATCCTTGCTGCTCTTCTTGTCCTTCTGGCATTCCTATTATACATATGTTACTTCATTTCATGTTGTCTGAAAGCTCCCTTAGGCTTTCCTCCTGTTTTTTAATTTTTTTCTCCAATTGCTATTCAGTTTGAGCTTGTTTCTGTACCTGATCCTCTAACTCACTAATTGGTCCTCTGCCTCTTCTAGTCTACTGTTGAAACTTTCCATGGTGTTTTTGATTGTAGCTATGTCATTTTTCATTTCTGCCTAATTCTTGCATAGGTTGTTGATTTTCTCTTCCATCCAATGTATAAATTCCATGATCATTACTCTGAATTATTTTTCGGTCATGGTGCAAGCTTCGGTTTCACTAATTTCCTTTCTTTGCAACTCCTCATTGTCTTTCTTCTGGGTATTGTGTCATCTCCCCATTCTGACTATCACCAGAAGGTTCAAACTTTGAGTTGCATGGACCTGGGTTGTGTGCCATGGGAACTTCGCACCACCTGTTTCACTGAAGTGCTCCAATATGAGGACGTGTGGGTGCTGTGAGTTTGTGGGAACGAGGCTTGCTCTGGGTCAATGTTCCCAGCATTCTATGTGGTCTCTGTGCACACCTAGAATCAGGGACCCCACCTGCACTGCACTATTGGTATTTGTTGAAAATATTGCCAGGAGTCCGAGTTTCCCTGTATCTGCACCAAGAATCGAGTATCAGAGTCTGTTGCCTTGTTAGGTTTCTCGTTGAGGGTCAGGGTCCCTGTGTGTGAATGCACTAAGAATTGGAGTTACTGGCTCTTAGTGTGAATGTGCTGTGAGTCAGGGATTCCAGGCACATAGGTAAAAAAGAGTTAAGTCAGTGGTGCTCAGTGCTGCCTCTTGCTGGGAGAATTTGGATCTTGATCACCATGGGGGACTGGGTTGCACAATAGCTCTGTGGTGTGCCTGCACTGTGGAAGACTGACTTCCGTGTGTGTGTGCCCTGTAACCAGGTCAGGTGGCACTGCCACCCTGCGGGTTTGGTCACCCGGTTGCGATTGCCTTGCAGGAGGCCACCTCCAGCCTCTCAAATTTCCTTAGCAGTTCTGAGGCCCTTGAGTGAGCTCTCAGACTCCACAGCCCTATTCCCTGTCTGGGAGTTTCGGTCACAGGCATGCGCACAAGCGCGGAGTGTGTTCCTAGGCCCAAGTTCCCCTGGGGTAGCTGGGAAAGTGAGTTTTCAAGTTCTAAGCAAGCGGTTCCCCACAGGGTCTAGGGGAGTTGTGGCTAGAGTGAAGGGCGGGTCTATTGGTTACTATGAGCTATTCACAATCCTGCAGGGAGGGCAATAGGCTCCTTGACTCACAGAAATCTGCTGCTGGGAAGTCTGGACTCCTGTTGTCTGTTGGTCTGAAGCTGTGGCTGCAATTCTCTGTCCCCAGCGGCTACTGGTCCCTGGACTACCTCTGAGATGCGACTGGGTGAGGACAGGATCCCAGTCCGAGGCAGTTTCACTTCTCAAGATGGCATGGTCTCTGCCACCTCGCCAGCTGGCAACCCAGGAGTGTCTGCCTTGTTCACTGGGCTCCGCTGTCCAAGGATGCCCAGTTTGGCGGCCCTTGGAGGACCTGCAGAGTCTAACTGTCCCTAGTTCATACACCCACATACACCACACACGCTACACTCTCCTCTATTGGTGCATCACTCTCTCACACTCTCTCCCTCCCTACCTTCCTGCCCCTCTCATCTTCCCTCTCTTATCTGTGCCAGTTCTGAGCCCGTTCTCTCTGTGGCAGCTCTGAGTCCTTTCTCTCTTTTCCAGGTCTGAGCCCTTTCTCTCTGCGGCAGCACTAAGGCTTTCGCTTTGTGGCAGCTCTGAGCCCTGGCCCTTTGTGGCAGCTCTGATCCTCCATCCCTGTTTCAGCTCTGAGCCCTTCCTGTCTGTGGCATCTCTGAGCCCTTTTTCTCAGTGGCAGCTCTGAGTCCTCCTTGTCTGTGGTGGCACTGAGCTCTTCCTCTCTGTGGCAGCTCAGAGCCTCCCTCTCTGTGGCAGCTCTGAGCCTTTCTTTCTATGGCATCAGTGAGCCCTTCCTCTCTGTGGCAGTTCTGATCTTTTTCTTTCTCTGGCAATTCTGAGCCCCTTTTCTCTCTCACAGTTCTGAGCCCTTTCTCTCTGTGGCAGCTCTGAGTCCTTTCTCTCTTTTTCAGGTCTGAGCCCTCCCTCTCTGTGTCAGCTCTGAGACCTACCTCTCTGTCGCATCTCTGAGCTCACATTCTGTGCTAGTTCTGAGCCTGTTGCTCCATGGCTGCTGTGGACCCTGGCTCTCTGTGGCAGTTCTGAGCCATCCCTCTTTGTAGCAGCTCTGAGCCCTGGCTCTCTTTTTCAGGTCTGATCCCTTTCTCTCTGTGGCAGCTCTTGAGCCCTTTCTCTCTATGGCAACTCTCAGCCCTTTCTCTCTGTGGCATCACTGAGCCCTCTCTCTCTGTGGCAGCTCTGATCTTTTTCTCTCTATGGCAATTCTGAGCCCCTTTCCTCTCTTGCTGTTCTGAGCCCTTTTTCTCTGTGGCAGCTCTGAGCTCTTTCTCTCTATGGCAGGTCTGAGCCCTCCCTCTCCTTGGCAGCTCTGAGCCCTGGCTCTTCGTGGTAACTTGAGCTCTCCTGGTCTTTGTCAGCCCTGAGCTCTGGCTCTCAGTAGCAGCTCTGAGCCCTGGCTCTTTGTGGCCTCTTTCAGTCCTCCCTCTCTGTGGCAGCTCTGAGCCCTTTTTCTCTGTATCAACTCTAAGCCCTAGCTGTCTCTGGTGCTAGGGAAGGAAAGGAGGTGACTGCTTGTGGTGCGGATGAGAGTAGAGGAGTAGGGCCAGGAGAAGGGAGACCATGAGTTTCTGAATCCAGCATGGGGCCTAGTGTTTCTGTTTGCAGAGAGAGGCCAGGGGATGGAGACCATATTGAGTTTCCACAAATGTTTGTTAACAATTGATTGTAATTATTCTCCAGATAACAGGCTCAGAGAGATGGGCATCCTGCAGGGATCAGGTGTTGAAGAGAAGACTTGCCTTGACTGAGACACTGAACACAGTTCCACAGAAAAAGAAGCGTTTGAATGGCTTCCATCTCTCCTTCTTTTAACACATGATTGTGGAGGCTTCCTGTGTGCCAGCACTGGCCTGGAGGCGAGCAGATGCAGACACCAACCCCCAAGGAGCTCGCTGGAATGCATGCCTATGTGTGTAGGCCAGGGTGATGCCTCTGGGAAAGAACCGACTGGAAACAGATGAGGCAATCATATAAGTCGTGCTGGGTGTTGCGGTCATGAAGCAGGGCACTGTGAGGTGTTTAGAGGGCCCATGGTTATCCATAGTTACAGAGCTGCCCTCTCCCCCCCCTCCACATCCCAAGGAGACATCCAGAAACATCTGGACACATTTTTGGTTGTTGCACCTGGGGGAGGAGGGAGATCAGCATCTAGTACAGTGATGGGCAACCTTTTGAGCTTGGTGTGCCAAAAAACTGAGCATAACTCGGGTGGTGTGTCACTTTAATAAGAAACCATAATTTTGTGATATTTATAGTTTATATAACAAAAATGTATAGTTGTAATATATAACTGTATTAATAAACCTAAAACTAATTATTTAACTTAACTGCTTAGTGACTTCTTTGTTCATCTGTCAGTCGGTTTCTTTTGTTGGCCTTGATATTATTTAACTTGTGTGGGGTGCCATGAACTAATATAAGTGAGGGGGAGGGGAATTCTTTAGCTAACCTGCCTATTAGTGACTTTTTTGTTGCTGAATTTCATTGGCTAAACCTGTCAATCTGTTTCTTTTGTTGGTTTTGATATCATTTAATGCTGAGAATAAGGTCTCAAAAAAGTATGTAGAGGAAAAAAATTGTGAGTAAAGCCACTGCTATATTTTTCAGGGTGATAAAAGTGTCTGGTAATTGATTCCAGGCACTCCAAATTTCCTGTTTGTAGTGGAACTCCTCTTGATTCTCCAGATTCGCAAGCTTTGACCTCAAGTCGACAAACACCTGAACCCAGATGCTGTCTTGAAATTCTGCAAGTTGCATCTCCAAATCATCAATTTGCATCCATTGGAAACCATTTAATTCCAAACTACTGTAGACATCAGGATACTTAATTATTTTTATAGTCTGTTCTAGGCTTCTTAATTGATTAAATCTATCACTGAACTGGTCAAGTAATGAGTCTAAAACATGCTGGTACTTTATATGCAAGGGTTCCATTTCATTTTGTACAGTTGCACTGGCCTTCTCAAAACAGTTTGTTACTCGAGGGAAATACTTATAAGTTTTAGTTTCTACATCTCGCTTGAAAATTTTAAGTTTACCTTCAAAAGCTTTTATGTACCAAACATAACATCAATACTTTTTCCAAAACCTTGTAGCTTTAAGTTCAGTTTATTAATATGAACAGAGAGATCTGTAAAAAATATCAGGGTGTTGACCCACTTATCATCATTGAGCTGAGAAAAGTTTCTCAGATCCTTATCTTCAAGAAATACCTTCATTTCTTCAAAGCACTCCACAAAGCACTCAAGAACTTTGCCTCGGCTCAGCCATCTTATATTATTGTACATCTGCAGTCCACAGTAAGTGGAATCAACATCCAGTAAAAGTGCAGAAAATTCTAGCTTATGAAGGGGGTGAGCAGCTATTAAATGAACTGTTTTTTATAACAACTGACATTAAGTCGTTTAAGTCCGTGAATCCTGCCTTGGCACATAAAACCTCCTTATGGATAATACAATGAAAAGGCACAATCAGATGTCCAACAGCTTCTGTAAACAATTTGCCAAATCCGACTTTTCCCCCCACCATGTTTGGTGCCCTATCTGTTATCACTGACACAACTTTAGAGATATCAATGATTAGGTCACTGAATTTTCGTATAACAACCTTACATATTATGCTTCCTGATATACTTGCTGGCACTGATACTAACTTTATCAACTCTTCTCTCATTGTGAGACCATCAGAATATCAACCAATAATGGCCAACTGAGTATGTGATGTGACATCAGTAATTTCATCAAGAGAGATCGAAAAATATTTACAATTACTTATGTCTCTCTTTAATTGATGTTGTACATTTGTGTTCAGTCTCATTATTCGGTCTCTTATGATATTTCTACTGAGTGGTAACTCAGATATTCTCTTGATAATTGCATCTTTATTCTGCATATTGTGAAATAGAACTGGTGCACATGTTAGGAGAGTTTCTTTAATAAATTCGCCCTCACTGAGTGCTTTTCCATGCTGAGCTATGGAGTGAGCAATGCTCAGACTTGCAGATGTTTAAATTTGTAGTCTTTTATAAATTTAAGGATGAAATTAGATTGGTTCTTATAAAGGTGTAGCTGCCTGGAAATGTATTCCTTCCTTTCATCCTCACTTTTTTTCAAGAGCTGGGAATGATTAATTTCAAAATGTCTATTTATATTCCACATTCTGCTTACTACCATTTCAGTACATAGAAGGCAAAATGTTCTGCCATTTTTTTCTATAATGCCATACATCTCGTTCCATGTCTATTGAAAGAGTGGGCTACTGGTACTACCACTTCCTTTGCTTAACTTGTTTTTTATTTTTATTTTTTGGGTTCTCTATCAGGGGGGCAGTGACAGAAGATAGGATTATAGATAGCCTGTTAGCCCTGCAGGCAATTAGAGGTTAACTAGCCTAACTGACCACGAGATGGCACATGTAACTGTCTTTTAGGAAAGGGCAGGGTTAATAAACAGAAATAGGGGTTAATAAGGATGCACAACAGTAATAGTGGTGAAATGGAGTCTGCATTATGCTGCAAAATGGTGTTCCTTATATAAATTAAGTTGGCTGCTGCTATTTCTAATGGTGGAAAATGGCACCCATAGCATAGGCCCTGGCATCTCTCAGCCTCCCCCTCACTTATCTCAGTAATGATGGTCAATTAGAAATCCACGACACCCAGAACAGTAGATTGGATGATGGTTGCTGTGGTTATGTGGTTGCTGGTAATGGCAATCACAGGACACCCAGAGATGCCTCCCCCACAGCATTCTGCTGTTCTCTGCTCCACTGGCCAGAAGTGAGGTCAAAGATCCCCTAACGGCCTAACCAGAAGTCCCAGAACTTAATGCTCTGTGCCGGAGTTCTGTTGTTTTGGCCTACAGACCTCTGGCACAGAGTGTCTACACTATACTACAGCAAATGTTTCATCCTCGCCTACTGTACCTGGCCGTGCAGTAGCAGAGAATGAAACGTCCTTCTCAGCATGCGGCCCCATATTTCTCTGTATGCGACCACATGTGGCCCTGTGTCATCGAAAATGGCTATGTGTGTCAGTGCTGACACACGTCATAGGTTCGCCAACACAGATCTAGTATGTAGAGAGAGGCCAGGGATGCCTCTAAGCAGCTCACTGCCCCACCCCCTGAATTATCCAGCCTACTTGCTGGGTGACACACTGCCCAGGGGGACTCAGGTCTGCTTTGGGGCAGAAGTTCATTTTGAACTCCTCCTTGGCAGAGGAGGCCAGCTGCTCAGGATGCTGGGAGCAGGGTGAAGCGCTGTGCAGTGGCAGGAAAGACACTGAGGAGCCTGAGCTAAGGGTGCAAGGAGAATGGGAGCACATATTCCAGAGTGCATTCAGCTGATGAGAGGGTCTTCTGCGCCAGGTGATGGTCATGGTGGCTCACACAGCTCCTCACCAATGCCCTCAGAGCATTGCCTCCTTGGAATGCTGTGACCTCAGTGGCATTCAGTTTGGTTGGGGCATTCACTCTAGTGCATGTGGATGGTTGGAGAAGGGAGAGGGCGTGCAGGTGGTTGGAGAAAGGAGAGGCGGGTGGTTGGAAAGGGGAGGGGGGTTACGGGTGATTGGAGTGAGGAGAGGGAGTGAGGGTGGTTGGAGAGAGGACAGGTCAGGAGCCTACAGCAGATTCACGAGGAGAGAGGCATGTCGTTCCTTCACTGAGCATCTTTACTGTTGAAAGCACTACATCATGTGTCCCCCATCCCCATTGCCCCCCCACTCCGACATTTTATACTGATGAGTACTTGGAGGTTGGGGGAGAAGGGCTGTTGGGATTGCTGTGAGTTCCCATTAGAGCACTCCTGTGAGTGGTGAGGAGTGTCCCAGAGAAGTGGTTTGTCTTCCAGCTCACTGATTCGGTCTTCTGCTTCTTCTAGTCTACTCCTGATACTTTCTATGGAGTTCTTTACCTCAGCAATATAACTTTTCATTTCTTCTTGGCTCTTCTTCATTTCTTCTTGGGTCTTCTTCATTTCTTCATGGTTCTTCTTCATTTCCTCTTGGGTCTTCTTCATTTCCTCTTGGTTCTTACTCATACTGACTTCTATTCTCTTCAGCCATCCTATGACCATTTCTCTGAACTCTCTCTATGACAGGTTGCTTGCTTCCATTTCATTTACCTCTTTTTCTGATGAGGCTTGTTTTTCTTTCATTGGTGGGCTGTTTCTTTGTCTCCCCATGGTCTCCCTTCTCTGTGTGTCTCATTATGAAGTTCTCACTCTCATGTGTTGATTTAAAGGCTCAAACTACAACACAACCAGGTGCAGCGCACGGCACTGAAGAAGAATGTATTCACAGTATTGGTAACTCCAAATTAAAGGTAATTCCAGAGGGAGGTAAATTAGGTGATAGGTGAGAAAGAAGAGAGTAAGAGAAAACACACTCACACACACAAAAGAAAGAAAGAAAGAAAGAAAGGAATGCCAAAATGAAATTGGGAAAAGGGGAAGGAGTAAAAAGAAAGAAAAGGGGAATAAACTATAAATATGGGTTGAAAACTCCTAAAGGACCACCACTAATCCCAGCAAAAGCCAGCAATAGTACCTGGAGATTGATACAAACTACATACAACAACTAATATCAAGGGAGGTTAGGAAACACAGAAGCATAAATCTATCACACGCACAAAAAAATACCAACAACAATGCAAACAACACCAAAACAAAAAACAATGCCAATCCCTCCCCAAACAAATTAAAAGAAAAGAATAAGCAAACCAATCTCACAAACATGCATAAAATATGGATATAATCAACAGTCAGGTAAACAACATCAGCAGGACAGAGAGAAAAACAATTTAGGATAGTGAAGTCAGAGAAGCGATAGATGTGAATGGACTTGGAGCAGGTGGTTGGAGATTAGATATAAAAGTGGGGTGAAATTTTAACAGGGGGTAAAAAGGGAGAATAAGAAAAATCTAAACCAGAAAAAGTGTAAGGGGAACAAGACTCTAACTAGGGAAAGGTTAGTAAGAGAGTGCTGGCACAAGGGTGAAGTTGAGGTAGAGTAAAAAGATACTAAAGGGTAGATGAAAATAGACTGTATAACACTAATCCCAAAGTAGAATAAAGATGAAATAAAATGGCACTTAAAAAAAAAAGTTTAAATAGTAGTAGAAATAAAATTGATTCCTTAATTTGTGTTGCACAAGACTCAATTTGTGATCCAGCCCCTAGGTGGCAGTGTTTCTGAATTTATTTCCAGGTCTATTGGTCCTCTCTAGCCTGAACTAAAATCCCGCTATCCCTGTGGTATTCAATACTGATTTGTGGAAATAGGCTACCCCAGAGCTGCTCTAATGGTGAGCACCTGTTCTGATCCCCAGCCTCAGAAAAACCACTCACCCCTGCGGTCTCCCAGGTTATCCCCCACCAGGGGATCCCACATTCCTGGTTCAGCACTGAGATACTCAGATTTGGAAAGGACAAATGCAAGCCCGTGAACTCACGTCCCACTCATATGTCTGCGCGAAACCCATTTCCCCCTTGGGTTTGGCAGCCCACTCCTTCCCAAAATTGTTAGGCTGGCCTTCTCCGTCAGGTCCAAATGGGTTGCTTTCTATGTATTCCTCTGCCACCAGCTCCAAGGGCCCTTTTCCACATTTACCAGATCCAACAGCCACGGACTTTTCCTCTTTTTTTTTTTTTTCCTTCCAGGCATGAATCTCCCTGTTTTGCCAGTTCCCCCAACCTCAGGTGAAATCTGACCTTTCTGTGGCAGAGCACAGGGCTCCTTGGAATCTGCTTCTGCACCAACTAGGAACCGATGTTCCGGGGGTCTCAGCTGCCCAGTGGGTACCACAGCTGTAAAATTTTCAGGCTCTTCCCCTTCAAGATGGCGCAGTCCGCCTCTGAGCCAGTGGCTCCGCGAGAGAACTCATCCACACTGGGGCCACTCCATTACGGGAGGCAAGTCTAGCAGTCCCCCTCCTTTTCCCAAAGCCCAGCTGTCCCCCAACTCGCCAACAAACACTCCCCGCGCGACCCTCAGCTGCTTCCTCCGTCTGCCCTGGGACACAAATGATTACACGTCCTTCTGTTCCACCACCATCTTTTCTCCCTCTCCCTTCCAATTCAGTGGTTTTTAATATATTCACAAAATTGTGCAAACATTTCCCCATTCTGAGGACATTTCATCACCCTAAAGGAACTCTGCATTCCTGTCTCCCTACAAATCCTAACAACCACTGATTGACTTTCTGTCTCCATGGATTTGCCAATTCTGGATATTTCATAAATGGGACAGTACAATCATGGCCTTTTGTGTCTGGATATTTTCAATTAATATTATCTTTTCAAGGTTCATCTCTGTAGTAGCCTGTGTAAATGCTTCATTTCTTTTTATGGCTGAGTAATATTTCATTGTATGGACAGACCATACATGTTGTTTATCCACTCATTTGTTGATAAGAGCCTAGCAGGTTCTTATCATTAGGAACACTTGAGAAAGGCTGCACACTAAGTTTTCAGGGATAGCAAAAGCAGTTGGTGCCTATAAGAAAGCAGCTTTTTAAGTCCAACCCAGACTCCTAAATTATAATCGGGTGAAGCTCAGGAGTCTGTGTTTTAAACAGGCTTCCTGGAAGACTCTTACACCCGAAACCAGGCTTGGAGCAGAATCACAGGTGGGCAGCGGGGAGTGTCATACCCTCTGTAAACGAGGGTCACCTCTCAACAGCTTTTTGTGGTGATGTGATGAGATGGCAGGTCCATGGTTAGCAATAAGACTCTGATGAAAAACCTTCAAAGTTTTATGAACACAAAATCTTGAGATACATGGAGAAGGTGAGTAAGGACAGTGCCTCTTCCTGTTTGTGTTCTATTTAATTACTCTGTAGACCCTGCCTGCTGCCTAGGCCCTGCCTCCCTACCAGCTTTTTCTGATGTAAGAACATAACTAAGTAGATCCAGTGGTCATAAATTCTTAGGGGAAAAAGTACTTAGGAGCTTATCTTGTCCAATAGCTCCCAAACCCAGCTCATCCTCCAATCAACTTTCAGGATTCGCTTTTAAATCTTGCTTCCCAACACTGTCTCCCACAATCCTAGAAGTGTAGATTTGGTAGCTTTGGGGATGCTGATATCTGTGGCTTTGCAAAGCTCTCCAAGGACATCTGATGGTCGGCCAGACTCAATGACCACCTGTCCAACACTCTCATTTTCCGGAGCAGAAACTGACCTGAGGTCAGACAAGTCCAGGGAAGAATATTGCCGGGAACTTAGTCTCCGAAATCCTCACTGATGTTCTGATGTGGAGCCATGTTGATAATCAGTATTCTAGCTCCTTAAGATGTCTAATAAAATGACAATAATTAGAAAACTGTGAGTTTTGCATTATATTTCTGGAAAGGATTTTTACCTCAAATGTGCTCACGAGAAATTCCTCCTGTGGTCCTGGAGTCTAGAGTTGGAGGAGGTGACATGTGTGCTGAGTTAGAACTGACGAAGTGCTTTCGACACATTCACCACCCAGGGGCTGCTTCCTACTTATCTGTCTTACCTTTTCTGCCAGGTGCTGGATTCTCCTGACCTTTATCAAAAGGACTCCATTAAGGAGGATTTCTTTTTAGAATTTTAAATAAAGCAATGAGAAAAATGTCAGAAATCAGGGCAAAAATATTTTCCACCAAAAAACTGTGATATAGGTAATGACTCCAGGACTTCTTAACATTGTATGTTAAAATGGGGTTAAGGTCAGCCTCAGAGGGCCCGAGACCTTGGGGGTTAAGCAATGATGACAAAGGAATCAGGGAAAACATGGAAATTTTAGACCAGTGCTTTCAAATTCTAAAGGGTTCTGGAACCAGCTGGAGCTCCTGTTAGATGCGAATTCTGCCTCAGCAGGTCAGGGCTGGTTATAAGATCCTGAGCCTTTGATAAGCTCCCAGATCACATTCTGAACAGAATGATTCTACAGTCAGTTACAGGCCGTTGAAAAGACATCAAGAGATCTGTTTTCCCCTGGAATTCTGCCACAAAGTCGCCATGAGACTTTAGAGAAGTCCTTCACCTTCAACTCTAAAAATCTTTGGTTTCTCATCACCCAAATGAGGCTGGGCTTTGTCTAGATCCGAGATGACAAACAACGAACCTTATGACTGCTTCCCAGCGGCTGTGGGAAGATGGGGGATCCTGAAGGCAGGGAGGGCATGACTTCCAGTCCTATAGCCCAGGAGATAAATGCAGGCGGTGACTTCAGGAAACACCTAGTTAACTGTCATTGTCACCTATTCAGATAGTGACCCGGTACTTCTTCCTCCTGGACTGCCAAAGCAATTAGTTTTAGAGTCCCTCTGGGAATGGGTAAGTTTTGATGAAGAAAGAAGTTGCCATAGTGAAAAAGGCAGTGACAGAAGAGCCAGATTCACAGACAGATGCCCAGAGGGTGTAAGGGTCTAGCAAGAGACTGGTTGGCAGCCCCAGAACCCCCTCTTGACCCACCTCACCAGGCCCTTGGGTGATCTCTGAGGCCTTGGTCTTCTTGGGTTCAGCTTTAGTCCCTGGAATTACACCAGAGAGCGCTGTCTGCCCCAAACAGCAGGAGAAAGGAGGCTGCTCTGTCTTCCCTCAGGCCCAGCCTCCTCTGAGCCCTGACTGCGCGGGTGGTGCTGGGCGTGAGCTCCCAGGACTTCTGGGTGGACCACTGGTCTCACTGCCTAGAGATGCCGTGCAGCATCTCCTAGTCCCATGAGAGCATACAATTGCTGCTGATAGGAGGCCATCTGTGGGCAGGATTCCTCAATGCAGAAGCCTTGGGGGTTATGTGGTGGGCAATGCTTTCAGATTGTCAAGGTTAAGAAAGCTATTCCCAGAGGGAAAAAAGTATATTCTTAGACACCAATGGTGTGCAAGGCTCTCATTTAAGCAGCATAACACTGCAACTTATCCGTCTCATTTCACAGGTGAGGACAGGGAGGCCAAGTCAACAAAGCTCACAGCTGAAGTCAGCTGACCTGACATTCAGTTCCTGGCACCTGACCCGTGATGGGGCCCCTCAGGAGCAGAGTGCTCCACCCTCCAGCCCCTGTGAGAGGCATATGAAGCACCCCCAGTGGTTCCTGGGAGAGAAGCAGGAAGAGGAGATGGGAGACTGGCCCCTGGTTCCCAGGTGGCAAGCTGACCTCGGGTCCTGAGTTACAAGCAGGTCACACAGAAGGTGCCTACGGCTTGGACACGGACCCCTTGCATGGGGCTGGTTCCTTCTGGATTCAAATGCAGATGCCCTGCAGCTATGCGGGATGCACCCCCAATCCTGCCATCAGTTCAGTGCAGGTGGGTTCCAGTGTTACATCTGCCAGGTAGCAAGGCAGGGGCCTAGAGGCAGACCGGTGACAGGCAGTTCAGACCCTGGCTCTGGGGCTGACCTGGTTGGGAAGGAGCCAAGGAGCTGGTCACAAGCAAAACCTTTCTTACTTATTTATTTACTTAAGCAAACTTTGTCTTTTTTATTAACTAAATCTTTATTGTTCAGATTATTACAGGTGTTCCTCTTTCCCCCCTCCCATAACTCCCCTCCACCTGATCCCCCTCTCCACCCCGTGCCCTTACTCCTCACCATTGTCTTCATCTATAAGTGTGAGATTTTTGTCCAATCTCTTCCCGAAACCCCCACACCCTCTTCCTCCTGAAAATTGTCAGTCCACTCCTTTTCTATGTCCCTGATTCTATTATATTCATCCATCCATTCTGCTCATCAGATTTTTCATTCACTTGATTTTTAGATTCACTTGTTGGTAGATATGTATTTGTTGTCATTTTATTATTCATGGTTTTTATCTTTACCTTTTTCTTCTTCTTCCTCTTCTTAAAGAATACCCTTCAGTATAGACAATAAAGCTTTTTACATAAAAAAAAAGAATGCCCTTCAGCATTTCATATAATCCTGGTTTGTGGTGATGAACTCCTTTAGTTTTTTTTTTGTCTGTGAAGGTCTTTGTCTGACCTTCAATTCTAAATAATAGCCTTGCTGGGTAGCATAATCTTGGTTGTAGGATCTTGCTGTTCATTAATTTGAATATTTCTTGCCACTCCCGTCTGGTCTGCATAGTTTCTGTTGAGAAATCAGCTGACAGTCGTATGGGCACTCCCTTGTAGATAACCAACTGTTTTTCTCTTGTTGCTTTCAAGATTCTCTCTTTGTCTTTTGCCCTTGGCATTTTTATTATGATGTGTCTTGGTGTAGTCCTCTTTGGATTCCTCTTGTTTGGGGTTCTCTGTGCTTCCTGGACTTGTAAGTCTATTTCTTTCACCAGGTAGGGAAAGTTTTCTGTCATTATTTATTCTAATAGGTTTTTAATATTTCTCTCTCTCTCTTCTTCTGGCACCCCAATAATTCTGATGTTGATGCGCTTAAAGTTGTCCCAGAGGCTCCTTACACTCTCTTCATATTTTTTTATTCTTTTTTCTTTTCTTTTTTTTCTGGTTGGATTTTTTTTCCTCCTTACATTTCAGATGTTTGGTTTGATTCTTGGAGTCCTTTGTTCTACTGTTGAATTTCTGTATATTCTTTATTTCAGACAGTGTATGCTTAATTTCTGTCTGGTCATTTTCCATTTTCTTGGCATTCTCATTAAGGTCCTTGAAGATCTCACAAAGCTCCTCAGAGGTCTCATCAAGTTTCTCAGTGGTTTTTAGAAGATTCTTGAGTAACCTTAGAAATGTGGTCTTGAACTCTATATCCAATAGTCTGCTTTTCCTCCATTTCTTTCATTCGTGCCTGTCTTCCCATTTTGCTGCTTCCCTGTGTTGATGGAGTGGAAGAACTGCTGTGTGGAGACATGCCTATGGGACCAGACTTGCTTCAGTGGGGCTTTTGTGCTCACTGAGTCTACCTCTTGAATGTGTCACTTATAGATGTGAGTAGTTGAATTCTGGTGTCGTCTCACACTGACCTCTAGTTACACTAGCTTCTGGATCGCTAATGGGTTGCAGGTCAGCTGTTGTCTGAGGAGATCCAGCAGGGGCTACAGCAAGGTCTGCAGATTTCTCCTGTTCTGCCCATAGTTGCCTCTTAGGTTAAGCTGGAAAAGCACAGGGCATTTATATGCAAATGTCACTGCACACAAATTGGGTGAGGTTTCAGGGTGTTACTAGGCTAGGGTGTGGCAAATAGCAATGGCTGCTACTCTGAGTCTCTGGGTCTCCAAGTCCTTACGCCCTGCACCCCACACAGTGAACACCGATTGCCGTGGGTGCCTCTGCAAGGGCGCCTCCCTTGCTTTCTGACTTGATGGCAGACCGTCCAGCTTCTCCCTGTATGAGTCTGGGTTGCCAGTGTCTCCCCAGAAACTCAGGTTCTGAATAATCAGGAGCCTGCTTCCCTTCGGGTTGAAAAAAAGCATCCCAAAGTCTCCTGCTACCCGGCTCCCGAACCTCTGCACCACAGGTTTTCACCTCCCCACCTCAGGTTTTCAGCACTTGTGCACTTCCCAATGCTTCCCTCTTTCCTTTTGTCTGATGAACCTTTGTTCGGCCAGCTTTCCCATGGTTCTGGGTGACTGATGCCTTGTCATTTAGTTGCAGTTTTGAAATTGTTGTACAAGGCAACAGTTCAGGTGTTTACCTATGCCGCCATCTTGGCTTCTCTCAAGACCTTTCATATTTAAGGAGAATGATGAAGAGGGCCTTGGAGTGCCCTGGCAGTAGGCACTGGCTCTCAGCAGGTGCTTAGAGGGCCAGGTTGATTGAGTGAACTAAATCAACTTTCCCTCCCTAAAACCGTTTCTGAAGCCCCTTGGAGCTTGGTTGCCCAGCTTTGCCTCTTGGAGCCTGGCTGCCTGGCCTCCCCCTTAAAGAAACACTCTCTCACTAGGCTTGTCATGAACTCCCTGCCACTCGCTAGCTGCTCATGTGCTGAGCCCCTTTAGGTCTAGGCAGAAACCCCACAGGCATGCGTGCACAGGAGCACATGCACAGCCTGTGCACCACAGTTCCTGCTCCACACCCTCCCCCAGGACAAGCCCCATGGCTGGGGTTTCCTTTGGAGCTGGCCCTGAAGATGCCATTAATATCATGGATTTTAAAACCAGTCCCTGTTCTTAGGGAAATACGCTTAGAGACTAACAGGGTGGATTTGGGTGTTAGGACTGTGGGGCTATGTCTTTCCTTCTTTTTAAAAAATGCATTTTTATTTAGTAGCTTTTCTATAATGAGCATGAACCACCTGTGTAATAAATTATTTTTTAAAATGAAGATGAGACTGCCTTTTCCACACTACAACTGTTTCTAATTCTCATTTATCCTATAAGAGAAGGAGGCATGTGTTGTATTTGAGGCTTGGTGGCAGGATGGTCTGATGCAAAGGCACTAGCCTGGGAGCTACAGCAGCCAAGTTTTGTTCCTAGCCTTCCAGAACTTTCTAATGTAGGGACATTGGACAAGTAGTCTACCCTCACTGAGCCTTCACTTTGTTTGCAGCACAATGCAGCAATGATGAAACTGATGCACAAATGTCAAGTGGGATCATCATTGTAATTCACACAACTGAAAATTGGCCTTTGCCCTGGCTGGTGCTCAGTGGTTAGATTGTTGGCCCACAGATTAATGGGTCGTGGGTTCAATTCCTGGGCAAGGGCATGTACTTCAGTTGCAGGTTCTCAGCCTTATAGTCAGGGCTCGTGTGGGAAGCAACTAATATATGTGTCTTTCTCATGTAGATGTTTCTCTCTCTCTCTCTCTCTCTCTCTCTCTCTCTCTCTCTCTCTCTCTCCTTTTACTCTCTTTCCTCCCTTCCTTTTACTCTCTCTCTGGAAATCAATGGAAAAATATCCTCAGGTGAGGATGAACAAAAAAGAAAAGAAATTGGCCAACTTCATGTTCATGTAGAAAGAAGAGAACACGGCGGTCAGCCTTGCTGGAGCCTGGGGTGCGACCCAGGCTCGCATGGCCCCAGTGGTTCTCACGTTTTGATAGTTCCACCCTTGGATGACCTTCCCCCAGCTGATCTCTGTAACCAGTAGGTGTTGCAGAAATGACAGCTTAGACTTCGGAGCTGGGCCAGGAAGTACACGGGCTCTGCCTCACTCTGGATCACGCAATCTGGAGAAAGCCAGCTACCAAGCCACGGGCTCCTGTGACCTTGCAGAGCACCAGCCTGCCAGCCATGCATGAGTTACCTGGAAGCCGCCTCCGCCCAACGTCAGGTAACTGCATCCTCAGGCCACATCTTGACTGCAGACTCTTGAGCAAACCCAGGCCCAGCCACCAGCTAAGCCACTCCCTGCCTCCTGACCCACAGAAACTGTGTGAGATCAGCATTCCTTGTCACCTCCAGCTTCTCAGTTGTCATTGGAAAGTGATCTCCATGCAGCACGAGGCTGGTAGGCCTGCTGCCTGGCAGCCACAGGGGAGGTGAGGAATCCACACGGCTCTGGGAAGAGCCACTCATTCTGAGCCAATTCTCTTTCCTTTCCGATGAGGTCACCAGGCCTTCAGGTGGAGGAGGAATCAGCCTCTCCAACCTCAGGAGGCCTTTAATTGAATACCATAGGCCGCTCATCAGCGTGCAGAGGCCGGAGCTTGGCAGGGGTTTATGGATTGGGTCTCTAGAGAATGGATTTGGGAGCTCATCCAAGCCTGGAAGGAGGGGAAGGCAAAAGCACAGCAATACCAGTAATGCTCCACTGATACTCCTCCACTCGAACCACGTGCCCCAGGCTCTGGGATTCAGGAGCCACCCTTTCCTTTAATAACCTGGACAGTCTCAGGCTGTACTGCAGTGCTTTGAAAATTGTCCCTCATAAATGCCATAGATTTCCAGAAGACCTCCCTTCTGTGGTCAGTGTGTCTGCAGCCATGATCACTGCTATTCTCTGGTCCTGAATGGTCCTATATGCTCTTGAGACATGCCCTCTGCTGCAAGGCAGTTCACTGCCTGGGTGACTGAGAGGCCTGCGCACAGGCTGGCCAGAGACAGGAGGGGCTCCCAATCCCGAGGGACAGAAGCCTTAGCCTCAGGCAAAGCTCTCTTGGGCCTGGAGGGTGCCTCCTGCTCCCTCTTGACTCCCAAGGCTGCTCTGCTGAGCACAACCCCTTTGGTGTTCTCTCCCCATCTCCTCTTAGTCTCTCCTTGCTTCGCTTTCCCAGGGGTCCTTGCTTCCTCTCACAGCCTGGCCATTCCCAGCCAGATATCTGTCAGCTTTGCACACAGTCTACTTGCCTCTGTTTGCCTGTCACTTCCCCACAAGGTGGCACAAACATGGTTTCACAGTGGGCACTGTCCTGGTGAGACACCCACATTGAACCCCAGCTCTCCCTTCCTATCCCTGCTCCCAGGTGACAAAATCGAGTGGGGGGGAGGTGGCGGGTGTTGGACAAGGATCAGGGTGAGTAGGAGAGACCTGGGGCAACTCCTGGGCCTCTTCCAGGAGAGAAGGAGGCTGGAGGGGGCTGCCCAGGGGCCTGCAAAGCTGATGGAGCCCCTCTGATCCCAGAGGATCTTGCATGTGGCTATTTCCCAGAAGGCTCATACTTAGGTCATTCTGGAGGGGAGGGAGGGCAAGGTCATTTCTGGAGGTCATTTCTGGCTCGATGCTTCACTGGAGAGCCCTGGTGTGGGCCCAGCTCCCTGTGTTTGCTCCCTTTCAATGAGATTTTGCCACTTGTACTGCTGTGAACCCAGATTGATGTTATTTTCCTCCTAGTAAGTTCTTGATCAGCAAACATCCATTTCTTCACCTGACTGGGATTTTTTTTTCGGGGTGAAGAGTCACAAAATCATGTTGCATTTCACTGCAATAGTTTTCTTTTCTTTTAAAGTGAGTATTTGTCAGGTCGTTTCTTCTGGTGATAAAAGTAATGTACATGCTCATTGCAAAAGAATCAGGAAAACATAAATCTGAAAGAGATTATACAATTATCCCAAATAAACTTACAAACTAATTCTTTGAATGTTGGGCAGCAACTTAAAAAAAAAGGATAGGAAAGGAATTAATCCCTTTCAGAAGGGATGAAGGCACTGGGAAGGAATCCGAGCATTCTATATTGGCCCCTCTGGCCCTTTTGCCAAGAGGGAACCTCTTCTCATTATCCAAATACACACAGCTGATGCGTGAACTTTCAGTTCAAGCTGTGGCCGAAGTCTCTGGGCAGTTGGCACCATGGATCAGTCTCTCGGCCAGTGGCGTGAGCTGGGCCCTCTCTGGAGAAGAAACCTGGGTCACCCGAGATATGTGATCAGTACCGAGACCCCGCCAGCAGGCGAGAGGACCCCATGGCAGGTGCTGGACGTGGAGGCCACGGGGACATAGACTACAAAGGAGACAGGACGGAACCTCACATCACCCTGTTTGGCCCCGGAGGATGGCTGGTTAGCCAGAGACGGGTAAGATTCCTCAGGGAAGGAACAACCTAAGACAGGCACAGTCGCAGAGGGGCCAACAGGAGAGAACCAAAAGATCAACAGAGGTGGGGCACAGACCCTCATCCACAAACCTTACAGGGGCTTGAATTCTCACCCCTCCTGAGGAAGGTCTCCTACCCCCACGGCTGCTACACCTCCCACGCACAACTCACACCGGGACCCAGGTGGTAGACAGAGACTCGGCCAGCAATAGCTGCCCTATTTCTAAATTTAATTTATTACAAGGAATTCTGAGGCCTACTCAAAAATGCAAATATTCCTTTCCACAAGTATTTACTGGGTAAACTATGATTTCTGCTTGAGTATTAAAATTGACAGTAAAATAGTAATCAAGTTTTCAGATTAATTTAAATTGGCCAAGTGAAATAAGTGAATACTCAAGAAAATCTAACTGTACTGGACAAAAAGCTTTTCCTAAAACATTAACTAAATTATCTATTAGTAGTTCATCTCACTGCAAAATTGCCTAACATCCAAAGAACCTAAAGTAGTAATATTTGTATGCAAAAATTAAAATTTAAAATTACCAAGACTGCAAGATAAAATTTCCAAAAGCCCCTATTAACCAAAAAAAGGGGGGAGGGGGACAATGAGGTAATATCATGTAAGGAAAAATATCCTATAAGTAAAATACATGTAGAAAATTCTTACTCCAGAAAAGAAAATTCCATTTGTAAAACCAGCTGCAGGACACCCCCCCAAAAAACACACATGGTGTCAAAATAAGCCAAAGGAATATCATTTAGGCAAAAAATTAAAAAGAATCCCAAGTCTATTTTGCAGAGAGGATCCCTTTGTTAACCTTTGGTCGAGAATGTGTTTGTGTGTTTGCAGAGAGCAACTCCAAGACCATGTGGGTTCCTGCGACAATGAGGAACTGACGGGCCTGTTCCATCCACGAGGACGGTCCAGAGATGGCGGATGCTGACAACACCTTGCCATGCTAGCAGTCGGCAGCTGTGTGGGGCTGCAGGCGGCCCAGGAACATACCAGAGAGGATGGATCTTGCATTGCCACGATGTGTCCACCATCTGGATACCATTGCTGACATGTACACATGAAGAACTATTTGACATTGAAACTGGGAATCAGAACAGTTGGACATCGAAACTGACACTCAAACTTTTTTTGCTCTTATACGTTTGTTTTCAGTATGCAGAGGCAAGGTATTTTTGAAGAAAAGAAACAGGGAAGAGTGATTAATATAGAGGCAGGGTGGCCTCGAACAGACTGTCAAGCTACAGGGGGAAGGCTGGAGTGGAGGGGAGGCAGATGCTGGGGGAGATCAACCGAAAGACCTGTAAGCATACATATGAGCATAACCAATGAATGAAAGACTCTGGGGTGGGGAGGGAGGCAGGTGGGGACATGTGCGGGGGGCTAGGGGAGGCTGGGGGGAGGATATTGGGGGGGGAGGAAAACATATGTACTACTATTAAATATAAGTTATATTGTAAATAAAATTAAAAAAAATAAATCTGAAAGAGGAAAATAAAAATTATACATAATGCCACACCAATAAAAAATTTAAAAACTGTAGTGTGATTCTTTGTCTTTTCCTCATGTATATGATAATTTTTATCATAATTGTTTCAAATGATAAACATTTTAAGATTTTTATTCAAAAATGGGTGAAAAGGATTATACATTCTGGCTTTTATGAAAAACATGAGTTTTAATAATAGCTTATACTTATAGAATACCGATAGTGCTCCAGTGTTTCATATGCATTGCCTTACTGAATCATCGCTGCAGCCCCTGAGGAGATGCCATCCTGTGCCTGTCTCACAGGTGGGGAAGCAGAAGTTTGAGAACTTTAGCAGCATGCCCAAGGACAGTGAGCTCACAGTGCGGTGAGTGGATTTGAACAAAGATGTTTTTGTATCCATATACTAGCTTATTAACCTTTTAGTGTACTTAGACCTTGCCTTCTAGCAAAACCCACACAGCTGGAAATGCCACAATGGATATACTAGCATCCTTCTCATTTAATGGGGAATATTTTATTTTTTATTTATTTATGTTTTTTGTTAATCTTCACCTGGGGATATTTTTCCATTGATTTTTTTAGAGAGAGTGGACGAGAGGGGGAGAGACACAGAGAAACATATTAATTGGTTGCCTCCCGCACACACCTGATCCAGCCTGCAACTGAGGCATGTGCCCTTGACCAGAATCAAACCCATCAGTCCACAGGCCAAAGCTCTATCCACTGACCAAGCCAGCCACACATATTCGTAAAACAAAGCATGGTCCATTTTGACCTCCTGTAGCACTTTGCTTTTGAAAAATACAGGGAGGCTGGAGAAGTGAGGAAAAGGCAAGATATCCATCAGCTGGCTCCCTTTCTGCCCGCCTGGACCAATCAGTGCTTGATGCCACTTATCCTCCAGCCAGAAGGGCAGCTGGGTGCCAGGGCCGTGATGCCCATGGAAGTGCTCTTTTTCCCTTAGGCAGTCACTGAGCACTGAGGACATTTCTCTCAGGCAGGGGCGAGGCTCAGACACCAAATGTAACCTGATAAAACCAGCACCCATTGGTTCAGTCCACATGATGAGGTGATGTTATAATTAAAACACATAGAGAGAATCAGGAAATATTAATAAGACATTATTTTCAAAGAATAGCTCACAATGTTATCCTGGTTAAGGAGTGTATTCCGTTAAGGTGTTTTGATTGCAAGCAACAGAAACTGACTCTGGTTCATCTAGCCAAAAAGAGAATTTCTTGGACAGATATTGGAGAGTACACTAGAGCAGTGGTCAGCACATGTGGCTCTTTGGCCCACAAAACACCATGGCCTGGGCAAGTCTGTTTTGAAGAAGTGGCATTAGAAGAAATTTAAGTTTAAAAAATTTGGCTCTCAAAAGAAATTTCAATCATTGTTCTGTTGATATCTGGCTTTGTTGACAAATGAGTTTGCCAACCACTGCACTAGGGCAAAGAGAGGCAAAGGACTCAGGTTGGACCAACCAGGCACTGAATCTCCAAAGGTTCTTGGCAGCAGCAAATACTCAAAATCTTACCCAGCTGCCTTGACTGGAATGAGAATGCTCCAACTCTTCTCTATTTTGGACCTGAGTCAATGACTTAGAGTTCAGAGTGCAGCCTCATTGGCTGCTAGAAACCAATAACAGCATGTAATAATTACAAGAGTTTCATCAAAAGCTTGGGCGGCTCAACAAGGGCTGAGCCACATATATAATTACCTGTTGGAATGGCTGGAGGGCATCTCCCCCAAACCTGAATAGGACATTTCCCCAAACCTAAAGATTTCTATATAGCATTGTTAACTGCTAGACAGCTCAGGGGATCTTAAATCTGCATGTTATTGCCTCCTGTTGGCCAAATATCTGAACAGCTATAGGCTATTCCCCAATCTCTGTAAACACTACTCTTTGAAGTGTATGTCTCCACCTTGCCTTAGTACAAATTGTGTTAATAAACAGCATGGGGTCCTTAGACAAGGGGTAGTCTTCTAGCTCCTTCTTAATCTACACACAGCTTCTTTCCCAAGATTGCTGCACCCTTTGTAACATTGGGACAAGAACCCCGGCATTGGCCTTGAGGGGCCGTGTGCTGCAGAGGCAGGTGCCTGCTGTCACTCCATCAGGCAGCATGGAGAGTTCAGCAGAAAAGGGACCAGAGGCTGGGCAGCCAACAAACAATGGACATCCTTGTGTCTCCTGAGAGTGGTGAGAAACAAATAAAGACAGGGGTTGTATCAATACATAAACCTCTCTTCTCTTCCAGCCATTTCTCCCACAGACTTTCTCTCTCCAGTTACAAAGAACCTCCCCCCCTTGCTTTGCAAAACATGATCTGTGGAACATGAGCATCTGCATCTCCCGAGAGCTTGTTAGAAATGGTCTCAGGCTCCTGTTGTATCAGAATCTGCATCTTTTTAAAAATTACTTTTTTATTGATCAGAGAGGGAGGGAGAGGGAGAGAGAGATAGAAACATCAATAATGAGAGAGAACCATTGATCAGCTGCAAGTGGATGGAGTGCAGGGGATGGTGAGTGCAGGTGGATGGGGGTGCAGGTGGATGGGGGGTGCCGAAGGATAGGGGGTACAGGGGGGATGGAGATACAGGGGGTTGGGAGTGCAGGGGGATGGGGAGTGCAGGGGTTAGGGGAACAGGGGGATGGGGAGTGCAGGAGGGATGGGGTGCAGGGGATGAGGTGCAGCAGATGGGGGTGCAAGCCCAATGGGGAGAGCAGGCTGGTGCAATGAGGGACTTTGGATGCAGAGTTTTGAAAGCCCCAGCCTGGTCCAGGTACCGATCTTTGGCCTCGCCTATATTCCAACATCCAGGTACTGACCTTTGGCCTCACCTATATTGGTCTTCATTCAGGTGAAGCGGGCAGGGATTCTCCAGGCAGCAGGGTCCGGGGGCCATTTCTCAGACACTCGTGGCAGGGCAGCTGCCTATCTGAAGGCAGCCTAGGAGGAAAGCCCAACAGCGGTGATCACAGCTGGGCCTGCTGGGTGGCAACTGTGGGCTGGTAGCAGTGGAGACGGGGACAGATGGGGCAATGTCTGCCTCATGGGCAGGGTTAGCTGACCGGAGGCCTCACTGACCACAGGGCGGGATCCCGAGGCTGACTGTGAGGATGTCTGGGAAGAAATAGAGCCAAAGAGGAGGACCAGCCCTAGGGGTCTGGGAAAATGCTGGGAGAGGCCAGTCACACTGCTTTGCCAGTGGTCATGGGGTCCGTTGTGAAGGGGACCCCAAACCCTTTGGCTGGGACTGTCTGGAGGTTCTTGGTCCCAATGCCCTTGCTAACAGTGCCTGTGGCATAAGGATGTGATGTAAGGACACCCCAACCCAGCTCCTGGGGCCTTTCAGCTGTGTGAAGGCTGAACCCCACCCACCCCTTCCTTTTAGACTTCCTCAGGACTCATAGGCCTCAGAATATTCCCCACCTCCACCATCCCAGCCTGGGTGGTCCCCATCCCAGCCCTCTTCCAGACAGGGCTCAGATCCAGGCGCTCTGCTGGGACCCTCAGACCTGTGGAGTTGTTGATGAGTTAGTGGTTTGGAAAGCTTTTTGAAAGACACACTCACCACTCACAGAAAAGTAGGATTTACATTTCTTTGACATTTTCCAGTTTCAAAAGCCATTTGCAAATGTCAGTACTCATGAGTTTTATTTCTGATACTTGTATCTACAAAAGAAGGCACTCCTAAAAAAAAAATCTCTGAAGCCATGGCCTTTTCAAGAAGGGAAAACTGAAAATGCAGGAAATAACAATGAGGGAGTAAATAAGCAAGTTTGGGTGTGAAGTAGCTCAGCCAGCAGCCACCTCCCCAGGTCCTGACCCCCACCCAGCACTTCACCTGCATCTTCTCAAATGAAACTTAGAGGGAGGAGGAACCAAGATGGCGGCATAGGTAAACACTTATTGTGCTGCCCCGCGCAACAATTCCAAAACTACAACATAACAACGAGACAAACATCATCCAGAATCATGGGAAAGCTGGCTGAGTGAAAATTCCACAAATAAAAGTTAAAGGTGGGACACTGAGACTCAGAAAAGTGGCGGAGCGCAGCCTTGAAGATAAGCGCGGAACCAGAGGTTCAGACCCGTGGGGTGCGTGTGGGCGGTAGGGCTGGCAGCAGCAATCCCGGCTGGATTTCTCCAATGGGGAGGATGGAGACGTCCCACTGCACAGATTCCCCAGTGCCAGGAGAGGTCCGAGGTCCGGGGTACGCACCCTAAAAGCTGGGTGCAGCAAAGGTCTCCTAGTCTGAGGAGAGTCCGCGTAACTTAGAATAGCAGTTTGCACACATAAGTGTGCGACAGCACAGACTTGCTCCCTAGTGACTTGCCCCCTGGTACGGGAGACCACCAGACTGCTTTGTTTTACAACCCTGGGCGAGACTTTGGGTGTGCAGACTCATTTGGGGAGAGACAGAGTTGTCTGACAAGGGATAGAGACCAGCAGCGGCTTTCTCTTGGAGATGACTGTGCAGCCATTACCACCCAACACAGAGACACACACACTACATAGGACGTAGCAGAAGCTGACGCTGACGCTGCCTGCTCAGCTCAGAGACTCTGCCCATCCAACCTGAACACAGTTTCCCTGCACAGCCAATTGGCCTGGAGGTCAAACCCTCCTAGGGCTAACAACAACAAGCTGGGTTTAAATTAAAAAATACTGTACAACCCATAAAGGATTGCAGTAAGAGTACCCACCTCAGGTAACTGGGGAGGCTGAGCCACTGTCCTTTAGAGGACATCTACCACATAAAGCAGCCGACATGCAGAGACATGGAAAGAAATCAGGTGTGAAAGAAATGGAGGAAAAAAGATGACTAGACATAGAGTTCAAAACCACAGTTATAAGGCTTTTCAAGAGGCTCCTAGAAAAGGCCGATGAACTTAATGAGAACTACAAGGAAATGAACAAGACCTATGAGGAAATGAAAGAGACCTACAAGGAAATGAACAAGACATCTGAGGAAATGAAAGGATATGAAAAAGGACCAACTAAAAATTAAGCATACACTGACTGAAATAAAAAATATTACACAAAGTCCTAAAAGTAGTCCAGAGTGCCACAAGAACCAAGTCAAAGATTTGAAATACAAAGAAGCAAAATCCACTCAAGAAACAAAAAGAATCCAGATAATTGAAGATAGTGTAAGGGGCCTCTTGGGACAACCTCAGGCATGCCAACATCCGAATTATGGGGGTGCCAGAAAAAGAGAGAGAGCAAGTTAATGAAAACCTACTTGAAGAAATAGTGACTGAAAACTTCCCCCACCTAGTGATAGAAACTGACTTAAAAGCCCAAGAAGTAAACAGAACCCCAAAATATAGGAATCTAAAGAGGACCACACCAAGACACATCATAATTAAAATGCCAAGAGCAAAAGATAAAGAGAGAATATTAAAAGCAGCAAGAGAAAAACAGTTACCTACAAGGGAGCACCCATACGATTGTCAGTGGATTTCTCAACAGAAACGATGCAGGCCAGATGGGAATGGCAAGAAATATTCAAAGTGATGAATAGCAAGAATCTACAACCAAGATTACTCTATCCAGCAAAGCTATCATTCAGAATTGAAGATCAGATAAAGTGCTTCGCAGATAAGAAAAAGCTAAAGGAGTTCATTACCACCAAACCAATACTATATGAAATGCTGAAAGATATTCTTTATGGAGAGAAAGAAGAAAAAGGTAAAAATATAAATTATGAACAACAAATACACATCTATCAACAAATGAATCTAAAAATCAAGTGAATTAATAAGCTGATGAACAGGATAAACTGGTAAATATAACAGATTCACGGACATAGAGAGGGAATGGACTGACAATTCTTGGGGAGAAAGGGGGTGTGGGAAGTGCAGCAAGAGACTGGACAAAAATCTTGCAACAATGGGAGAGGACAGTGGGCGGGGGGAGGGCAGCGGGTGGGATGGGTACAGGGTGGAGGGGAGCTATAGGCGGATAAAAAGGGGGGAACAATGTAATTAATAATCTGAACAATAAAGTTTAAAAAATTGGAAAAAAATGACACTTAGAGGACCACCTACCCAGAGCTTCCTAAGCATTGCCCGCCCCCAAGGGAGTTGGGCAATGTCTGCAGACGTTTTGATTGTCACACTGTTGAGGTGGATCTGTCATGGCCATCTAGTTGGTAGAGGTCGGAGATGCCGCTAAGCGTCCTGTGACAATCCTGTGCCCACAGCATGTCTATCCATCGTGTCAAGGTAGAAACCCTCCTCTAAGAGATAAGGATGATAGCTCACCTCATTTTACAGGTGAAGAGACACGTTCAGAGAGATACTTCAGTTTATGATCAGACAGAACTAGCACAATGAGTGGAAACAAGAGAGAAAACTTTGCTAATATTTAAAATGAGCTAAGAGTAGAAGGAAAAGGGAAGCCATTCACTTTGAGTCTGTCCATAATTTTCCATTTCAGGACACAATGAAGCGGTTTCTGTGCAGGCTGTGCCACCCAAACCCTCCAGCAAGGCCTGAGAGTGCAGCTGCCGCTCCCCTGCCCCCCGCCCCACAGTGTCTGTCCCCTGTGCCTGCAGGGCCTTGGCCCAACCCTGCAGGAGAAAGTCCCCTTCTGCCTTCTGCAACTGGAGGGATGGTCTCTCTGGGCAAAACCTCAGAACCATCACAAATGCTGGCTAACAGCCTGGAGTAGAAACCAGGCCAATAGGAATTAAAAAAGGAGACTCCCTTATAAAGACTGTGATGAAAAAATGCTCATGATATTTGGAGTGAAAAAGCCATGTATAAAACTGTACATTGATGACAACTTTTAAAAACTTTGCATTTTGAATGTTCCTACCAGAGTGAACATGTGTGGCTTTTATCAGGAACAAGCAAGTGTTATTGTAACAGGAATGTTTCTAAATTCCCACATAACAAGTGGGGTGAATGATGTCTGCTAGGAGGCGCGAACAAAAGGCTTATAGCAGCTTTTTTTTTTTTTAAAAAAATAGATCTTTATCGATTTTAGAGATAGAGTAAGGGAGAGGGCGAGAGAAACATTTTGCCTGCAACCTGGGCATGTGTCCTGGCCCAGCCGAACCGCAATCTCCGGATGCATAGGACGCCCAGCCAGGCTGCACCACTGGCCGGAGAGGATCCTGAGCAAAATCTGACTGTATGGGAAATGGTCCCCTGCAGGGCAGACCGGCTACACAAGTTGCAGGCATTTTGCTACAACAGAATAAATACTGCAGAGCAAAGAGAAGGAACAGGAGGCCTTCACCCGAAGTACACGAGTGACCTGTGGCCAGGGAAAGCGGGTGGACAAAGGACCTCATGCTGAAGTGTGTTCTGTACGTAAAGCTCAAAGCCAGCAGAGTGAGTCTGTGGGGATGCGGCTGCCTGGGAGAGTCACAGAGAGCCGGGGTGTCCTCCCTCCTGTGCAGGCCCCTTGGCAGAACAAGAGCCCTGAGGGGCATTGGGGATCCTGGCCCATCCACATCAGGCTGTGTGGGGGCTTCTCGCAGGAGAAGCATGTTGCCTTGCTGCTTCCCAATTCTGAGCTGAGCCCCAGGCTCACTGTCCAGGGAAGGAGAAAGGTCTTTTCAGTGAGGAGGCCATTAGTCAGCATGTCTCAAGGGGAAGGGCCTTGACTTCTGCAGAGAGACAATGGCCTTGAAAGCCAGACTCAATGGAGGGGCAGGTATTTCTTAGCTATGACCTTCCTACAAGTGCAGGTCGAATGCTTTAAGAGGGCTTCCCAAACAAGGGCCTCTACAACCCCCAGGAGACTTAGACCTCCTACTATTGGTCCCCTCCAGCCTGACAGGATCTGGGGAGCCTTTTCTCTGTGTGCTACCATGGGAACAGTGGAGGGGAAGGGGTGCAGAGTGCTCTGGTCACTGAGTTCTGTCATTCTCAGGAGCACCCCAACCTGCTCATGCCACACTGGATGATGGTGGGAAGAAAAGGAAAACCTGAAGGCCATTCATAAAGTCAGATATCCTTGGAGAAAAGGTTTAGGAACATCAAAATAAATGATGGGAAGTTCTCATACATCAGAGGACCTGGCCCACACCTAGAGCCCAGTGCTAGGAGCTGTCAGACCCGGGACTGTCTCTTGCTTGAAGCCCTGTGTCCCTCCGGCCAGGGAGGTGGCTTACAGGTGGCAGCAGGTGTGATGAGTCTTTGCCTAGGACAGTGATGGGCAACCTTTTGAGCTTGGTGTGTCAAAATTCTTCAAAAAACCGAGCATAACTCAGGTGGTGTGTCACATTGGAAAAAAAACCCCATAATTTCGCGATATTTATAGTTATTTATTTATTTATTTTTATTTTTATAATCTTTATTGTTCAGTTTATTAATTACATTGTTCCTTTTTTTTTCACCATATAGTTCCCCTCCACCTGGTATCCATCCCACCCTCTGCCCTCACCCCCCTCCACTGTCCTCTCCCATAGTTGCATGATTTTTGTCCAGTCTCTTGCTGCACTTCCCACACCCCCTTTCTCCCCAAGAGTTGTCAGTCCATTCCCTCTCTATGTCCGGGATTCTGTTACATTCACCAGTTTATCCTGTTCATCAGCTTATTAATTCACTTGATTTTTAGATTCATTTGTTGATAGATGTGTATTTGTTGTTCCTAATTTACACTTTTATCTTTTTCTTCTTCCTCTTCTTAAAGAATATCTTTCAGCATTTCATATAATATTGGTTTGGTGGTGATGAACTCCATTAGCTTTTTCTTGTCTGTGAAGCACTTTATCTTACCTTCAATTATGCATGATAGCTTTGCTGGATAGAGTAATCTTGGTTGTAGATTCTTGCTGTTCATCACTTTGAATATTTCTTGCCACTCCCGTCTGGCCTGCATCGTTTCTGTTGAGAAATCCGCTGACAATCGTATGGGTGCTCCCTTAGAGGTAACCATCTGTTTTTCTCTTGCTGCTTTTAATATTCTCTCTTTATCTTTTGCTCTTGGCATTTTAATTATGATATGCCTTGGTGTGGTCCTCTTAGGGTTCCTATATATTGGGGTTCGGTGTGCTTCTTGGACTCCTAAGTCAATTTCTTTCACCAGGTGTGGGAAGTTTTCTGTCACTGTTTCTTCAAATAGGTTTTCATTGTCTTGCTCTCTCTCTTTTTCTGGCGCCCCTATAATTCGGATGTTGGTATGCTTGAGGTTGTCCCAGAGGCCCCTTACACTATCTTCAATTTTTTGGATTCTTTTGTATTCTTGCTTTTTCAGCTGAGTTGATTTTGCTTCTTTGTATTTCAAATCTTTAACTTGGTTCTTGGGGTGCTCTAGAGTACTTTTAGGTCTTTGTATAATATTTTTTATTTCAGTCAGTGTATGCTTAATTTCTGGTTGGTCCTTTTTCATATCCTTGAGAGTCTCCTTTATATCCTTGAGGGTCTCCTTCATTTCCTTTGTGGTCTTGCTTATTTCCTTATAGGCCTCGACCTTTTGTTGGAGCCTCTTGAAAAACCCTATAACCGTGGTTTTGAATTCCATGTCCAGTCATTTTTCCCCTCCATTTCTTTCACATCTGATTTCTTTCCATGTCTCTGCATGGTGGCTGCTTCCCTGAGTTGGTCAATTAGCTTTGTGTGGTAGACTTCCTACTAGGGACAGTGGCTAAGCCTCCTCAGTTATCTGAGGTGGATATGGGTTGCACAGTCTTGCTGAAGTTAATCTCAGGTTAATCATTGTTAGCACTTGGAGGGGTTGACCTCCAGGCCAATTGTCTGTGAAGTTCAGCTGTGCTCAGGTTGGATGGGTAGAATCTCTGGGCCAAGGAGACAGCGTTAGCTCTGCCCTATGTGGCCCCAGGGACTCTGTGTTGGTGGCAATGCTGCCAGCACCTATGAGGGAAAGCCACTGCCGAGCTCCACCGGCTGCCGGGGAATTCAGACTCTCCCCAAATGAGTCTGCACGCCAAATGTCTCACCCAGGGTCGTAAAACAAAGCAGTCTGACAGTTTCCCGAATGAGAGGGCAAGTCGCAGAGTGCTCTCTGCGTGGTCACACAGCTGAGCTATTCGCGCAAGCTGCCTTCTCCACAAGCCAGGAGACCCCTGCAGCACCCGAGCTTCGGCGTGCCCTCCCACTGTCCAGTTTTCACCCCGTATGATAGTGGGTTCCCTGGACTTCGCCCACAGCTGGAGAATCCGTCCAGTGGGACGTCTTTCTCTCCCCGTTCAAGAAAACTGGCCGGTTTTCAGCCGCCCGCCCTGTCCGCAGCGCGCCCTCCAAACCTCTCTCCGCGCGAATCTTTCAACGCTGTCTGCCGCCGCTCCTCCAAGTCACAGTGTGTTATTTTCACTTTTATTTGTGGAATTTCCACTCGGCCAGCTTTCTGGTGATTCTGGAAGGTGTTTGTTCTTTCGTTAAGTTGTAGTATTAAAATTGCTGAGTATGACAGCAAGATAGGTGTTTTACTTATGCCGCCATCTTGGTTCCTCCTCGTGATATTTATAGTTTAAATAACAAAAATATACAATGTAATATATAACTGTATTTAATAAACCAAAAACTAATTATTTAACTTACCTTCTTAGAAGCTTCTTTGTTCATCTATCAGTCGGTTTCTTTTGTTGGTCTTGATATTATTTAACTTGTGTGGGGTGCCGTGAATTAATATAAGTGAGGGAGAGGGAGAATTCTTCAACTAACTTGCCTATTAGAGACTTTTTTGTTGCTGAATTTCATTGGCTAAACCTTCAATTGAAGGTTAGTATTTTGTACACTTCAAGCCCAAGCAAACGCTACCAACTTCATCTGTCAATCTGTTTCTTTTGTTGGTTTTGATATTATTTAACACTGAGAATAAGGTCTCACAAAAGTATGTAGAGAAAAAAATTGTGAGTAAAGCCATTGCTATATTTTTCAGGGTGATAAAAGTGTATGGTAATCGGTTCTAGGCACTCCAAATTTCCTGTTCATAGTGGCACTCCTCTTGATTCTCTAAGCAGCACATTTTCAGATTCTCAGGTTTTGACCTCAAGTCGACAAACACCTGAGCCCAGATACTGTCCTGAAATTCTGCAAGTTGCATTTCCAAATCATCAATTTGCATCCATTGGAAACCATTTAATTCCAAATTACTGTAGACTACTACATCAGGATACTTAATTATTTTTATGGTCTGTTCTAGGCTTCTAAATTGATTAAATCTATTACTGAACTGGTCAAGTAATGAGTCTAAAACATGCTGGTACTTTATATGCAAGGGTTCCATTTCATTTTGTACAGTTGCACTGGCCTTCTCAAAACAGTTTGTTACTTGAGGGAAATACTTATAAGTTTTAGTTTCTACATCTCGCTTGAAAATTTTAAGTTTACCTTCAAAAGCTTTTATATATCCAAACATAACGTCAATACTTTTCCCAAAACCTTGTAGCTTTAAGTTCAGTTTATTAATATGAGCAGAGAGATCTGTAAAAAATATCAGGGTGTTGACCCACTTATCATCATTGAGCTGAGAAAAGTTTCTCAGATCCTTATCTTCAAGAAATACCTTCATTTCTTCAAAGCACTCCACAAAGCACTCAAGAACTTTGCCTCGGCTCAGCCATCTTATATTATTGTACATCTGCAGTCCACAGTAAGTGGAATCAACATCCAGTAAAAGTGCAGAAAATTCTAGCTTATGAAGGGGGTGAGCAGCTATTAAATGAACTGTTTTTATAACAACTGACATTAAGTCGTTTAAGTCCGTGAATCCTGCCTTGGCACATAAAACCTCCTTATGGATAATACAATGAAAAGGCACAATCAGATGTCCAACAGCTTCTGTAAACAATTTGCCAAATCCGACTTTTCCCCCCACCATGTTTGGTGCCCTATCTGTCATCACTGACACAACTTTAGAGATATCAATGATTAGGTCACTGAATTTTCGTATAACAACCTTACATATTATGCTTCCTGATGTACTTTCTGGCACTGATACTAACTTTATCAACTCTTCTCTCATTGTGAGACCATCAGAATATCAACCAATAATGGCCAACTGAGCATGTGATGTGATATCAGTAGTTTCATCAAGAGATATCGAAAAATATTTACAATTACTATTTTCTCTTTAATTGATGTTGTGAGTTTGTGTTGAGTCTCATTATTCAGTCTTTTATGATATTTGTAGTGAGTGGTAACTCAGATATTCTCTTAATAGTTGATTCTTTAATCTGCATATTGTGAAATAGAACTGGTGCACATGTTAGGAGAGTTTCTTTAATAAATTCGCCCTCACTTAGTGCTTTTCCATGCTGAGCTATGGAGTGAGCAATGCTCAAACTTTCAGATGTTAAATTTGTAGAGTCTTTTATAAATTTAAGGATGGAATTAGATTGGCTCTTATAAAGATGTAGCTGCCTGGAAATGTATTCTTTCCTTTCATCCTAATTTTTTTTCAAGAGCTGGGAATGATTAGTTTCAAAATGTCTATTTATATTCCATGTTCTGCTTACTACCATTTCAGTACATAAAACGCAAAATGATCTACCACTTTTTTCTATAATGCCATACATTTTGGTCCATGTCTCTTGAAAGGGTCAGCTACTGGTACTACTACTTCCTTTACTTAACCTTGTTTTTTTATTTTTTGGGTTCTCCATCAGGGGGGCAGTGACAGAAGATAGAATTATAGATAGCCTGTTAGCTCTGCAGGCAATTAGGGGTTAACTAGCCTAACTGACCACAAGATGGCACATGTAACTGCCTTTTAGGGAAGGGTAGGGTTAATAAGCAGAAATAGGGGTTAAGAAGGATGCACAACAGTAATAGTGGTGAAATGGAGTCTGCACTATGCTGCAAAATGACGTTCCTCATATAAATTAAGATGGCTGCCACTATTTCTAATGGCGGGAAATGACACCCATAGCACAGGCCCCCGCCTCTCCCAGCCTCCCCCTCACTTATCTCAGTAATGATGGTCAATTAGAAATCCACGACACCCCAGAACAGTAGATTGGATAATGGTTGCTGTGGTTATGTGGTTGCTGGTAATGGTGATCACAAGGCCCTGAGATATGCGTCCCCCCTTGGCATTTTGCTACTTCCTGCTCCACCGCCTGGAAGTGAGATCAAAGATAATGGCCTAACCGGAAGTCCCAGAACTAGACACTCTGTGCTGGAATTCTGATATTTTGGCCTACAGACCTCCGGCACAGAGTGTCTACACTACACTACAGCAGATGTTTCATCCTCAGCTAACTGCATCTGGCCATGCAGTAGCCGAGGATGAAACATCCTTCTCGGCATGTAGCCCATACTTCTCTGTATGCAACTGCATGTGGTGCGTGTCATTGAAAATGGCTACGTGTGGCAGTGCTGACACGAGTGTCATAGGTTTGCCATTACAGGCCTAGGATCAGGCTCCACAAGCTCCCACAGGCAAAGAAGATAAGCCAGAAGCAAATAACTTGGACTCTGGGCGCCGCCAGCATCTGTACCAGCCCCCGGTACCTTTGTGCAGAGGAGAGCTCCTGACACACACAGCCCCACGGGCTTGTGGCTTGGCTAGCGAAGCATTGGCTAGATTTCCGCTCTTCTGAGCAAATCACGACCCCCACATCTGTTGGAGATGCTAGGAAAATTTGGATGAGCCAATTGCCCAATAGCTGTCTTCTAATCCAGGTAGCAGCTAAGACCAATCATTCCTTAGAGGGTGGGCCAACAGCCCTTGATCCTCTTACACTGCCTACTTGTCCTCCACAGGTCACAGTTCCCTACTCAGAGGTGAGAGGGGTCTGCAGTGATGAGTCGGGGAGACAGGGCTCAGAACGCAGCCCCTGTCCCTCTATTTATTCTTATAACATCTGAACAAACTGGGAGGCTGCTTAAATGACCAGGTTGCATGAAATTACATTCCCCTTTACTATCTAGCTGGGCTGAGATCTGCAAGTAAAAGGATCGATTATGAAAATATTTAAGAAGCCACGTTTTTATTTTATTGAATTTGGTTTGCATTTCCAAGAGGTGCAGGCCTCCCACAGAGGAAGGGCTGAGTGTGGTAGCTGGTTTTGCAGGATGGCCCTGGATTTGGCTGATCTCACATCATTATTAGTAGCACTTCTGTTCACTCAGGGTGCCTCCTTCCCTGAGGGCGGTAAGATGTGTGCTCTGCTATAGCCAGTGTTCTGGTGAGTGGCGCCTTTCTCACGGGGTAGTGCCCACAAAGGGTCCATGTGATGCTAGGCCTTCAAGGGAGGAGAGCCCTTCTGGACCGGGGACTCTGGCAGGAAGAGGAATGAACTTAGGCCTGAGGGAGAGGGAAGAACTAGCCTTCTAGACAGGAAAGCTGGTTCTGCACCAATTATCTTCCATGGCATAACCAATTACTGAAAAACCTAGCAGCTTTACACAAAAATAAATACATTTCACCCTCATCCATGGAGCGGGACATGAGCGTGGCCTCGCTGGCGGTCTCGTCAGGGAGCAGTCAGTGACTGGCTGGCTGCCATCCAGGAAGGCTTGCCTGGGGCGGTAGATCTGCTGCTGTGATGACTATGCATGCACCCATGGGCATACACCCTCACACAGACTGCCAGGCCCAGGCCCGCGTGGGGTTCCCAGAGATTCCCAGGCCCAGGCCTGTGTGGAGTCCTCACACAGACTCAGGCCCAGGCTTGCGTGGCTTCCTCACACAGGTGATGCAAGGCGGGGAGAGTAGAAACTGCAGTGACTCTGATGACTTAGTCTGAAAGTCCCACTCCATCGTCCCTGCAACATTTTACTGGTTCCATGAGCCAGCCCTCTGTAAACATGTGAACACAAGAGGTAAGGGAAGTGGGGCCCCTGGGAGGCTGCCACCAGCGGGCATGCGGCATGGAGGCCCAGCGGAGCACACTGGGTGCACCAGTGCCTGGGCAACTGTCCAGGAGATCTACTGCCTCCCACTATCCCCAGCCTGAGGTCCCTGCCAGCTGTCACTCAGTCATCAGGACTGCAGGATCGGGAACTTCAGCCCTGTCCTTTGCTGAACGCGAGAGCAAAGCTGGCCCTGGCCAAGTAGTGCAATTGGTCAGAGCATCATCCTGGTACACCAAGGTTTTGGGTTCGAGCCCTGGCCAGGGCAAGGGCACATACAAGAATGACTGGTGAATGCAGAAATAACCGGGACAACAATGGATGCTTCTCTCTCCAAAGTTAATACATTTAAGAAAAGAGCAACGCTGGGAGCATTTGCTCTTATGGCAGGAGAAGTGCCCTGTCTATAACATGCTCTATGCCTTACCTGGGCTGATGGTCACCACTTTTCAAAAGTACATCCAGAAAAAACACACCAAAAAACAGCCTGAAAAGTCATTCTTCTTTCTACTTAAAGACATTTTTCTCTTTTAAAAAATGGTGTGCCACATGTAATTTTTAAAAGATTGGAAAGCATTTAAAAGATACATTCTTCCCAAAGCTCTTCCAGCACCAGGCTCTCCTGCCACATGTGCGCAGAAGTCTGTCCCGAGGGCACCCTCAGCCTCCTGGGCCCAGGGCCACTGGGCACCTCTGCCCCATGTCCGGGGAACTTGAAGCTGGTTCAGGTGAGACTTGGGTGTGTGGGTTTTGGAGTCACAGCTGACCTTGGTTTTACTCTGAGATCCTAGTAACAAATCCTGTTCTAGATTTTTCTCCATTCTGAGCTAGTGTGTTAGTGTACCTGCTATCCTTGCTTTAAAGTGTTCCCGCTAAAAAACGGCTCGAATGTCCTTTTAAAGAAAGTTCCTCCAGGCTCCACAGTTATTGCTGGTAATTCCCTGAAGACAATGATGCTCCCACCAGGCACAGCCTGTCCACAAGGACCGTCCATTCTGGTGGACAGCGGAGGAGAGCACAGCAGGTCTCAAATGATGCTTTGTCTAGTGTGGTCATCTCATCGTAATCCTTACAAGGAGCGTACTGATTCCCGCGGAGCATGAAGGAGTAAGCGGCTGGCAAAGAAGTCTCTCACTTGTGTTTATTCATCTTCCTGAAATATGTGTATAGCTCACATTTATTTCAATGTCAAATGTTAGAAGTATTTGTGGTTTCATTAAGATTTGGTTAATTTTTTGTAATCAGAAATATGTGACAGGAAACTTAACTCTTGCTTATATCAAGCAGGCTATGGTGCAATTGGTTTCTTATCTGTTGTTTTATTGACAGCCAGTTGCCAAAAACCTACCAATAACAGTAAGTCAGAGCTCACTCTGTCTGCTGCTGGAATCACTGACAGAAACTGTCTGCAGGCAGCGCCGGTCTGCCCACGTCCCCTGGTGCTTTAGAACTGACCTGAAGGAAGGCGGTTTCAAAACATTAGACCAGCACATAAACACCATAATCACATGCCACGTAACCAGAATCATTTTACATCTTATATCACCTTATGTCCCTCTTTTTCTTTTTCCCATTTTTATGACAAATATATGATGCCAACTATTTGAGCCAATAAGAATACACCATTTTCCATGTTACCCCTCCCCCCCCCCATATGGGGAGTGTTTCCTCTGTGCCAGGCACAGGGCTCCTGGCAGTCTCAGTGGGATTACACAACCCGACTGCAGGGGAGTCCTTCGTTCATTCCCATCTCACAGATGAGGAGACTGCTATTCTGAAAGGTCATGCACACTCCAGGCCACCGCTATGTGGGTGCCAGTTCCAACTTTTGGCTTTCAGTTGCCCTTGGAGTCTATGTTGACATCAACCAGAACCTAACTTTAGTTGTAGCTCCTATGACCTGAAATGGCGAACGAAAAAGAGGAACAAAAACTGCTTGAAACTTGCTCAGACACTGCATGAAGTGAGGAGTGGAGTCAGAAGGAACGAGAAGCCAGCTGGACTCAGCGACTCCTTAAGCAAGGTTGCGGGGAAGGGGAAGGGGTGAACCCACTTAATTGGATGATTATTTCGATTATCTAATTAAGAAAGATTATAGCTGAACAAAGAGAAAGAGTCTCCAGAGTGATTTTGAAAAGGTTGCCTAGCGGGCTGGCGTTGGTGGGATGGAGGACAATAGCCAACAGGAGCCTTCCCCTCAGTCTCCTCCCTCCCTGCGGGCAGCTGTCTTCTCTCCTAGTTGAGACTTGAGACACCTGTGGCCGAGTGGCGTTCTTTTTTTTTCGCCCCTTCTTCGCCTGCCCTCCCTCCTTTCTTTCCTTTCCTCTTATGTTATTTGTCTTGTACCAGGTCAGCAAACAGAAAACTGCAGGTTTCCTTATCATCTACACAGAGGTCACCAACCCGCCAACCCCGCCTCAGGTCAGGCCCACACACTTAAAAAATTAATTAATTACCAATATTTAAAAGTCCAAGATTTCACATGAAAGTCCAGATCTCGGGCTGCATTTGAAAAGTCCTGTCTGACAACGGAGTCCACCTTGTCAGAGGTCAGATTCAAAACATCTCACGTACGCCTGCTGTGCTGCCCGCGGGCCCGCCTGCCCTTGTGCTCTCTGGTCCCGGTGTCTCCTGCCTCTGTCTCTTTGACGCTAAGGGGAAGGTCGCCTGCCTGCCCCTTACAATAAAGAAGGGAGAGATGTGTCCTCAGCCATGGCATTGGGCTCTCAGTCACATGACCCACCTGGCCCTCTAGCTCTAGCCTGCTGAACCTTATCTGAGGGAGTATGGAGACTTTATTCTCTAATGCAGCCAATACTGGGTGAGGGACTTCATGATGAACACAGTGTGCAGAGATATGAGGACTGGGCTATGACTCGGAGGATTCCAGGTTCAATGCTGACTTGATTACTTACCAGTTGTATGACCTGCTCCATTTTCTGATTTCTAAATGAGGAAATTTAGAAATTGTCTAAATACAGTCATTTACTACATAATGATGTTTGAATCATTGATAAACTGAATATACAATGGTGGTCCCACAAGAGCACAATGGAGCTGGAAATGCCTATCACCTAGTGACATTGTAGCTGTGGTAATGCCACACACAACACGAACAGGTGCAGCCTGCAGCCTGCAGCCTGCACCCCTGCACAGCATGCGGCACTTGCTGACACAACTGTCATGGTTTCTGCACTCACTGCTGTCGTTGTGTAAAACAGCGCATGTTCCTCAGGCAACAGCCCATCCATCTCGTGTGCTCTCATGTCTGGATGGCACCGTCTCCTCTTGCGCTAGAACCCTCTCGTCTGGCTGTGTATTTGCATGTTGCACAGGCTTGCAGCCTAGGAGCAATGGGCTGCACATGTGGCTGGGCATGGTGGACAAGGCCATCCTGGCTTGTGTGGGTGCACTTTGCGTGTTCACACTACAGCAGCATCCTCCTAATGCCCTGTTTCTCAGAGTGTGTCTCTGTAGTTAAGCAGTTCATGACTGTATCCGAATCATAATATAGTTGTAAGCTTTATAATGAAGATTCAACAAGAAAAAGCAATGGATCCTGTCTCTTCATCAGAGAGAACAGAGATTCCACCCAGCCCCAGCTATTACTTCTGCATCTTCTCTTCTATTCTTTTATTTCTCAATCCCCATCTCCTCTATTCAGAAACTGGACCCAATCTCTTGCTCCATGCTGGATGTGGAAAAAAGAGAAAAACCCCTACACCCGGCACCTGGAACAGCGACTGGGAACAGAGGACAGAAGCGAAGGGGTCACTCTAGAAATGTGTACATCAAAAGTAAGTATTAGATAAGGCTGTGTGTGGGTCCTGAAAAGTGGAAGAAGAGAAGGAGGAGAAAATGGCGATGGAATAGACGAACGTGTCCGGAGTCTTGTCCCAAAGCAGACAGAGGGAGTGACTGAGGACCCAAGGGGAGTGTTTGTTGGTGAGCTGGGGGACAGCTGTGCTCTGGGAGAAGGTGGGGGACTGTTGGATGGGCCTCCCATGGCCGAGCAGCCCCCGTGCTGCTGGGTTCTCTTGAGGAGCCACCGGCTCAGAAGTGGACCGTGCCATCTTGAAGGGGAAGGGCCTGAAAATCTACAGCTATGGCACCCAATGAACGGCTGAGAGCCCCAGAACACTGGTCAACAATTAGTGCAAACATGCGGATTCAGAGGAGCTCTGCACTCTGCCACCGAAAGGTCAGATTTTGCCTGGGATTGGGTTGGGTTCCTACTCCCTGCAGGGGAGAGAGACGTGGCACAGAGGGAGCTGAAGGAATGGGGGAAGTCTACGCCTGAAAAAAATCCATGGCTGTTGGGACTGGCGTGATCCATGAATGTGGAAGGGGGTCCTCTGACCTGATAGGGATCCCTAGAAAGCAGCCCATTTAGACCTGATAAAAAAGGACAGCCCAAAAATTTTAGGACTATACTGGCTTCTAAACCCAAGGGGGAAAAAAGGGGCTGTGCAGACATACGTGCAGAATTGGAGTTCTCATACTTGCATTTTTTCCTCTCCAAATCCTTGCTTCTGATTACTAAGCCCAGAGCATAGGATCACCTAGTGGAGGACACCATGGGAGACTACAGAGGAGAGCTGTTTTTCTGGAACCTGGGGATCAGAGCAGGAATTCACCATTAGAGAGCCAGCCCAATCCCACAAATCAGGATTGAGAGCTACAGGGGGAGCAGGATCTTAGTTCAGGCTAGAGAGGACCAATAGACCCAGAGATCAATCCAGAAACACTGTCACCCAGGGGCTGAATCACAAATTGACACTTGTGTAACACAAATTAAGGAATCAGTTTTATTACTACTACTATTTCACCTTTTTTTTAAAGTGTCATTTTATTTTCTCTTTATTCTACTTTGGGATTAGATCTTTTTAGTCTAACGCAACTCCACCTTTATGCCACCACTCTCTTGCTAACCTTTCCCCATTTGGTGTCCTGTTTCTCTTACCCCTTTCCTGCTTTAGATTTTTCTTATTCTTTCTTTTTACCCCCTGTAAAATTTCACACTACTTATATACCTCATCTCTAATCTCCTGCTCCAAGTCTACACACACATCTCTCTTCTCTGTCTTCACTGTCCTAAATTGCTTTTCTCTGTCTTTTTGTTGTTGTTTACTTGACTGTTGATTATATCAATTTTTTATGCTTGTTTGTGAGATTGTGTTGCTTATTCTTTTCTTTTTTTTGTGTGTGTTTTTGTTGTTGTTCTTGTTGTTTGTTTTGTTATTGTTAGATTTTTGCTTCTATTTTCCCTTACCTCGCTTGATATTAGTTATTGTTTGTATTAATATCCAGATACTTGTTGCTAGCATTTGTTGAGATTAGTGGCTGTCCTATAAGATTTTTCTCCCCATATATATAGTTTGTTCCCCTTTTCTTTTTTATTCTTTTCCCTTTCTCTCTTACTTTCATTTTTTCCTCCCTTTTCCAATTTCATTTTGGCATTCTCTTTCTTTGTGTGTGTGTGTTTTCTTTTCCTCTCTTTTCTTTCTCACGTATCCCCTAATTTGCCTTCCTCTTGTGATCACCTTTATTTGGGGTTACCAATATTGTGAATATATTCCTGTTCAGTGCCTAGTGCATTGCACATGGTTGTGTTGTACTTTGTGCCTTTAAATCAACTCAGGAGAGAGAGAACTATATCACCAGACACCCAGAGAAGAGAGAACATGGGAAGACAAAGAAACAGCCTGCATATGAAAGAAAAATAAGCCTCAGCAGAAAAGGTAGTAAATGAAATAGATGCAAGCAACCTGTCAGAGAAAGAATTCAGAGAAATGGTCATAAGGTGGCAGAAAAGAATGGAAGGCAAATTTGACAATATGAGTAAGAACCAAAAGGGAATGAAGAAGAACCAAGAGGAAATGAAGAAGAGCCAAGAGAACTGAAAAGTGACATTGTTGCGGTAAAGAACTCAATAGAAAGCATCAAGAGTAGACTAGAAGAAACAGAGGATCACCTCAGTGAGCTAAAAGACAAGGTAGGAAAAAATACCCAAGTAGAGCAGGGAGGAGAGCCTAAGGGAAGATTGGGACAACATGAAACAAAACAACATCCACATAACAGGGCTTCCAGAAAGACAGGAAACTGAGCAAGGAATAGAAAGCCTGTTTGAAGAAATAATGACAGAAAACTTCCCTGATATAGGAAAGAAAAAACCCATACAAATCCAAGAAGCTCAGAGTCTCAAGCAAAATGAACCCTAAAACACCGACACCAAGTCACATTATAATTAAACAGGCAAACACCAACAATAAAGTAAGAATCTTAAAAGCCACCAGAGAGAGACAAAAAAGTCACCTACATAGGAATCCCATCAGACTAGCAACTGATTTCTCAACAGAAACTCATCAGGCCAGAAGGGAATGGAATGAAATATACAAAGTCATGCAAAGGAAGGGTCTGAATCCTAGAATACTATACCCAGCAAGGCTATCAGTCACAATTGAAGGTCAAATCAGGAGCTTCACAGACAAAAAAGGACTAAGGGAATTCATTACCACCAAACCAGCAATGCAAGAGATGCTAGAGGGTCTCTTGTAAAAATAAATAGGAAGCAAAGAAGGAATACAGGGGTAAAGAACAAAAATGGCAACAAATAAGTACATATCAATAATAACTTTAAATGTAAATTGATTAAATGCTCCAATCAAAAGACATAAGGTAATGGACTGGATATGAAAACACAACCCATAATATCTGCTGTCTACAAGAAACCCACTTCTGAAAAAAAGACACACACAGACTGAGGGTGAAAGGATGGAAAAAGGTTCTTCAGGCATATAGAAATGGAAAAAAATCTGGGGTAGCCATACTTATATCTGACAAATTAGATATCAAAGTGAAGGACATAACAAGAGATAAGGGAGGCCACTTCATAATAAATACTAAAGGGAGCAATCCAACAAGAAGAAATAACTCTGGTAAAAATATACACACCCAATACAGGAGCACCCAAATACATTAAAAAAAAAAACCTCCCAGAGGATGTCAAGAGAGAGATTGACAGAAATACAATCATAGTAGGAGACTTTAATACCTCACTATCAACATTGGACAAATCTCTAAACAAAAAATCAGCAAAGAAACATAAATCATAAATGACTCATTAGACCAGATGAAATTAATTGACATCTTCAGATCATTTCACCCCAAAGCCACAGAATATACACTCTTTTCAAGTGTCCATGAGTCATTATCAAAGATAGACCATATTTTGGGTCATAGGTAAAGTCTCTCCAAATTCAAGAAGATAAGAAATAATATCAAGCATATTCTCAAACCACAGTGGCATAAAGCTGGAAATCAACTACAATAAAAAATCCAAAGAAATAAGAAACATGGAGACTAAAGAGTATGCTATTAAACAATGGCTGGGTTAACAGAGAGATCAAGGAAGAAATAGAAAACATCATGGCAAAAAAATGACAAGGATAACACAATAATCCAAAATCTATGGGACACAACAAAAGCAGTTTTGAGAGGGAAGTTCATAGCTCTATAATCCTATTGCAAAAAAAAAAAAACAAGAAAAAAATGGTAATAAATTATCTAACCCAAAAACTCAAAGAGTTAGAAAGAGACCAACAAGGAAAGTCCAGTGTGAGCAGAAGGAATGAAATAGTAAAGATCAAAGCAGAGATAAAGGATATAGAGACCAAAGAAACAATACAATAGATCAACAGAACCATGAGTTGGTTCATTGAAAGAATAAAAGAAATTGGTGGACCTCTAGCCAGACTCACCAAGAAGCAAAGAGAGAGAACCCTAATAAATAAAATCAGACATGAAAGAGGTGAAATAACAACAGACTCCACTGAAACACAAAGGATTGTTAAAAAATACTATGAACAACTCTACTCCAACAAACTGGACAACCTGGCGGAAATGGATATATTCTTAGAAAAATATAACCTTCCAAAACTCAATCAGGAAGAATCTAAACAGCTCAATAGACCAATAACTATGGAAGAAATTGAAGCAGTCATCAAAAAGCTTCAAGCAAACAAAAGCCCGGGCTAGACAGCTTCACAGGGTAGTTTTACCAAACATTAAAGGAAGAACTAAAACCTATCCTCCTCAGACTGTTCCAGAAAATTCAAGAGGATGGAACACTTCCAAACTGCTTCTACGAAGCCAGCATCTCCCTAGTACCAAAATCAGATAAAGACAACACAATTAAAGAGAATTACAGGCCAATATACCTCTCGCAAATCGGATCTAGCAGTACATCAGAAAGATCATAAACCATGACCAAGTAGGATTTATCCCAGGAATGCAAGGATGGTACAATATCTGCAAATCAATAAATGTGATACATCACATAAACAAACTGAGAGATAAAAATCCATATCAATTGATGCAGAAAAAGCATTTGACAAAATCCAACACCCTTTCTTGATTAAAAAAAAAATTCTCAACAAGATAGGAATAGAAGGATCTTACCTCAACATTATAAAAGCCATATATGATAAACCCACAGCAAACATCATACTCAATGGGCAGAAACTACAACCATTTGCCCTAAGAACAGGAACAAACAGGGATGGCCACTCTCACCACTCCTGTTCGACATAGTACTGGAAGTATTAGCCATTGCAATTAGACAATAAGAAGAAATAAAAGGCATCCAAATTGGAAATGAAGAAGTAAAGCTATCCTTACTTGCAGATGACATGATATTGTACATAAAAAACCCCAAAAACTCCATAAAAAAACTAATAGACTTAATAAATGAGTTCAGTAACATAGTAGGCTACAAATTTAACACCAAGAAACCTATGCATTTCTCTACACTAATAGTGAACTTACAGAAAGAGAGACTAAAAAAGCAATCCCAGCTGAAATCGGTTTGGCTCAGTGGATAGAGCGTCGAACTGCGGACTGAAGGGTCCCAGGTTCGATTCCGGTCAAGGGCATGTACCTTGGCTCTGGGCACATCCCCAGTAGGGGGCGTGCAAGAGGCAGCTGGTTGATGTTTTTCTCTCATCAATGTTTCTGACTTTCTATCCCTCTCCCTTCCGCTCTGTGAAAAATCAATAAAATATATTTGAAAAATAAAATAAAAAAGCAATCCCATTTACCATCACACCAAAAAAATTAAGATGCCTAGGATAAACTTAACTAAGGAGGTAAAAGAACTGTTCATGGGAAAACTACAGGACACTAAAAAAAGAGATAGAGGAAGATGTAAACAGGTGGAAGAACATACCATGTTCATGGATTGGGAGAATTAACATCATTAAAATGTCCATACTACCCAAAGCAATCTATAAATTAAATGCACTCCCCATTAAAATACCAATGGCATATTTCACAGACCTAGAAAAAACTCTCCAAAAATTCATCTGGAATAAAAAAAGACCCCAAATAGTCACAGGAATCCTGAGAAAGAAGCACAAAGTCAGTGGGATTTCAATATCAGATTTCAAGCTGTATTCAAAGCTACTGTTCTCAAAACAGCCTGGTACTGGCACAAGAACAGACATATAGACCAATGGAAAGAATAGATAGTCCAGATATAGACCCAAACCACAATGCTCAATTAATATTTGACAAAGGAGGCATGAACATAAAATGGAGTCAAGATAGTCTCCTCAATAAATGGTGCTGAGAAAATTAGACAGATATATGCAAAAAAAATGAAACTAGACTACCAACTTACATCATACACAAAAATAAACTCAAAATGGATACAGGACTTAAACATAAGACGGGAAACCATAAAAATATTAGAGGAATCCATCAGAAGAAAAATCTCAGACATATGCCGAAATAACTTCTTCACTGATACTTCTCCTAGGGCAATGGAAGCTAAAGAGGAAATAAGCAAATGGGACTACATCAAAATAAAAAGCTTTTGCACAGCTTAAGAAACCATCAACAAAACAACAAGAAAACCCACTGTATGGGAGAACATATTTGCAAATGTTATCAGTGATAAAGGTTTAATCTCAAGCAACTACAGGCAACTCACCCAACTCAATAAAAGGAGGACAAATGATCCAATTAAAAAAAATGGGAAACAGACCTAAATATAACCTTCATGAAAGAAGACAAAAGGAAGGCCCAGAGACATATGAAAACTTGCTCAAAGTCACTAATTATCCAAGAGATGCAAATCAAAATGACAATGTGGTACAATCTCACACTGTCAGAATGGCTTACATCAACAAATCAACAAATGACAAGTGCTGGTGAGGATGCAGAGAAAAAGAAACTCTCACGCACTGCTGGTGGGATTGTAGCCTGGTGCAGCCACTGTGGAGAACAGTATGGAGATTCCTCAAAAAATTAAAAGTGGAGCTCCCATTTGAGACTAGAAATGCGGATTAGAAAGGATATATGCACCCCTATGTTCATAGCAGCACAATTTAACATAGCTAAGATTTGGAAACAGCCTAAGTGCCCATCAGCAGATGAGTGGATTAAAAAACTACGGTACATTTTCACGATGGAATACTACACTGTGGTAAAAAAGAAGGAGCGCCTACTTTTTGCAACAACATGGATGGAGCTGGAGAGCATTATGCTAAGTGAAATTAGCCAGGCAGAGAAAGACAAATATCACGTGATCTCTTTCATTTGTCGGATGTCATGAACGACATAGACTGATGAACAAGAATGGATCCAGAAACTGAGAAAAGTCCATCAGAATGTCAAACCTCAGGGTAAGTGGGAGGTGGTGGGAATAAGGAGGAAAGTCAATATATTTGACCTCTTGAACTAAGGTAAGTAATTTGTGTTTTTACATCCTTGACAAAGTTTATATAAAGTTATAAAAAAATTGACAGCTAGTTTGAGATTGAGTTGACAAGGCCTAGAGCTTGTCATGTCCTATGGATACCAGTCCTTAGGCTGGGCCTTCCTTAACCTCCCGTGACACCATAATACCCTTACATGATATTATTCTACAATGTCATTATAATATTTGATATTTTACAACAGCATACTATACAATTATCCTAAATAAACTTACAAACTAATTCTTTGAATGTTGGGCAGCAATTTAAAAAAGGATATGAAAGGAATTAATCCCTTTCAGAAGGAATTAAGGCACTGGGAAGGCATTGGAGCATTCTATATTGGCCTCTCTTGTCCTTTTTGCCAAGAGGGACCCTCTTCTTACTATCCAAATACACACACCTGTTGCCTAAGCTTTCAGTTCAAGCTGTGGCTGAAGCCTCTGTGCGCTGGCACTATGGATCTGTTTCTCTACCAATGGTGTGAGCTGGGCCCTCTCTAGAAAAGAAACCTGGGTCCCCCGAGATATGTGATCAGTACCGGGACCCCACCAGCAGGCGAGGGGACCCCAAGGCAGGTGCTGGGTATGGAGGCCCCGGGGCATAGATTACAAAGGAGACAGAACTGAACCTCCCATCACCCTGTTTGGCCCTGGAGGATGGCTGGTTAGCCAGAGATGAGTAAGATTCCTCAGGGAAGGAACAACCTAAGACAGGCACAGTTGTAGAGGGGCCAACAGGAGAGAACTAAAAGGTCAACATAGGTGGGGCACAGACCCTCACCCACTAACCTTGCAGGGGCCTGAACTCTCATCCCTTGTGAGGGAGGTCTCCTACACCCACGGCTGCTTCGCCTCCCATGCACAACTCAGACGGGATCCAGGTTGCAGACAGAGACTCGACCAGCAACAGCTGCTCTATATCTAAATTGAGTCTATTACCAGGAATGCTCCGGGCCTACTCAAGAATGCAAATAATCCTTTCCATTAATATTTACGGGGTAAACTAAGATTTTTGCTTGAGTATTAAAATTGACAGTAAAATAGTAATCAAGTTTTCAGATTAATTTAAATTGGCCTAGTGAAATAAGTGGATACTCAAGAAAATTTAAGTGTAATGGACAAAAAACTATGCCTAAAACATTAACTAAAATATCTATTAGTAGTTCATCTCACTGTAAAATTGCCTATCAACCAAAGAACCTAAAGCAGTCATATTTGTGTGCAAAAATTAAAATTTAAAATTACCAAGTCTGCAAGATAAAATTTCCAAAAGCCCCCATTAATCAAAAAGGCAGGGGGGAGGGATATTCGGGTAATATCATGTAAGGAAAAATATCCTGTAAGTAAAATACATCTAGAAAATTCTTACTCCAGAAAAGTAACTTCCATTTGTAAAGCCAACAGCAGGACAGCCATGAAAAAACACTCATGGTGTCAAGATAAGCCAAAGGAAAATCATTTAGGCAAAAATAAAAAGAATCCCAAGTCTAATTTGCAGAGAGGATCCCTTTGTTAACTTTTGGTCGAGAATGTGTTTGTGTGTTTTCAGAGAACTCCAAGACCATGTGGGCTCCTGAGACAATGAGGAACTGACAGGTTGTTCCAGTCTTGAGGATGGTCCAGAGGTGGGGGACACTGACGACACCTTGCCATGCTAGCAGTCGGTAGCTGTGCATTGCTGCAGATGGCCCAGGACCAAATCAGAGAGGATGGAACTTGCATTGCCACAATGTGTCCACCATCTGGATACCATTGCTGACATGTACACATAAAAGCTATTTGACATTGCATCTGGGATTTAGAACAGTTGGACATTGAAACTGAGATTCAAACATTTTTTGTTCTTCTACATTTATTTCTAGTATGCAGATGCAAGATATTTTTGAAGAAAAAAACAGGGGAGAGTGATTGATATAGAGGCAGAGAGGCATTGAGCAGGCTGTCAAACTACAGGGGAATGCAGTAAACCAGATTCGGGGTGACAGTGCCCCAGCAACAACATGACCCACAGCCAAAGTGGAATCACATGGCCCCACATTAAATCAGGCTCTCTCCTCTCTGGTTTCTGGATGTGTCACCCAAGAACCATCACTGCAACTCAGCAGGTCCTGTGTTGAGCAACTCCTCCTGGTGGTCAGTGTGTGTCATAGCTACTGGTCAGATGAACACTTAGCATATTAGCCTTTTATACATATACTAGAGGCCTGGTGCATGAAATTCATGCATGGGAAGGGTGGGTCTCTCAGCCTGGCCTGCACCCTCTTCAATCTGGGACCCCTTGGGACTGCTGGCTCCTAACCACTCATCTGCCTGCCAGCCTGATCTTTTTAACTGCTCTCTCCTGCCAGCCTGATCCCCCTAACTGCTCTCCTCTGCTTGCCTGATTGCCTCTAACTGCCTCTGCCTCAGCCCTACTACCATGGCTTTGTCCAGAAGGATGTCCGAAAGGTCGTTTGGAAGATGTTCAGTCTAATTAGCATATTACCCTTTTATTAGTATAGATGCCACCTTGTTCTAAAAATGCAAGTAGTTCCCAGATTTTCTTATCGTGGAAGGGGAGCCCACAGTAGCATCCTGGGTTCTGACTAGGGCTTATGCACTTGTGCTTTATCTCAGAAGATGAGATTCCTAGAAGAAGACTCTTGGATGTACTTTGACCATTTCTATCAATTTTGCCATATCATCCTCCAAAAATGTTGAACCGTTTTAAACTCCCACCAGCAATGATGTGTGTGCCCTCTGTCTTTCTTTGATGCCAATATCATTCATTTTCTCTAGAAGCTTCCCTCCCCTCAGCCAGGACTGCTTGGTACTTGAGCCAACCTCACTGTTCAGCTGGGGACTTTATTTCCTGAGACAGAATTATGGAGGAGGAAAAATAGTTTTCTTCTACCTTTCTGTGTTCTTAGCGGAGGCCCTTTTAATGAAAGACAGATTACCAAGAGAAAAACAAAAGTTCATTAACATTTGTACTTCATGTTAATGTGGGCGATCCCAGGGGGAAATGGATAACTCCGCAAGGTGGCTTAGAATATAGATTTAAATACCTTCTTCTTAGAGAGAGGGAATGGGAATAGCCCCAGTAATCTTGAGAAAGAAGAACAAATTTGGAGGGATCACAATACCAGATATCAAGTTATATTACAAAACTACTGTAATCAAAACAGCCTGTTTTGGGCACAAGAACAGGCATATAGAACAATGGAACAGAACAGAGAATCTGGAAATTGACCCACACCATTATGTTCCATTAATATTTGACAAAGGAAGCAAGAGCATACAATGGAGTAAAGGCTGTCTCTTCAATATATGATGTTGGAAAAATTGGACAGGTACATGCACAAAAAAAAACCCCATGAAACTAGACCACAAATTTACACCATACATAAGAATAAATTCAAAATGGATAAAAGACATAAATGTAAGCCATGAAACCATAAAAATCCTAGAAGAAAATATAGGCAGCAAAATCCCTGACATCTCTCATAGCAATATGTTTGTACATCTTTGGTAATGACACATCAGAAAAAGGGTTAATATCCAAAATAAGAAAACTTCTGGGCAACCAGCAGGAAGGCAGAGAGGGAGAGAGGGAGAAAGGGAGGGAGCAATAGAGGAGAGTGTAGATGTGTGTGGTGTGTGTGTGTATGTGCTAGGGAAAGTTAGATTCTGTGGGTCTTCCAAGGGGCTGCCAAACCAGGCAGTCTTAGATGGCAGAGCTACGCACACAAAGCAGACATTTCTGGTTGGCCAGTGTGGGCACAGAGACCATGCCATCTTGAGAAACAGAGCTGCTTGAGACTAGGATGCTGGCCTCGGCACCACCCAGTCGTATCTCAGCCACAAACCAGGACCCTGCAGTCAATGAGGACAGAGACCTGAGACCACAGCTTCAGACCAACAGACAACAAGAATCCATACATCCTGGTCACAGGTTTCCTTGAGTTAAAGAGCCTATCCCCTCCCCACAGGCTCTTCAATACAATATGGGGATAGCGCCATAGTAACTGATAGACTCATCCCTCACACAGGCCACAGTGCCCCTTCAGGAATTTGAGTTTGGGAGCACGCACACATGCGCACATGGGCCCCAGAACTGCTACAGGAATTTGAGCCTGCACATGCACGGAGACTGGGAATCTGCTCCCCAAATGCAATCAGGTGACCAAACGCGAAGCCCACACAGAGCGACAGTGCCACCTGACTTCGATTCTGGACAAGCACACACAGAAGTCTGTTTTCCAGTGCACATGCGAGTCTGTTTTCCACAGCGCAGGCACGTCACAGTGCTACTGTGCAACCCAGCCCTCCATGGTGACCGGGCCTCAGATTCTTCCGGTGGGAGATAGCACTGAGCACCACTGACTTGATTCTGTTTCTTATCACGTGCCCCTGGGATCCCTGACTCACAGCGCATTCACACTAAGAGCCAGTGACTCCAATTCTTGGTGCATGCGCACACAGAAACCCTGACTCTCAGTGAAAGCTGATCGAGGCACAGAGACTTTGATACTTGATTCTTGGTGCAGACACAGGGGAACTCTGACTCCTGGCATGCGCTAGGAAACTCTGATTTGTGGCACATGCCAACAGCGCGGTGCAGGCAGGGTCCCTGATTCTAGGTGCACACATGAGGCCACACTGAATGCTGGTAACACTGACCCTCATTACCACCAACCCAAGGCAGCCACACGTCAGTGTCGGAGCACTTCAGTGACACTTGGGTGGTGCGAAGCTCCCACGGCACATGGTCCACACAACTCGAAGTTTGAACCTTCTGGTGATAGTCAGAATGGGGAGACGACACAACCCCCAGAGGAAAGAACAGGAGGAGTTCCCAAGAAAGGAAATTAGTGAAATTGAAGTATGTAACATGACCGAAAAATAATTCAGAATAATGGTCGTGGAATTCATACATCGAATGGATGAGAAAATCAACAACCTCTGCAAGAATCAGGAAGAAATGAAAAGTGATATAGCTAAAATCAAAAACATCATGGAAAGTTTCAACAGTAGACTAGAAGAAGCAGAGGACCGATTTAGTGAGTTAGAAGATAAGGTAGAAAAATAAGCTCAAACTGAACAGCAACTGGAGAAAAAACTAAAACGCAAGAAGAGAGTCTAAGGGAGCTTTGGGACAACATGAAACAAAGTAACATACGTATAATAGGGCTGCCAGAAGAACAAAAAGAGCAGCAAGGATTAGAAAATCTATTTGAAGAAATAATGACAGAAAACTTCCCAGATACGGGAAAGAAAAAAGTTACACAAGTACAGAGAGTCCCAAGCAGGATCAACGCAAAAAGACCCACACCAAGATATATCATAATTTCAATGGCAAATATTAACGACAAAGAGAGAATCTTAAAGGCGACAAGAGAGAGACAGAGAATTACCTACAAAGGATCCCCCATCATTTTATCAGATGATTTCTCAACAGAAATACATCAGGCGAGAAGGGAATAGGAAGAGGTATACAAAGTGTTGCAAAGGACTGAATCCAAGAATACTCTATCCAGCAAGACTATCAATCAAAATTGAAGGGGAAATCAGGAGATGTAGACAAAAAAAGGCTAAGGGAGTTTATCACTACCAAGCCAGCAATGCAAGAAATGGTAAAGGGAATGCTGTAAAAAGAAGAAATAAAAAAGGTAAGAAGGAACACAGGCCCCAAAATAGATATGACTACAAACCAGTATCTTTCAGTAACAACTTCAAATGTAAACAGACTAAATGCTCCAATCAAAAGACATCGAGTGACTGAACGGATAAAAAAAAAAAAACCCACAACCCATATATATACTGTCTACGAGAGACCCACCTCAGAACAAGGGACTCACACAGACTGAAAGTGAAGGGATGGAAAAATATCTTTCAGGAAAACGTAAATGAAAAAAGAAAGCTAGGGTAGCAATACTTATATCTGACAAAATAGTGAAAGAGATAAGGAAGGACACTTCATAACACTAAAGGGATCAATACAACAACAGGATATAACCCTGATAAACATATATGCACCCAATGCAGGAGCACTCAAATACATAACAAAACTCTTGGAAGATATCAAGGGAGAGATCGACAGCAATACAATCATAGCAGAGGACTTTAATACACCACTGACATCACTGGATAAATCCTCTAGACAAAACATCAGCAAAGACATAGCAATCCTAAATGACTCACTAGATCAGATGGAGTTAACTGACATCTTCAGAATATTTCACCCTAAAGCCACAGAATATATGTTTTTCTCAAGTGCACATGGGACATTTTCAAAAATAACCACATATTAGGTCACAAACAAAGTCTCCCCAAATTCAAGAAGATTGAAATCATACCAAGCATCTTCTCAGACCACAATACCATAAAATTAGAAATAAACTACAATAAAAACAATCCAAACATCTCAAACACTTGGAAGCTGAATAGTATGCTATTAAATAATGACTGGGTTACCAATGAGATCAAAGAAGAAATTAAAAGCATTCTGGAAACTAATGACAATAAATACACAACCCAAAATCTATGGGACACAATGAAAACAGTCTTAAGAGGGAAGTTTATAGCTCTGCAAGCCTACCTCAAAAAACAAGAAAAAATGGTAGTAAATCATCTAACTCAAAGAATTAGAAAAAGAGAAACAAGAAAAGCCCAGAGTGAGCAGAAGGAAGGATATAATAAAGATTAGAGCAGAAATAAATGACATAGAGACCAAAAAAAAAATACAAAAGATCAATGAAACCAAGAGCTGGTTATTGGGAAGGGTAAACAAGATTGATGAACCTCTAGCCAGGCTCAACAAGAAGCAAAAAGAGAGGACTCAAATAAACAAAATCAGAAATGAGAGAGGCAAAATAACAACAGACCTCACAGAATTACAAAGGATTGTTTAAAAAAAATACTATAAACAACTCTACTCCAACAAATTAGATAACCTGGAAGAAATGGATACATTCCTAAAGAAATACAACCTTCCAAAACTCAATCAGGAAGAATCTAAACAGCTCAATAGGCTGATAACTGTGGAAGAAATTGAAGCAGTCATCAAAAAGCTCCCAGCAAACAAAAGCCTGGGGCCAGAGGGCTTCTCAGGGGAGTTTTACCAAACATTCAAGGAAGAACTAAAACATATAGCCCTCAGACTATTGCAAAAAATTCAAGAAGAATGAACACTTCCAAGCTCATTCTATGAAGACAGCATTACCCTAATACCAAAACAAGAAAAAGACAACACAATGAAAGAATTATAGGCCAATATCCCTCATGAACATAGATACCAAAATCAACAAAATTCTAGCAAATTGGATCCAGCAATACATCAGAAAGATCATACACCATGACCAACAAAATTCTAACAAATTGGATCCAGCAGTACATCAGAAAGATCATACACCATGACCACATAGGATTTATCCCAGGCATGCAAGCATGGTACAATATCCACAAGTCAATAAAAATGTGATACATCACATTAAAAAATTGAGGAGAAAAAAATCAGTTGATTCAGAAAAAGCATTTGACAAAATTCAACACTCCTTCTTGATAAAAACTCTCAACAAGGTGGGAATAGAAGGATTATCCCTCAACATACTAAAAGCCATATATGACAAACCCACAGCCAACATCATGCTTAATGGACAAAAACTAAAACCATTTCCCCTAAGAACAGGAACAAGACAGGGTTGCCCACTCTCATCACTCCTGTTCAACATAGTACTGGAAGTACTAGCCATTGCAATTAGACAAAAAGAAGAAATTAAAGGCATCCAATTTAGAAAGGGAAAAGTAAAACTGTTCTTATTTGCAGATGACATCATATTGTACATAAAAAAACTCGAAAGACTCCATCAAAAAACTATTAGACTTACTAAATGAATTCGGCAATGTAGCAGGATACAAAATTAATGCCAAAAAATCTATGGCATTTCTATACACCAATAGTGAACTTATAGAAAGAGAGACTGAAAATGCAATCCCACTTACCATCTCACCAAAAAAAAATTAAGATACCCAGGAATAAACTTAACTAAGAAAGTAAAAGACCTATATATGAAAAACTACAAAGTTTTTGTAGGAAGATATAAACAGATGAAGAACACACAGTGTTCATGGATTGGTAGAATCAACATAATCAAAATGTCCAGACTGCCCAAAGCAATCTATAGATTCAATGCATGCCCCACTAAAATACCAATGGCATATTTCACAGACCTAGAAAGAACTCTCCAAAGATTCATCTGGAATTAAAAAAGGCCCTGAATAGATGCAGCAATCCTGAGAAAGAAGAACAAAATAGGTGGAATCCCAATACCAGACATCAAGCTGTATTACAAAGCCACTGTTCTTAAAACAGCTTGGTACTGGCACAAGAACAGACATATAGATCAATGGAATAGAATAGAGAGCCCAGAAATCGACCCAAACCACTATGCCCAATTAATATTTGACAAAGGTGGCATGAACATAAAATGGAGTCATGATAGTTTATTCAACAAATGGTGTTGGGAAAATTGGAAAGATACTTGCAAAAAACTGCAACTAGACTACCAACTTACACCATACACAAAAATAAACTCAAAATGGATGAAGGACTTAAACATAAGACAGGAAACCACAAAAATACTAGAGGAATCCACAGGCAGAGAAATCTCAGACAGATGCCGAAGCAACTTCTTCAGGATACTGCCCCAGGATACTGCTCCTAGGGCAACAAAAGAGAAAAAAAAACAAATGGGACTTTATCAAAATAAAAAGCTTTTGCACAGCAAAAGAAACCATCAACAAAACAACAAGAAAGCCCACTGTATGGGAGAACATATTTGCCAATGTCATCACCGATAAGGGTTTAATCTCCAACATTTACAGGGAACTCATACAACTTAACAAACGAAGATAAACAATCCAATCAAAAAATGGGCAACAGACCTAAACAGACACTTTTAGAAGGCAGACAGAAGGAAGGCCAAGAGACATATAAAAACATGCTCAAAGTCACTAATTATCTGAGAGATGCAAATCAAAACAACAATGAGGTATCATCTCACACCTGTCAGAATGGCAATCATCAACAAATCAATGAACAACAAGTGCTGGTGAGGATGTGTAGAAAAAGGAACCCTTGTGCACTGCTGTTGGGAATGCAGCCTGGTGCAGCCACTGTGGAGAACAGTATGGCGTTTCATCAAAAAATTAAAAATGGAACTCCCATTTGACCTAGTGATCTCACTTCTAGGAATATATCCCAAGAAAGTAGAAACATGAATCAGAAAGGATATATGCATCCCTATGTTCATAGCAGCACAATTCACCATGGCTAAGATTTGGAAACAGCCTAAGTGCCAATCAGCAGATGAGTGGATTAAAAAAACTGTGGTACATCTACACAGTGGAATACTACACTTCAGTAAAAAAGAAGGAACTCCTACCATTTGCAACAGCATGGATGGAGCTGGAGAGCATTATGCTAAGTGAAATAAGCCATCAGAGAAAGATAAATACCACATGATCTCACTCATTTATGGAATATAATGAACAACATAAACTGATGAACAGCGACATCACTGCTCGCTCGCGCTTCGAACCTCAAAGCTGCACACCGCTGCTCCTCCTGAGTCACCGTGTCCCACCTTTACTTTTATCTGTGGAATTTTCACTCAGCCAGCTTTCCAGTGATTCTGGATGATGTTTGTTTTGTTGTTAAGTTGTAGTTTCAGAATTGTTGTGTGGGCAGCAAAATAGGTGCTTACCTATGCCGCCATCTTGGTTCTCCTCTCAGAAGGTCAACAACTTCTTTCCTAGGAAGGGCCATGTGTTAGGTTTTGTGGCCACCTGGTCTCTTCCACAAGGACCCACTCACCCTTGAAGTGTCTGAGCCATCATGGTCGAGAAAGAAGCCAATGGGTGTGGCTCTGTCCCAGCCAAATCTTGTTGACACTAAATTTGAAATTTGTGGAACATGATTTTTCAGTTATCAGTAAAAACCATTCATAGCTTACAAACTGTATAAAAACATTTACCTCACCAGCCATAGTTCAGGAACCCCTGCTCTAAATGAATACAGCATACAAAAGGTAAAAGGTCCCCTTTAAATTTGGCACCAACTCCAATTATTTCCATGCCTTCTCTTATTGTTATTTATTTGTTTACTGCATTTTATTATGGAACATTTTAGATATATACAAAGCAGAGGGAATCCTATCTAATAAAAGAGAAACATGCAAATTGACCATACCTTCGCTACGCTACCTGCCAATAGGAGCAATATGCAAATTAACCTCCAATCAAGATGGCGGACGGGCCCCCTCCACCCCAGGCTGGCCATGGCAGCACTGGGAGCTGTGGGGGTCAGGGTCGCAACCACAAAACCGGCCCCAAGTTGGGCCATGGTGGTGCTGGGGGCCACAGGGGTTGAGATTGCAGCCACAAAACCAGCAGGGAGGCCGACCCCCAGCAACCCCAAGTCCTGAGGTGAAGGCGCTTGGGTTGCTGAGGGACATCGGTTGAGGCAGCGGAGACACAAACCCACAAGAAACCTGTGGAAAGGGAGATAAACTATCATAACTTTATCTCTCTTTCCACAAGATGAGAAAATTGCCCCTGGATTATTTAGTGCTGTGGCCAACACCTTTCTACAAACACAGGTAATATTATGCTCACTCCAGGAAGGTCTGGTTAGAATATCGTCTCCAGGGAATAATGCTTCTGTGGCAAATCATCTAAGAGAGGAAAAAAGCTTTTGTTGGGTTTATTCTGAAGGTCAGAGAACATGCCACTCCAACATATGCTTTGTTGTTAAATTGATGATCTTGAGCTGCAGATGCTTGAAAAACAGCAAATGCATTTGGAGGGTTTCACTGAAGTCTCCTGATCTCCCTAAAATCAGACCCCCTAAAGGAGCTTAAATGTCATAGGTCCCTTTGATGGGAGAAGTGTCATCAGGCAGAGAAGACTGACTCTTGTCACAGGACAGGAGAGTAGAAGTTGACATCACACCCAAACTTTGTTACAAACTATTTCCCCCCAACCCATTCATCTTTCCTAAATATCATTTACTCTCCTCTAAGAGGCCTATATCTCCTGTCTCCTTTCCCTGGGAAGAAGGTATTTAAATCTGTATTCTAAACTACTTTGGGGAGTTACTCATTTTTCCCTGGGATCTCCCACATATACACGAGGTACACATGTTAATGAACTTTTGTTTTTCTCTTGGTGATTTGTTTTTCATTATAAGGGCCTCCACTAAGAACTCAGAAAGGTATAGGAAAACTATTTTTCCTCCTCCATAATTCTATCTTGAGAAATCAAGTCCCCAGCTGAACAATGAGGTTGGTTCAAGTACCAAGAAGTCCTGGCTGATGGGAGGGAAGCTTCTAGGGAGAAATCAATGATATTGGCATCAAGTGGGATGGAAGGCATATACATGGTTGCTGGTGGGAGTTTAAAGTGGTTCAACATTTTTGGAGGATGATTTGACAAATTCAATAGAAATATTCAAGGTACATCCAAGAGTCTTCTTCTAGGAATCACATCTGCTGAGATAAAGCACAAGCCCTGGTCAGAACCCAGGATGCTACTGTGGGCTCCCCTTCCACGATAGGAAAACCTGGGAACAACCTGCATTTTTAGGATAAGGTGGCATCCTATCTATTAAAGAGAAACATGCAAATTAGACTGAACATCTTCTGGATGACCTTCCGGATGTCCTTCCAGACATCCTTACCAACAAAGCCATGTTGGCAGGGCCAAGGCAGAGGAGGTTAGAGGCAATCAGGCAAGCAGGGGAGAGCAGTTAGGGGGACCAGGCCAGCAGGGGACAGCAGTTAGGGCAAACAGGATGTCAGGGCAGAACAGTTAGGGGGATCAGGTTGGCAGGCAGAGGTCCCAGATTGGAGAGAGTGCAGGCCAAGATGAGGCGACTCCCTCCCCGTGCATGAATTTCATGTATCGGGCCTCTGGTAATCCTATCTAATAAAAGAGTAATATGAAAATTTGACCATACCTTCACCACACCCACAAGCCACACCCACAGCCACACCCACCAGCCAATCAGGAACAGATTATGCAAATAAACTCCAACCAAGATGGCTGCCGCCACTGAGAGCAGGAGGAAGGCTTGGGTTTCCCTGGCAACAGAGGAAGCCAAGCTTTCCACTGCCTTTGCCTGCCTAAGCCTCCACTCAATGTTACAAAGTTTCAATTATAAAAGATACAGAAATGGCGGCAGCCACTGAGCTGGAGAGAACAGAGGATTGGGTTTCCCTGGCAACGGAGGAAGCCAAGCTTTCTGCCTGCCATTGCTGGCCTATGTCTCCATTCTAGGCTACAATGTTTCAGACAGAAATGGCTGCCACCACCTAGTGAGCAGAAGGCTTGGCTCCGCTCTGGGCTACAAAGTTTCAATTGTAGACATAGATTAATCCCAGATCCCAGGGCCTCAGCTTGGGTTGCTGGGGGGGGGGGGGGGGGCGTGGCTGGCCTGCAAACCTCCACAGGTCCCTCGCCCAGGCTGCCCCTCACCTCAAGGGAATCCCCACCCTGATCTGGGACACTCTTCAGGGCAAACCAGCTGGCCCCCACCCATGCACCAGGCCTCTATCCTATCTAATAAAAGAGTAATTTGCAGATTGACCATCACTCCAACACACAAGAGAGCTGCCCCCAGGTGGTCAAAAATTCTGCCCCCATGTGGACACAAGATGGCTACCACAAGATGGCCAGCAGGGGAGGTCCATTGGGAGTTTCTAGGCCCTGCAAGGGAGGGCAGTTGTGGGCGATCAGGCCAGCAGGGGAGGGCAGTTGGGAGGGATCAGGCCTTCAAGGGAGGGCTGTTGAGGGTGATCAAGCCTGCAGGGGAGGGCAGTTAGAGGTGACCAGACTGGCAGAGAAGGGAAGTGGGGGCAAACAGGCTGGTGAGGGAGCAGGTAGACATCAATTAGGCTGGCAGGGTAGTGGTTAGCAGGTGATCAGGCTGGCAGGCAGAAGCACTTAGGAGCAATCAGGGAGGCAAGCAGGTGAGCAGTTTGGAGCCAGCAGTCCTGGATTTTGAGGAGGATGTCTGACTGTCCATTTAGGATCAGGCCTAATTGGGCAGTGGGACATCTCTCGAGGGATCCCATATTGGAGAGGGTGCAGGCTGGGCTAAGGGACATCCCCCACCCGCCCCCATGCATGAATTTCGTGCACCAGGCCTCTAGTATAATAATATGCACCCCCATCACCCAGTTTCAACAATGATCAATTCCTGTCTAATCATGTTATATTTATTGCCACTCACCCACTCCTAGCTTCCCTCATTATTCAGAGCAAATCCCAGACATCACATTTTATTCACAAACATTTTAATATACATTTCTAAAGACAATGCTACATTTAAAAAATCATCATAGCTAAACTAAATAAACATTTTAATTTTAACATGCTAAAGCAGAATTTAAAAAACTCCTTACATAACCAAGCATCATCAATGACATGGGAAGTCACTATAAGCACAGTGGCTTAAAGCGTGGGTGTAACCAGCTGGCAGTCAGCGAGGTGACCTGGGGAAGGCTGTGGGCCCTGTGCCTCCACTTCCTCACCTGTGCTACATGAATGTCAGATGTTTGCAACAACCTGGTGGACCTGGAGCACATGAGGCCAGAAAAGGCCAAGCACCACGCGATTTCACTCACATGTGGGACAGAAAACTGAAACTCGTGGACACAAACAACAGTGTGGGGATGCCAGCCGGCAGGGGTGGGGAGATGGGCATAAGGTGACAGAGAAGATCTGACTCTGGGTGGTGGGCTTGTAGCATGGAAACCTGTATATCCATCCATGTTGACCAATGCAATAAAACAACATGAAATTAAAATATTACAAGGTTATCATTATAAAAGCAAGTACCTGCCCTGTGATGTTCCCGGGATTATAGGGGAGCTGATCCCTACAATGTGCTTGGCAGGCCCGCCCACAGGCAGGCAGCCTCCTGTTAGTCTTGTGTTGGAGTAAAGGGGTGAAAAGGGGAGAGTTAGGGTAGGTCTATGGGTCTCACTAGCGCGGGAAAGCAGGGAACAGCACCAGCAGCCACATAGGGAGGAATGGCACAGTCGAATTCGGGCTGGTTGGGGGCTCCCTCCTTTCCCTGCCCCTCTCTCCACAGTCCCCCCATTTGCCACCCGCACCACAGACCTGTGTCCTGTGCGCTGTGCTGGCTGCAGTCCCACCGGGCTGGGTGTCTGGGCACTCTCGGTTTGAGAATGCGTCTGTGGCTGGTCTTGGACCAGACAGAGGTGAAGGGTCCGCCCTCGGCTTAGAGTCGGGTGAGGAGACTGGTCACAGAGCGGGGGGTGGGGGTGGGGGGATGGGGGGGTGGGGGGTGGGGGGGGGTGGGGGACGAGGCCCGACGGGGAGGGGGAAGGGAGGCGGGGCTGAGGGGGGAGGCGGGCGGGCTCGTGAACAAGCCCGATCCCCGAGGCTTGAAGCAGCGGCAGTTTATCCTGGGTCACAGACACGAGCAGCTGGAGGGGCGGGGGTCTGGCTCCCTGAAGCCCAGGCTGTGCCGCAGCCACCACAGAACCAGGCTCTGGAGAGAACCAGCCCCTGGCGCCGCGGGAGCCCAAGCTAGCGGGCTGTCCATGCGGGCAGGGCTGAGCCGCACGCTCCGGAGCGGCGCCCACGGGCACCACGGGCCGCGGCGGGCAGCTGTCATCTAGGCCCCCCCCCCCCCACACACACACACACACTTTTTACCGTTTCAGAGAGAGGAGGGATAGAGGAGCATCAGTTGAGAGAGAGACCTCGGTTGGCTGCCTCCCATCCGTGCCCCGGGCTGGGTCGAATCTGCAACCCAGGCGAGTACTCTGAAGAAGGGACCCGCCACCTCCCGCTGCGCAGGGGGGCCGTTCCCTCCTCCGCCCCGGGCGCCCGAGACAGGAAGGCCCGGCTGGTGAAAGCCCCTCGCGCCCCGACCACGGCGCTCACCTGAAGGCGAGCAGAGCCTCCTCCAAGCAGAGCCGGCCGACTCCCGGCTTTCCTGTGGCCCCGTTTAGCGTCCCTCGGCATCGGGACCAGGAGGCCTGCACAGGCTCCGCCACTCCCCACAGGTGCGTGAGGGAGGTGCTGCCTGGCCAGACTCACTCCCCATTACACCTTCTGAACGCCCCCTAGGACTCCCCCTGTTTTCCATGCACAACGTCTCCCGTCTCCCGTGTCTCTCATCCAAATGGTTAGTGCTGTAAGGTAAGGCAGCCCCCCCCCGCCCACAGCCTAGAGCAGCCTGTGCCGTCCTAGGAAGCTGCCGTCTCGGGGCCCAGCTGTGCACTCTTGGACAGATGTGGAAAAAATACCACTAAAAAGTCTGTTAATCCACTTCACTGACTTCTGGAGCCCCATTTCTGCAGATGAATGTGACCATGTGACCTTGAAAATTGGAGGTCATTCTTCTGGCTTAAAATGGTCTCTTTAAGGTCCAGCTATTAAGAAGGTGGTTTCTCTCATCTTGAGAGGTTTCCATGCTTTATATTCTCTCTCAAGATGGCACCTGCGAGCACCCAGATATTTATCAGGGCATATGGATAAACTGACCCTGGGAGCCCAGGGAAAAGAGATGCTGAAGGCCCTGGCAACGGTGTTGACAGGGTCTGTCTACACCCTATTTGATGGCGGGTCTGTAGGTGTGCACTGGGTAGCGGGCTTAGGATTTGTACAATCGTGTGTGTTTGTGTGTGTGTGTGTGTGTGTGTGTGTGTGTGTGTGTGTTACAGTACAAACAAGGAGACACCAATGGAACCTGAACATGGGGCTGCTGACGGCTTTGCTGGTGCTGAGAGAGGAGCGGCTGGGTGGGAATCCACGGGCTTCGAGGGTGGCTCCTGTCTGATCCTGGAGGTTCCCTCGCAGGTGGCTGCAGAGGGTGTCTTTTCTCCCTGCCCCCAGGGGAGCCACCACCCAGCCTCTTCCCCCTGCACCTCCAGACCGAGCCCCTCATTTCCTCCACAGCTTCTGGCTCAGGCCTCGGAGCATCTCAGTTCCTCTCTCCTGGTGAGACCCAGGCCCTAGGGACAGGGATGCCTGGCCTAAGGCCTTTCTGCTCCCCTGGCCTGGCATCCACGCCCACGGGAGTCTCCTACAGGAGGGTTGTTTATTCTTCCTATGCCTGTCAACCACTGCCTGTGACATTTCCTCCCTGGGACCAGCTCCCTCCTGTTTCCTGCAACAATTGTAGGACAAGGGCTACAGCTAAAAAAAAAAAAACAAACAAACCCAAAAACAAAAAAGAAACTGCATTGAGTCCCCTGGCTGGCTCAATGGTTGACTGTCGACCTATGAACCAGGAGGTCAGGGTTTGATTCCAAATCAAGGACAAAGGCCCAGGTTGCAGGCTTGATCCCCACTGTGGGGCATGCAGGAGGGAGCCAATCAATGATTCTCTCTCATCATTGATGTTTCTCTCTCTCTCCCTCTCCCTTCCTCTCTGAAATAAATAAAAATAATTTTTAAAAACCTGCATTGACATTCATGAAAGTAAGGTACATTGGGAGGTATTTAAAAATTATACCCACCACTTTTGATTTCCTTTATGCAGTCTGATTTCTTTTCATCATGTGATTTCAATTACCTGAATCATTGAATAGAATAGAATATCAGCATTTTCATATGAAGCAGGTCAGTATGATCACTCTAGGCTCTAAATGGGACATGCTCTCACTGAGTGGCCCTGAGCACCAGATACAGTAGTTTCTGGCTCTGCCCAGACATAGCACCCGGAAGTGCCACTGGCCAGTCACATGACCATCAAACACCCCAACACACTTATGGTTCTCGATGTTTATTTTAAAGACTAGAGGCCCAGTCCATGTAATTCATGCATGGGGGTGTGTGTGTCCCTCAGCTCAGCCTGTACCCTCTCCAATCTGAGACCCCTCAAGGGATACCGAACTGCTTAAATGGGCAGTTGGACATCCCTCTCACAATCCAGGACTGCTGGCTACCAACAGCTCACCTGCCTGCCTGCCTGATTGCCCCTAACCACTCCCCTGCCAGCCTAATTGATGTCTAAATGCTCCCCTGCTAGCCCATTTGCCCCTAACTGCCCTCCCCTGATGGCCTGGTCTCCCCTAAATGTCCTTCCTTGCAGGTCTGGTCACCCTAACTGTCCTCTCCTGCTGGTCTGGTTGCCCCCAACTGCCCTCCCCTGCAGGCCATCTTGTGGCAGCCATCTGTGTCCATATGGTGGCAGCCATCTTTGACTACATGGAAGTGGCCATCTTGTGTGTTGGAGTGATGGTCAATTTGCATATTACCCTTTTATTAGATAGGATGAGAAAACTAAAGCCCTCAGTAGACAAAGGGCTTATCCAAGTAATTTGACCTTGATCTCTTATCATCGCTTCCCTGAGATGCTATGACATCATTGGCTCTCAGCTTAGGTCTGAGGAATGAAAGCCAGGCACTGGTATGCAGGGAATGTCTCTTCTTGGGTCTCTGCTTCTTTCCTGACTGCAGGAGCACCCACCATTGCCCTTCCCCGCTGGGGAATTAGCAGAGGCCATAGTTCTCCCTCAACCATACGGCAGCAGGGTCGGGTCGGAGAAATTGTGGGCAACACAGCTACAGAGTCCAGCTGGTCTACACAGATATGCAAACTCAGTGTCTGCCATTCTTTCACCACCCTTCACTTCCCACCAAAAATCAATTAAGAAAAATAAAGAAGAATCCATGTTTGTTTTTTTCTCATCTATTCTACTTCAGATGCAGATAATACCCATCCTAATGCCTTGTGCCACTCATGCAGGTACGGAAATCGGGATGCTGGCAGAGTATAGAGCAAAGTGAGGGTCTCAGCAGGAATGCCGAGAATACAGGAAGTAAAGCCATTCATTAATTCATTCTATTTGTTTGTTTACTCCAGTACTTATTGAACACTTACAATGACTGAGTCCATTCTGGGCGTCAGATGCCACATGGGCAAACACACCTTCCCCCTCACTACATGCCTCACAGCCTCGGGTCTTAGTCCCAAGTTGGCTCTGCTGCTCATCAGCTGTGTGGCCTTGAGTGAGTTGCTCGATGTCTCTGAACCTCTGCCTCTTTAGCAATACAGTGGAGAAGTGGATCAAGTTGTGATGAATACTTGTAAAAAAGTGTGGAAAGGGGTTAGCCCCATTCCTGGCACGTAATAAGTGCTATGTAAGTGACAACTACAATTATTACTGAAAATTTAATAATTCGTAGGAGAAATCCCTACATCTCTATACCTACAATCTGGACATGACGTTTTGGCTATGAACTTTCTATTTTTCCCCAAATTATGTATAATAAACCTACTTTTTAAAAGTTACATAGTTTTACATCATAAATCAAATATGTACATGTACTACTCACTATGTGTGTTTTTTAGCAGGTCTTGCATCGTGCTTTCTATATCTTGAGTGAGAACAGTAATAATGTCTATTTGTGGCACACATTTTAAAGAACCATCAGTCATGAGTTTTTAATATTCTGTTCTCTCACCTGGGTCTCCACTCTTGACAGATGCTTTATTTAACCTCTGCTGCCTGGTCTTGAAACCTCTAAAACCTTGAAATAGATGCCTATTTCAGGCTACCCGAGCCCTCAGAATCATTTTTGTGCAGACTTAGGCTGCAACCCTCCTGCTGGTGAGCGGCGGCCAGTGGCCTTGAGGAGCAGGTCCAGCCCCCTGTTCTGCTTCCCCCCACTCTCCCCACCCCCAGCCGCTTAGCACAGTAACTGCAAGCAGGAAGGGCACCTCATTGAGGCCTCTGCCCAGCACAGGCCTCCACTTTTTTATTGGCTAGGTGGGGACACCCCTTTCATTTCGGAGGCTAATTGGGGTAATTGATTAAGCTAACTATTAAAATAGTCACTCATGGATGACACTTGCAAATAGATAGGACTTCCTACCAAGCCCAGATGAACCAGTCCAACTGGTCAGGCTCAGGGGCTGAGCATGACCTCTGCACCAAGAGCTTGCTAGCTCGATTCCAGTTTGGATGCCTACCAGGGTGTGGGTTGCACCCCTAGCAGGGGATATGCAGGAGGGAGCCTGTCAATGTTTCTCTCTCATTGATATATATCTCACTCCCTTCTCCCTCTAAAAACCTCAAGGAGCACAGGCCTGGGGCTGGGCAATGAGGCTGGGCTCCAAGAAACCTTCACGAGGCCCCACTGGGGACCCAAGTGGCAGCTGAGCTGAGTGCTTGTGGGAGCACCCTGTGGATCCTGCTCTCCTGAAGACTATGGCTGGCTGGCCTGTCTGCCAGTTCTGGGCTATCCGTGAGATGTCTGTGGGCTCACCCTGTCAGCGCTGTCCTCTGGCTCTCAGCACCTGCTTCCAGGTCAGCCAGGAACAGTGTGTCTTTCTCCCCAGGCTTGGGCTGCCAGCAGGGAGGTGGTCGCGGGGGGGGGGCAGTCTGCCCTCACCTGAGTTCTTTATATGTTTTGGATATTAGCCTTTATGGGATGTATTGTTGCTGAATATCTCCTCTCATTCAGTAGCTTGTCTTTCTTTTATTGATGGTATACTTTGAGGTACAAATACTTTTTAGTCTAATGCAGTCCATTTCCCCCCTTTGTTTCCCTCGCCCTAAGAGACTTTTCCAAAAATATATTGCTAAGAGCAAAGTCAAAGAGTTAACTACCTATGTTTACTTCTTATAGTTTTAAGTCTTACATTTAAGTCTTCAATCCATTTTTAGTTTATTCTTGTATTAGGTGCAAGAAAGTGGTGTAGTTTCATTTTTTTCATGTATCTGTCCCATTTTCCCCAAAATTACTTATTAAGGAAACTGTCTTTATCCATTGTATATTATCTACTTTGTCATAGATTGACCATATAGACATGGGTTCATTTCTGGGCTCTCTATTCTGTTGCATTTATCTATATGTCCGGTTTTTTCTTGAAAATATATAGTTTTATTGATTTTTTACAGAGAAGAAGGGAGAGAGATAGAGAGTTAGAAATATCCATAAGAAAGAAAGATCAATCAGCTGCCTCCTACACACCGATTACTGGGGATGATCCCACAACCAAGGTACAAGTCCATGACGGGAATCGAACCTGGGACCCTTCAGTCTGGAGGCCGACAATCTATCCTCTGAGCCAAACTGGTTAGGGTTATAATGTCTGTGTAAAGCCAGTACCATGCTGGGTGTTTTTGTTTTGTTTTGTTTTTAGTTTATATTTATTGTTGAAAATATTACAGATATATCCATTTTCCGGACATTGGCCCCCAACTCCAAAACTGTTCCCTTCTCAGGCCTTCGCTAGAATGTTGTTTGTGAATGCCATGCATATTAGTGAGTGCCATGTGGTTTCCATGACTGCATGTCTGTGGTGCCATGCAATTTTCACGGTTACATGCCTATGGTGCCATGCTGTTTTCATGACTGCATGTCTGTGAGTGCCATGCAGTTTTCATGACTCCATGTCTGTGGTGCCCTGCTATTTTCACGGTTACATGCCTGTGGTGCCATGCTGTTTTCATGACTGCATGTCTGTGGTGCTCTGCTGTTTTCATGACTACATGTGTGTGGTGTCATGTGGTATTCGAGACTCCATGTCTGTGGTGTCATGTGGTTTTCATGACTACATGTCTGTGGTAACATGCTGATTTCATGACTGCATGTCTGTGGTGCTCTGCTGTTTTCATAACTACATGTCTGTGGTGCCCTTCTGTTTTCATGACTACATGTCTGTGGTGTCATGTGGTTTTCATGACTACATGCCTGTGGTATCATGTTGTTTTCATGACTGCATGTCTGTGGTGCTCTGCTGTTTTCATGACTACATGTCTGTGGTGCCCTTCTGTTTTCATGATTACAAGTCTGTGGTTCCTGCTGTTTACATGACTGCATGTCTGTGGTGCTCTGCTGTTTTCATGATTACAAGTCTGTGGTTCCTGCTGTTTACATGACTGCATGTCTGTGGTGCTCTGCTGTTTTCATGATTACAAGTCTGTGGTTCCTGCTGTTATCATGACTGCATGTCTGTGGTGCTCTGCTGTTTTCATGATTACAAGTCTGTGGTTCCTGCTGTTTACATGACTGCATGTCTGTGGTGCTCTGCTGTTTTCATGACCACATGTCTATGGTGTCATGCTGTTTTCATAACTACATGTCTGTGGTGCCCTTCTGTTTTCATAACTGCATGTCTGTGGTGTCATGTGGTTTTCATGACTGCATGTCTGTGGTGCCCTGCTGTTTTCATGACTGCATGTCTGTGGTGCTCTGCTGTTTTCATGACTGCATGTCTGGGGTGTCATGTGGTTTTCATGACTACATGTCTGTGGTGCTTTGCTGTTTTCATGACTCCATGTCTGTGGTGCCCTGCTGTTTTCATGACTACATGTCTGCAGTGCCCTGCTGTTTTAATGACTACATGTCTGTGGTGCCCTGCTGTTATCATGACTGCATGTCTGCGGTGATCTGCTGTTTTCATGACTACGTGTCTGTGGTGTCATGTGGTTTTCATGACTGAATGTCTGTGGTGCATTGCTGTTTTCATGAATCCATGTCTGTGGTGTCATGTGGTTTTCATGACTACATGTCTGTGGTGCCCTGCTGTTTTCATGACTCCATGTCTGTGGTGTCATGTGGTTTTCATGACTGCATGTCTGTGGTGCCCTGCTGTTTTCATGACTGCATGTCTGTGGTGCTCTGCTGTTTTCATGACTCCATGTCTGTGGTGTCATGTGGTATTCATGACTACATGTCTGTGGTGCCCTGCTGTTTTCATGAATCCATGTCAGTGGTGTCATGTGGTATTCATGACTACATGTCTGTGGTGCCCTGCTGTTTTCATGAATCCATGTCTGTGGTGTCATGTGGTTTTCATGACTACATGTCTGTGGTGCTCTGCTGTTTTCATGACTGCATGTCTGTGGTACTCTGCTGTTTTCATGACTCCATGTCTGTGGTGTCATGTGGTTTTCATGACTGCATGTCTGTGGTGCCGTGCTGTTTTCATGACTACATGCCTGTGGTAACATACTGATTTCATGACTGCATGTCTGTGGTGCTCCGCTGTTTTCATAACTACATATCTGTGGTGCCCTTCGGATTTCATGACTCCATGTCTGTGGTGTCATGTGGTTTTCATGACTCCATGGCTGTGGTGGCTGCTGTTTTCATGACTACATGTCTGTGGTGCTCTGCTCTTTTCATGACCACATGTCTGTGGTGTCATGTGGTTTTCATGACTACATGTCTGTGGTGCTCTGCTCTTTTCATGACCACATGTCTGTGGTGTCATGTGGTTTTCATGACTACATGTCTGTGGTGATCTGCTGTTATCATGACTGCATGTCTGTGGTGCTCTGCTGTTTTCATGACTGCATGTCTGTGGTGCCCTGCTGTTATCATGATTGCATGTCTGTGGTGCCCTGCTGTTATCATGATTGCATGTCTGTGGTGCCCTGCTGTTATCATGATTGCATGTCTGTGGTGCTCTGCTGTTTTCATAACTACATGTCTGTGGTGATCTGCTCTTTTCATGACTACATGTCTGTGGTGCTCTGCTGTTTTCATGACTGCATGTCTGTGGTGTCATGTGGTTTTCATGACTACATATCTGTGGTATCTTGCTGTTTTCATGAATGCATGTCTGTGGTGCCCTCCTGTTTTCATGACTGCATGTCTGTGGTATCTTGCTGTTTTCATGAATGCATGTCTGTGCTGCCTTGCTGTTTTCATGACTGCATGTCTGTGGTATCATACTGTTTTCATGACTACATGTCTGTGGTGCTCTGCTGTTATCATGACTGCATGTCTGTGGTGCCCTGCTGTTTTCATGACTCCATGTCTGTGGTATCATGCTGTTTTCATGACTGCATGTCTGTGGTGCTCTGCTGTTTTCATGACTACATGTCTGTGGTGCCTTGCTGTTATCATGATTGCATGTCTGCGGTGCCCTGCTGTTTTCATGACTACATGTCTGCGGTGCTCTGCTGTTGTCATGAATACGTGTCGGTGGTGTCATGCTGTTTTCATGACTGCATGTCTGTGGTGCCTGCTGTTATCATGACTGCATGTCTGTGGTGTCATGTGGTTTCATGACTACATGTCTGTGGTGCTCTGCTGTTTTCATGACTGCAAGTCTGTGGTGCCCTGCTGTTATCATGACTACATGTCTGTGGTGCCCTGCTGTTATCATGACTGCATGTCTGTGGTGCCCTGCTGTTTTCATGACTACATGTCTGTGGTGCCCTGCTGTTATCATGACTGCATGTCTGTGGTGCCCTGCTGTTTTCATGACTACATGTCTGTGGTGCCCTGCTGTTTTCATGACTCCATGTCTGTGGTGCCCTGCTGTTATCATGACTACATGTCTGTGGTGCCCTGTTGTTTTCATGACTACATGTCTGTGGTGCTCTGCTGTTTTCATGACTGCATGTCTGTGGTGCCCTTCTGATTTCATGACTCCATGTCTGTGGTGTCATGTGGTTTCATGACTACATGTCTGTGGTGCTCTGCTGTTTTCATGACTGCAAGTCTGTGGTGCCCTGCTGTTATCATGACTGCATGTCTGTGGTGCCCTGCTGTTTTCATGACTACATGTCTGTGGTGCTCTGCTGTTTTCATAACTACATGTCTGTGGTGATCTGCTCTTTTCATGACTACATGTCTGTGGTGCTCTGCTGTTTTCATGACTGCATGTCTGTGGTGTCATGTGGTTTTCAAGACTACATGTCTGTGGTATCTTGCTGTTTTCATGAATGTATGTCTGTGGTGCGCTGCTGTTTTCATGACTGCATGTCTGTGGTGCCTACTGTTATCATGATTGCATGTCTGTGGTGTCATGTGGTTTCATGACTACATGTCTGTGGTGCTCTGCTGTTTTCATGACTGCATGTCTGTGGTGCCCTGCTGTTTTCATGACTCCATGTCTGTGGTATCATGCTGTTTTCATGACTGCATGTCTGTGGTGCTCTGCTGTTTTCATGCATACATGTCTGTGGTGTCATGCTGTTTTCATGACTAAATGTCTGTGGTGCCTTGCTGTTATCATGATTGCATGTCTGCGGTGCCCTGCTGTTTTCATGACTACATGTCTGCGGTGCTCTGCTGTTGTCATGACTACGTGTCTGTGGTGTCATGCTGTTTTTATGACTGCATATCTGTGGTGATCTGCTCTTTTCATGACTACATGTCTGTGGTGCTCTGTTGTTTTTATGACTGCATGTCTGTGGTGTCATGTGGTTTTCATGACTACATGTCTGTGGTATCTTGCTGTTTTCATGAATGCATGTCTGTGGTGCCCTGCTGTTTTCATGACTGCATGTCTGTGGTATCATACTGTTTTCATGAACGCATGTCTGTGGTGCCCTGCTGTTTTCATGACTGTATGTCTGTGGTATCATACTGTTTTCATGACTACATGTCTGTGGTATCTTGCTGTTTTCATGAATGCATGTCTGTGGTGCCCTGCTGTTTTCATGACTGCATGTCTGTGGTATCTTGCTGTTTTCATGACTGCATGTCTGTGGTGCCCTGCTGTTTTCATGACTCCATGCCTGTGGTATCTTGCTGTTTTCATGACTGCATGTCTGTGGTGCCCTGCTGTTTTCATGACTACATGTCTGTGGTGTCATGCTGTTTTCATGACTACATGTCTGTGGTGCCCTGCTGTTTTCATGACTACATGTCTGCAGTGTCCTGCTGTTGTCATGACTACATGTATGTGGTGCTCTGCTGTTTTCATGACTGCATGTCTGTGGTGCCTTGCTGTTATCACGATTGCATGTCTGCAGTGCCCTGTTGTTTTCATGACTACATGTCTGTGGTGGTCTGCTGTTTTCATGACTGCATGTCTGTGGTGTCATGTGGTTTTCATGACTCCATGTTGGTGGTGTCATGTGGTTTTCATGACTACATGCCTGTGGTAACATACTGATTTCATGACTGCATGTCTGTGGTGCTCCGCTGTTTTCATAACTACATATCTGTGGTGCCCTTCTGATTTCATGACTCCATGCCTGTGGTGTCATGTGGTATTCATGACTACATGTTTGTGGTGCTATGCTGTTTTCTTGACTCCATGTCTGTGGTGTCCTGCTGTTTTCATGACTGCAAGTGTGTGATGTCATGTGGTTTCATGACTACATGTCTGTGGTGCCCTGCTGTTATCATGACTGCATGTCTGTGGTGCCCTGCTGTTTTCATGACTACATGTCTGTGGTGCCCTGCTGTTTTCAAGACTGCATGTCTGTGGTCCCCTGCTGTTTTCATGACTACATGTCTGTGGTGCTCTGCTGTTTTCATAACTACATGTCTGTGGTGATCTGCTCTTTTCATGACTGTATGTCTGTGGTGCTCTGCTGTTTTCATGACTGCATGTCTGTGGTGTCATGTGGTTTTCATGACTACATGTCTGTGGTGTCTTGCTGTTTTCATGAATGTATGTCTGTGGTGCCCTGCTGTTTTCATGACTGCATGTCTGTGGTGCCCTGCTGTTTTCATGACTGTATGTCTGTGGTGCTCTGCTGTTTTCATGATTGCATGTCTGTGGTGTCATGTGGTTTTCATGACTACATGTCTGTGATGTCTGGCTGTTTTCATGAATGTATGTCTGTGGTGCCCTGCTGTTTTCATGACTGCATGTCTGTGGTATCTTGCTGTTTTCATGAATGCATGCCTGTGGTGCCCTGCTGTTTTCATGACTGCATGTCTGTGGTATCATGCTGTTTTCATGACTGCATGTCTGTGATGCCTTGCTGTTATCATGATTGCATGTCTGCAGTGCCCTGCTGTTTTCATGATTGCATGTCTGCAGTGCCCTGCTGTTTTCATGACTACATGTCTGCGGTGCTCTGCTGTTGTCATGACTACGTGTCTGTGGTGTCATGCTGTTTTCATGTCTGCATGTCTGATTTGCCCTGCTGTTTTCATGACTACATGTCTGTGGTGCTCTGCTGTTTTCATGACTGCATGTCTGTGGTGCCATGTGGTTTTCATGACTACATGTCTGTGGTATCTTGCTGTTATCATGATTGCATGTCTGTGGTGCCCTGCTGTTTTCATGACTGCATGTCTGTGGTGCCCTGCTGTTTTCATGACTGCATGTCTGTGGTGCCCTGCTGTTTTCATGACTACATGTCTGCGGTGCTCTGCTGTTGTCATGAATACGTGTCGGTGGTGTCATGCTGTTTTCATGACTGCATGTCTGTGGTGCCCTGCTGTTTTCATGACTACATGTCTGTGGTGCTCTGCTGTTTTCATAACTACATGTCTGTGGTGCTCTGCTGTTTTCATGACTGCATGTCTGGGGTGTCATTTGGTATTCATGACTACATGTCTGTGGTGCTTTGCTGTTTTCATGATTCCATGTCTGTGGTGTCATGCTGTTTTCATGACTGCAAGTCTGTGGTGCCTGCTGTTATCATGACTGCATGTCTGTGGCGCCCTGCTGTTTTCATGACTCCATGTCTGTGGTGTCATGTGGTTTTCATGACTACATGCCTGTGGTAACATACTGATTTCATGACTGCATGTCTGTGGTGCTCCGCTGTTTTCATAACTACATATCTGTGGTGCCCTTCGGATTTCATGACTCCATGTCTGTGGTGTCATGTGGTATTCATGACTACATGTTTGTGGTGCTATGCTGTTTTCTTGACTCCATGTCTGTGGTGTCATGCTGTTTTCATGACTGCAAGTCTGTGGTGCCTACTGTTATCATGACTGCATGTCTGTGGTGTCATGTGGTTTCATGACTACATGTCTCTGGTGCTCTGCTGTTTTCATGACTGCAAGTCTGTGGTGCCCTGCTGTTATCATGACTGCATGTCTGTGGTGCCCTGCTGTTTTCATGACTACATGTCTGTGGTGCCCTGCTGTTTTCATGACTGAATGTCTGTGGTGCCTTGCTGTTATCATGACTGCATGTCTGTGGTGTCATGTGGTTTTCATGATTGCATGTCTGCAGTGCCCTGTTGTTTTCATGACTACATGTCTGTGGTGCTCTGCTGTTTTCATGACTGCATGTCTGTGGTGCTCTGCTGTTTTTGACTCCATGTCTGTGGTGTCATGTTGTTTTCATGACTGCATGTCTGTGGTGTCATGTGGTTTTCATGACTACATGCCTGTGGTAACATACTGATTTCATGACTGCATGTCTGTGGTGCTCCGCTGTTTTCATAACTACATATCTGTGGTGCCCTTCCGATTTCATGACTCCATGTCTGTGGTGTCATGTGGTATTCATGACTATATGTTTGTGGTGCTATGCTGTTTTCTTGACTCGATGTCTGTGGTGTCGTGCTGTTTTCATGACTGCAAGTCTGTGGTGTCATGTGGTTTCATGACTACATGTCTGTGGTGATCTGCTGTTATCATGACTGCATGTCTGTGGTGCCCTGCTGTTTTCATGACTACATGTCTGTGGTGCCCTGCTGTTTTCATGACTACATGTCTGCAGTGCCCTGCTGTTTTCATGACTGCATGTCTGTGGTGCCCTGCTGTTTTCATGACTACATGTCTGCAGTGCCCTGCTGTTTTCATGACTGCATGTCTGTGGTGCCCTGCTGTTTTCATGACTGCATGTCTGTGGTGCCCTGCTGTTTTCATGACTACATGTCTGTGGTGCCCTGCTGTTTTCATGAATACATGTCTGTGGTGTCATGCTGTTTTCATGACTACATGTCTGCAGTGCCCTGCTGTTTTCATGACTGCATGTCTGTGGTGACCTGCTGTTTTCATGACTGCATGTCTGTGGTGATCTGCTCTTTTCATGACTACATGTCTGTGGTGCTCTGCTGTTTTCATGACTACATGTCTGTGGTGCCCTCCTGTTTTCATGACTTCATGTCTGTGGTGCCCTGTTGTTTTCATGACTGCATGTCTGTGGTGCCCTGCTGTTTTCATGACTGCATGTCTGTGGTGCCCTGCTGTTTTCATGACTACATGTCTGCAGTGCCCTGCTGTTTTCATGACTGCATGTATGTGGTGCTCTGCTGTTTTCATAACTACAAGTCTGTGGTGATCTGATCTTTTCATGACTACATGTCTGTGGTGCTCTGCTGTTTTCATGACTACATGTCTGTGGTGCCCTGCTGTTTTCATGACTGCATGTCTGTGGCGCCCTGCTGTTTTCATGACTACATGTCTGGGGTGCCGTGCTGTTTTCATGACTGCATGTCTGTGGTGCCCTGCTGTTTTCATGACTACATGTCTGCAGTGCCCTGCTGTTTTCATGACTGCATGTCTGTGGTGATCTGCTCTTTTCATGACTACATGTCTGTGGTGCCCTGCTGTTTTCATGACTGCATGTCTGTGGTGCCCTGCTGTTTTCATGACTGCATGTCTGTGGTGCCCTGCTGTTTTCATGACTGCATGTCTGTGGTGCCCTGCTGTTTTCATGACTACATGTCTGCGGTGCTCTGCTGTTGTCATGAATACGTGTCTGTGGTGTCATGCTGTTTTCATGACTGCATGTCTGTGGTGCCCTGCTGTTTTCATGACTACATGTCTGTGGTGCTCTGCTGTTTTCATAACTACATGTCTGTGGTGCTCTGCTGTTTTCATGACTGCATGTCTGGGGTGTCATTTGGTATTCATGACTACATGTCTGTGGTGCTTTGCTGTTTTCATGATTCCATGTCTGTGGTGTCATGCTGTTTTCATGACTGCAAGTCTGTGGTGCCTGCTGTTATCATGACTGCATGTCTGTGGCGCCCTGCTGTTTTCATGACTCCATGTCTGTGGTGTCATGTGGTTTTCATGACTACATGCCTGTGGTAACATACTGATTTCATGACTGCATGTCTGTGGTGCTCCGCTGTTTTCATAACTACATATCTGTGGTGCCCTTCGGATTTCATGACTCCATGTCTGTGGTGTCATGTGGTATTCATGACTACATGTTTGTGGTGCTATGCTGTTTTCTTGACTCCATGTCTGTGGTGTCGTGCTGTTTTCATGACTGCAAGTCTGTGGTGCCTACTGTTATCATGACTGCATGTCTGTGGTGTCATGTGGTTTCATGACTACATGTCTGTGGTGCTCTGCTGTTTTCATGACTGCAAGTCTGTGGTGCCCTGCTGTTATCATGACTACATGTCTGTGGTGCCCTGCTGTTTTCATGACTACATGTCTGTGGTGCCCTGCTGTTTTCATGACTGAATGTCTGTGGTGCCTTGCTGTTATCATGACTGCATGTCTGTGGTGTCATGTGGTTTTCATGATTGCATGTCTGCAGTGCCCTGTTGTTTTCATGACTACATGTCTGTGGTGCTCTGCTGTTTTCATGACTGCATGTCTGTGGTGCTCTGCTGTTTTTGACTCCATGTCTGTGGTGTCATGTGGTTTTCATGACTGCATGTCTGTGGTGTCATGTGGTTTTCATGACTACATGCCTGTGGTAACATACTGATTTCATGACTGCATGTCTGTGGTGCTCCGCTGTTTTCATAACTACATATCTGTGGTGCCCTTCCGATTTCATGACTCCATGTCTGTGGTGTCATGTGGTATTCATGACTATATGTTTGTGGTGCTATGCTGTTTTCTTGACTCCATGTCTGTGGTGTCGTGCTGTTTTCATGACTGCAAGTCTGTGGTGTCATGTGGTTTCATGACTACATGTCTGTGGTGCTCTGCTGTTATCATGACTGCATGTCTGTGGTGCCCTGCTGTTTTCATGACTACATGTCTGTGGTGCCCTGCTGTTTTCATGACTACATGTCTGCAGTGCCCTGCTGTTTTCATGACTGCATGTCTGTGGTGCCCTGCTGTTTTCATGACTACATGTCTGCAGTGCCCTGCTGTTTTCATGACTGCATGTCTGTGGTGCCCTGCTGTTTTCATGACTGCATGTCTGTGGTGCCCTGCTGTTTTCATGACTACATGTCTGTGGTGCCCTGCTGTTTTCATGAATACATGTCTGCAGTGCCCTGCTGTTTTCATGACTGCATGTCTGTGGTGACCTGCTGTTTTCATGACTGCATGTCTGTGGTGATCTGCTCTTTTCATGACTACATGTCTGTGGTGCTCTGCTGTTTTCATGACTACATGTCTGTGGTGCCCTCCTGTTTTCATGACTGCATGTCTGTGGTGCCCTGGTGTTTTCATGACTGCATGTCTGTGGTGCCCTGCTGTTTTCATGACTGCATGTCTGTGGTGCCCTGCTGTTTTCATGACTACATGTCTGCAGTGCCCTGCTGTTTTCATGACTGCATGTATGTGGTGCTCTGCTGTTTTCATAACTACAAGTCTGTGGTGATCTGATCTTTTCATGACTACATGTCTGTGGTGCTCTGCTGTTTTCATGACTACATGTCTGTGGTGCCCTGCTGTTTTCATGACTGCATGTCTGTGGCGCCCTGCTGTTTTCATGACTACATGTCTGCGGTGCCGTGCTGTTTTCATGACTGCATGTCTGTGGTGCCCTGCTGTTTTCATGACTACATGTCTGCAGTGCCCTGCTGTTTTCATGACTGCATGTCTGTGGTGATCTGCTCTTTTCATGACTACATGTCTGTGGTGCCCTGCTGTTTTCATGACTGCATGTCTGTGGTGCCCTGCTGTTTTCATGACTGCATGTCTGTGGTGCCCTGCTGTTTTCATGACTGCATGTCTGTGGTGCCCTGCTGTTTTCATGACTGCATGTCTGTGGTGCCCTGCTGTTTTCATGACTACATGTCTGCAGTGCCCTGCTGTTTTCATGACTGCATGTCTGCGGTGCCCTGCTGTTTTCATGACTGCATGTCTGTGGTGCCCTGCTGTTTTCATGACTGCATGTCTGTGGTGCCCTGCTGTTTTCATGACTGCATGTCTGTGGTGCCTGCTGTTTTCATGACTACATGTCTGCAGTGCCCTGCTGTTTTCATGACTGCATGTCTGTGGTGATCTGCTCTTTTCATGACTACATGTCTGTGGTGCCCTGCTGTTTTCATGACTGCATGTCTGTGGTGCCCTGCTGTTTTCATGACTGCATGTCTGTGGTGCCCTGCTGTTTTCATGACTGCATGTCTGTGGTGCCCTGCTGTTTTCATGACTGCATGTCTGTGGTGCCCTGCTGTTTTCATGACTACATGTCTGTGTTGCTCTGTTGTTTTCATAACTACATGTCTGTGGTGATCTGCTCTTTTCATGACTACATGTCTGTGGTGCTCTGCTGTTTTCATGACTGCATGTCTGTGGTGTCATGTGGTTTTCATGACTGCATGTCTGTGGTATCATACTGTTTTCATGACTACATCTCTGTGGTGCTCTGCTGTTTTCATGAATCCATGTCAGTGGTGTCATGTGGTATTCATGACTACATGTCTGTGGTGCCTTGCTGTTATCATGATTGCATGTCTGCGGTGCCCTGCTGTTTTCATGACTACATGTCTGCGGTGCTCTGCTGTTGTCATGACTACGTGTCTGTGGTGTCATGCTGTTTTCATGACTGCATGTCTGTGGTGCCCTGCTGTTTTCATGACTACATGTCTGTGGTGCTCTGCTGTTTTCATAACTACATGTCTGTGGTGATCTGCTCTTTTCATGATTACATGTCTGTGGTGCTCTGCTGTTTTCATGACTGCATGTCTGTGGTGCCATGTGGTTTTCATGACTACATGTCTGTGGTATCATGCTGTTTTCATGACTGCATGTCTGTGGTGCTCTGCTGTTTTCATGACTACATGTCTGTGGTGTCATGCTGTTTTCATGACTACATGTCTGTGGTGCCTTGCTGTTATCATGATTGCATGTCTGCGGTGCCCTGCTGTTTTCATGACTACATGTCTGTGGTGCTCTGCTGTTTTCATAACTACATGTCTGTGGTGATCTGCTCTTTTCATGACGACATGTCTGTGGTGCTCTGCTGTTTTCATGACTGCATGTCTGGGGTGTCATGTGGTATTCATGACTACATGTCTGTGGTGCTTTGCTGTTTTCATGACTCCATGTCTGTGGTGTCATGCTGTTTTCATGACTGCAAGTCTGTGGTGCCTGCTGTTATCATGACTGCATGTCTGTGACGCCCTGCTGTTTTCATGACTCCATGTCTGTGGTGTCATGTTGTTTTCATGACTACATGTCTGTGGTGCTCTGCTGTTTTCATGACTGCAAGTCTGTGGTGCCCTGCTGTTATCATGACTGCATGTCTGTGGTGCCCTGCTGTTTTCATGACTACATGTCTGTGGTGATCTGCTCTTTTCATGACTACATGTCTGTGGTGCTCTGCTGTTTTCATGACTGCATGTCTGGCGTGTCATGTGGTATTCATGACTACATGTCTGTGGTGCTTTGCTGTTTTCATGATTCCATGTCTGTGGTGTCATGCTGTTTTCATGACTGCAAGTCTGGGGTGCCTGCTGTTATCATGACTGCATGTCTGCAGTGCCCTGTTGTTTTCATGACTACATGTCTGTGGTGCTTTGCTGTTTTCATGATTCCATGTCTGTGGTGTCATGCTGTTTTCATGACTGCAAGTCTGTGGTGCCTGCTGTTATCATGACTGCATGTCTGCAGTGTCCTGCTGTATTCATGACTACATGTCTGTGATGCCCTGCTGTTATCATGATTGCATTTCTGCAGTGCCCTGTTGTTTTCATGACTACATGTCTGTGGTGATCTGCTTTTTTCATGACTACATGTCTGTGGTGCTCTGCTGTTTTCATGACTGCATGTCTGTGGTGTCATGTGGTTTTCATGACTGCATGTCTGTGGTATCATACTGTTTTCATGACTACATGTCTGTGGTGCTCTGCTGTTTTCATGAATCCATGTCAGTGGTGTCATGTGGTATTCATGACTACATGTCTGTGGTGCCTTGCTGTTATCATGATTGCATGTCTGCAGTGCCCTGCTGTTTTCATGACTACATGTCTGCGGTGCTCTGCTGTTGTCATGACTACGTGTCTGTGGTGTCATGCTGTTTTCATGTCTGCATGTCTGTGGTGCCCTGCTGTTTTCATGACTACATGTCTGTGGTGCTCTGCTGTTTTCATAACTACATGTCTGTGGTGATCTGCTCTTTTCATGACTACATGTCTGTGGTGCTCTGCTGTTTTCATGACTGCATGTCTGTGGTGCCATGTGGTTTTCATGACTACATGTCTGTGGTATCATGCTGTTTTCATGACTGCATGTCTGTGGTGCTCTGCTGTTTTCATCACTACATGTCTGTGGTGTCATGCTGTTTTCATGACTACATGTCTGTGGTGCCTTGCTGTTATCATGACTGCATGTCTGTGGTGCTCTGCTGTTTTCATGACTACATGTCTGTGGTGCCCTGCTGTTTTCATGACTACATGTCTGTGGTGCCCTGCTGTTTTCATGACTGCATGTCTGCGGTGCCCTGCTGTTTTCATGACTACATGTCTGCGGTGCTCTGCTGTTGTCATGAATACGTGTCGGTGGTGTCATGCCGTTTTCATGACTGCATGTCTGTGGTGCCCTGCTGTTTTCATGACTACATGTCTGTGGTGCTCTGCTGTTTTCATAACTACATGTCTGTGGTGATCTGCTCTTTTCATGACGACATGTCTGTGGTGCTCTGCTGTTTTCATGACTGCATGTCTGGGGTGTCATGTGGTATTCATGACTACATGTCTGTGGTGCTTTGCTGTTTTCATGATTCCATGTCTGTGGTGTCATGCTGTTTTCATGACTGCAAGTCTGTGGTGCCTGCTGTTATCATGACTGCATGTCTGTGACACCCTGCTGTTTTCATGACTCCATGTCTGTGGTGTCATGTTGTTTTCATGACTACATGTCTGTGGTGCTCTGCTGTTTTCATGACTGCAAGTCTGTGGTGCCTGCTGTTATCATGACTGCATGTCTGCAGTGCCCTGTTGTTTTCATGACTACATGTCTGTGGTGCTTTGCTGTTTTCATGATTCCATGTCTGTGGTGTCATGCTGTTTTCATGACTGCAAGTCTGTGGTGCCTGCTGTTATCATGACTGCATGTCTGCAGTGTCCTGCTGTATTCATGACTACATGTCTGTGATGCCCTGCTGTTATCATGATTGCATTTCTGCAGTGCCCTGTTGTTTTCATGACTACATGTCTGTGGTGCTCTGCTGTTTTCATGACTCCATGTCTGTGGTGTCATGTGGTTTTCATGACTCCATGTCTGTGGTGTCATGTGGTTTTCATGACTCCATGTCTGTGGTGTCATGTGGTTTTCATGACTACATGCCTGTGGTAACATACTGATTTCATGACTGCATGTCTGTGGTGCTCCGCTGTTTTCATAACTACATATCTGTGGTGCCCTTCTGATTTCATGACTCCATGTCTGTGGTGTCATGTGGTATTCATGACTACATGTTTGTGGTGCTATGCTGTTTTCTTGACTCCATGTCTGTGGTGTCGTGCTGTTATCATGACTGCATGTCTGTGGTGTCATGTGGTTTCATGACTACATGTCTGTGGTGCTCTGCTGTTTTCATGACTGCAAGTCTGTGGTGCCCTGCTGTTATCATGACTGCATGTCTGTGGTGCCCTGCTGTTTTCATGACTACATGTCTGTGGTGCCCTGCTGTTTTCATGACTGAATATCTGTGGTGCCTTGCTGTTATCATGATTGCATTTCTGCAGTGCCCTGTTGTTTTCATGACTACATGTCTGTGGTGCTCTGCTGTTTTCATGACTGCATGTCTGTGGTGCTCTGCTGTTTTCATGACTCCATGTCTGTGGTGTCATGTGGTTTTCATGACTGCATGTCTGTGGTGTCATGTGGTTTTCATGACTACATGCCTGTGGTAACATACTGATTTCATGACTGCATGTCTGTGGTGCTCCGCTGTTTTCATAACTACATATCTGTGGTGCCCTTCTGATTTCATGACTCCATGTCTGTGGTGTCTTGTGGTTTTCATGACTACATGTTTGTGGTGCTATGCTGTTTTCTTGACTCCATGTCTGTGGTGTCATGCTGTTTTCATGACTGCAAGTCTGTGGTGTCATGTGGTTTCATGACTACATGTCTGTGGTGCTCTGCTGTTTTCATGACTGCAAGTGTGTGTTGCCCTGCTGTTATCATGACTGCATGTCTGTGGTGCCCTGCTGTTTTCATGACTACATGTCTGTGGTGCCCTGCTGTTTTCATAACTACATGTCTGTGGTGCCCTGCTGTTTTCATGACTGCAAGTCTGTGGTGCTCTGCTGTGTTCATGACTGCAAGTCTGTGGTGCCCTGCTGTTTTCATAACTACATGTCTGTGGTGCCCTGCTGTTATCATGACTGCATGTCTCTGGTGCCCTGCTGTTTTCATGACTACATGTCTGTGTTGCTCTGCTGTTTTCATAACTACATGTCTGTGGTGATCTGCTGTTTTCATGACTACATGTCTGTGGTGCTCTGCTGTTTTCATGACTGCATGTCTGTGGTGTCATGTGGTTTTCATGACTACATGTCTGTGGTGCTCTGCTGTTTTCATGACTGCATGTCTGTGGTGTCATGTGGTTTTCATGACTACATGTCTGTGGTGCCTTGCTGTTATCATGATTGCATGTCTGCGGTGCCCTGCTGTTTTCATGACTACATGTCTGCGGTGCTCTGCTGTTGTCATGAATACGTGTCGGTGGTGTCATGCTGTTTTCATGACTGCATGTCTGTGGTGCCCTGCTGTTTTCATGACTACATGTCTGTGGTGCTCTGCTGTTTTCATAACTACATGTCTGTGGTGATCTGCTCTTTTCATGACTACATGTCTGTGGTGCTCTGCTGTTTTCATGACTGCATGTCTGGGGTGTCATTTGGTATTCATGACTACATGTCTGTGGTGCTTTGCTGTTTTCATGATTCCATGTCTGTGGTGTCATGCTGTTTTCATGACTGCAAGTCTGTGGTGCCTGCTGTTATCATGACTGCATGTCTGTGGCGCCCTGCTGTTTTCAAGACTCCATGTCTGTGGTAACATACTGATTTCATGACTGCATGTCTGTGGTGCTCCGCTGTTTTCATAACTACATATCTGTGGTGCCCTTCGGATTTCATGACTCCATGTCTGTGGTGTCATGTGGTATTCATGACTACATGTTTGTGGTGCTATGCTGTTTTCTTGATTCTGTGTCTGTGGTGTCGTGCTGTTTTCATGACTGCAAGTCTGTGGTGCCTACTGTTATCATGACTGCATGTCTGTGGTGTCATGTGGTTTCATGACTGCAAGTCTGTGGTGCCCTGCTGTTATCATGACCGCATGTCTGTGGTGCCCTGCTGTTTTCATGACTACATGTCTGTGGTGCCCTGCTGTTTTCATGACTGAATGTCTGTGGTGCCTTGCTGTTATCATGACTGCATCTCTGTGGTGTCATGTGGTTTTCATGATTGCATGTCTGCAGTGCCCTGTTGTTTTCATGACTACATGTCTGTGGTGCTCTGCTGTTTTCATGACTGCATGTCTGTGGTGCTCTGCTGTTTTTGACTCCATGTCTGTGGTGTCATGTGGTTTTCATGACTGCATGTCTGTGGTGTCATGTGGTTTTCATGACTACATGCCTGTGGTAACATACTGATTTCATGACTGCATGTCTGTGGTGCTCCGCTGTTTTCATAACTACATATCTGTGGTGCCCTTCCGATTTCATGACTCCATGTCTGTGGTGTCATGTGGTATTCATGACTACATGTTTGTGGTGCTATGCTGTTTTCTTGACTCCATGTCTGTGGTGTCGTGCTGTTTTCATGACTGCAAGTCTGTGGTGTCATGTGGTTTCATGACTACATGTCTGTGGTGATCTGCTGTTATCATGACTGCATGTCTGTGGTGCCCTGCTGTTTTCATGACTACATGTCTGTGGTGCCCTGCTGTTTTCATGACTACATGTCTGCAGTGCCCTGCTGTTTTCATGACTGCATGTCTGTGGTGCCCTGCTGTTTTCATGACTGCATGTCTGTGGTGCCCTGCTGTTTTCATGACTACATGTCTGCAGTGCCCTGCTGTTTTCATGACTGCATGTCTGTGGTGCCCTGCTGTTTTCATGACGGCATGTCTGTGGTGCCCTGCTGTTTTCATGACTACATGTCTGTGGTGCCCTGCTGTTTTCATGACTACATGTCTGCAGTGCCCTGCTGTTTTCATGACTGCATGTCTGTGGTGACCTGCTGTTTTCATGACTGCATGTCTGTGGTGATCTGCTCTTTTCATGACTACATGTCTGTGGTGCTCTGCTGTTTTCATGACTACATGTCTGTGGTGCCCTCCTGTTTTCATGACTGCATGTCTGTGGTGCCCTGTTGTTTTCATGACTGCATGTCTGTGGTGCCCTGCTGTTTTCATGACTGCATGTCTGTGGTGCCCTGCTGTTTTCATGACTACATGTCTGCAGTGCCCTGCTGTGTTCATGACTGCATGTATGTGGTGCTCTGCTGTTTTCATAACTACAAGTCTGTGGTGATCTGATCTTTTCATGACTACATGTCTGTGGTGCTCTGCTGTTTTCATGACTACATGTCTGTGGTGCCCTGCTGTTTTCATGACTGCATGTCTGTGGCGCCCTGCTGTTTTCATGACTACATGTCTGCAGTGCCGTGCTGTTTTCATGACTGCATGTCTGTGGTGCCCTGCTGTTTTCATGACTACATGTCTGCAGTGCCCTGCTGTTTTCATGACTGCATGTCTGTGGTGCTCTGCTGTTTTCATGACTACATGTCTGTGGTGCTCTGCTGTTTTCATGACTGCATGTCTGTGGTGCCCTGCTGTTTTCATGACTGCATGTCTGTGGTGCCCTGCTGTTTTCATGACTACATGTCTGTGTTGCTCTGTTGTTTTCATAACTACATGTCTGTGGTGATCTGCTTTTTTCATGACTACATGTCTGTGGTGCTCTGCTGTTTTCATGACTGCATGTCTGTGGTGTCATGTGGTTTTCATGACTGCATGTCTGTGGTATCATACTGTTTTCATGACTACATGTCTGTGGTGCTCTGCTGTTTTCATGAATCCATGTCAGTGGTGTCATGTGGTATTCATGACTACATGTCTGTGGTGCCTTGCTGTTATCATGATTGCATGTCTGCAGTGCCCTGCTGTTTTCATGACTACATGTCTGTGGTGCTCTGCTGTTGTCATGACTACGTGTCTGTGGTGTCATGCTGTTTTCATGTCTGCATGTCTGTGGTGCCCTGCTGTTTTCATGACTACATGTCTGTGGTGCTCTGCTGTTTTCATAACTACATGTCTGTGGTGATCTGCTCTTTTCATGACTACATGTCTGTGGTGCTCTGCTGTTTTCATGACTGCATGTCTGTGGTGCCATGCTGTTTTCATGACTACATGTCTGTGGTATCATGCTGTTTTCATGACTGCATGTCTGTGGTGCTCTGCTGTTTTCATCACTACATGTCTGTGGTGTCATGCTGTTTTCATGACTACATGTCTGTGGTGCCTTGCTGTTATCATGATTGCATGTCTGCGGTGCCCTGCTGTTTTCATGACTACATGTCTGCGGTGCTCTGCTGTTGTCATGAATACGTGTCGGTGGTGTCATGCCGTTTTCATGACTGCATGTCTGTGGTGCCCTGCTGTTTTCATGACTACATGTCTGTGGTGCTCTGCTGTTTTCATAACTACATGTCTGTGGTGATCTGCTCTTTTCATGACGACATGTCTGTGGTGCTCTGCTGTTTTCATGACTGCATGTCTGTGGTGTCATGTGGTATTCATGACTACATGTCTGTGGTGCTTTGCTGTTTTCATGATTCCATGTCTGTGGTGTCATGCTGTTTTCATGACTGCAAGTCTGTGGTGCCTGCTGTTATCATGACTGCATGTCTGTGACGCCCTGCTGTTTTCATGACTCCATGTCTGTGGTGTCATGTTGTTTTCATGACTACATGTCTGTGGTGCTCTGCTGTTTTCATGACTGCAAGTCTGTGGTGCCCTGCTGTTATCATGACTGCATGTCTGTGGTGCCCTGCTGTTTTCATGACTACATGTCTGTGGTGCCCTGCTGTTTTCATAACTACATGTCTGTGGTGATCTGCTCTTTTCATGACTACATGTCTGTGGTGCTCTGCTGTTTTCATGACTGCATGTCTGTGGTGTCATGTGGTATTCATGACTACATGTCTGTGGTGCTTTGCTGTTTTATTGACTCCATGTCTGTGGTGTCATGCTGTTTTCATGACTGCAAGTCTGTGGTGCCTGCTGTTATCATGACTGCATGACTTGGTGCCCTGCTGTTTTCATGACTACATGTCTGTGGTGATCTGCTGTTTTCATGACTACATGTCTCTGGTGTCATGCTGTTTTCATGACTGCAAGTCTGTGGTGCCTGCTGTTATCATGACTACATATCTGCAGTGTCCTGCTGTTTTCATGACTGCATGTCTGTGGTGCCCTGCTGTTATCATGATTGCATGTCTGCAGTGCCCTGTTGTTTTCATGACTACATGTCTGTGGTGCTCTGCTGTTTTCATGACTGCATGTCTGTGGTGCCCTGCTGTTTTCATGACTGCATGTCTGTGGTGCTCTGCTGTTTTCATGACTCCATGTCTGTGGTGTCATGTGGTTTTCATGACTACATGTCTGTGGTGTCATGTGGTTTTCATGACTCCATGTCTGTGGTGTCATGTGGTTTTCATGACTACATGCCTGTGGTAACATCCTGATTTCATGACTGCATGTCTGTGGTGCTCCGCTGTTTTCATAACTACATATCTGTGGTGCCCTTCTGATTTCATGACTCCATGTCTGTGGTGTCATGTGGTATTCATGACTACATGTCTGTGGTGCTATGCTGTTTTCTTGACTCCATGTCTGTGGTGTCATGCTGTTTTCATGACTGCATGTCTGTGGTGTCATGTGGTTTCATGACTACATGTCTGTGGTGCCCTGCTGTTTTCATGACTACACGTCTGTGGTGCCCTGCTGTTATCATGACTGCATGTCTGTGGTGCCCTGCTGTTTTCATGACTACATGTCTGTGGTGCCCTGCTGTTTTCATGACTGCATGTCTGTGGTGCCTTGCTGTTATCATGATTGCATGTCTGCAGTGCCCTGTTGTTTTCATGACTACATGTCTGTGGTGCTCTGCTGTTTTCATGACTGCATGTCTGTGGTGCTCTGCTGTTTTCATGACTCCATGTCTGTGGTGTCATGTGGTTTTCATGACTACATGTCTGTGGTGTCATGTGGTTTTCATGACTACATGCCTGTGGTAACATACTGATTTCATGACTGCATGTCTGTGGTGCTCCGCTGTTTTCATAACTACATGTCTGTGGTGCTCTGCTGTTTTCATGACTCCATGTCTGTGGTGTCATGTGGTATTCATGACTACATGTTTGTGCTGCTATGCTATTTTCTTGACTCCATGTCTGTGGTGTCATGTTGTTTTCATGACTGCAAGTCTGTGGTGTCATGTGGTTTCATGACTACATGTCTGTGGTGCTCTGCTGTTTTCATGACTGCAAGTCTGTGTTGCCCTGCTGTTATCATGACTGCAAGTCTGTGGTGCTCTGCTGTGTTCATGACTGCAAGTCTGTGGTGCCCTGCTGTTTTCATGACTGCATGTCTCTGGTGCCCTGCTGTTTTCATGACTACATGTCTGTGTTGCTCTGCTGTTTTCATAACTACATGTCTGTGGTGATCTGCTGTTTTCATGACTACATGTCTGTGGTGCTCTGCTGTTTTCATGACTGCATGTCTGTGGTGTCATGTGGTTTTCATGACTACATGTCTGTGGTATCTTGCTGTTTTCATGAATGCATGTCTGTGGTGCCCTGCTGTTTTCATGACTGCATGTCTGTGGTATCTTGCTGTTTTCATGACTACATGTCTGTGGTGCTCTGCTGTTTTCATGACTGCATGTCTGTGGTATCATACTGTTTTCATGACTACATGTCTGTGGTGCCCTGCTGTTTTCATGACTGCATGTCTGTGGTGCTCTGCTGTTTTCATGACTACATGTCTGTGGTGCTCTGCTGTTTTCATGACTGCATGTCTGTGGTGCCCTGCTGTTTTCATGACTGCATGTCTGTGGTGCCCTGCTGTTTTCATGACTACATGTCTGTGGTGCTCTGTTGTTTTCATCACTGCATGTCTGTTGTATTATAATGTTTTCATGACTACATGTCTGTGGTGCTCTGCTGTTTTCATGACTGCATGTCTGTGGTGTCATGTGCTTTTCATGACTACATGTCTGTGGTATCATGTGGTATTCATGACTACATGTCTGTGGTGCTTTGCTGTTTTCATGACTCCATGTCTGTGGTGTCATGTGGTATTCATGACTACATGTCTGTGGTGCCTTGCTGTTATCATGATTGCATGTCTGCGGTGCCCTGCTGTTTTCATGACTACATGTCTGCGGTGCTCTGCTGTTGTCATGACTACGTGTCTGTGGTGTCATGCTGTTTTCATGACTGCATGTCTGTGGTGCCCTGCTGTTTTCATGACTACATGTCTGTGGTGCTCTGCTGTTTTCATAACTACATGTCTGTGGTGATCTGCTCTTTTCATGACTACATGTCTGTGGTGCTCTGCTGTTTTCATGACTGCATGTCTGTGGTGCCATGTGGTTTTCATGACTACATGTCTGTGGTATCATGCTGTTTTCATGACTGCATGTCTGTGGTGCCCTGCTGTTTTCATGACTACATGTCTGTGGTGTCATGCTGTTTTCATGACTACATGTCTGTGGTGCCTTGCTGTTATCATGATTGCATGTCTGCGGTGCCCTGCTGTTTTCATGACTACATGTCTGCGGTGCTCTGCTGTTGTCATGAATACGTGTCGGTGGTGTCATGCTGTTTTCATGACTGCATGTCTGTAGTGCCCTGCTGTTTTCATGACTACATGTCTGTGGTGCTCTGCTGTTTTCATAACTACATGTCTGTGGTGATCTGCTCTTTTCATGACGACATGTCTGTGGTGCTCTGCTGTTTTCATGACTGCATGTCTGGGGTGTCATGTGGTATTCATGACTACATGTCTGTGGTGCTTTGCTGTTTTCATGATTCCATGTCTGTGGTGTCATGCTGTTTTCATGACTGCAAGTCTGTGGTGCCTGCTGTTATCATGACTGTATGTCTGTGACGCCCTGCTGTTTTCATGACTACATGTCTGTGGTGTCATGTTGTTTTCATGACTACATGTCTGTGGTGCTCTGCTGTTTTCATGACTGCAAGTCTGTGGTGCCCTGCTGTTTTCATGACTGCATGTCTGTGGTGCCCTGCTGTTTTCATGACTACATGTCTGTGGTGCCCTGCTGTTTTCATAACTACATGTCTGTGGTGATCTGCTCTTTTCATGACTACATGTCTGTGGTGCTCTGCTGTTTTCATGACTGCATGTCTGGCGTGTCATGTGGTATTCATGACTACATGTCTGTGGTGCTTTGCTGTTTTCATGATTCCATGTCTGTGGTGTCATGCTGTTTTCATGACTGCAAGTCTGTGGTGCCTGCTGTTATCATGACTGCATGTCTGCAGTGCCCTGTTGTTTTCATGACTACATGTCTGTGGTGCTTTGCTGTTTTCATGATTCCATGTCTGTGGTGTCATGCTGTTTTCATGACTGCAAGTCTGTGGTGCCTGCTGTTATCATGACTGCATGTCTGCAGTGTCCTGCTGTATTCATGACTACATGTCTGTGATGCCCTGCTGTTATCATGATTGCATTTCTGCAGTGCCCTGTTGTTTTCATGACTACATGTCTGTGGTGCTCTGCTGTTTTCATGACTGCATGTCTGTGGTGCCCTGCTGTTTTCATGACTGCATGTCTGTGGTGCTCTGCTGTTTTCTTGACTCCATGTCTGTGGTGTCATGTGGTTTTCATGACTCCATGTCTGTGGTGTCATGTGGTTTTCATGACTGCATGTCTGTGGTGTCATGTGGTTTTCATGACTACATGCCTGTGGTAACATACTGATTTCATGACTGCATGTCTGTGGTGCTCCGCTGTTTTCATAACTACATATCTGTGGTGCCCTTCTGATTTCATGACTCCATGTCTGTGGTGTCATGTGGTTTTCAAGACTACATGTCTGTGGTGCTATGCTGTTTTCTTGACTCCATGTCTGTGGTGTCGTGCTGTTATCATGACTGCATGTCTGTGGTGTCATGTGGTTTCATGACTACATGTCTGTGGTGCTCTGCTGTTTTCATGACTGCAAGTCTGTGGTGCCCTGCTGTTATCATGACTGCATGTCTGTGGTGCCCTGCTGTTTTCATGACTACATGTCTGTGGTGCCCTGCTGTTTTCATGACTGAATATCTGTGGTGCCTTGCTGTTATCATGATTGCATGTCTGCAGTGCCCTGTTGTTTTCATGACTACATGTCTGTGGTGCTCTGCTGTTTTCATGACTGCATGTCTGTGGTGCTCTGCTGTTTTCATGACTCCATGTCTGTGGTGTCATGTGGTTTTCATGACTGCATGTCTGTGGTGTCATGTGGTTTTCATGACTACATGCCTGTGGTAACATACTGATTTCATGACTGCATGTCTTTGGTGCTCCGCTGTTTTCATAACTACATATCTGTGGTGCCCTTCTGATTTCATGACTCCATGTCTGTGGTGTCATGTGGTATTCATGACTACATGTTTGTGCTGCTATGCTGTTTTCTTGACTCCATGTCTGTGGTGTCATGTTGTTTTCATGACTGCAAGTCTGTGGTGTCATGTGGTTTCATGACTACATGTCTGTGGTGCTCTGCTGTTTTCATGACTGCAAGTCTGTGTTGCCCTGCTGTTATCATGACTGCAAGTCTGTGGTGCTCTGCTGTGTTCATGACTGCAAGTCTGTGGTGCCCTGCTGTTTTCATAACTACATGTCTGTGGTGCCCTGCTGTTTTCATGACTGCATGTCTCTGGTGCCCTGCTGTTTTCATGACTACATGTCTGTGTTGCTCTGCTGTTTTCATAACTACATGTCTGTGGTGATCTGCTGTTTTCATGACTACATGTCTGTGGTGCTCTGCTGTTTTCATGACTGCATGTCTGTGGTGTCATGTGGTTTTCATGACTACATGTCTGTGGTATCTTGCTGTTTTCATGAATGCATGTCTGTGGTGCCCTGCTGTTTTCATGACTGCATGTCTGTGGTGATCTGCTGTTTTCATGACTACATGTCTGTGGTGCTCTGCTGTTTTCATGACTGCATGTCTGTGGTATCATACTGTTTTCATGACTACATGTCTGCAGTGCCCTGCTGTTTTCATGACTGCATGTCTGTGGTGCTCTGCTGTTTTCATGACTACATGTCTGTGGTGCTCTGCTGTTTTCATGACTGCATGTCTGTGGTGCTCTGCTGTTTTCATGACTGCATGTCTGTGGTGATCTGCTGTTTTCATGACTACATGTCTGTGGTGATCTGCTGTTTTCATAACTACATGTCTGTGGTGATCTGCTGTTTTCATGACTACATGTCTGTGGTGCTCTGCTGTTTTCATGACTGTGTGTCTGTGGTGTCATGTGCTTTTCATGACTACATGTCTGTGGTGTCATGTGGTATTCATGACTACATGTCTGTGGTGCTCTGCTGTTTTCATGAATCCATGTCAGTGGTGTCATGTGGTATTCATGACTACATGTCTGTGGTGCCTTGCTGTTATCATGATTGCATGTCTGCAGTGCCCTGCTGTTTTCATGACTACATGTCTGCGGTGCTCTGCTGTTGTCATGACTACGTGTCTGTGGTGTCATGCTGTTTTCATGACTGCATGTCTGTGGTGCCCTGCTGTTTTCATGACTACATGTCTGTGGTGCTCTGCTGTTTTCATAACTACATGTCTGTGGTGATCTGCTGTTTTCATGACTACATGTCTGTGGTGCTCTGCTGTTTTCATGACTGCATGTCTGTGGTGCCATGTGGTTTTCATGACTACATGTCTGTGGTATCATGCTGTTTTCATGACTGCATGTCTGTGATGCTCTACTGTTTTCATCACTACATGTCTGTGGTGTCATGCTGTTTTCATGACTACATGTCTGTGGTGCCTTGCTGTTATCATGATTGCATGTCTGCGGTGCCCTGCTGTTTTCATGACTACATGTCTGCGGTGCTCTGCTGTTGTCATGAATACGTGTCGGTGGTTTCATGCTGTTTTCATGACTGCATGTCTGTGGTGCCCTGCTGTTTTCATGACTACATGTCTGTGGTGCTCTGCTGTTTTCATTACTACATGTCTGTGGTGATCTGCTCTTTTCATGACGACATGTCTGTGGTGCTCTGCTGTTTTCATGACTGCATGTCTGGGGTGTCATGTGGTATTCATGACTACATGTCTGTGGTGCTTTGCTGTTTTCATGATTCCATGTCTGTGGTGTCATGCTGGTTTCATGACTGCAAGTCTGTGGTGCCTGCTGTTATCATGACTGTATGTCTGTGACGCCCTGCTGTTTTCATGACTCCATGTCTGTGGTGTCATGTTGTTTTCATGACTACATGTCTGTGGTGCTCTGCTGTTTTCATGACTGCAAGTCTGTGGTGCCCTGCTGTTATCATGACTGCATGTCTGTGGTGCCCTGCTGTTTTCATGACTACATGTCTGTGGTGCCCTGCTGTTTTCATAACTACATGTCTGTGGTGATCTGCTCTTTTCATGACTACATGTCTGTGGTGCTCTGCTGTTTTCATGACTGCATGTCTGTGGTGTCATGTGGTATTCATGACTACATGTCTGTGGTGCTTTGCTGTTTTCATGACTCCATGTCTGTGGTGTCATGCTGTTTTCATGACTGCAAGTCTGTGGTGCCTGCTGTTATCATGACTACATATCTGCAGTGCCCTGCTGTTTTCATGACTGCATGTCTGTGGTGCCTTGCTGTTTTCATGACTACATGTCTGTGGTGTCATGCTGTTTTCATGACTGCAAGTCTGTGGTGCCTGCTGTTATCATGACTGCATGTCTGCAGTGTCCTGCTGTATTCATGACTACATGTCTGTGATGCCCTGCTGTTATCATGATTGCATTTCTGCAGTGCCCTGTTGTTTTCATGACTACATGTCTGTGGTGCTCTGCTGTTTTCATGACTGCATGTCTGTGGTGCCCTGCTGTTTTCATGACTGCATGTCTGTGGTGCTCTGCTGTTTTCATGACTCCATGTCTGTGGTGTCATGTGGTTTTCATGACTCCATGTCTGTGGTGTCATGTGGTTTTCATGACTGCATGTCTGTGGTGTCATGTGGTTTTCATGACTACATGCCTGTGGTAACATACTGATTTCATGACTGCATGTCTGTGGTGCCCTGCTGTTTTCATGACTACATGTCTGTGGTGCCCTGCTGTTTTCATGACTCCATGTCTGTGGTGTCATGTGGTTTTCATGACTACATGTCTGTGGTGCTATGCTGTTTTCTTGACTCCATGTCTGTGGTGTCGTGCTGTTATCATGACTGCATGTCTGTGGTGTCATGTGGTTTCATGACTACATGTCTGTGGTGCTCTGCTGTTTTCATGACTGCAAGTCTGTGGTGCCCTGCTGTTATCATGACTGCATGTCTGTGGTGCCCTGCTGTTTTCATGACTACATGTCTGTGGTGCCCTGCTGTTTTCATGACTGAATGTCTGTGGTGCCTTGCTGTTATCATGATTGCATGTCTGCAGTGCCCTGTTGTTTTCATGACTACATGTCTGTGGTGCTCTGCTGTTTTCATGACTGCATGTCTGTGGTGCTCTGCTGTTTTCATGACTCCATGTCTGTGGTGTCATGTGGTTTTCATGACTGCATGTCTGTGGTGTCATGTGGTTTTCATGACTACATGCCTGTGGTAACATACTGATTTCATGACTGCATGTCTGTGGTGCTCCGCTGTTTTCATAACTACATATCTGTGGTGCCCTTCTGATTTCATGACTCCATGTCTGTGGTGTCATGTGGTTTTCATGACTACATGTTTGTGGTGCTATGCTGTTTTCTTGACTCCATGTCTGTGGTGTCATGTTGTTTTCATGACTGCAAGTCTGTGGTGTCATGTGGTTTCATGACTACATGTCTGTGGTGCTCTGCTGTTTTCATGACTGCAAGTCTGTGTTGCCCTGCTGTTATCATGACTGCAAGTCTGTGTTGCCCTGCTGTTATCATGACTGCAAGTCTGCAGTGCCCTGCTGTTATCATGACTGCAAGTCTGTGGTGCCCTGCTGTTTTCATAACTACATGTCTGTGGTGCCCTGCTGTTTTCATGACTGCATGTCTCTGGTGCCCTGCTGTTTTCATGACTACATGTCTGTGTTGCTCTGCTGTTTTCATAACTACATGTCTGTGGTGATCTGCTGTTTTCATGACTACATGTCTGTGGTGCTCTGCTGTTTTCATGACTGCATGTCTGTGGTGTCATGTGGTTTTCATGACTACATGTCTGTGGTATCTTGCTGTTTTCATGAATGTATGTCTGTGGTGCCCTGCTGTTTTCATGACTGCATGTCTGTGGTATCTTGCTGTTTTCATGACTACATGTCTGTGGTGCTCTGCTGTTTTCATGACTGCATGTCTGTGGTGCTCTGCTGTTTTCATGACTCCATGTCTGTTGTGTCATGTGGTTTTCATGACTACATGCCTGTGGTATCATTTGGTTTTCATGACTACATGCCTGTGGTAACATACTGATTTCATGACTGCATGTCTGTGGTGCTCTGCTGTTATCATGACTGCATGTCTGTGGTGCCCTTCTGTTTTCATGACTCCATGTCTGTGGTGCTCTGCTGTTTTCATGACTACATGTTTGTGGTGCTCTGCTGTTTTCATGACTGCATGTCTGTGAGTGCCATGCGGTTATCATGACTGCATGTCTGCCGTGCCCTGCTGTTTTCATAATTACATGTCTGTGGTTCCTGCTGTTTACATGACTGCATGTCTGTTGAGCTCTGCTGTTTTCATGACCACATGTCTGTGGTGTCATGCTGTTTTCATGACTACATGTCTTTGGTGTCATGCTGTTTTCATGACAGCAAGTCTGTGGTGGCTGCTGTTATCATGACTTCATGTCTGTGGTGCCCTGCTGTTTTCATGACTACATGTCTGTGGTGCTCTGCTGTTTTCATGACTGCATGTCTGTGGTGTCATGTGGTTTTCATGACTACATGTCTGTGGTATCTTGCTGTTTTCATGAATGCATGTCTGTGGTGCCCTGCTGTTGTCATGATTACATGTCTGCAGTGCCCTGTTGTTTTCATGACTACATGTCTGTGGTGCTCTGCTGTTTTCATGACTGCATGTCTGTGGTGCTCTGCTGTTTTCATGACTCCATGTCTGTGGTGTCATGTGGTTTTCATGACTACATGCCTGTGGTGTCATTTGGTTTTCATGACTACATGCCTGTGGTAACATACTGATTTCATGACTGCATGTCTGTGGTGCTCTGCTGTTTTCATAACTACATATCTGTGGTGCCCTTCTGTTTTCATGACTCCATGTTTGTGGTGTCATGTGGTTTTCATGACTCCATGTCTGTGGTGTCATGCTGTTTTCAAGACAGCAATTCTGTGGTGCCTGCTGTTATCATGACTGCATGTCTGCGTTGCTCTGCTGTTGTCATGACTACATGTCTGTGGTGTCATGCTGTTTTCATGACAGCAAGTCTGTGGTGGCTGCTGTTATCATGACTTCATGTCTGTGGTGCTCTGCTGTTGTCATGAATGCATGTCTGTGGTGCCCTGCTGTTGTCATGATTACATGTCTGCAGTGCCCTGCTGTTTTCATGACTACATGTCTGTGGTGCCTTGCTGTTATCATGACTGCATGTCTGTGGTGCCCTGCTGTTTTCATGACTACATGTCTGCGGTGCTCTGCTGTTGTCATGACTACGTGTCTGTGGTGTCATGTGGTTTTCATGACTGCCAGTCTGTGGTGCTCTGCTGTTTTCATGAATACATGTCTTTGGTGTCATGTGGTATTCATGACTACATGTCTGTGGTGCCTTGCTGTTTTCATGAATCCATGTCTGTGGTGTCATGTGGTTTTCATGACTGCATGTCTGTGGTGCCCTGATGTTATCATGACTACATGTCTGTGGTGCCCTGCTGTTTTCATGACTCCATGTCTGTGGTGTCATGCTGTTTTCATGACTACATGTCTGTGGTGCCTTGCTGTTATCATGATTGCATGTCTGCGGTGCCCTGCTGTTGTCATGACTACGTGTCTGTGGTGTCATGTGGTTTTCATGACTGCATGTCTGTGGTGCTCTGCTGTTTTCATGAATCCATGTCTGTGGTGTCATGTGGTATTCATGACTACATGTCTGTGGTGCCCTGCTGTTTTCATCAATCCATGTCTGTGGTGTCATGTGGTATTCATGACTACATGTCTGTGGTGTCATGTGGTTTTCATGACTCCATGTCTGTGGTGTCATGCTGTTTTCATGACAGCAAGTCTGTGGTGCCTGCTGTTTTCATGACTGCATGTCTGTGGTGCCCTGCTGTTTTCATGACTGCATGTCTGTAGTATCATACTGTTTTCATGACTACATGTCTGTGGTGCTCTGCTGTTTTCACAACTACATGTCTGTGTTGATCTGCTGTTTTCATGACTACATGTCTGTGGTGCTCTGCTGTTTTCATGACTGTATGTCTGTGGTGTCATGTGCTTTTCATGACTGCATGTCTGTGGTATCTTGCTGTTTTCATGACTGCATGTCTGTGGTGCCCTGCTGTTTTCATGACTGCATGTCTGTGGTGTCATTTGGTTTTCCTGACTACATGCCTGTGGTAACATACTGATTTCATGACTGCATGTCTGTGGTGCTCCGCTGTTTTCATAACTACATATCTGTGGTGCCCTTCTGTTTTCATGACTCCATGTCCGTGGTGTTATGTGGTTTTCATGACTACATGTCTGTGGTATCATGCTGTTTTCATGACTGCATGTCTGTGGTGCTCTGCTGTTTTCATGACTACATGTCTGTGAGTGCCATGCGGTTATCATGACTGCATGTCTGTGAGTGCCATGCGGTTATCATGACTGCATGTCTTCGGTGCCCTGCTCTTTTAATAATTACATGTCTGTGGTTCCTGCTGTTTACATGACTGCATGTCTGTTGAGCTCTGCTGTTTTCATGACCACATGTCTGTGGTGTCATGCTGTTTTCATGACTGCATGTCTGTGGTGCTCTGCTGTTTTTATGACTGCATGTCTGTGGTGTCATGTGGTTTTCATGACTACATGTCTGTGGTGCTCTGCTGTTTTCATGAATGCATGTCTGTGGTGCCCTGCTGTTGTCATGATTACATTTCTGCAGTGCCCTGCTGTTTTCATGACTACATGTCTGTGGTGCCCTGCTGTTTTCATGACTGCATGTCTGTGGTGCTCTGCTGTTTTCATGACTACATGTCTGTGGTGCCCTGCTGTTTTCATGACTGCATGTCTGTGGTGCTCTGCTGTTTTCATGACTACATGTCTGTGGTGCTCTGCTGTTTTCATGACTCCATGTTTGTGGTGTCATGTGGTTTTGATGACTCTATGTCTGTGGTGTCATGCTGTTTTCATGACAGCAAGTCTGTGGTGCCTGCTGTTATCATGACTGCATGTCTGCGTTGCTCTTCTCTTGTCATGACTGCATGTCTGCAGTGCCCTGCTGTTTTCATGACTGCATGTCTGTGGTGCTCTGCTGTTTTCATGACTACATGTCTGTGGTGCCCTGCTGTTTTCATGACTGCATGTCTGTGGTGCTCTGCTGTTTTCATGACTACATGTCTGTGGTGCTCTGCTGTTTTCATGACTCCATGTTTGTGGTGTCATGTGGTTTTGATGACTCCATGTCTGTGGTGTCATGCTGTTTTCATGACAGCAAGTCTGTGGTGCCTGCTGTTATCATGACTGCATGTCTGCGTTGCTCTTCTGTTGTCATGACTGCATGTCTGCAGTGCCCTGCTGTTTTCATGACTGCATGTCTGTGGTGCTCTGTCGTTTTCATGACTACATGTCTGTGGTGTCATGCTGTTTTCATGACTGCATGTCTGTGGTGCCCTGCTGTTTTCATGACTACATGTCTGTGGTGCTCTGCTGTTGTCATGACTACGTGTCTGTGGTGTCATGTGGTTTTCATGACTGCCTGTCTGTGGTGCTCTGCTGTTTTCATGAATCCATGTCTGTGGTGTGATGTGGTATTCATGACTACATGTCTGTGGTGCATTGCTGTTTTCATGAATCCATGTCTGTGGTGTCAAGTGGTTTTCATGACTACATGCCTGTGGTGTCATTTGGTTTTCATGAGTACATGCCTGTGGTAACATACTGATTTCATGACTGGATGTCTGTGGTGCTCTGCTGTTTTCATAACTACATATCTGTGGTGCCCTTCTATTTTCATGACTTCATATCTGTGGTGTTATGTGGTTTTCATGACTACATGTCTGTGGTGCTCTGCTGTTTTCATGATTGCAAGTCTGTGGTGCTCTACTGTTGTCATGACTACATGTCTGTGGTGTCATGCTGTTTTCATGACTACATGTCTGTGGTGCTCTGCTGTTTTCATGACTACATGTCTGTGGTGTCATGCTGTTTTCATGACTACATGTCTGTGGTGCTCTGCTGTTTTCATGACTACATGTCTGTGGTGTCATGCTGTTTTCATGACAGCAAGTCTGTGGTGCCTGCTGTTATCATGACTGCATGTCTGTGGTGCTCTGCTGTTTTCATGACTACATGTCTGTGGTGCTCTGCTGTTTTCATGACTGCATGTCTGTGGTGCTCTGCTGTTGTCATGACTACGTGCCTGTGGTGTCATGTGGTTTTCTTGACTGCATGTCTGTGGTGCCTTGCTGTTATCATGACTGCATGTCTGTGGTGTCATTCTGTTTTCATGACTGCATGTCTGTGGTGTTCTGCTGTTTTCATGACTACATGTCTGTGGTGTCATGTTGTTTTCATGACTGCATGTCTGTGGTGCCCTGCTGTTTTCATGACTGCATGTCTGTGGTGCTCTGCTGTTTTCATGACTACATGCCTGTGGTGACCTGCTGTTTTCATGACTGCATGTCTGTGATGTCATGCTGTTTTCATGACTTCATGTCTGTGGTGTCATGTGGTTTTCATGACTGCATGTCTGTGGTGCCCTGCTGTTTTCATGACTGCATGTCTGTGGTGCTCTGCTGTTTTCATGACTCCATGTCTGTGGTGTCATGTGGTTTTCATGACTCCATGTCTGTGGAAAAACTGTACTTATTTGTAGATGACATGATACTGTACATAGAAAATACTAAAGACTCCATCAAAAATTATTAGACTTAATAAATGAATTTGGCAATGTAGCAGGATACAAAACTAATGCCAAGAAATCTGTGGCATTTCTATATACCAACAGTGAACTTACAGCAAAAGAGACTAAAAAAACAAACCCATTTATCATTGCACCAAGAAAATTAACATACCCAGGAATAAACTTATCTCAGGAGGTAAAAGACCTCTACTCAGAAAACTACAAGCCATTGAAAAAAGATTTAGAGGAAGACATAAATAGATGGAAGAATATATCGTTTTCATGGATTGGAAGAATCAACATCATTAATATGTCCACACTACCCAAAGCGATCTATAGATTCAATGCACTCCCCATTAAAATACCAACAGCATATTTCACAGACCTAGAAAGAACTCTACAAAAATTCATCTGGAAAAAAAAAGACCCCGAATAGTTACAGCAATCCTGAGAAGAACAAAGTAGGAGAGATCTCAATATTAGATTTCAAGCTTTATTACAAATCCACTGTTCTCAAAACTGCATGGAACTGGCACAAAAACAGGCATATAGACCAATGGAATAGAATAGAGAATCCAGAAATCAACCCAAACCACTATGCTCAATTAATATTTGACAAAGGAGGCATGAACATACAATGGAGTCAAGACAGTCTCTTCAATAAATTGTACAGATACATGCAAAAAATGAAACTAGACCACCAACTTACACCATACACAAAAATAAATTCAAAATGGATAAAGGACTTAAACATAAGATGGGAAACAATAAAAATACCTGAAGAATCCATAGGAAAACTCTCAGATACATGCTGAAGCAATTTCTTCACTGATACCACTCCTAGGTTAATGGAAGCTAAAGAGAAAATAAACAAATGAGACTACATCAAAATAAAAAGCTTTTGCACAGCAAAAGAAACTACAGCAAAACAACAATAAAGCCCACTGTATGGAAGAACATATTTGCAAATGTTATCACTGATAAAGGTTTAATCTCCAACATCTATAGGGAACTTATACAACTTAATAAAATGAAAATAAATGATATAATAAAAAAATGAGTAAAGGATCTAAGTAGAATCTTTTGAAAGAAGATAGATAAAAGGCCAAGAGAAATTTGAAAACATGCTCAAATTCACTAGTTATCCTAGAGGTGCAAATCAAAATGACAATGCGGTACCATCTCACACCTGTCATCAACAAATCAACATACGACAAATGCTGGCAAGGATGCGGAGAAAAAGGAACCCTTGTGCACTGCTGGTGGGAATACAGACTGGTACAGCCACTGTGGAGAACAATATGGAGTTCCCTCAAAAAACTGAAAATGGAGCTCCCATTTGACACAGTTATCCCACTCCTAGGAATATATTCTAAGAAACTAGAAACACCAATCACAAAGAATATATGCATTCCTATGTTCATAGCAGCACAATTTATAATAGCTAAGATTTGGAAACAGCCTAGATGCCCATCAGCAGAAGACTGGATCAGAAAACTATGGTACATATACACAATGGAATACTATACTGCCATAAAAAAGAAGGAATCCTTACCATTTGGAGCAACCTGGATGGACCTGGAGAGCATTATGCTAAGTTAAATAAGCCATTCAATGAAAAAAAAATACCACATGTGTTGGTGACCGATGTTGAAGACATGGAATGACACAGCCAGAGTCAGGAAAGATGCATAAAAGAGGAGCTGTAACAGAGGACCATAGCTGCAATCAGCAACTGGCTCCAAACTCTGTGATCTCAAGTCTTTTATTCTGTTTATCTAATCACAATTGCCACCTGGAGTAAAGCAGGCTGATATAATCACAAGGACAAATCTTTTTCATCTAAAACTTCCTCATTCCTGCTTGCCCTGACTGTGGTCACATAGGACCCACAATCTACGAGGAGATAAACAATTCTTCACATACCATGAAATGTCAAGAGGGATAATTTACAAAGGTCAAAGGATTGAGTCAGAACGCCCCAGACCATCTTCCCAGGAATAGCCCTGCATGCAAGGGTTCAAGGAAACATGCCCAGAATTGTTCTTACTCAAAACCTGTATCTACACACATGATCTCATTCATTTATAGATAATAAAGAACATTATAAACTAATGAATAAAAAGATAGATATAGAGGTAGTAAAGCATCAATCAGATTGTCAAATGCAGCAGGAAGGTTAGGAGAGGTGGGGGAGATATAAGATCAACTGAAGGACTTGTATATGTGCATATAAGCATAACCAATGGACACAAGACACTAGAGCATGAGGGAAAGTACGGGAGTAGGGTGGGGGGACAATGTGAAGATATATACACATGTAATACCTTAATAAGAAACGGAAAAAATTAAAAAAATAAAAATAAATAAAAACCAAAAAAGAAAAAAATTTGATAGAGTAAAAGAATCCTATCTAATAAAAGAGTGATATGCAAATTAACCATCACTCTGCCACACCCAAAAGCCATGCCCACAAGCTGCACCCAATAGCCAATCAGGAGCAAGTATGCAATTTAACCCCAAACAAAATGGCTACAGCCATGAAGAGAGCAGGAGAAAGGCTTGGGTTTCCCCAGCGATGGTGGAAGCCAAACTTTCCACACATCTTGGCCCACTGAGGCTCCTCTTAAGGCAACACAGTTTTAATGATAAAAGATAAATTAATCCCAACAAAAATGGTGGCAGCCACAGAGCTGGAGAGAGCAGGAGGCTAGGGTTGCTCCCAGCGATAGAGGAAGCCAAGCTTTTCACACACCCTGGCCAGCCCAGGCTTCCACTTACGACTACAAAGTTTCAATTATAGAAGATAAATAAATCCAAACATAAGTGGCTGCCACCACAGATGGAGCTTGCCTCTGCTCCACGCTACGAAGTTTCAATTGTAGGAGAAAAATAAATCCCAGGTACCAGGGGCTTCGCTTGGTCCACTGGAGAATGTGTCCAGCCTGCAAATCACCACAGGCCCCTCGCCTGGTCCACCCCATGCTCCAAGGGAACCCCCATCCTGATCCAGGACACCCTTCTGGGCAAACCAGCTGGCCCTCACCCATGCACCAGGCCTGTATCCTATGTAATAAAAGAATAATATGCAGATTGACTATCACTCCAACACACAAGATGGCTTCCCCTATGTAGTCAAAGATCCTGCCCCCATGTGAACACAAGATAGCCAGCAGGGGAGGGCAGTTGGGAGGGACAATGTCTGCAAGGGAGGGCAGTTGGGGGCAATCAAGCCTGCAAGGGAGGACAGTTATGGGTGACTAGGCCAGTAGAGGAGGGAAGTTGGGGGCAAATTGGCTGGCAGGGGAGCAGTTAGACATCAATCAGGCTGGCAGGGGAGTGTTTAGGGGGTAATGAGGCTGTCAGGCAGAAGTGGTTAGGGGCAATCAGGAAGGCAGGCAGGCAAGCAGTTAGGAGCCAGCAGTCCTGGATTGTGGGAGGGATGTCTGACTGCTAGTTTAGGCCTGATTTCACCGGGCTCATTTCTAAATAGGCAGTCAGACATCCCTTCAGGTGTTCCATATTGGAGAGGCTGCAGGCTGGGCTGAGGGACACACCCCCACCCCCATGCACAAATTTCATTCACTAGGCCTCTAGTACAAAAATAAAAATAGAATGTAGAACACTAATTTAAAAATAAAATATACAAAAAATAAAATATCACTTTTTTGAAAAGGTTAAATAATAATAATAATAATTAAAATATAATAAAAAAGTAAAATAAATTGAAAAAAATTTAGTTTCTTAAGTAAATGATAAAACATGAAAATGTGAATTAGTGAAGATTGTTCATTTCACTGGAGCTTCAATGATCCATGGGGGCTGGATTAAGACCCCTCTCTGCTATTTTGCCTGGTCCGTCTATTTTCTGTCAGGCCTGCAAATCACCACAGGCCCCTCGCCTGGTCCACCCCATGCTCCAAGGGAACCCCCATCCTGATCCAGGACACCCTTCTGGGCAAACCAGCTGGCCCTCACCCATGCACCAGGCCTCTATACTATCTAATAAAAGAGTAATATGCAGATTGACTATCACTCCAATACACAAGATGGCTGCCCCCATGTGGACAAAGATCCTGCCCCCGTGTGGACACAAGATAGCCAGCAGGGGAGGAATAGCCCTGCATGCAGGGGTTCAAGGAAACATGCAGTCAGGAAAGGGGTTAGGGTTAGGGTTAGAGTTAGGGTTAGGGTTAGGGTTAGGGTTAGGGTTAGGGTTAGGGTTAGGGTTAGGGTTAGGGTTAGGGTTAGTGTTGAAGTTCCCTGTGAGCCACTGCTCCAGTGTGTCATGGATAATCCACAACCTTGTTTTCAAGCAAGTGGGATCTCTCTGCTTAGTTTCTTTGCCTGCCTTCAGTTGTATTTACACAAGAGTCAATTTCTAACACAACCCCTGGGTGGCAGTGTTTCTGTATTAGTTTTTGGGACCAAATGACCCCTCAACCCAGTGTTTAGACTCTTCTTTTCCTGATGCACTTAATACTGGGTTGGATGGACAGACTGACTCAGAGCTGGTTTCCTGCTCTTCTCTGCTTATTCTGATCCCCAGTTTCCACAAAAACCACCTTCCTCTGCAGTCTCAGTGAGTGTTTTTTAAATAGAAGATCCTATGTACAGGGCTTAGCAAGCAAAAGCAAGGAAGTGAAAAAGACAAAGGAACTGGGCCGACTCACGTCTTTCTTCTCCCTGGCACTGCACAGCTGGTATAGAATTTCAGGCTGCCTTTCTGGGCATAGTCTTCCATGCCCATGGGCTTAAATCTAGATTTCCCCTCTGCTAGCAGCCCTGTAAACCCCCTTCTACATTCTAGGACTACATTGACCCCAAGGGTTGGGGATTTGGTGGAGTTCAGTCTCTCTCTGAGACTCTAGTCCCTGCAATGCACAATTCTCCCTCCAGCCTGGATACTAGATCTCACCTATAGTGAATGACCTGTTGTGTGGGGGCCTTGACTGAGCAAGATTTGCTTTAGTGGGATTGTGGTACCTGCTAAGTAATTTCTTGGGTGTGTCATTTGTGGAGAACTGATTGGGTGGTGTGGTGTGGTCTAAAGCTGGCCACCAGATATGTTCATTCTGGGGCCTCTTGGAAGAGGCTGTGGTGCAGGCCAAGTTCAGCTGCTGCTGGAGCCTGGCTGAGGGCACCTGGTAAAAGCCAGAGAACGATGTGCATTTTGGAGCTGCCTGTCCTGATCTTGGAGGGCCCTGGGAGAGGCTATGCTGTTATGTACAGTCAGTTGCCACTAATTCTGTTCTTGGGGTTTCTCAGCAAGAGGTACAGGCCAGCTACTGCTAGTTTAAGTATTTGGACCTTTGAAAGATTCCAGAAAATGTTTGTGGGCCAAGGTGGCTGCTTGTGTGAAATAGGCTGGGGCTGGGTTAGAGAGTTTGGTGGGGAGGGATCTCAGTTACCACCTGGGTGGGGTGAACATTGTTAATGGGCTAATAGAGACACAGAGACTCAGATCTGGTGCCCTTTTGCCCCTGCTGGGGGAGATACTGGGGCTCAACAAGGAAGCAATGGAGCTTACCAGCAATTCTGTTTTAGAGAGCTGTTCTTTTCACTCTCACCCCAAATCCAGACGATTCAGTTCCTCGTTGTATGTCCTTGGCATTTTTCAGGCTGCTGGCCCTTCATTGGTGCTTCTGAGTAAGCAACTCTCCTAAATCTGTTATGCCCAGATTTTATGATCCCCAAAGACCACCAGGGAGCCGAGTCCAATGCAAAAGCAAAAGAGCCTTTATTCAAGCCCAGACTTGGCTCTCTGCCTCCATTGACGCAGCGGCAGGAACCAAAAGAGGGCGTGTTTCAAAAGCCCAATGATTTTATTGGGCTAGGGGTCAGGAGGTGGGGCATAATCCGATTGGTTGGGTAAGGGCTGGGGTTAGTGATGGAAATAATTCCTGATGCGTGTGACCTATTCTTTGCTCTGGACTGAAGCTCAGGCACACAGAATTTTGTGATTGGTTAATTCAAAGGGAGAGGTTGGTCTTTGTGATTTCAAGATGGCAGCCCCCAAGTAAGTTTACACATCATTCAGCCACGTGGTGGCTGCCAAGTCACACAGTCCAAAATGGCAGCTGTCTAAATTGTTCTTTGCAGTCCTGCTCTGCCCTTTCAAATAAACAGCAGCCCTCCCGCTTACCTGGATAGAGTCCCCACTAATTTTACAGCCATAGGCTGGATGGCTCCTCTTCCCAGCACTGGTGCTTTGGACTGGGGAATTCATTTGAGGCTGGACCCCTTACTTTTCAGGAGTACCTCTATAGTCAAGGTATCCCTCCTGATTCTTACATGCCACACAGAGGTGTGGGACCAGCACATTTGGAGTCTTCACCCCTCTTCCAGCCTCAATGTGGCTTCTTCTTTATGTTCTCAGCTATAGTTCTATTCAGATAGTCTTCAGGTGGTTCCAAGGGTGGTTGGTCTATAATTTAGTTGTCATTTTGATGTGGTTATGGGGGAAGGTGAGCACAGCGTCTGCCTTTTCAACTATTTTGACTAGAAGTCCTAAGATTAAATTTAAGATACCATTTCCTCCATTGCACAGGCCACATTCCCAGTCTCAATAGCCAGATATGGCTACTATTTTGGATAACTCAGATATGGGATAGTCCTATTATTGCTGGAAGTTCTATGGGACAGTGTTATTCTGGTGCATTCTTATTTAACTTTTTCATTTTGTACCTGAATTGAAATGATCTTTGCAATGCTTATACTTCATTTTCATATTAAAGAGATATTTTCCTAAAAATTGTTTGAACTGCCCTGGTTGTGTTCTCTAAATACCATTTGCCTCTAAAAGAAATCAGCATTTTTCAGAAATTACTGATATCAGTTCTAGAGAAAAATGTACAAGATAATTCTGGACATTGAATTATATCAGAAAGCTACTAAATACTACTGGGGTCACAGCAAAAAGACTCAGTAGCTAATGATGGGATGTTGAGGATCAATAAGAATAATCATGGAAGACTGAACCTCATTGCATAAGCAAAAATTCCTGAGTCCATAAACCACAAAGCACTAACAAATTTTAAAAACTTCTCAGTCCATTAGGAAGCTTATAAAGAAACAGTTCTTCATTCTGAAAATGGTTAAGCAAAGGGGAAGAGTCTAGCATTTGTCTTTCTTTCTTATAGGAGCTGTTTTTTGGAGCAACTATTATGGTTTCCAGAAGTATTCTAGCTAGTCAACAAAGAAGAAAAACTAATTGGAGTATTGCATTTTGAAATAATGGACTAAGCAGATGATCATCAATGTCTGCTAACATCAGAGAGGGAGAACCAGGCATGCTGGGCCACCTGCTGTATGAATATGCATCTTTAAAGTCAAATTTACCTGAATAGGACCAAGCCTCAGGGTCTAGCAACTGGGCATCAGGAATTGCAGGGTGAAGAGCATGTTAAGTGACACCACTTGGATGAAGCCAGCAAATTCAGACCTTGGGACACTTTACAGAGTAAAGAAAAAAAACACAAAGTGGGAACCTATAGATTAAAAGAAATTTAAGAGACATAGGAACCAAATGCAACAAGTACACTGTGTTTGGATCCTGATGTAAACAAATCAATCACAAGAGAGAAGGGTGGCAAAGAGGAAAACTGGAGAATATTAAACACACAGGATATTAATCGATTGTTATAGATTTTTAAAGTATATTACAGTTATGTCTTTTGTAAAGATTTCAGAGACATTTATTGAAATACACAGATAAAATGACATAATGCTGAGATTTACTCAAAATAATCCTGAGAAGGCAAGAGGTGAGGGGGGAGGTGATATTGGCCAGGTGTTGGAGATCCTTGTGGCTGGGTTTGCTGTGTGTGAGTTAAATTTTTCTCAATAAAACGTCACTGTGGAAACCCCTTTCATGTCCCACGTGGTTCAGGGTTCGGGTTCAGGGTTCGGGTTCTGGAGAAGGCTGCACACAAATGAAATGAGACTAGAAAAACATCAATTTGGGGAAATGGGGGGCAAGCAGCAGCTCAACTCTAGTGGGAGGACTACCCCTTGTTTTGTCCTTGCCATTCCTTTTATTCAGGTTTGGGGTACACCCATTGCCCTTAGGCAGGCAATAAGCAGATTATCTTATTAGTAAGGATTTACAGATTATCTGGTGGGGAAGTTGCTTCAGCTACCCTTGTCTCAATTAGATAGGGAGTGGTTGGCTCTGACCTTTCAGAGCTTCAAGGTTGACCAGCCTTTCAGGTTCCATGTCCACACCTCTCTATTAGTGAGGCAATGATCAGTTTCCAGCATATCACCTCTTTGATTTCTGTCTTCCCTAAGTCCATCCTATGATCTTTTAAAAGAAATTCCCCAGTTTTGCATTTTCCTTGACAAGTGGTAGGGCTAGGAATTAATATTCTGAGGAAAAACTCAGAAAGTACTTTGGGCTGTTTCACTAGAAATCATAGCAGCAAGACTTCCTAAATAGCAATAGAATCCCAGAGCCTCACTGTCTGCTGAGATTTCCCCCTTCTCAGGGACCCTAACCCATCAAACAGATGGTCATTCATATTATACAAAAATCACAGCATTCCAGAAATTGGCAGGTCAACTAAAGGGGGCTTTGATGTGCAAGGAGGAGTTTCTCCTCCTCCCCCTTTTATTCTTCTTTACAAAAATATAAGAAACTTCTGGTTGACTCTGAGAGCCTCCTCTGCCTCTTGTTCACCTTGAAAGGTGAGTCAGAGTCAGCAGGTCGAGCCTCAGGCTAGAAGGAGGCTTCTCCACACAGGGAGCTGTTTTCTAAGAATGGATTTTTTTCAAAGATTCAAAGGTCTCTGCATACAGGAAACTCAGCTCCTGACTTTCTCTCTTGGCAGTTTCTCCCAGGAAGCCTGGCTTCCTCTCTGTCTCCTCCTTAGGAAATTGTATCATATGTTGAGCGAGGCTTTGGGATGACCCCCGAGGAGTCAGCAGGGATTGGGGCTGGCACTTTTCAGTCACACGGGTAATCTCGTGGTCTCTGAAGGTTGTCATCCTCTCCAACCCATCTTTCCTACTTTTCAATGTGGAGACTGCCCAGTAGACCACACTTCCTAACACCCTTGCCGTTTGGAGTGAGCAATGGGCTGGAAAGAGCAATGCTGGTACCAATCTGGATCTTGTCCTAGGAAAAAAATGGATGAGTGCCATATGGTGAGAACAGAGTGCTCTGACCAGCCCTGAACTGCCACCTCTGATTGTGACATGAGAAATTAATTGTACTTCGTATAAACCACCATAACTTGGACTCTCTTTGTGTGGCAACTTAACCTGTCTCTTAACAAACAGGGATGATGTCAACCACTGGGCATTAGTGCCGATTTAACACCAACAGAAATCTCTGATTTGGGGTGCAGTGAAGGAGAAAACTTTACTCAGTGCAAACAACTCTGTTGTAATACAGCAAGGCTGTGAATCAGCATAGCTACGGAACAGCTCAATACTGAAGCCGCAAACCTGCAAGGTGACGCCGGGGAGAGGAAACCCCTTACCAAGCTAGACTGCTCCACTTCACTCCTGTGTACTCAGCCCAGCTCCAGCCAGGGAAACCTCATCTTTACCTTTCTGTGAAGAGGGGAAGTGAAAGATGAAACAGAAGGACCAGAGAGAGAGAGAGACAAGGGTACCAGGACACAGACTTTACTGAGCTGACCCTTCCCAAGGGAGAAAGAGCTCACGTGCTGGGTGAAGGCAGAGAGACCAGTGGAAGGAGAGAAGAGGGGACCTAGCTGGACGACCTCCCGGACTGGCTGGGAGAAAAGGTGCCAAGTGTCGCACTGAGACACCCTTTAAGGGCTGGAACAGGCAGGGGTTGGGCCCAGGGCAGAATGGGAAGGGGTGGGACACAGGGCACTCTGGTATGCGCTTGATTTGTGGCTCAATGTCTCTGTGGCAGATGTCAATTATATCACAACTCCGCCCACCAGTTGGTGGCGGGGGGGGGGGGGGGGGGGGAGTACCTATCATTCCAGGCTTCTGGTAATATTAAAAAAATAACTGAGAGTCCAGGCAAGGTCTAGGGGGCAAAGGTCCATCTTCCGTAGCTACTTCCAGCTGAGAGGGGGTGTCGTTAGGGGCGTCTACCCGGAGTCTCAAGGATTCTGGTGTTGGGTTCTGAATTCAGTAGCAGATCTATCTTCTGGTTGGTGAATGTCTGCATTCTGTTCTGCAAGAAACTAGTGAAACAATGCATGAGACCTGGGCCAAAGAGCAAGATTAAAGGAAGATACCATTGTGCCTAATGAGAGGAGCCATGGAGTAAGTGAGCGAAAAACAGGGGGTGTTTTTCATGCTTAACGAGGGTGCAGCAGCATGGTTTCCCCAAGGGACTGTTTGGTGAAGTCTCAAGAGTGATCCAGTTGAGTCACTTGGAGGTAAAAGCTGGTCCTGAGGCTGCCACAGCGTCACTTGTCTGGTTTTGCTGCTTTTCTGGGCCTGGAGCTGAAATACAACTTGAGGGAGGGCAAGGTTCTTGAGGAAGACTGAGGCCGCCCCCCCCCCCCCCCGCCCCCGGCTGGAGGGCTGGTCCTGGGAGCCGTGGTCGGCTGGTCCTGGCCTGAGTAGAAACCTGTCAGCGGGTTCCCGGAGCAGCTGTCGAAAAAAGGCTTAAGAAGGTGGGGCTCCTGAAAAGGGCTTGCAGGAGGTGGAGCTCCTTGGTGTAGCCTGGATTCCAGTCAGGCCCATAGGCAGAAGGTCCGGCCAGGAGCTGTGAATTTCAGAGGGCCTCTGACAACCTGGGGGCAGGTCGGGGCAGGAGTGCGTTGTCACAGGTTGGGTGGAGGAGAGTGGCTGGGTTCAGGGCTGTGGACTGGGTTTGGGAGATGTCAGGATTCTCGAGGAACAGGAGATGGACTTCCTACATGTAATGGGGCAGGAGGGAGGAGAATTAAAGATTGGTGGCTCAGAAGGGCCTGTAGTCTATGGGTGGAAAAGACCTGTAAGGGTTGCCGGAGGGAGCTTCTGGGCCTCCTTGGTGAGAACAGCGGCTGCAGTCAGAGTCCAGAGGCAGAGTTGTCATCCTCGAACCATGGGATCAAGCTGTCTGGACAGATGGGCTACGGGGGTGAAGGCTGTCCCTGGTGGCTGGTGAGGACCCCCATATCTATTACCGTTTATCATTATTAAGATAGTTGGAAAGGCTTAGAGATGTCTGGGAAAGAGGGAGAGAGATGCCAGGAGGGTATCCTGGAGTTAGAAAAAGCCTGGTGAACGAGGGAGAGAAGAGGAGGCCTACTGGTGTTTCTTTAGTGGCTTGGTATGTGGGTCCTTTTACCATTCTTGCCCCTTCTATTAAATAATTGATAACCCTGTGCCAGCAAGGAAGTTGTTCCCTAGGAAGGGTGGAGCAGGGGAGAGGGCGGGGTGAGGAGGCGCTGAAGCCAGAGCAGTTTTCAGAGCTGAAGGGTGATTTGCCATCAGTACCCAGGACTGAGATCGCGAAGGAAAAGTGGCCCAGCAAAGGAAGGCAAGACAGAGAAGGTAGCACCCATGTCGACCAGAAAGAAGACCTGCTCACCCACTACCTGGAGCATTAACCTGGGTTCGGCGTGGGTGATGGGGGTTGTCGAGTCTGGGCATCTGCAGTCTTCAGCCAGTTCCAGCATGGCCATCGGCTGGTCAGGACCTGGAAGGATGGCCCCTCTGTGCTGAGATACAGAGGGCCCGTCACTTTCCTAGGGGCAGTCACTTTTCCAGTGGCCGTTTTGACCGCAGGGCTTGGTTGGAGGCTGGGACTGGAGGCACAGCTTTTCTAGTCAGTGGCCTTGTTTCTGCACGTGAAGCATTCTCCAGGCAATGCTTGTCCTCTTGTTGCACCCCCACCACGCACAGTTCGTGGGTCTCAGATCTGATTCAAGGCTTGGGTTTGCAGGGTCACCTTCTAAGGCGAGCCTATTCTGCCTGCTTCTCAAGGAGAATTAAGAGTTAAATGCCATCTTTGGATCTCAGACCTGGGTTTGAGGCATAAGGAAAGGGGGAGGGGGAGGCGGGGTGGAGCAGGAGGCAGGCCAAGGGAGGAGGAGCATAGTGTGGGCAGCCACACCAGGCGGGATCCTGAGGGGGTGGGACTTGCCATGCCAAGATGGCAGCCTCCAGGGGGATGAAGGGCCACGTGGTCAGGGTCAAAAGAGCAAGGCAAAACACAGAAATTCCCCTTGGCTGTTTGGGGTGGCAGAAGGTTCTCGCGCTTCACGGCAGCCTCTGGTCTCGTGGAGTTGGTTCCCACAGCTGTAGTGAGTTGGTTCCCACAGAGGCCTGGCAACAGCGGCAGGAATGAGCAGGAGGGGCAGCTGCGGTGTGGTGAAGGAGGAGGGAAAGGAGGAGAGGCGGAGAGGAGATAACGGCTGGCTCGGAAGAGTCAAGAGAGCGACAGAGAGGGGGCAGTTTGAGGGGGTTTCCCATGGGCTAGGAGAACCTGGAGTGTAGAAGGAGCAGAGAGAGGGGTAGGAGTGGAGGAAAGACAGGCTGCATGTAGGGAATCTCTGGAAGCTTTTCCGTCCAGTGGCAGAAATCATCCGTGCTTAACGAGGGTACGAAAAACGGGGGTGTTTTTGAAAAGGCACCTAAAGGTGCGTAGGGGGTTCAGTTTGGATAGTTCCCATGATCGGAGGAAAAAGGCCACCGGAAAGTTGGCAAGGAATAAGAAGCGTCCTTCTTTTCCTAGGCCAACCTGTAGAAAGAGGGACAAGAGAAGAACTATGGGTCGTCACCCTAAGGCTTTTCCCGTGGAGTAGAACAGAGTTTCTAGGTACCTGGGCTTTCGTAGAACGTAGACGGGAAACTCTGAGGCCTTTCCAGGTCAAGGGAACCAGGGGGAGGGGAGGGAGTACCCTGAGGCCTACCGGTTAGGAGGAAGCGACGAGATTCCCACGTGTCCTGGTCCAGCAGTGTTTGAGAGGTGTTCTGAGCGGGCCAATCAACTCACAACCTTGCCACCGAGCAGAGCCAGAGCAGGAGTCAGAAGCTCGGGGTGAGGTTCAAGGATCTCCCACGCTCACCTGGCTTTCGGCACCATATGAAAGATGAAACTCAAGGACCAGAGAGAGAGAGAGAGAGACCAGGGTACCAGGACACAGACTTTATTGAGCTGACCCTTTCCAAGGGAGAAAGAGCTCATGTGCGGGGTGAAGGCAGAAAAACCAGGGGAAGGGGAGAAGAGGAGACCTAGCTGAATGGCCTCCCGGACTGTGGGGGAGAACAGTCTGGGAGAAAAGGTGACACGTGGTGCACTGAGACACCCTTTAAGGGCTGGAACAGGCAGGGTTGGGCCCAGGTTGTAATGGGAAGGGGTGGGACACAGGGCATTCTGGTATGCGCTTGATTGGTGGCTCAATGTCTCTGTGGCAGATGTCAATTACATCATAACTCTGCCCACCAGTTGAGGGGAGGGGTACCTATCAGAAAGTGTGCTCCCTGAGCCTGAGGGGAGCTCACATATAGAGAGAAATCTCCACCCCAGTCCCTCACTGGTGTGTCCTCATGCTAATGAGGACTCCAAATCCTCACAGTTTGATTGGTCCAAAAAGCACTGTCCTGGTTAGTCAGAATGGAGGTGCTCTGATTGGTCAGTGAAGAAGCTGATGGGAATATAGGTCTGAGTAGATGAGGAAAGAAAGCTTCAGTCCTTTTGGCTGAAATAGGGTTCTAGGAACTCCTTTATAAAGGCTGGCTCAGCTGGCAGGGGCACAGTGCAGGCAGGCAGGCCAAATTGGGAGACCTGCCACTTAGAGGATTCTCCCTGTAGTGTGGTTTACACAGAGGCCCCTTTTAAGGAAGAGTACACTTGGTTTTCTAAAGTTGAGTCCAGTCAGCTGCGAGGAGCCCTTCTTGGTGGGTATCTTCTTTCTCAAGGTCCACAGTGGCTACACTGACCACTGAGCACAACTTCTCCTTGGGCAACTCTAAGCACAACTGTATTTCCAAGAATCTTATGGAGATCCTCTTCATCACCTTCTTGCCCAATTTGATTCTGTGATGCTGTGCAATGCAGTCACGTTGATGATGTGTCTGTGCATGGCTATAGACTTAAGAATCATTTTTTGAGGCAAAAATTTTTCAATTGAGCATTTCACATTATTGTCTCTGAAAAGTCAGATGCCAGTGAGGTTGTGGAAACACTGTTCCTATTTTTCAGGCCCTATTCCTATTTTTCCAAGTCCCTAGAGTTTGCATCTGTATGGTTCTTCCTTGTGTTAACTTGAGAAACATTCAAAGAATGTTTGTGATTTTATCTGAACCAAGCTGTCCATAATTGCCAGGAAGCAGATAAATTTTTGTGATTTTATCTGAACCAAGCTGTCCATAATTGCCAGGGGAGATAATGCTCCCCAAAATGGCAGTTTTACACCTATTTTTATAAATTACCATCAAAGGAGGAGATGTTTCCAATCTGCAAGCAGGACAGTTAGCCAGTTTTGTGGAAAACACCATGAAAAATATTACTTTTTTTTTTATCAAGAAGCTACCATATATCCAACTCTTATGCATAGTCTCAATTATCCTGAGCATCTTCATTCCATCATTCTTCTCAGGGAACATCTCAGTATTGGAAACTCACTTGATGTGACTGTGCATCTGTTCTGTTTGTAACTGCCATTTATCTAGTATTATATTTAGTGGTGAAAACAAATGTATCCACTAAAAGAAGTTCATTATCATACAAGGTAACCAGATTTTTGAAATGCTGTATCTGCTTTCTTAGGTCTTGTTTTGTCTTTCATGTAATTTTTGTACTTCATGGAGCACCATTAATAAAGTTGGTATTGGAGATGTTTTTATTTGCAGTGATCTTGTCTGCTTTCGCTACTGCACCTTGTCAGGACCAAATGTCAGAGATGGCTAAGTTTCGGTAGAGACGGGTCTGACCATCTCCTGCATTCTTGGAGCAACCTTTGGCTACCTGCTGCCTGTTATTGTACCACTCTGGATATATTGAAGTAGAAAGCAATTTATATACAAAAACAATTAAATGGAACCAAGAAAGAAGATTATGTTATATACAGACTCCATATAGACTGTGCAGAAATATATATGGTCCAAGCCAAGCAGTCCCACTTACAGCACTGTTTGTTTTTAAATCTAGTTACATGCTGTAATTATAGCTTTTTAAACTATGAAACCCTTGAGAGATTGTACCTTCTAGCTCACAGGGCACTGGCCTGTCAGCCTCCTTCAGGCAGAGCAACTGGCCAGCTGCTTCCTCTCCGCCCCCCCCCCAACAGCAGAGCAGCACCCAGCCTGCCCCCCACCAGCAGAGCAGCACCCATCCTACCCACACCTACAGAGCAGCACCCAGGATAACCTCACCTACAGAGCAGCACCCAGCCTGCCCCGCACCAGCAGAGCAGCACCCAGCCTGCACCCCCACCAGCAGAGCAGCACCCAGCCTGCCCGCACCTACAGAGCAGCATCCAGCCTGCCCCCCACCAGCTGAGCAGCAACCAGCCTGCCCCCACCTACAGAGCAGCATCCAGCCTGCCATCCACCAGCCGAGCAGCACCCAGCCTATGCCCACCTACAGAGCAGCACCGAGCCAACCCCAACCTATAGAGCAGCACCAAGCCTACCCCCACCTACCGAGCAGCACCCAGCCTACCGCCACCTACAGAGCAGCATCCAGCCTATCCCTACCTACAGAGCAGCACCCAGCCGACCCCCACCTATAGAGCAGCATCCAGCCTACCGCCACCTACAGAACAGCACCCAGCCTACCCCCACCTACAGAGCAGCACCCAGCCTACCCCCACCTACAGAGCAGCATCCAGACTACCCCACCAGGCGAGCAGCACCCAGCCTATCCCCACCTACAGAGCAGCATCCAGCCTACCCCCACCTACAGAGCAGCACCCAGCCTACCCCCACCTACAGAGCAGCACCCAGCCTACCCCCACAAACAGAGCAGCATCCAGCCTACCCCCACCTACAGAGCAGCAACCAGCCTATCCCCACCTACAGAGCAGCATCCCACCTGCTCCCCACCTACAGAGCAGCACCCAGCCTACCCCCACCTACAGAGCAGCATCCAGCCTACCCCCACCTACAGAGCAGCAACCAGCCTACACCCACCTTCAGAGCAGCAACCAGCCTATCCCCCACCTACAGAGCAACAACCAGCCTATCCCCACCTACAGAGCAGCAACCAGCCTATCGCAACCTACAGAGCAGCATCCAGCCTATCCCCACCTACATAGCAGCATCCAGCATACCCCCACTTACAGAGCAGCAACCAGCCTATCCCCACTTACAGAGCAGCACCCAGCCTATCCCCACCTAAATAGCAGCATCCAGCCTACCCCCACCTACAGAGCAGCATCCAGCCTACCCCCACCTACAGAGCAGCACCCAGCCTATCCCCCACCTACAGAGCAGCACCCAGCCTACCCCCACCTACAGAGCAGCATCCTGCCTGCCCCGCACCTACAGAGCAGCATCCCGCCTGCCCCCACCTACAGAGCAGCACCGAGCCTATCCCCACCTACAGAGCAGCATCCAGCCTACCCCCACGTACAGAGCAGCACCAAGCCTACCCCCACCTACAGAGCAGCACCCAGCCTAACCTCCACCTACAGTGCAGCATCCCGCCTGCCCCGCACCTACAGAGCAGCATCCTGCCTGCCCCCACCAGCCGAGCAGCACCCAGCCTATCCCCACCTACAGAGCAGCACCCAGCCTGCCCCCACCTACAGAGCAGCACCCAGCCTACCTCGACCTACAGAGCAGCACCCAGCCTAACCCCCACCTACAGAGCAGCATCCCGCCTGCCCCCACCAGCCGAGCAGCACCCAGCCTATCCCCACTTACAGAGCAGCATCCAGCCTACCCCCACGTACAGAGCAGCACCCAGCCTACCCCCACCTACAGAGCAGCACCCAGCCTACCCCCAACTACAGAGCAGCACCCAGCCTACCCCCACCTACAGAGCAGCACCGAGCCTACCCCCCCACCAACAGAGCAGCACCGAGCCTCACCCCCACCAGCCAAGCAGCACCCAGCCTAACCCCCACCTACAGAGCAGCATCCCGCCTGCCCCACCAGCCGAGCAGCACCCAGCCTATCCCCACCTACAGAGCAGCACCCAGCCTACCCCCACCTACAGAGCAGCATCCAGCCTGCCCCCACCTACAGAGCAGCATCCCGCCTACCCCCACCTACAGAGCAGCACCCGCCTTCCGCACATACAGAGCAGCACCCAGCCTACCCCCACCTACAGAGCAGCACCACGCCTGCCCCCACCAGCAGAGCAGCACCCAGCCTATCCCCACCTACAGAGCAGCACCCAGCCTGCCCCCACCTACAGAGCAGCACCCAGCCTACCCCACCTACAGAGCAGCACCCAGCCTAACCCCCACCTACAGAGCAGCATCCCGCCTGCCCCCACCATCCAGAGCAGCACCAGCCTACCCCCACCTACAGAGCAGCATCCAGCCTACCCCACCTACAGAGCAGCACCCAGCCTACCCCACCTACAGAGCAGCACCCAGCCTACCCCCACCTACAGAGCAGCACCCAGCCTAACCTCCACCTACAGTGCAGCATCCCGCCTGCCCCGCACCTACAGAGCAGCATCCTGCCTGTCCCCACCTACAGAGCAGCACCCAGCCTACCTCGACCTACAGAGCAGCACCCAGCCTAACCCCAACCTACAGAGCAGCATCCCGCCTGCCCCCACCAGCCGAGCAGCACCCAGCCTATCCCCACCTACAGAGCAGCATCCAGCCTACCCCCACGTACAGAGCAGCACCCAGCCTACCCCCACCTACAGAGCAGCACCCAGATACCCCACCTACAGAGCAGCACCGAGCCTACCCCCCCCACCAACAGAGCAGCACCAAGCCTCTCCCCCACCAGCCAAGCAGCACCCAGCCTAACCCCCACCTACAGAGCAGTATCCCGCCTGCCCCCACCAGCCGAGCAGCACCCAGCCTATCCCCACCTACAGAGCAGCACCCAGCCTACCCCCACCTGCAGAGCAGCACCAAGCCTACCCCCACCTACAGAGCAGCACCCAGCCTAACCTCCAACTACAGTGCAGCATCCCGCCTGCCCCGCACCTACAGAGCAGCATCCTGCCTGTCCCCACCTACAGAGCAGCACCCAGCCTACCTCGACCTACAGAGCAGCACCCAGCCTAACCCCAACCTACAGAGCAGCACACAGCCTAACCCCCACCTACAGAGCAGCACCCAGCCTACCCCCACGTACAGAGCAGCATCCAGCCTACCCCCACGTACAGAGCAGCACCCAGCCTACCCCCACCTACAGAGCAGCACCCAGCCTACCCCCAACTACAGAGCAGCACCCAGCAACCCCACCTACAGAGCAGCACCGAGCCTACCCCCCACCAACAGAGCAGCACCAAGCCTCACCCCCACCAGCCAAGCAGCACCCAGCCTAACCCCCACCTACAGAGCAGCATCCCGCCTGCCCCCACCAGCCGAGCAGCACCCAGCCTATCCCCACCTACAGAGCAGCACCCAGCCTAACCTCCACCTACAGTGCAGCATCCTGCCTGCCCCGCACCTACAGAGCAGCATCCCGCCTGCCGCCACCAGCCGAGCAGCACCCAGCCTATCCCCACCTACAGAGCAGCACCCAGCCTGCCCCCACCTACAGAGCAGCACCCAGCCTACCCCCCCACCAACAGAGCAGCACCAAGCCTCTCCCCCACCAGCCAAGCAGCACCCAGCCTAAACCCCACCTACAGAGCAGTATCCCGCCTGCCCCCACCAGCCGAGCAGCACCCAGCCTATCCCCACCTACAGAGCAGCACCCAGCCTAACCTCCACCTACAGTGCAGCATCCTGCCTGCCCCCCACCTACAGAGCAGCACCCAGCCTACCCCCACCTACAGAGCAGCACCCAGCCTACCCCCACAAACAGAGCAGCATCCAGCCTACCCCCACCTACAGAGCAGCAACCAGCCTATCCCCACCTACAGAGCAGCATCCCACCTGCCCCCCACCTACAGAGCAGCACCCAGCCTACCCCCACCTACAGAGCAGCACCCAGCCTACCCCCACCTACAGAGCAGCACCCAGCCTACCCCCACCTACAGAGCAGCACCCAGCCTACCCCCACCTAGCCGAGCAGCACCCAGCCTATCCCCACCTACAGAGCAGCATCCAGCCTACCCCCACCTACAGAGCAGCACCCAGCCTACCCCACCTACAGAGCAGCACCCAGCCTAATCCCACCTACAGAGCAGCACCCAGCCTACCCCACCTACAGAGCAGCACCCAGCCTACCCCCCCACCAACAGAGCAGCACCCAGCCTCACCCCCACCAACAGAGCAGCACCCAGCCTACCCCCACCTACAGAGCAGCACCCAGCCTCCCCCACCAGCAGAGCAGCACCCAGCCTACCCCACCTACAGAGCAGCACCCAGCCTACCCCCACCTACAGAGCAGCACCAGCCTACCCCACCTACAGAGCAGCACCCAGCCTACCCCCACCAGCAGAGCAGCACCCAGCCTATCCCCACCTACAGAGCAGCACCCAGCCTGCCCCCACCTACAGAGCAGCACCCAGCCTACGCCCTCACCAACAGAGCAGCACCAAGCCTCTCCCCCACCAGCCAAGCAGCACCCAGCCTAACCCCACCTACAGAGCAGTATCCCGCCTGCCCCCACCAGCCGAGCAGCACCCAGCCTATCCCCACCTACAGAGCAGCACCCAGCCTAACCTCCACCTACAGTGCAGCATCCTGCCTGCCCCCCACCTACAGAGCAGCACCCAGCCTACCCCCACCTACAGAGCAGCACCCAGCCTACCCCCACCTACAGAGCAGCATCCAGCCTACCCCACCTACAGAGCAGCACCCAGCATATCCCCACCTACAGAGCAGCATCCCACCTGCCCCCCACCTACAGAGCAGCACCCAGCCTACCCCCACCTACAGAGCAGCATCCAGCCTACCCCCACTTACAGAGCAGAAACCAGCCTACACCCACCTACAGAGCAGCACCCAGCCTACCCCCACCTACAGAGCAGCATCCAGCCTACCCCCACCTACAGAGCAGCACCCAGCCTACCCCCACCTACAGAGCAGCACCCAGCCTACCCCCACCTACAGAGCAGCACCCAGCCTACCCCACCTACAGAGCAGCACCCAGCCTACCCCCACCTACAGAGCAGCACCCAGCCTACCCCCACCTACAGAGCAGCACCCAGCCTACCCCACCTACAGAGCAGCACCCAGCCTACCCCCACCTACAGAGCAGCATCCAGCCTACCCCCACCTACAGAGCAGCACCCAGCCTACCCCCACCTACAGAGCAGCACCCAGCCTACCCCACCTACAGAGCAGCACCCAGCCTACCCCCACCTACAGAGCAGCATCCCAGCCTACCCCCACCTACAGAGCAGCACCCAGCCTACCCCACCTACAGAGCAGCACCCAGCCTACCCCACCTACAGAGCAGCACCCAGCCTACCCCCACCTACAGAGCAGCACCAAGCCTACCCCCACCTACAGAGCAGCACCCAGCCTAACCCCAACTACAGAGCAGCATCCCGCCTGCCCCGCACCTACAGAGCAGCATCCTGCCTGCCCCCACCTACAAAGTAGCACCCAGCCTATCCCCACCTACAGAGCAGCACCCAGCCTGCCCCCACCTACAGAGCAGCACCCAGCCTACCTCGACCTAAAGAGCAGCACCCAGCCTACCCCCACCTACAGAGCAGCATCCAGCCTGCCCCCACCAGCCGAGCAGCACCCAGCCTATCCCCACCTACAGAGCAGCATCCAGCCTACCCCCACGTACAGAGCAGCACCCAGCCTACCCCCACCTACAGAGCAGCACCCAGCCTACCCCCAACTACAGAGCAGCACCCAGCCTACCCCCACCTACAGAGCAGCACCGAGCCTACCCCCCCACCTACAGAGCAGCACCGAGCCTCACCCCCACCAGCCAAGCAGCACACAGCCTAACCCCCACCTACAGAGCAGCATCCCGCCTGCCCCCACCAGCCGAGCAGCACCCAGCCTATCCCCACCTACAGAGCAGCACCCAGCCTAACCTCCACCTACAGTGCAGCATCCCGCCTGCCCCGCACCTACAGAGCAGCATCCCGCCTGCCCCGCACCTACAGAGCAGCATCCCGCCTGCCGACACCAGCCGAGCAGCACCCAGCCTATCCCCACCTACAGAGCAGCATCCAGCCTGCCCCCACCAGCCGAGCAGCACCCAGCCTATCCCCACCTACAGAGCAGCACCCAGCCTACCCCCACCTACAGAGCAGCACCCAGCCTACCCCCCACCAACAGAGCAGCACCAAGCCTCACCCCCACCAGCCAAGCAGCACCCAGCCTAACCCCCACCTACAGAGCAGTATCCCGCCTGCCCCCACCAGCAGAGCAGCACCCAGCCTATCCCCACCTACAGAGCAGCACCCAGCCTAACCTCCACCTACAGTGCAGCATCCTGCCTGCCCCCCACCTACAGAGCAGCACCCAGCCTACCCCCACCTACAGAGCAGCATCCCGCCTGCCCCCACCAGCCGAGCAGCACCCAGCCTATCCCCACCTACAGAGCAGCACCCAGCCTAACCTCCACCTACAGTGCAGCATCCCGCCTGCCCCGCACCTACAGAGCAGCATCCCGCCTGCCCCGCACCTACAGAGCAGCATCCCGCCTGCCGCCACCAGCCGAGCAGCACCCAGCCTATCCCCACCTACAGAGCAGCATCACGCCTGCCCCCACCAGCCGAGCAGCACCCAGCCTATCCCCACCTACAGAGCAGCACCCAGCCTGCCCCCACCTACAGAGCAGCACCCAGCCTACCTCGACCTACAGAGCAGCACCCAGCCTAACCCCCACCTACAGAGCAGCATCCCGCCTGCCCCCACCAGCCGAGCAGCACCCAGCCTATCCCCACCTACAGAGCAGCATCCAGCCTACCCTCACCTACAGAGCAGCATCCCGCCTGCCCCCCACCAGCAGAGCAGCACCCAGCCTACCCCCACCTACAGAGCAGCACCCAGCCTCCCCCACCTACAGAGCAGCACCCAGCCTACCCCCACCTACAGAGCAGCATCCAGCCTACCCCCCCACCAGCAGAGCAGCACCCAGCCTACCCCCAACTTACAGAGCAGCAGCCAGCCATACCCACCTACAGAGCAGCAACCCAGCCTACCCCACCTACAGAGCAGCACCCAGCCTACCCCACCTACAGAGCAGCACCCAGCCTACCCCCACCTACAGAGCATCACCCAGCCTACCCCACCTACAGAGCAGCACCCAGCCTACCCCCATCTACAGAGCAGCACCCAGCCTACCCCGACCTACAGAGCAGCACCCAGCCTACCCCGACCTACAGAGCAGCACACAGCCTACCCCCCCACCAGCAGAGCAGCACCCAGCCTACCCCACTACAGAGCAGCACCCAGCCTACCCCCACCTACAGAGCAGCATCCAGCCTAACCCCACCAGCCGAGCAGCACCCAGCCTATCCCCACCTACAGAGCAGCACCCAGCCTGCCCCCACCTACAGAGCAGCACCCAGCCTACGCCCCCACCATCAGAGCCGCACCAAGCCTCACCCCCACCAGCCAAGCAGCACCCAGCCTAACCCCCACCTACAGAGCAGCATCCCGCCTGCCCCCACCAGCCGAGCAGCACCCAGCCTATCCCCACCTACAGAGCAGCACCCAGCCTGCCCCCACCTAAAGAGCAGCACCCAGCCTGCCACCACCTACAAAGCAGCACCCAGCCTACCCCCACCTACAGAGCAGCATCCCGCCTGCCCCCACCAGCCGAGCAGCACCCAGCCTATCCCCACTTACAGAGCAGCATCCAGCCTACCCCCACGTACAGAGCATCACCCAGCCTACCCCCACCTACAGAGCAGCACCCAGCCTACCCCCAACTACAGAGCAGCACCCAGCCTACCCCCACCTACAGAGCAGCACCGAGCCTACCCCCCCCACCAACAGAGCAGCACCGAGCCTCACCCCCACCAGCCAAGCAGCACCCAGCCTAACCCCCACCTACAGAGCAGCATCCCGCCTGCCCCCACCAGCCGAGCAGCACCCAGCCTATCCCCACCTACAGAGCAGCACCCAGCCTAACCTCCACCTACAGTGCAGCATCCCGCCTGCCCCGCACCTACAGAGCAGCATCCCGCCTGCCCCGCACCTACAGAGCAGCATCCCGCCTGCCGAGACCAGCCGAGCAGCACCCAGCCTATCCCCACCTACAGAGCAGCATCCCGCCTGCCCCCACCAGCCGAGCAGCACCCAGCCTATCCCCACCTACAGAGCAGCACCCAGCCTACCCCCACCTACAGAGCAGCACCCAGCCTACCCCCCCACCAACAGAGCAGCACCAAGCCTCTCCCCCACCAGCCAAGCAGCACCCAGCCTAACCCCCACCTACAGAGCAGCATCCCGCCTGCCCCCACCAGCCGAGCAGCACCCAGCCTATCCCCACCTACAGAGCAGCACCCAGCCTAACCTCCACCTACAGTGCAGCATCCTGCCTGCCCCCCACCTACAGAGCAGCACCCAGCCTACCCCCACCTACAGAGCAGCATCCCGCCTGCCCCCACCAGCCGAGCAGCACCCAGCCTATCCCCACCTACAGAGCAGCACCCAGCCTAACCTCCGCCTACAGTGCAGCATCCCGCCTGCCCCGCACCTACAGAGCAGCATCCCGCCTGCCCCGCACCTACAGAGCAGCATCCCGCCTGCCGCCACCAGCCGAGCAGCACCCAGCCTATCCCCACCTACAGAGCAGCATCCCGCCTGCCCCCACCAGCCGAGCAGCACCCAGCCTATCCCCACCTACAGAGCAGCACCCAGCCTGCCCCCCCTACAGAGCAGCACCCAGCCTACCTCGACCTACAGAGCAGCACCCAGCCTAACCCCCACCTACAGAGCAGCATCCCGCCTGCCCCCACCAGCCGAGCAGCACCCAGCCTATCCCCACCTACAGAGCAGCATCCAGCCTACCCTCACCTACAGAGCAGCATCCCGCCTGCCCCGCACCTACAGAGCATCATCCTGCCTGTCCCCACCTACAGAGCAGCACCCAGCCTACCTCGACCTACAGAGCAGCACCCAGCCTAACCCCAACCTACAGAGCAGCATCCCGCCTGCCCCCACCAGCCGAGCAGCACCCAGCCTATCCCCACCTACAGAGCAGCATCCAGCCTACCCCCACGTACAGAGCAGCACCCAGCCTACCCCCACCTACAGAGCAGCACCCAGCCTACCCCCAACTACAGAGCAGCACCCAGATACCCCCACCTACAGAGCAGCACCGAGCCTACCCCGCCACCAACAGAGCAGCACCAAGCCTCTCCCCCACTAGCCAAGCAGCACCCAGCCTAACCCCCACCTACAGAGCAGTATCCCGCCTGCCCCCGACAGCCGAGCAGCACCCAGCCTATCCCCACCTACAGAGCAGCACCCAGCCTAACCACCACCTACAGTGCAGCATCCTGCCTGCCCCGCACCTACAGAGCAGCATCCCGCCTGCCGCCACCGGCCGAGCAGCACCCAGCCTATCCCCACCTACAGAGCAGCACCCAGCCTGCCCCCACCTACAGAGCAGCACCCAGCCTACCCCCCCACCATCAGAGCAGCACCAAGCCTCTCCCCCACCAGCCAAGCAGCACCCAGCCTAACCCCCACCTACAGAGCAGTATCCCGCCTGCCCCCACCAGCCGAGCAGCACCCAGCCTATCCCCACCTACAGAGCAGCACCCAGCCTAACCTCCACCTACAGTGCAGCATCCTGCCTGCCCCGCACCTACAGAGAAGCATCCCGCCTGCCGCCACCAGCCGAGCAGCACCCAGCCTATCCCCACCTACAGAGCAGCATCCCGCCTGCCCCCACCAGCCGAGCAGCACCCAGCCTACCCTCACCTACAGAGCAGCACCCAGCCTACCCCCACCTACAGAGCACCACCCAGCCTACCCCCACCTACAGAACC